>BLBF01000003.1:30889667-30934555 GCA_015471245.1 Laticauda colubrina | reverse complement strand
CAAATATAATGACGTGGGAAAATACCTGAACAAAGCTGAATACCATATATACTGTGTGTGTGTGTGTGTGTGTGTGTGTATGTGGGTGTGTGTTTTGTGTGTGTACATTTAAATTGAATTTAATTGATACATTCATATATGTGTGGGCACATGCGTGTGCATGCAGGGGTGGGCTTCAAAAATTTCAGCAACTGGTTCTCTGCCCGGTTGCTGGGTGGGTGTAGCCATGATGGGCGTGACCTAGTCGGCCTCCTGCACTGTGGCGGGGGGGATGTTTTTGTCCTTCCTGGGCTCCAAAGGGTTTTTTCAAGCCTCCAGGTGAGTGAAAACGGCCTCCCTGGGCTCCAGAGGCTCCTTCCAGGAGGCCCAGTTTTCACCCTCCCCGAGCCTTCGCATGTGCCCTGCACTTACCTGCATTCAAAACCGGCCACGTGGGGACTCCTGGGAGGGGCAGGGTGGGATGGGTGGGGCCAGCCAGGAGTAGGATTTGGCGTTCTCCAAACTTCACAGAATCTTCGCTAGGGACTCTCCTGAACTCCTGTGAACCCCCAGCAGCCCACCCCTGTGTATGTATAAGTATATCTATCTATATATCTAGATCTATCTAGTGGAATTTATCAATGTGGACACATACAATATAAAAGACATGTCAAATATTAAAGGATTACCATGGAATAGATTATGGGGGCATGTATTTTGGCATTATCTGTAAAGTCTTTCTGAAGTATGAGTAAAGTCTGAAAATAAGTGGTAATTATATTTACCTGAGTCCACTGATTGTTTGATTGACCTGACCTAAGTGACTATATTCACCTGAGTCCACTGTTTGATCATTGGGAACTAGGTAGGTGGGATTTCTAATTGCATAATGTACTTAAATGGCCTTCAGTGGATATTATTAATGGAAATAAACGAAAGATCTTCCCTATTTGCAGAATAAGATAGCAAGCTCAGTCATGGGGGAGTAACTGGAAATCTAATCTGTTCTTATTCCTGAGTTTGGAATTCTATTACTCCATGAATAATTTATAAGAATATAGATGGCAAAGTGAAAAAGAAAGCTGATATAACCAGGTGCAGCTGTTGTTATATTAGATTCATTTAACTGTCTAAATGATGTTTGGTAGCCAAAGATAATAACTATGATGTAATTTGGGACCTTTTGGGATCAGATATGAAATAGAAGAAAATTCATCTGAAATCTTAAAAGCTACCGCATCTTATGGGGTATGTTTTGTGCAGATAGGCATAAAAATTAGTTTAAAAAATAAAGCAAAAAAGGCAGGTTGTGGACATATCTTAATTCCACACAAACTTTTTCCCTCTCAAACATTCCAGCCTGAAAATTCTATTTATTTTTTTATATGAGGTGCAGCATCCAAATACAAATGAGCCTTGATCTTATCGTTGTGTTCATGACAAAATGTGTACAATTGGCTTTAAGAAGTTTAGATTTTAAATATGTGGGAACATTATTGAACATACCATCCAATTTTCCACAGGGTCTTCTCCTGGATTTGAGAAATTCCCAAAATGTTTCTTGTTGTGTCTTCATTGCATTTTCTCATTGTACATAAAGGGTAACCTTTCCAACTCTAATGAGATCTGAAACTTGTTTTCTGCTAATTTAGGCAGCTGCTTTACAGTTCTTTGTCCTTTCTGTTCTGGACTTCCAAGCAGAAGGAGATGTAAAAAATAAAGAAGCACAGATAAAGAAAAAGATATGTACTTAGTTATATTGTTCAATTGCCAAGCAGCAGTTGTGACTTGCCACTAGCAAAGGAAGGGCTGCCTTAGCAACCATTGGCCTAGAATTACTAGCACTTGTCTATTGCCTTTGAATCAGCAGAATTTAAAACTGGCTGTTGCTAGCTTTGAAATAAAGTAGAAATTCTGTGAAACATGTTTACTTTTATGGGGTGGTGTTCTGTTTATTTTATGACTCTTTTTTTAAAAGACTTCTCACAAGTTACCAGATCACATCAACAGACTGTATCCCAGTTACCTCAGCCTGCTTTGTTTAGTCAGACTCCAAGACAGAGAGAATTTGATCAGTTTTATCTACCAGATAGCTTCAAAACAGACTAGCAAATGATCTAGAAGGCCCTTCTTATCCAGTAGGGAATGGGACAACCTAAACAGGGCCACTAAACATCTGAGAGCAGACACAGTAAGAGTGGAGATGTGTTGACATGGTACTGCCTTATTGCCCTGAGATAATCCCTAATATGGACTTTTATCTATATCAGTCAGTCACTCTGAGTTTCCTCTTAACAGCACTCAAAGCATCTCTTCTGATGCTCTCATTTCCTTCGGCTGCTTATTAAACCAAGGTGTGCCCGTAAATGGGAGCGACCTGAATAGAAAGAAAATGATCCCAGGCTTCAATCCACCAGATCTTCATGGAAAACCTCAAGTTCTCTCTGGAACTCCATTGGGTCCATCAATCATCTGTACATCAGTGAGCTGAAAAATGAGGAGATGCTCTGTCCATGGCAACAGACTGATGTCAATGTCTTTCATTGCTAGATCATGTCTCAACTCCCCCAAAACCAAAACTTGTTAGTTCTAATGTATGAGTCAGGCTGTCGGTGACTTGGGATAGATCCATGGTTAATCTAGAAGCCATGAACTTTTAAGATATTCTGGAGTTAACATTTCTGGATGGTAAATTGAGACCCCAAGCCTTGGGGACTAGTTACCAACCCAGAAACACAACCCAACAGCTCTGATAGAGAAGAATGATCTGAGAATGGAGTCACTGAAAGTGTATAATGACTCCCAGATGATAATAGCCATTCCCCTGGGGTCTAGGGTGGTACAAAACCCAAAACCTGGATGGCCATATTTTTGAGAGGGAGCTCTAATTTTGGGTCCTTTTGGGACTCAGTAAGGCATGCCAGATTGGCACCCTCCTCTAAAATAGGATAACAACGAGGGTGTTGTTAGACACTGACCTGGTAGTCAAAAGCAACATCTGAAATCCAGAGACACCAAGAATCTGTTTTCCTGACCCAGAGGGTAGAAGCTGAGACCTGAACAGTGGGGCCACTTTCTAACATCAAAATCAAGCATTAAACAATTCTTGTGTTGCATGATATCTCTCTGTACCTTCTGTTTCCATTTTGCTACAGTGAACTCGTCCTGTGGAAAGGTGTTCTATAGGCTGGCTCCTCATGTTTTATGCTAAGCCATAATATTCTTAATCAAAGTTAGTGTGTCATTCATCTGAAGCCAATTTTGTTTTATTCAATAACCAGAATTAAATAAGGCATGGCTTATGGAACATATACATCAGGTCTGAACATAGCCTTGGAATTCTTTAAAAAGCCTTCATTGAATCTTTGGTGAAGTATTCTACAAAAATCTTTGATACAAACACTATATAATATATTAATTATATAAACAATTAAAAATGGAATGTATTTCAGCTTTGCTGTAAAGTCATGAATCTTCTACTCTCAATTAGAAAAATATCACACATTGTACAGAAGAAAATTTGTGTTTTGACTTTACAATTCAATGACTGGTGGATCTTGCTAGTTGCTTTTGTATATGCTGCAGATAAGAAAGTTAAAAAATCTGAGGAAAGAACCGAATAATTAACTTTCAGATTAATTTAAATCTAAATAGGAAAAAATAGAAAAAGGGGAATTATGAACTTCTGGAAAAAAGTGTGAACCTTAGCTTCTGGGAACCTTAGTTTTGGTAGAAGTAAAGGTAAAGGTTTCCCTGTCCATTTGTGTCCCACTCTAGAGTGCGGTACTCATCTCTTATTTCTTGGCTGAGAGCCAGCATTCTCCAAAAACATTTTCCATAGTCATGTGGCCAGCATACAGAATGCTTTTACCATCCCATCAAAGTGACATTTATTAGTCTACTTGCATTTGCATGATTTTGAACTGCTAAGTGGGCAGTTGCTGGAGCAGGAACAGGAACTCATCCCATCCTGCAAAGCTTGGGTCTTTAACCCAGGCTGTCAGCTTTCCAGCTGACAAGCTCAGTGTCTTTAACCACTGAGCCATCACATGGAAAGGTAGCCTAGACCTATTACTGTAAGTCAGGGGTGTCAAACCCAATCACATTGTGGGCTGTATCGTGACGTATCAGGCCATATTACGACTTTTTAGGATGTTTCTTGCCTTTGCGGAGCTGGAGTGGGCTTGGCCCAGGTGGGATGTATTCGACCCACAGGCTGCCAATTTGATAGGCCTGCTGTAAGTGATTAAAGAGGCTGCTTCTTAACTTACTGCACCTCTATATGGTTTGCCAATTGCACAGTGGCAGATAAGAAAGCATTCCAGAGGGTTAATGTCATTGCCCAGAAGATCATTGGTTGCCCTCTCCTCTTTTTGGAAGAGCTTTATAGCTCCTGCTGCCTTAAGAAAGTTCAAAACATTCTCAAAGATCCATCTCATCCTGGGCAGACTTTTTTTTGAACTATTACCATCTGGCAGATGGTACAGATTAATAAAAACAAGGACAAATAGGCTAAAAAACAGCTTCTATCCCAGTAGCTCTTTTGAATTCTGCCGTATAGTGCAGTGTTGGTGTGGTGTCGGAGGTTTCTGGTTCATTATGTGAAGGGTGAAGGATGTGTGTTTGTGTTTATTTTCATGGTCATGATGTGCACTGAAGATGGTGTTTGATTTTGTTGTACGAGGTGTAATGACAATAAACTACTCAGAGCCATAGGTTTTTATGTTTAATTAGATGGGATCCATAAGGAGAGCTAGTGTATATAAATCTTACTACAAAGTACCTCCAGATGGATTGAGAGTGCAACATTTCTGGATAGCAGTAGATTGGGGCAGTCTGTCATAAAATGGGAACTCCTGGACACATCTTTCTCTGTCAAACACATGGGTTGTATAGCATTTAATGAATGATCCTTTGGCATATTTTTTGCTGCCTGTGATGTAAGTCCCACCAAAATTGTAGAGGAGAAAGAGATAACTATGTTACTTGACCTTGAATAACAAGTGATTGGGATGGGGTGGATTTATCTGAAAATGTTTACTGGAATTGAGGGATTTTTGCTCCCAAAGGATAAATCTAGTGAGCATAATCTGGTAATGGGAAAAGGAGTGTAAAATTCGTTTTTTGTTTCTCCAGCTGTGAAGTTGTTTACCAAACAATTGAAGAGAAAATGAGACAATTCTTTGAATAAAAACAAATATAGAATATGCCTGTAAAGTGTGTCGTAGCAGTAATCTCTGACCCAAACAGCTTTATTTGTTGATATCTGCATATCCTTGGTTTAAAAAGGATAAGAATAAATCCAGCCAGTATTCTCTGGATAAAGTGTAAGTACATAACTCAATTTGGAAAGTACATATATTAAATAATATAAACACAGAGTTCTGTTGTTAACTGCAGCTGTTTTATACCGTACTAGCTGGAGAAAATGTTTTACGATTCTTATTTACATTAACAGCATTCCTGGAAAATTGTATGTTTCAGTCCTTATTTTTGAAAATATATACTTTGTTGAATGAATGATTACACTTTAGCTTAGAGGAGTTAGGAATTGATGTTGGTTCAGTCTGGATAGTTTCCTAATATATAGGTCCGTGGTGGCGAACCTGTGGCATGTGTGCCAGAAAAGGTCGCCTGGAAGAGTCCCACTGTGCATGCGCATGTGCCGCCTGCCAGCTGATAGTCAGGTATCTGGTGTGCATGCACAGGGGTGTGGGTGTGGGGGAGACATGTGTGCATGTGCAAAGATACGTGATGTGCATGGGGATCTCGCACACATACTCAGAGACGCGTGGCACATGGGGTGATCATGCGTGCATGCACAAGGGCATGGGGGTCCCCCGCGTACATTGCCTTCTGGATGCTGGCACGCGAGCACGCACAATTTTTGGCACGGAAGCCCAAAAAGGTTAGCCACCACTGATATGGCTAGTATGTGACAGGAACCAGGGGATTATGGCTCACAATTATGTGCCACCTGTATCCAATGCATGGAACTCACAGGCATATATTTTTTGTAAATGAGGTTGATAAATAATTCATTATGCATGGAAGTACAGGAGAGAAGCGGAGGAATTAGGTCTATTTAAATATATTTCTGTGTGGGCCTTGATTAATAAACTATGCTAAAGGATCCTGTGAGGTCAGCCCATGTAGGTCACATTTAAACTGCAGTATGTTCCATCTTGTTCACAGACGATCTGCATTGGCAGTGTTTTGAAATGCAGTTACAAACTTTGCGTTCCATTTACTATGAGACAAAACAAAAACAAAAAACCCCAAAATAAAACATGTGTATGAAATTAAAGCAAAAGTTACTTTGTGTGCAAGAGAAATGTTGGTAGTTACAGAGCCATTACAGTTGAATTGCTGCCAAAGCGAATTGTAGAATTCAGTAAACTTCTGTCCAGCAGATGAATTAGTTGAAAAGCAATAAAAGAACAGTGAAAGACTGCAGTGGTTCTTCCTTTACTATCATTGTGGCTGACATTGCCAAATATTTTTGGGTGTCAGTGGTTTCAGGAAATCTGCCAGGATGAACATAGAACTCAGCACATGCTTTTTTTGGCTGATCTGGGGTGCTCAGTTTTCAGAAGTGAAGTACCGCTAATATTATTAATTATTTATTTTGATTTTTTTATCCTACCTTTATTACTTCATAAGTAACTCAAAGTGGCGAACACTGCCTCCTAATGCCCCCTCCTCAATTTTTCCTGCAACAACAAGGCAGGTTGGATTGTGAGACAGTGACTGGCTCAAAGTCACCTAGCTGGCTTTCATGTCTAAAATAGGATATTTTTTAAACTACAGAATGGACATATGCTGGCAGTCTCCAACCTTTCTTGCTTCATGGACCAGTGGTAGATGGGTGAGTGGATGATTTAATACATGCAACTTAGTTCCTGTGTATGCACAAATGAAGCTTCGTGCGCTTGCCTGCTGTTTGCATAGCCCAGTTCCCAACAGGCTCAAAGGTTACCAGTCCTCAGCTCAGGGACTGGGAATCCCTAACATGTATCATATGTATTGAATCGCTGAAAACAATAGGTTCCAACTATAGTAGCTAACTGATATTGCTAATCTTAGGTTTTATCATGGAATACATTCAAGTTACAATCTTAAAATCATTGCATTGTAAACAACAACTATGACATGAAGAAATACGGCTAATACAAGCTGGGTGGGAAAGCTTTGTGTCAAAGAAATGAAGTCAATCTTAAATTTAAACATAATTTATAAAGATGTTAATTTGATAGTGTGTAGTTTTATATGAAGGACCTGAAGTAGTTAATTTACTCTTGCAACAATGCTCTAGTGCTGCTTGAGGCACTAAAAGTGATAGCCCTGTATGTGTGTTTGTCTCCTTCATTATATCATCCCAACTGCAAATTGAGAGATGGCTGAGCTGAGAAATAGCAAATGCCCCAAAGCTGAAAAGACTTAAAATACTCCATTTTGAATATCCTGTGGTCATTGAATGAAAGGGAGAACTAGTGGAAAACAATCTGTTTTTTTACTTGAACTTCCCAGGGTAGATTTTTTTTTTTTTTTTGCTTCTGCTTTTGGTAGGGAAGTTACAATATATGAATAATTGTCAGTTTCTGGGTCATCTGCTTCTCAAGCTACTGAAAAGATCAGGAAACTGGAGAAGCTCAATACACATTTAATTGATTCATTCTCTGTCTGCCTAGCCCCCTTCTGAAAACCCACGGACTCTTGAGTATTTGAGACGAAATCTCTGTGGGAGTTGTATGGATACCGGTACATTGAAAAGAAATCAGAGAAGGGAGGAGATTCAGAAAGGTTTCATCTGATCCTGGTTGCTAGAGAAACCCCCTTCTTTTGTCTGCCTATGCCAAGAACAGCTGCCCTTTTCACAACCCAGATCTTCTCAGGAGGGCGTAGAGCAAGCTGAATTAATTGAACATGAAATAAGTTGAAACAACAATCTAAAATAATTTATTACCTGGGTTTTTGATAGACTTTCATGGATATGGAGATTCAGTGGCAGGCCTTTTCCCCCCAGAAAGCCTTAAAAGCTGTTCATGAGAATTTAGCAACAGAGAGCAAACCTTGCTGGGCAAATAGGTTTTGCATTTTTAAGGCATTTTTGATCAATAAGTTCATTTTGTTTTTGACATGAGCAATTGAAATTCTATTTTACAATTTTATTTTATCTTCAAACTTGTAAGCAAGAAAATATTTGCTTGATACCTTTCCTGTTTGGAAATTACAAGATAAGGAAGGGCAGGCCTGAATTTCTCTATATTAGGGAAGGCTTGTCCAGACACCTTAAAATTGCCAAGGTTGAGAAATACTGCTCTCTTGTTTTAATTTCTGAACAAGCAAACAAAAAACCCCCCGAAGCTTACTTCAGATAGATTTTTTTTTTAATCAATAGAGTGAAGGGTAATTAATAATGAATCTTAGTTTCACATAAATCTCATAGTGTTTTAGATTACAATATATGTTTATGTGGAGTGTTATACACATGGAGTGTTTAAATTTCATAGTGAATCTCAACATTTTTATTAATTTGGGTGCCTTTTCCTTTGTGCAAACATTTCCCCCTATTTTTTTAATTTGGTGCTAAATATGGGACAATCCTTTGTCACATTTTCTTCCTCGTGGAAGTGACTAAGGGTAAGGAAGATGCTTATTTATATGAAGGTGACACACAGATAAATTAAAAAACAGTGACTTTTACATGAAAATGTGCAAACCTGAATTGGTTCAAAAATGACTATCATTTCTCTAGGAGCTGACATCTTCTTTGGAGTACTGGACAATTGTAAATCTACTAACATCAGAAACTGATGTTGCTTGAAAATGTAGTCAGAGATAAATCTTTTTTTAATGTGGTATCCTACAACCCATATATATTTTGGAACTACAAATTTTTCTCAGAACTACATTGCCAGGAAAGAGAAATTGTACTATAAAATATTTAAAGGGGCTTAGATTTCAAAAAACAGTTTCAAAATTATGAAGTGCAAATTATTCTCAGTAAAGTTAGCATTTAAAATTACAGTGTATGGACTTCCACAGTTTTTCACAATTGTTTTATTGATTGCATTTCAATACCAGATTTCCTCTAGAGTTCATACTAATGCACTGAATATAAGTAGTCCTCGACTTAGAACAGTTCATTTAATGACTGTTCAAAGTTACAAACAGCACTCAAAAAAGTGACTTATGACAATTTTTCCCAGCTACAACCCTTATATCATCCCCATGATCATGTGATCAAAATTCAAATGCTTGGCAACTGGTTCATACTTATGGCCATTGCTGTGTTCCAAGGTCATGTAATCACCTTTTGACAAGCAAAGTCAATGGGGCAGTCAGATTCAGTTAACAACTGTGTTACTAACTTAACAACTGCAGTGATTCACTTAACAACTGTAACACAAAAGGTCATAAAATGGGGAAAAATTCACTTAACAAGAATCTCACTTAAGAACAGAAATTTTGGGCTCAATTGTGATCGTAAGTTGAGGACTACCTGTATTCTCCTCTCCACTTTACCACTCACAACTTTGTGGAGTGTGTTAAGTTGAGGGAAGATGGCTCAAATCACACAAAGCATTTCATGGCTCAAATGTCCATTTGAAATAGTTGAATATTGTTGAATATTGCTGAATATAGTTGAATATTGCTGAATATTGTTGAATATTGCTGAATATAGTTGAATATTGCTGAATATTGTTGCTTTTGTTGCCTTTTTGTTTTACTGGTTTAAAAATATATAATATTTACATCAGACGTATGGTCCCTCCCAGCCCCACAAGGCTGCCAAATAGTTTTCTAGGGTGGTTTGAATCTTTTGTGCTCCTTCCTGGTTTGGTTTCCTCTTTTCTTCTTCTTTGTGAACAGCCCTGTGACTCTATTGGCTTCCTCAGTGTCTCTTTGAATTTATGTGTGCTCACAGCTGAGTTCCTTTCCGAACTGGCACCTCCTTGTGTTAGGGGACTGAAACATTGCTTGTTGTTTCAACAGTAAAATTGTGTGCGCTTCACATGCAGAGGATCTGCTTTTGTCTGCAATTGCCTAGAGACTTGTGAGCCAGTCTGGAGGAAAAAGAGGAAATAAGCTGCTACTCCAGCCAGAGAGTGATTTTGCTCTGGAAGAAAGAGTTCTCTGCGTTGTTGTTGTTTTGTCTGTGCAGATTCTCAGTCATCTAGGTCATGGTTGTCCCAAAGGTGCTTTTTTTTTCCAAGAGGCAATGGGACTTTCTTTTCTTTGTAGACGTTTTGCTTCTCATCCAAGAAGCTTCTTCAGCTCTGAGTGGATGGTGGGGAATGGAAGGATTTATACCAGCAAACAGCTGGTCCTTTGCATTTTTTTAGTGGGTCGTTAAGGTCACCTGGAGGTTTATCTGTGTCATCAGGGTCACCAGAGTGGTGGAAATTGGCTGAAGCCTTCTTGGAACTGTTGAAAGGACTGCATTGTAGTTGTTTTTTTAAAAAAAGATGAGAATGTAGTAATTGGTGTGCTGGATCATACCAGAAGTCTGTTTATTTCACAGCCCACTTTGGCAATCAAATGCTTCTTTGGCCATCTGATGCTTCTTCAGACATAATGCCATTGCTCCTGCCTATTGTTCTCTGCAGCAGCTTGCTTATTTGTTTGTTTGTGTGTGTATTTATGTATGTATGTATTTATGTATGTATGTATGTATGTATTTATGTATTCAATTTTTATCCCACCTTCATTACTTTATAAGTAACTCAGGGCAATAAACAAACATAGTATTCCTTTCTCCTCCTATTTTCCCTGCAATACACACCCTTGTGGGATGAGTTGGGCTGAGAGAGAGTGACTGGCTCAAGGTCACCCAGTTGGTCACCAAGGCTAGGCTAGTATTGCTATTTAACCCACTAACTCCCTCTGATTGTGAAGATTACATTGAAATCTATTATAACTAGTAGCCAATGATAGTGTTATCTTTCCTCTAAGTTATATCTTCTGTCTGCAACTAATCATGTCCATTGATCTATCATTTCTTGTTGCTTGGTACATCATGACTCACATACAGTGGGCTTTTCCTGAGTTAACTTTTGGCCCCTCGTTTGGAAGAAAACAGCTTCTTTTGTTTTAACGTTGTCTGTGTAGTATATCTGGAAATGAACCCATAAGCTGGGCTCAGCAGAAATTCTTTGATTATTTCCAAAGAAGCTTGGATGGAAACTGCCAGTTCTGTCTCCCTTCACTGCCTTTTAATGGCTACAATCTTCAAAACACTGATCGTTTCTCACTTGCAGTTTAGAATAGCTGCTAAAAAAGAGACTTGAATTACTGAGCACTTGAAGAAAAATATATTGTTGTTTTTATATCCCTTGGATGACCTACTCTACCTGTTCTTGTTTTAACTTTTCATTGGCCTAGTTTTATATAAAGTGGTAGATGCATCACTGTATTGATGATGGCTATTAAACATTGTATATTTTCAAGTGGAAATCTCTCAGAAATCATGTCATTTCAAATGCCCAAATACATTAGGGAGCTTTGGAGATAAAGAGCTGAATTGCAAAGTTAGAGAAAAAGAGCTGTTAGCAATCCTCAATTTTTTGCTCTGTTGGTTAAAACCAGATCTTTCAGAAGAGCTGCTATGTGTGGGGATACTGTACGCATGCTTGGAAGTGGATATTATTTTTCAAAGCTTTTTCAACAAATTGGATCCCACTGGATTTTTGGAGGGGAAATATGGTAACTTTCCCTGTCATTTTTCATTTGGCTGCTGGCAGAAACACAAGGAGTGATTGTCAGATGAATCACAGGACATCAAATACATATAACTATATGTGCAAGTTTGCAAGTTAAGAAAAAGGGAGTGGGGTTTGCATTAAATGGTTGCCATGTATTATGCTGCTGTTTAGGTATGTACCCTCCCCTATGGCCTATTGACATTCCATGAACACTGCTTTCAGCTGTGTTTGATTTCGTGCATCCAGCTACTTTTGGTTCCTCTCCTTAAAGTTTTTCCTCTATCATTAAAAAATATCTGCAAATTTAGGGTTCTTCTTTCCTGCCCTCCCCCTCTCCCACACATGCTGTTTTCATCCTCAGATGGTATTTTGGCTAAATGAAACCTTACTCTTACTTGCAATTGAAAGTAGTCTCAGAGTGTCCCAAGAATTCTAGGGTTTCTATTTGATTGTAAGATGCTGTCGATGGGCGTGGCTTGGTGGGCACATTTTGCACATGTGCACACACCTCCCGTTCACGTGTGTGCCAAATGCGCATCTTGAGTGGGCATAGAGGCATTTGCGCAGGCGCAGAGGTGTTCTATCTCTCCTCCTGCAAGCCTGCATGATCCCGGTCTCTTCAGCAGCTGCTGCGTGGCATTCTTCTATGCTATGCAAAACAGCTGTGCTTCAAATTCAGAGGATAAAGGTGAGTTTGGGCGCCCAGGCGGGAGGGTGGGCCCAACAGCAGAGCAGCAGAGAGAACCGGTTCGGTCTCCACTGCTCATCGCTCCTACTGGCTCACCAGAATCAGGCAGAACCAGTCGAATACCACCACTGGTGTAGTCATAGCTGTCTAATCATTAACTAGCATCCATTGCTGTTGCCATCTTTTTCTTTCAGTGGGATCTAGAATATTTAGCTGTATCTGAGCCCTGCCATTTCCCTTAAGCCACCCCTATTTCTCTCGTAGCTCACAACACTTTTCTGGCACTCCAGTCAAGTGCCAGAAAAGTGATAGCTTTACCAAAGTCATGAGGTCCAGAATTTAGGAGCCCCAAAAGAACAATGGATATATTTCCAAATATTCCTTCTCCTGTGACTTTCCTTAACACAAGGTAATCAGTTCAGATCTTTGGGCTGCTCATAAATTACCACAGTGAAGTGAGGCAAAGGAAAAGGAACACAAGATAGAGGCAAATCTGTTCCAAAGTGGAATTATGTAAATAAGGAAGAGTGCTGAGGTAGTCATAGCAGCCCCACATTTTCTTTTTATACCATCTTGATTGATGCATGTTTCCCTTCAGCAGGTAACTCCAACACAAGGGAAGAAAAAATTATTGAGGAAAGGGAGGGAGAGGAGTAGGGTGTTTTGGCACACTCAAAAATAAAGATCTTCATACAATTGAGGGGGACCTATAGGACTAGTGCCAATTTTCATACTGAAGTTTTGACCTGACAAGTGATTATCTGCTTTTGAATCTGTTCAGCAGTATTTACACTAACAAATACTATAATGAGATTACTTTTCCTATGATCCTTTCTATGCATTGTTATGGTATATAGACAAAATCAGAAAACCATGTTCATTACAACGTAAGGGAAAGAAAGAAAAAAAGCATTCTTCCAATATTCCTTCCAGAGAGGATGGGTGAAGAGATGAATGTTCAAAAAGTGCCTTGTGAATTTCAAGGAAAGAATGTTCTGGACTGCGGGTGCCCCCACAGAGGAAGTATCAACCCCATTAAATCAGATCAAGAAATGAACTTCATAGAAATGTTAAAAAGACTTTTGTTGATATTGGCCATTAAAACTTGCAAGTGTCAGCTTTGGAAACCTTATTCAATGCTGCCACATAGCTTGAGAAAATGGGAGGGGCTCTTAGTAGACTCTTAATAGAGTGTGGCGCAGAAACAAAAAGGAACTTACTTTGGGATTAGTTCATGTGATGTGATGATGAGGGAAAAGGGGATGGTTTATAGTTTGGGACATTGTGGGAAGTCCGGGAAACTTTTATAGTTCCGAGATTCCACAGATGTGCCAGGTGCTATTCTAATAAAGGTATTTTTGAGATGACATCTGTCTCAGAGTTACTGATTGGAAGGGAGGTTTGCTGGAACGCTGACAGCAAGTCTTTGTTGTACAAGTAGTTTTCAACTGAATGACTGCAATTCATACCAAAATTTATATTAAGTGAGAAATTTGTTAAGTGAGTTTTGCCCCATTTTATGACTTTTCTGGCTACGTTTGTTAAGTGAATCACTGCCGATTAAGTGAATCACTGCCGTTGTTAAAATTAGTAATACAGTTGTTAAGTGAATGTGGTTTCCCCATTGACTTTGTTTGTCAGAAGGTTGCAAAAGGAGATTGTGTGACCCTGGGACATTGCAAACATCATAAACATGAGTCAGTTGTTCCAGCATCCGAATGTAAATCACAGGATAACCATGGGAATGCTACAATGGTTTTAAGTGTGAAAAATAGTCAAAAGTCCCTTTTTTCAGTGCAGTTGTAACTTTGAATGGTCACTAAATGGACTGTTGTAAGTACCTGTATCTCCTCCTTCTCAGTTAATTGAGAATCAATGTATGTTGAGTGGCCCTACAATGAACATTTAATAAAGAGTTGTGTTTATGTTGAAATGTGTGGATGATTATTACATTATTATTGATAATAAAGGGCCATAGGTGTGGCACCTGGGAGGGTGGACCATACTGTCCCACTATGCTTGCACTGGAGGTTTATCTATCCCACAGCTATTACCCATCCCACAGGTATCCTAACCCATCCCACTGCTATCCTTACCCATCCCACAGCTATTACCCATCCCAAAGGTATCCCTGCCCATCCCACAGCTATTACCCATCCCACAGCTATTACCCATCCCACAGGTATCCCTGCCCATCCCACTGCTATCTTAACCCATCCCACAAGCATGCAAAGGCTTAAACCATTTTTAAAAGTTTCCACCAAGACTTTATTTAATAAAATAAATGAGGCAAGTGTGTGAAGCAAAGATAATCTTTATTAATAACAAGCTGTAAAAGAAAAATGACCCAAGTGTCCCAAGCAAAAATAAAGTCAACAGGTAGCCACCCAGTCTCTGGCACTCTTATCAGTCACTCTGAGGTATGCCCATCGTCTCAGGGGTGAAGGGCCCAGGTACTGTAGAGGTGGCTGCTGCTGGAGTGCTGGTCTGAGGCACCATTGGGGTACCTGGCCCTGAGAGGACAACAGGGGATGGTATGTGCAGGAAGGTCTCAGAGAGCTGGCTCAGTCCTGTGATGTTGAGAGCCCCTTCCTCCAGGACATGGGGTGTCAGCCCCAATACCGATGACAGATGTTCTGAGGCCGGGCTTGGCTGTGGGATGGAGGAAGTAGGAGTGTAGTGGGGATGTCTGGTCTGCAGCTGAGCGAGGTGAGGTGTGGGTGGCATCTGTGGCGTGGGTGGCATCTGTGGCGTGGGTGGCATCTGTGGTGTGGGTGGCATCTGTGGCGTGGGTGGCATCGGTGTGGCTGGCATCTGTGGTGTTGGTTGCATCAGTGGCATCGGTGGCACCGGTGGCATTCGATGTACCTGTGCCTGGACTGGGAAGGGCTGCCTGTGCTGCTGGAGCTCCTGGTAGCTGTAGCCTTGGTAGGTGAGGGCCTGTGGAAAGCCTTGGAAGGGCAGTGACATCACCTGGGGTGGAGGAGCAGACCTGGACTGGGTCGGAACAGGTTCAGCTGGGTCTGGAGGGTTGTGAAGAAGACCGGTGATCCTGTCCTTTATCACCTGGTACTGTGATTCGGACATGTCCAGGAGGGTCTGGTTGACGAAGGTGAGGAAGGGCTTGCGGTTGGAGGATGGGATGTCGGTGTGTACCAGCTGAGAGAGGAGATCTACGCTGCTTCTGATGGTGTCACTGATCTCCAGCAGGACAGTGTGGACTCTGCCCCTCCAGTCTGCCTCTCTGCCTGCTTTCTGTGGAGGTGGAGCTGGGGGTGGATGTGGGTTGTTCTCTGGTGGAAGTGCCCTCTCCTTGCTCCCACTGCGTCAGGTGGTACTCCACGCGCTCCACCATGGGGAGTGCAGCTGTCGGGGGGGTCTCCGTCGTGGCACGCTCCACAGATACCTGCCTGGACACAGGAACTGACTCTTGGCCAGAAGAGGACTGGCTCTCTGCGGGCTGCCTGAGAGAGAGGGTTGGCAGAGGGGCTGCTTCTCGGTGGCGGACCTTCACTCTCCAAGAAGCTGTACTTGGCCATCACGTAGGACTCTTGGTCCATCAGCTTGACCGGCCAGATTTCTTGAGGTGCAGCTTCCTGTACCAGGTGCATGTGCTTCCACCAGCCGAGGAGCACCTCCGAAGTGTAGCCCAGGCTCTCTGCCTTCTCTCTCCAAGCAGCCTGCTTCCTCTTGGTGTCTTGATAGAGCCTGTGTCCCTTCCACCAAAAATACTCGTTCTCCCTCAGCCATTCCAGCATCTCCTCCTCATGTTCCTCTTCGATGGAATATTGCCTCCTCTCCCGTTCTCGCGTATGTCTCTTCCTCCCTCTGGCAGGGCCTTCTGGGCCCTCATCAGAGGGGCTTCGAGGTTCTAGGGGCTGCTCCACCACACCACCAGCAGCAGCAGCAGCAACAACAGTAGCAGCAAAAGCAGGACCAGCAGCACCAGCAGCACCAGGATCAGTAGCACCAGCAGCACTAGCAGGACCAGCAGGACCAGGAGCACCAGCAGGACCAGGAGCACCAGCAGGACCAGCAGGACCAGCAGGACCAGGAGCAGCTCCAGCAGAGTAAGCCCCAGCAGAAGCCCCAGCACCAGGAGCAGCACCAGCAGAGTATGCACCAGCAGAAGCACCAGCACCAGGAGCAGTGCCAGCAGATTAAGCACCAGCAGAAGCCCCAGCACCAGGAGCAGCACCAGCAGAAGCTCCAGTACCAGAAGAGTCATCCTGAGCAGCAGAAGCCCCAGCAGAAGCAGAGTCAGAGCCAGGGGGTGGGATGGTGGCTCTGTCCCTCTTGCCAGGGCTGGCAGCAGATGCCACAGGCTTCCTCTTCTTCCCCATGGTTGTTGGCTGGCTGTCTGGCTGTCTGGCTGGAGCTGTGTCTGGCAGCAGATCTTTCCTCTGAATGGTGACCTGCTTGCGAGCTGCTTCCCTTTATATCTGCAGGGCTGATGCAATGCATACCTCCCCGCATGCGTAGTGAACACTCTGCATCCGCTAGGCATCCGCTCGGCTTTCTGTTGCGCGTCCGCTTCGCTGTGCTTCCCTGGAAGCCCTGCGGATGTGCCATCCGCTCCCATCCGCTAGGCTTCCGTGGAGCATCCGCTTTCCATCCTGGCTACGTCCTCCCTCCGTTCCTTTCCATTGTTGTCCGCTCTGGTTATGCAAATTCGGGGCACTTTTGAGAGCAGATAACAACGGATGGAACATTTTCTCGTCTGCTGTGTCCTTTTTACAAACGTTTTGCTTCCGTCGGCCAATGTGACAGGCCCTTAAGTAGTTTACAGAGTCAGCATATTGCCCCCAACAATTGGGTACTTGTTTTACTGACCTCGGAAGGATGGAAGGCCGAGTCAACCTTGAGTTGGTCAAGATTGAACTGGTGGCATTTGGCAGAATTAGCTTGCAATACTGCATTCTAACCACTCCGCCACCTAGGTTTAGGACTTTATCGCTCATGACCAGCACTTTGAATCATGCCTGGAAGCCTACTAGGAACCAGTGCAGCTTGCCGAGTAATAGCATTGTATGGGCATAAACAGAAATACAAAAAGTCCCTGCAGGACACTGAATATTAGATCAGCTATAGCTTCCTACTGCTCTTGAGCTGCATATAGATTATTGCAATAATCAAAATGGACATATTTCTTATGCAAGTTGCCACTACTGAGTATCCTTGCCTTGTCCCTACTAAATTTCAAAAGGATTTCTGAAATTTTGGGCAGATTGATGTCAGGGTTGCCAGATCGCAGCTTGGCTCTGCGGCCAAACTCAAGTCAAAATACAGCCAAATTGGCCAAATTATTTTCTGTCACGGCCAAATTATTTTATGCAATATAACATGAGGATATATTGTTTTTTTTTTAACAGTTTTTAAATAATCAAATCATAAAAAATAGTCTTTGTTCGACAACATGACGTGATGTCATGGGAATTTCTGCGTTTCTTTACTCACATCCAGGCTAGGCAGCTCACTTCAAATAGCCACGACTACCGTTTGGAAAGCTCAGGGCCAAATGCAGCGATCCTGAGGAGTGGGGAGCTTAGGCATGAGGGTTTTTAGGGGGATTTCCCCCCCTGACTGAAAAAATATAATCACTATAATCGCTGCCATCTTCTATAGATGTAGAGTTGTTCACTTGTTCGTGGTAAAATATGGTGTAGAGACTAGGCTAACGCTAACGTAAGGCTTCTGCTTGCTAATATACATGCCCTGTGCACATACACATTACACATAGCTGCCTTACCATGCATGCAGAGTACACACACAATGTGTTTAGCTAGCTTACATGTACCACAGGCGTATTCTCTCGGTCGCACATCCGGGATTTTCCATGACACTGCGCGCCAGCTGGCGAGAAAACAATCCAATACTGAGATGTTTACATCTGGGTTAACATCCGCTTATATTACGCAGTGCTGTTCACAGTCAGAAGGCTTCGGCCTGTGTATTGTGTCGTTTTTCAAAGGTTTTCAGACGATCTGACAGTCATTTTCATGCGAATATATTGTATTGAAAACCGGTATTCGGCCAAAATTTTGATTTCACGGCCAAGCAACTTTCATACGGCCAAATTTCTGGCCAAATATAATTGGCCAGAGACATGATTTTTTTCATGGCCAAACAGATTTCTATACGGCTAGATTTCTCGAATTTGGCCAGAAAAACGGCCAGATGGCAACCCTGATTGATGTGTAATGTATGGGGCCAAATATGAAGAAAGATCTCAAAGCTGTGAAATGTTTGCCTGACATTTATTACAGTATAACTCTAGATCAAGGGTGTCAAACTCACGTCATCACGGTGATGTCACGTGACATATTGGGACTTTCCCCCCCTTTGCTAAACTGAGTGTGGGTGTGGCCAGTGTATGACACATCCGGCCTGCGGGCTGGGAGTTTGACAGCCCTGCTCTAAATTAAGCAACTTCATATGCTGGTATAAGATGGTATTCTCCAACCTATTATGATGTTGGATGGTACTTCCAAGAATTTCTAGCTCAGGCAGGAAATTAAAGTTCATATTTGGAGGACATAAACAAGAAAGAGTAGGTTGATATAAGAAAAAGAGAAACCCAAAAGTTTGGTGTAAGCAAAAGACAGATCCACCATGAAGCAAACACGATGATATTTTTTCAAACTGCAGTAACCCTAGTTAAACCCTATTTTAAAAGCCAGAACAATCTCCTTCCTACTCTTCATTTATAAAATAGAAAATTAATATCTAAACATTGCAAATGTTCAGCTTAAATCTGTGATTAGGTTTTTGCTTAATCAACATTGGGAAAAAATATAGTGCTCCTATAGTGGAGGCCAGTTATTTGTAGAAACTAATATTATTTCCCCCCTTTGTGGCTTTGATTGCCTGGCTACCAGGAACCAATCCCGTGTTAAGAGTTTTGTACCTTCTTCTTATCATGTAAAAGGATTAGAAGGGGAAGTTGCGGGTATGTCAAAGTAACCATAGAAAAATGTCAAAGGAAGCAATTCTTTCCTCTTGATGCACAAGATGATGTATCATGTAAAATGACTTGATTTGCTAAAGACGGTATTGTTAGGGATAACATTGTTTACCCTAACTGGTTTAGGTGAAATAATAACTATGAATCATAGTTAGTGTATGTTAGAGTGTATACAGCTTTAACTGTGAAATAGCAATTAAAGGAGTGGTTAAGAAAACAATATAACAGTAGCAAGACTACGGCTTGCTCTCTCTCTGTCTGGCTTTGATGATCCCTGATTACTGCTTGGAATCAAGACTGCATTGCTCGAACGGGAGAGACAACAAAGGACTGATTTTGTAAGTGAACTGACATAGGATATTCTACATGGACTTTGCTAACTGAATACCCCTGAATGGACTGAGTACATGGTAAATGACTATTGGACTGTTATTTGACTATGCCATAAACTTATACTGGAATAAAATATATTCTTGATAGCACAAGCGTATCTGTTATTTTTACTGTATGTTAATAAAACATACAAGCTTAGCTCACTCATTTATCTGTGTGCCTATCTGACTAACGCTGCACATTCTGTTTAGCTTGTCTACCTAACCCTGGTTGGGGAACCCAGGCTTAACACTGGTTATGGGCCCAGAGGCTGCAAAGTCAGTTTAACTAGGTTAAACAGATTTATGTAAAAAGTGAGAGTTTGTGTTGTTATACATTACAGTAAACAGACAGCTGTGTTTTATTAATTATATTTTTATATCCATATAAGAAAACATGGCACAAGTCAATCTACAATGTTTGTCCCTTATATCCAAGCTGGATGGAACAAACTATGTATCATGGTCTACAAAATGTAGTCTATTTCTACGAAGTGAAGGTCTGTGGAACATAATTGAAAATCCACCAAACGTAGAAGAATGGGATCTAGAGGATGAGGAAGACAGACTAAAGATAGAAGAATTTATGCATAAAAATCAACAAGCCATTTGCATAATTGGGTTAACCTTAACTGATCAACAGCTTGTTTATATCCACGGAGAGAAAACGGCTTTTGGGTGTTGGCAGAAGCTGAAGAGAATTTATGTTCGAGATAATATTGGTGCTCACATAAATCTAACACGGAAGCTTTTCAGGACACATCTCCAAACAAATGGTGATATGCAGAGTCATTTGAAAACTATGCAAAGCATTTTTAAAGAATTGCACGAAAAAGAGCTTATATTCTCTGAACAACATCAAGTTTATATAATTCTATCTTCCCTTGATGAAAGTTATGATAACTACGTAACTTCACTTGAAATTTTGCCAAAGCAAAATTTAACATTAACAGATATAACTGGCAGATTGATCGAAGAGGCCAGAAGAAGGCATGAAAGAGATGAATTAAGGAGGGAGCAACCTCAAAAAGAAGATAATGAATCTTCTACTGCATACGCAATTAAAAAGTGCTTTATTTGTGGAGGAAGAGGACATTTGGCAAGATTTTGTAAAAAGGCAAAGCGCCAGAACGCTGGCCAGAATACTAAAAATCATCAAAAGATAAATAAACATTTAGAGTTAGCCATGTATACTAACGGAGCTGTAAAAAATAATTTATGGGTGGTTGACAGTGGGGCATCCCATTGTATAACAAATGATAACAAAAATTTTATAAAAATGTCCCAGAGTAAACAGCAGATATCGTTAGCCAAAGGCTGGAAACTGAAAGCTAAAGGTGAAGGTATAGCATATTGTTCTTTTATAAAAGAGAATGTAAAAATGTTATATGTACCACAACTTAAGTTTAATTTAATTTCAGTTAGAATTTTGGTTCAACTAGGATATGTAGTTACATTTAAGGGAGATAACTGCATACTTGAAAAAGAAGATAAGAGAATTACTGCATCTTTAAGAGGTAGATTATATGTGTTAAATGATGATGGTTTAAAGGTGGCTAACACAATTTATGAAAATAAGAAACCTCATGACGAATGTATTCACTTGTTACATCGAAGGCTAGGGCATTTAAATTTTAAAATGCTTAAGAAAACTGTTGAATTGTCTAAGGGAATAAGTTTGAAATCTTGTAATAAGTATTTGCAATGTAATGCCTGTAATCAAAATAAGAGCAGGGTCATACCGGCTAATAGAGTTGATGGATTTACTACTAAAGAGCCTTTAGAAGTAGTATTTGCTGATTTAATAGGTCCGAAAAAACCAAGTGTAGGAGGAGCTCGTTACATACTAAGTATAATGGATCACTATTCTAGATATGGGTTTTGCTATTTAATGAAGAGCAAAACTGAAACATATCAAAATCTATTTAATTGGTTAAAATTCTCTGAAAGAAAAACTAAAAAGAAATTAGTAACTCTCATCACAGATAATGGTACAGAATTTACAAATAATAAATTTAAAAACAGACTTAGAATGTTAGGTATTCAACATAAAATGTCTGCACCATATATGCCACAACATAATGCCTTTATAGAAAGAAGAGGCCAAACATTACAATCAATGGCACGAACTATGATGTCTGATTCAGGATTACCTGACAATTTATGGGGAGAAGCAATAATGTGTGGTAATCATATATTAAATAATGTTGTTAATTCAACAACAGGTGAATTACCATTCACACTGTGGCATGGTACAAAACTTGATTTAAGTTACATGCACACATTTGGAGCACCAGCATGGGTGCATATCCCTACACAACTTAGATACAAAGGACAGCATAGAGCTAAAAGATTGATCTTTGTAGGATACACATCTAATCATAGATCTTATAGATTCTGGGAACCAGGTACATCTAGAGTTTACACCAGTGCTAGTGCAAAATTCCTAGAACATGTAGGATGGAATAGATTAGAGCAAGATTTAAATAATGAAATATTTATTGAACCCTACAAAAGGCAGAAAGATGAGATTAGCTATAAGAAGAGTCCAATTAAAGAAGAAGTCCACGAAGAGCAAATAGGACCAGAACAAGAGGAAATAGTTGATCAGGAAGAGTTACATGATCAAGAACAATTAATAGAGGAAAGTCCACCTGTAAGTCCTATAATACCTAGACGTACTACACGTGTAACTAGACCACCTGATAGGTATCAAGCAAGTATAGTTTGCCAAGTAACTAAAGTTCCAACTAGAGTAGATGAACTTAGGATGTATCCTGCTAAGGATCAGGAGAATTGGCAAAAGGCCATGGAAAAAGAACTAAATTCATTAAAGGTAATGAAAGTGTATGAAGATGCCAAATTACCTCCAGGAGAAAAATCCATTGGGTGCAAATGGATATTTAAAGTAAAAACTGGAAATGATGGGACTGTTACCCATAAAGCTAGGTTAGTAGCTCAAGGATTTAATCAAACTGCATCTGATTACGATGAAGTTTTTGCACCAAGCCTTAAAGCTACATCTTTAAGAGCAGCATTAGTGTGGGCAGCTAAGAAAAACTATGTCATTAACCATTTAGATGTAGAAACTGCTTATCTACATGCACCATTGCAGCACACTATATATTTAAGGAAACCAATTGGTATAAAAGAAAATAAAATAAATAGTAATGATTGTTGGAAACTCAAAAAGAGTCTTTATGGGTTGAAACAATCTGGGTTTGAGTGGAACCAATATATTGTGAAAGAGTTAAACAATATAGGTTTTAAATCTGGTTTAGCAGATCCGTGTGTGTTTAAAAGTGAAAATAATGGAACGGTGTCATTATTATTATTATTTACTGATGATATTGCTTTAATAACTAAGACTAATAATGAAGCTAATGAGATTATATCATTATTAGCCAAAAAGATAAAAATAAAGCATTTAGGTGAAATTAAAAGGTATCTAGGATTGACAATAAATAAAACAAATAATGGTTTTAAGATATCTCAAGAAGATAAAATTTGCCAATTAATTAAAACTTATAAGATGGAACTTTGTAAACCGGCAAAGACTCCAATGAGTCAGGAAGTTTGCCAAACTAATGATCAAAGTCCCAAATTTGATAAGTCCATATATCAATCTTTGATTGGTAGCTTATCATATATAAGCAATTGGTCAAGGCCAGATATAGCTTATAGTGTAAATCAGCTGGCACGTTTTAATTCAGATCCAAAAGAATGTCATTGGAAATCCTTAAAAAGAATATTGAGATATCTTAAGGGAACAATAAACCATGCATTATATATAGAACCAAAGGGTGATTTGAGTCTTAGTGCTTATGCAGATGCAAGTTTTGCAACTGATATAAACACTAAAAAATCAACATCTGGGATGGCTATATTATTTGGTCAGACACTAATAGGATGGAGGTCAATCAGACAACAGCATATTAGCTTATCCACAATGGAAGCTGAATTTTCATGTCTGTCATTATTATGCACTGATTTGATTTTCTACAAACAGTTGTTGTTGGACATGGGTATAACTGTAAAAGATTCCATTATGGTATATGAAGATAACCAAGCAGCTATAAAGTTAGCTACTAGTATTGCTGTAAAAACTAGATCAAAACATACTGACCTAAGATATTTGAATGTAAGAGAATCAGTGAAAAATGGATTAATTAAATTGGTATACTGCATGTCAGAAGAAAACATTGCAGACCAATTTACAAAAGCTCAAGGAGCAACTAAGTTTAAAGAAAGTTGCGAAAAATATTTTCTAAAGATGTAAATGATTCATAGTTATTATGTAACCTAAAAGGGGAGAATGTTAGGGATAACATTGTTTACCCTAACTGGTTTAGGTGAAATAATAACTATGAATCATAGTTAGTGTATGTTAGAGTGTATACAGCTTTAACTGTGAAATAGCAATTAAAGGAGTGGTTAAGAAAACAATATAAAAGTAGCAAGACTACGGCTTGCTCTCTCTCTGTCTGGCTTTGATGATCCCTGATTACTGCTTGGAATCAAGACTGCATTGCTTGAACGGGAGAGACAACAAAGGACTGATTTTGTAAGTGAACTGACATAGGATATTCTACATGGACTTTGCTAACTGAATACCCCTGAATGGACTGACTACATGGTAAATGACTATTGGACTGTTATTTGACTATGCCATAAATTTATACTGGAATAAAATATATTCTTGATAGCACAAGCGTATCTGTTATTTTTACTGTATGTTAATAAAACATACAAGCTTAGCTCACTCATTTATCTGTGTGCCTATCTGACTAACGCTGCACATTCTGTTTAGCTTGTCTACCTAACCCTGGTTGGGGAACCCAGGCTTAACAGGTATAACACAGTGACATATATTATTGGATACAGCTAATTCCTGATGCACATCAGCCTGTGAAAGAACATTATCTCACTATGTCCTGAGAAAAACTGCTGTGGTTGCATGTTACTACATTGTATCCTGAAATTTTTGGTTCTAAATGTATGGGAGGGAACAGAGCAGAAAGGAGATGGAAGAAAGTAGGAAAAGAGGTTTTCCCAGTTCACCTAAGCTTGAAGGAGCGTGGTGGGTTAGGACACAAGCCCGTGTTCGTGACTCTTTTGCCTGGAAGCCTGAGCTCCCATCTTTTGCTCCAGCTCCTTGACAGGGACATGAATGACACCGTCCCCAGGTGTCCACCAGGCAACAGCGATGTCACCGGTTAATCCTTTCAACCTGAAAGTGTCTTAAAATGTGCTTCCAACAGGAATGGAAGCTAAGCTTGAGATTGAATCTGTTGACTATTTCAGGTTAACTTTTAAACTTGAGTCAAAGAATAGAAATCTGGAAAATATGAACAGTAACATTGATATAAATGTTTAGTTGCTGTTAACACAAGTTGCAAACCGTTAGCACATCTGTATGGGATGCTGCTAGACCCAGCACAGTCTGTGCAGCATGCATAGCTATTTAATGATGAAGCAAAATTGAAACAGGAGTCTTGAAACTTTCAGGACTTGGGGACTGTTTTTTTCTTCCCCTCCAACACTCTGATCTAAGTGGAAACATAGAAAATTGCTTTCTGTACAATGCCTGCAAATTATATAATTTATCTCTTCCACATTTGCTCTCCATAAATGCAATAAAGGCAGAGATGAAAAGCCACTCAGTAGCCATTTTACAGGGGCTGAGGGCTCTTCTACATAGCAATGTTAAAGAGCTTTTATCTGGAGTGGTAGCCAGCGCTGAAAGATGTTGGCTAACCACACTCTGCTGAGAAGCAGAAAAAAGGCTCTTTATAAATATTCTTTATTTAAAGATTTTTTCCTTTAAAAAAAAACAGTTTCATTTAAGATTATAATTTAATTTATAAATTATACAGCATCTGCAAGCTTCAATTGGTACAGAAGGCAGTAGTGCAAGCAGCTGTGTGAACTCCTAGAGTCATACATGCCATACCTCTGCTCCATGAATTACATTTGTTGCCAGTTTGCTTCCAGGTTCAATTGAAAGTGCTGATTTTAATCTTTAAAGCCTTTCATGGCATAAAACCAACTAATCCTGGCAGAGTAGGCATCATTGGACAAGAAAATTCATTTGATGAGTCCCAAGAGATATACCTTCTTTATGTGCCTTATGGAACATTTTTCCCTCCAAAATTACACTAGCTCCATCCATTTTAGTATTCTGAAAAGCCCTCAAGCCTTGGCTATGTTGTTAGGCCTGTGGTTCCCAGATGACAGGGATCAGCTCAGATGGCTCCATTATTGAGGTGACCATTTTTATCCTTCTCCTAGGGTTTACATTTTCACTTTTATGGTATTAATAAGGTTCCACAAATTGTACAATTATTGTTTTAATTATTATTCATGTTGCTTCTTTTTCACCATTCAGAGTTGGCTGTGGTGAGATGAGCTGCTATATAAATTTGATTGATATATAAGTAAATAATTGCAATAACAACTGATACAATTTTAAAAAGTAATCCTGGAATCATGAGACTGGAAGGGACCTTGGAGGTTTTCTAGTTCAAATTTCATATAAAAAATTATTCAGATCCATCTCTTGGTTTATTATTTGTAATTCCTTTTGATTTTTAAAGTATCAACCAATTTTCTTTTTTATATCTAATACAACAACTTTTTTCATGTCATTCTTGTAGCCTGTCATCCACTTTCAGTCACAGCTCCTCTGTCTTCCTGGTTAACACTTATTCCTCTATTACCATTTCTTCTAAAACATTGGATACAGTATATCCATAGAAGCTAACATCACTATTGACATAGTTGATAATAATTTCTGATTTTATTTTTAAAAGGTATACTTCAGTATTTCCAATGTTGTGGTATTTTGTGTGATTTTGTAGCTGTCAATCAGGTTTATGTATTCTTCTCCTTTCACTAAAAAAAAACTTGCCTGGGATGGGTGGTTATAGAAATTGATCAAATCTGTAGTTCCCTTTAGTGTCCAATTTTTAAATGTGTTTATTTCTTTTATGTCTTAGAAAAAAAGTCAAAGCAAATCAACTTTCCCAAAGAAAAATTCTTTATAACCAATTCCAAAATATTCTTTCAAATTCTCCCTCCCTCCCTCTCTTACAAAGTGCCTACCTCCCTCACAGAGAATATGACTTTATCTGAACTCCCAACCTGTTTATAACTTTTTATAATTAAAACCAAAATTTCCATTACTGTTTTGCTGTTTCATTTTTTATGTATTTCAGCTTGTAATAACATTTTTCTTTCATGAAGGATTGAAGGCAGATTCACCCAACATTTTCAGATTTCTTGATCCAATGAAAAATAGCTAATAAGCATTTTCCAAATGTTTTTGGAAAAGAATGTATGTGAACTCCATATGCTTTTAAAGATGCTAAGTCTGGTTTAGCAAAATAGCTGTTCCCTCATCTCCAGTGCTCAAAATCTGCTGGAGACCATAGTTTTATGGTCTCCTTGCAAGGAGTAACTTGTGAGTGATATCCTTGCCTCTCCTTACCCAGAGAGTGGTTTAAAGAACCTGTTTACTCACTGGCTCCTGATTGTTGACCCTTCTTTTTTGTGGATCTGTTTTCATTCTGCCATTTCTTCATTGGGAAGAGTGTTTTTTCCCATTGTTTTCTCCTTCACTATGATTATGATTGTGACTTATTTTATAGCATTGTAGAAAAAATATTGGAAGCCCTGTGAACACAGATGGCTTGATTGCATGGCTTTTATTAATTTTGTAACCCTTTATTAGTTTTATTACTAATTTTTATTAATTTTGTAATATCAAAAGAGATTAGGGCAGGTTGTTTTAATATACCACACATTCAAGTGAGATTTTCCATCACTTCATTCTGCTTTTCAAGGCAATGAAAATACTTTCTCCGTCTAATTCCACTACACATACTTCAACCCTAGCCCTATTGTTCTTTTCCTATCAGAGCAGGAAGGGAAGATTGTCCCTACATTATATAGTGTGAATATTTTAATCCAATTGTGTATTTATGTACTTATGTGAAGTCAGTCTGTTTAATTATGTATCTTGCTCATTCATGCTCATCTGGGCATGCATAATATAAGAGAAAGTGTGAGGTCAGCTTTTGTGCAGATATTGGGAAACATGTTTTGGTATAAGGCTGTTGACATTTTATGTTATTTGTATTTTATTACATATACTGTATTTTATTACATATAATGAAAGGCATTGATTTGAACATAGCCAGTTGTATGTGTGAGGGGAGAATAAATTTTTAAAGGGGTTGAAATGAGGCTGGGAAAATCCTACAGAGCACACAGAAGTGACAGAGGTGAATAACAAGAGCAAGGGTGAAGCCAGGGATGAGATATGATTAGGGCAAGACTATCAACAAGGTTAGGCAAAGAATATCAAGAAAGCTGGGAAAGTGATAGAAGGGAATGTTAACAAGGTCCCGTCTCACACATTATGGGAAATAAATGTCAAAACAGTGACAAAGGGAACATTCTCAGAAGAAAAAGACATTTTTCACAGAAATGTGCAAAGCTTGTTGAAACAAACATCAGGATTCTGCACTTGTGACTATCAGTCTGTAGATAAGCAAAAGGACCAGTCAGAAGTAACAGGTCCTGCATGAACATGTAATGAAGATTATGCATTCAGAGAGATTTCTTTGAGAAGGTTCTAGGACAAAGATATTTAACTCACATCATCATGGTGGTGTCACGTGACATATCAGGATTTTCCCCTCTTCGCTAAACTGGGTGGGAGTAGGGCCAGCACATGACACATCTGGCCCGTAGGCCATGAGTTTGACACCCCTGCTCTTGGAGGAGGTAATCCAGAGGTCTACAAAGAGTCTTATCTCAGAGAGACAGAGAGAGAAGAGTTAGTTTGCATGGGACAACAGCAGATCAAGATTATTTTCTTTGGTCTAGCTACCTGACCTATTATGATATAAGTACAAGAGATTTGTAAATTAATAATCAGTTTATTTAGATTTATGACATTTTGCTGTCACTTTATATTTTGTTTCATATAGCTCAACTGGTTCTTCTTTATATACTCCATAATGTTTGAGCAAAACCACTCATTTTCTCAGAATGAATAATCACATATCATTGCTCTTGTACAGAGAATGCTCAATATTGGTAGTCTTTGACTTTAAAGACAATCCTTTAATGACTGTTCAAAGTTAGAAAGGCACTGAAAAAAGCGACTTACGACCATTCTTCACATTTACCAATGTTATAACCCCATGGTTATGTAATAAAAATTCAAGTGCTTGGCAACTGGCATATATTTGATGATTGCAGTGTCCCAGGGTCATATGATCACCTTTTGGGACTTTCTGACAAGCAAAGCCTATGGGGAAGCTTAACAACAGGGTTACTAATTTATCAACTGTGGTGATTTACTTAACACCTGAAGCAAGTAAAGTCATAAAATGGGGCAAAACTCACTTAACAATTGTCTTGTTTAGGAATAGAAATTTTGGACTCAATTGTGGTCACAAGTTGGGGCTACCTTTAATTCTATGACTCCTAAACTGCAGACCTGATTGCTTTGCTCTGTTTTTGGCATAAAATAAGCTAAATTTAACACAATGTTGGCATCGTTCCTACGTATTCATACATCTTTTTTGTTCTGTTTGGTGCTTGCAGAAATTCGTATCCAGTTGGTGGAGCAGTTCAAATGCCTAGAACAACAGTCTGAATCCCGATTACAACTTTTGCAAGATCTTCAGGAGTTTTTCCGCAGAAAGGCTGAAATTGAACTGGAATATTCCAGGAATTTGGAAAAATTAGCAGAAAGATTTTCTTCCAAGATTCGTAGCTCCAGAGAACATCATCAATTCAAGTAAGTGTATTTAGTGATTTTGGCTTTTCCAGAGGATCACTTAAAAATATGTCCTTGGTCGTTATCTTAACATGACAGATTCTTTTATAATATTGCTGGGGATAGAAATAGGAGATTGAACATAAGAAATTACAACAATTGATGAAGCTCTTCAGAATAATGGAATGTCTGTGTAGATGGGTAAAAGAAATAAAAGTTAAGGTCCAGTCACTGGTATTGTTGTTTTGTGATATCTTCAACAGGACAAAATAAGGTTTGCAGAAATTGAATATACATAATAATTTATATTAATATAATCCCTTCATTGAAATTTCTGTGTGGAGGTTCTGAATGTATGTTTGTATTAACTGGCATATTTATTGCAGATGTCCTTATTTTCCAAAGTTATTTTGTCTTACAGAATCTAGACAGTCATGTCCAGGAATATAAATAGACAGACACTTTTCTCTTCCATTTCATTAGTATTTGAGGATTCTTTGATTAGGTATTCCCTTTGATTTCCAGTTTTAATCTGATGTCTGCTTTGGGAAAGTGTGACTGATATTTTTTAGTGTGAATCATTTTTTGATGTTATCTTTAAGATTCTGAACTCCAAATGAACTCTACATGTCCATGTTATAAGAAAAAATATATTCATATTGTGGATTCTTTTGCAGATCACTAGTTTAAGTTTTATGTTTCATTTCCAGCAGTCTTCCTAATATGCAATTATTGCTTTTTTTCTGATCCAAACCACCTTGCACTTCAATGACACCCAGCCCAAATTTCAAGCCTTAACTATGTGATGTTAGGGAAATAGTCCTTAACTCTATTTTATTCAAATTTGCTCTGTATATGTTTGTATTACATTTTTATTGAAATCTCATTCATTTTCTGTTAATTTCCCCTTAATTCTTTTACCCAATCCTTTTAGTGTGTTAAGTTGGTTGGTACATATGATTGCTACTCTGATGAGATAACAGAATAACAGAGTTGGAAGGAACATTAGAGGTCTTCTAGTCCATCTCCTGCTGAAAAGATGTTTTTTTGCATTGGTTAGTGATAGCAATAGCACTATAGCAATAGCACTTAGGCTTATATACCACTTTACAGTGTTTTCAGCCCTTTCTTAGCGGTTTACAGAGTCAGCATATTGCCCTCAACAATCTGTGTCCTCATTTTACTAACCTCAGAAGGATGGAAGGCTGAGGCAACCTTGAGCCTGGTGACATTTGAACTGCCAAATTGTAGGCAGCTGGCAGTCAGCAGAAGTAGCCTGCAGTATTGCATTCTAACTGAGCCATGGTGGCGCAGTGGTTAGATTGCAGTACTGCAGGTTACTTCTGTTGTTACCATGCCACAACTGTGCCACCATGGCTCATGATGATGCAACCCTGGTTATTCCAATTTAATTGCTTCGAAGTCTCTTTTGGACAGCAGTGCAATGCTACAATACATAAGGGAAGTCAGCATGTCGTTATTTATGAAATGTACATTTTTAAGCTAAAGTCATTTATCTTTTTGGTAAGAATAGCCCTCTATACAATGGAGGCTACATGTCACCACTCCAAAAGCAGCTGCCATTTTGGGAGCAACCGCACTGAATTGTGGCTGTTCCAAAATGATGCTTATTTCTGGGAGGGCACCATGTAGCCTCCACTTTATAGACAAGCTGAGAGGTGTGCTGACTGCTTCCTGAAGGAGATTTATCAATTTACCGAGCTGTGGCATAGTTGGGGAGGAGGATGTGAGATCCAGTAGGTGGGAAGCAGGCCCAAGGTCTGCAGAGACTCATGCAAAGGTGATAGGTAGGTGGGATGCTTCAGCACTCTGGCAGTCAGTTGTAAGGGTAGGTAGATTACCAAGCACCTAAATTTTGTTCATGTGACCAATGGCCATAACTTTGGGCAGGGATCACAATTTCAATGACTTTGTAAGCTCAAGTGGTCATTGAACAAACAGTCCCAAAGGTACTTTTTCAAGAGGCAATTGAACTTTTGGTTTTTCTTTGAAGATGTTTCACTTCTCATCCAAGATCTTCAAAAAAAACAAAAAACAAAAAAACCAGAAAGTCCAGTTGCCTCTTGAAAAAGTAGCTTTGGGACAACCATGACCTGATTGACTAAGAATCTCCATAGATATTGAACAAACAGTTGTGAGTTGAGGACTAGCTGTACTGTAGTTTTTACTTATGCGAAATATTAGCTTCTTATGTAAGGAAAGAATGTATAATTGTGATGCCAAGAATGGTTTCAATTTTATAATTCATTCAGTGCTCTGTAAAATGATAATAATTACAATTGTATTGAGATTGGTACCTGGATGTGAAAACTAATATAGTCAGGATGGAAGTAATAATGCATGTTATTTTAAAAAAGCCAAAAGCATTTCTGAACCTCAGGGAGTTGACGATGTGTAGGTTTCAACTCCCAAAATTCTCCATCTGGTTGTGTCCCTGCTGGCACACATTTTCAAGTTGCTAAGGATAAAAAATACTGCCATACTGCAAAAGAGATATTCAAATGATTAAAATTTTTCCCTTTCTCTAGGCCAACTTATTTTTCATTTCCAGTAGGGCAGCAACAGATACAAGCTTTCAAAAAGAGCACAGAATAAAGCACTTTTATGCCTTGCTTGTTTGTTAACTAATGAGAATAATGTTTGTTGACTTCCGGACAATTATTAGAGTGTTATGAGGAAACTGGATACTGGAAAATATAAGTTAAGAACCAGTAGTTTCCATAATGCATTTTCCCTGCTCCTGAGTATTTCTTTGCATACTTTGGAGCCTAGCAAGATCACACTGCTGAAAACTGAAGAACAATAGCAGTGTATTGGAACTAATGTGATACTTGGTTGAATGTGGCCTCCTCCCACAGCGATTTTTCTGTGCCTCCTGGAATCTTCCAAGGACATGTTACTGAAATCTGGCTACAAATTGCCAGATAATGGTAGTATGATGCAAGTGAGATGGTGTCTGATTTGGGGCATTATAAACAGATTAAACTGTTGTTTGACTAAGCCGAAAAATCAAGAAAAAGAAAAGCAAGAAACTTGGAGGCACATATTTTTCTTCCAAGAAATGACATCTGCTGATAATATAGTAAACATATTAATAGTAGAGCCCTGTACAGCCCTGAACCCTGTAATTCAGGGTTGAACTGGGAGGTCCTTGGTGCTCTCCAAACTTGGTTGTTTCCTTGCAGACATTTGATTAACTGATTTGATCATTTGATTAACTGGTAACATCATCAGCTAAGTGAATCTGTGAGTCTTCAATCGTGAAGATGCTGAATAAGGGATCCAAGTCTGAAAAACATAGATGTTTATCTATTCCTGGAATAAGCATGACAAGGTCACTCCAAACAGACCATATTGTCTACAGGAGGCATCAAAGGGCAATTGTGCCAAATCAGGCTTTTTGCAGTATTTTAGTGCAACACAGATTCTTACAGAAAACTGTCAATTTGGAACCATAGCTATGCCAAGAATAAAACAATGAAGATGACTGCAGGATGGAATGCTGACAGAAAAGTATGAGTGGAATTAATCTGGAGATGGATTTGATTTCCCTAGCTCAATTCATTATTGAGCTTAATAATTGGGGGGGGGGGGGTATTCTCTGCTTAATCAGAAAAGGATAATGATTGGCAAGTTCTTCATCTGAGTTATCCTTAATTTGCTTCCCTGGTCAAAATGAAGACTTAGAGATAACTTAGGAAAGACATATTATTAAAATTTTAGCCTGTCTTTTTATTTAATTATCAACTCAACATAACGAAAATGTATACCTCCTATCTTCTCTATAACAATAACCCTGTGAAGTGAATGGTGCTGAGAGGTCCAAAGTTATCAAGTCAGCTTTTGTGCCTAAGGCAGAACTAGAACTCCCAGTCTCCTGGTTTCTAACCAGCACCTTCACCAGTCCCCAAACTGGGCACTTAGCAAATACCTTACTTTTTTTTTCCCCAAAAAAATTTATTGATTTTTAAAAAACAAACATATACAAACAAAACACATAACATAAAAACATAAAACACCTTTTTTGAAAGCAGCTTGATCCCGGGTTACATCTCTTCCTACAGACATAAATTCAAGTTCATGCTCACTTTTATATACTATTCCATATCTTATTACCATTCAACATTTTCTATATATCTTCTCCCCTCTTTTCACTCTCTTAATTCTATTTTATTTATTTCATCTCAATTTAAATCATTATAATTATATCCTTTGTCTGTCCTGTTTCAGCTGTCTATTATCTTTTCTCATAAACACAAAATTTCTCCTGTCATCACTGATTGGAGTATGGCGCCTTTATATCTTTCCCCTAAATTTAACACTTAAAATAATACATAAATTTCATTCGGATTCTGCAAAGCACATTCTAAAGCTAAACACTATATTTAAAAAAAGAAAAAAAATATAAATATATAATATAATTACAGCAACAATCCATACCAATTAAATTCTATCGTTAAGATTAATATTCATTTAAATGAATGAATATTCATTAATGTTCATTTAAACATTTTATACCTTTTCAAGTTAGTATCATACTTCTATGGGAACACTTATAATTTTTGCGTAGTTACTTCCCCCCCCCCATTTCACTTATATTTTAAAACATTATGTAATTAAAATGTTCCCCTTCCTTCTTAATTCAGTTCTCTCATATTTCATTTCATTAATTTTGTTCAAAAAAAAATTTCCACTAAATTACATTGAATATTTGATCACATTTTATAATCATATGTTGTTCCAAATTTTCTAACATTATTTCTAATACAAATACAACAATACAATCTTATGTACTTTTGTAGAATCTCTTTTTCAGTTATATTTTTACCCATTATCTCTAAATAAATCCTGTTTGTTTACATCTTGTTTCAAACCTTTATAGCTTCTCTTCCCTTCCTTCCTCCCTTGCTTCTCCACTCTACCCTTTTTACCCCCTTGTCTCTTAATCTGTACTCTCTTCTGTACTCCTCTTTTCTGTTGCTTTCTGACATTGTGTCTACTTTTCACCTTATTTTTTCCTTTTTTGGTTGTTTTTTTAAATCTTAAATTCTCCATTCTCTTTCCCCCCTTTCCCCTTTCTTCCCCAGATAAAGTTGCTTGTTCATTAAAGATGGCTTCTTCTTCATCCCAATCTTCTTGTTCTTGTAGTTTCTCATACGTAGAAATCGCCATTTCTAAAAAATGAAAAATGGAGCCAAAAGAGCCCTTCCCTTCTTGTTCCTCTTCTTTATATTTTATAAATTCCATTTTCAGTTCATCCACAAGTAATGCCATTGTAAAAAAAAAATTTTAAACAACCCAAATGATTTTAATCATTCAAATAAGAATTTCCAAAAGTCCCAAAGTCATCAAACAGTCCAGATACACACAGTCTATTTCATTTAACACTTTCTTCTTTTTTTCACTTTCTCTTCCTGGGGTTGTAATTCAGTTACAAAGTTCCAATTAAAATGTGTCTTTTAGAAGTCTTGTTATGATTTTGTTCTAGTCTTTTAAATTCCAAGCAGTCTCCTCCAGCCAAATCCTAATCTTAATTCTTATCCTCTCCCTTCCCACTTACAGCATAAAAATTTTTTTTTCCAGTGTTCAGAAATCTTTATTGTCCCCTTGGCTTTAATTTTCCAGTTTGATTACCTGCTGATGCCAAAGCAGGTTTTTTCAATTTCTCATTCATCTGCTGTCACCGTAAGGAAGGAGAGTGAGAAAAAACAAACTTTCCCTTTTCACTTTCAGTCGCTGCTTCTAGATCTTCTTAGGGAATGATGTATCTTTTTCAAAAATTTAAATTCCAGGATAACTTGGATGTTGCTTCTCCTCCTGGTCAGCCAAAACTTTCACTTCTTAGCTTCCTCCTCCACATTCTTTTCTGGATGAAGGCTTCTTTATGGCAGCCATTTCTGACCGCCGCTCTACCATTTTCGGAAAAGGGAGTTAAGCCAGCTGAGGAGGGGGGGTGCGACTCCTCCTGACCCCTGCTAGGTCTCCCCTGTCTTCAGCTACCTCTATGGGGGAGCTAGAGCCTGAAGCCGGTTGGCTTGGGGTACTCCAGTGGCGAGCGCAGCAGAAACCACGCACTATCGTGGATTCCTGCCGCCGCCGAGCCTTGCAAACCAGAAGTCCAACAAATACCTTACTTTTAAAGGCAACATTCTAACTGACTTAGTAATATTCAGACTCTATATCAGGAGCATCAAACTTGCATCATCACGACATTATCATGGTGTCGTCACATGACGTATCAGGACTTCCCCCTTCACTAAACCGGGAGGGGGGTGGGGCCAGCATGTGACACATCCGGCCCATGGACTGTGAGTTTGACACCCCTGATCTATACACAGTTGATAGATTTTATACACTATATATATACAAACTTTAGAAAAGAAGCAAAGCAAATAAGGAAAAATAGCAAGTAAAAAAATAAGGAAAAAAGATTGTGAATGCATTTATATTTTACCCTCCAAGATTACATTATAATTTCTCCCACCTTACCCTTGTAAATCTTCAATTTTAAATCACAATCTTAAATCTTAAATCTTTTCCCCCCAATGTCTCGAAAAGTTTCCAGTGAGTGATAAATCTAGTCATTCATCTATCTAATCAAACAAGTTAATTTTGTCATCAATGGTAGTTCAGCTGTTTTTACCAACTATTCCTTCACTGCAGGTATTTCATATCTTTCCATTTCTGTGCATATATCACTCTTTCTTGCAGCAGTAAAGGTAAATGAATCCCTGAGGATTTTATTCCGCTAGTTGTTGCCAACCATAAGAAGCAGTGTTCATCTCCATTTCAAGGTCATTGAGCCAGCACTATACAGAGTTATTTTCATGGTCATGTGGCCAGCATGACATCACAGAGCATTGTTTCCTTGCCACTGTAATGGTATCTATCAACTTGCATTTGCATGCTTTTGAACTGCTAGGTTGGCAGAAATTGGTGTGAGGACAGGAGCTCATCCCATCACATGGAGCTCGGGACTCAAGCCTGGACTGCTAGCTTTTCAGCAAGTACCCTAGAATATTTACTGCTGAGCCACTGCCCGCCTCCCCAACTTACAACAGTCATTATGTATAAAAATAAACTTCCTTGGCTGTTTCCAAATTGACTGTCCATTAATTTGAGCAAGAAAAGTTTTAGTTTCAGTTGAATGTTTATCTTCAAAAATCTTTATATTGTTTTAAGTATTTGAATCCTCTCTAGCATTTTTACAAGTCCATCAGGTATGATCCATACTGCAAAGAATCTGCTTCCATGAACTCCGCAAAGAACTCAAAAGACATCTAGACAATGGAGAGAAGGATGTCTACATTGACTGCAGTGCTGATTGTATCAAAAGTAAGTCACACAACCCACAACTCCACATCCAACCCTACCTCATCCAACCCACCATCAGTCAAAACTAGGCACACACGCCCCTAACTACCTCAATTCCAACTGCAACTGGCCTTAAATGCAGAATAAAAGACCTGAATCTTGTGAATAAAATACCTGAATTTCTCCTCTTACTAAATATGGCTAAATTCAACATCATATTTGTCTGTGAAACATGGCTCAATGCATCTCTCCCTGACTCCATCACCACAGTAAGAGACTATCATGTTTACTGACTAGATCATGAAATCCGTAGAAGAGGTGGTGGTTTCTATAAAAAGTCCTCACATCTAAAAAATATCCAAGTTACCCAAGAGCTTGCTCTTCCTGAGACCATCGTCTGTGAACTGTCCTTAAATATCACATTTCGATTCTTACTATGTTACAGAGCCTCTGATTATGACATCGAACATGTAAACAAGCTAAATTCACTACTAACATGGGCAACATCCTGCCCACACACTTTTATCTTTCTTGGTGACTTCGATCTACCTCACATTAACTGGACCCTAAATGAATGTAAAACTGAACCCATACATGCAACCTTCTGTATGCTGTAACAAACCTGGGACTGGAACAGCTAGTAACCCAAAATACTAGACTTAACAACTGCCTCGATCTCATCTTCTGCAATAGTTTGAATTCAATTTATGGCTTACAAATTAAAGAACCCTTTTCCAACAATGACCACAGCATGATTGACTTTGTCTCAACATACGTCCACACAAAAATCAACACAATGATGTGATCCCCAATTATAACTTCAAAAAAGGCAACTGTGATCTTATAGACAATGATCTCTCATCCCTTGATTGGCAATTTCTGTTCACTGGATGCAATACAGTTGAAGACCATTACAACATATTTTTACTTGAAGTCAAAAGAGTCATCATACTATATGTAGCAATAACTCCAAAAACCAGAAAAAACAGATTACCCATAACAATAAGGAAGCTTTAATCCAAAAAGAGATCACTTTGGAGGGAAAACCAATCCGGTCACATTGCCAGCTTCAAAAGCCGATACAAAAATTTATGCCACCAGCTAAAGACTGAATGCACCAATTATCACATTAAACAAGAGGAAAACCTTCTGTGCACCAATTCCACCCGCACTTTCTACAGTTTTGGAAACAACAAACTAAAAGACTCAAGGTCCACCCCACCCCTGAAAGGACCTAATGGTAAAGACTGCAACGACGACACTATTAAAGCCAACCTCTTTAACACATTATTTGGCTCAGCATTTGTAAACAGAAATGGATCATGCCCAGTATTTCCTAGCCGAATCACAGACAACTACAATGATCTAATACATATCGATTTTACAGAAGACAATGTTGAAAAAGCACTACGCAATCTAAAACCATCTCTGTCTATTGGACCGGATGGAATATGTGCCTACTTTTTAAAAAAGCTATCCACTGCCATAGCCAAACCTCTAAGCATAATCTTTGAAAAATCTTTCAGGACCAGCTCCTTGCCTAACCTATGGTCACAAGCCACGGTCATCTCCATCTTCAAAAAGGGAGACCCCAGCCTAGTTGAAAATTACAGACCAATCTCTTTATGCTGCGTCACCTGTAAAGTCATGGAATCAATTATTAATCAATCCATTATCCTCCACTTAGAGACAAATAACCTTCTCTACAATAAACAATTTGGTTTCAGAAAAAAAACTATCCTGCAATCTGCAACTCTTATACTGCAAAAACATATGGACTACACAACTCGATCAGGGCAAAGCAATAGATGCAATCTACATAGACTTCTGTAAAACCTTTGATTTAGTGGTACACGACAAACTACTCCTAAAACTAAAATCTTACAGTCTTTCTGGAAACCTGCATACCTACATAACTGGATAGAAACATTCCTGTCAAACAGATGACAAATGGTCAAAATTGGGAGTGTCCTATCAAATTCTGTACCTGTCACCAGTGGTGTCCCCTAAGGCAGTGTTCCAGGACCAACTCTCTTCATACTCTACACAAATGACCTCTGTGATCATATTAAGAGCAACTGTGTTCTCTTCGCTGACGATGTAAAGCTATTCAACACCACCGACAAGTCTGCTACTTTTCAAAAAGATCTCAACTATGTATCAAAATGGTCAAACAAATGGCAACTTCAAATCTCAACAAATAAATGCTCTATCTTACATATTGGAAAAAAAAATCAGAAAATAAAATACAAGCTGAATCGTCAAGACCTTGTTGATGATCCAAACTCTGTCAAGGACCTTGGAGTACTCATCTCTAATGATCTGAGTGCTAGAGCCCACTGTAACTACACAGCCAAAAAGGCATTAAGAGTTAACCTAATCTTATGTAGCTTTTTTTCTGGTAATATTACACTACTAACTAGAGCATACAAAACATTCGCTAGACCAATCCTCGAATACAGCACATCAGTATGGAACTCACATTATGTTTCTGATATAAATACAGTTGAGAAAGTCCAGAAATATTTCACAAGAAGAGTTCTCCACTCCTCTACTTGTTGCAGGATACCTTATGCCACCAGACTTGAAATTCTAGACCTAGAAAACCTAGAACTACGCCGCCTTCGGTCCGATCTAAATATAGTATGTAAAATCATACATTGCAATGTCCTACCTGTCAATGAATACTTCAGCTTCAACCATAACAATACAAGAGCAAACAATAGATACAAACTCAAGGTTAATCGCACCAAACTTGATTGCAGGAAATATGACTTCAGCAACAGAGTGGTCAACTTGTAAGCAATTGACAAACCAAATAAAATAAAAAAAATTATAAAATGATCATTCATGCTGTCCATATTTTCAACATAAATAATAAGTACCTTTATATGTTCTAGAACATTTGTCTGTAACCATGTAACAACAATACATCATTTCATAAACATTCTTTTTTAAGTAATAACAATGTAAATTTCAGTGCTTTTAATCATGAGCCATAAGCCTTTTTTGATGAGCTGCTGCTGTTATTATTATTATTATTACTACTACTACTAGTACTGCTGATGCTACTAAACTACTGCTCTAATTTAAATATAGATAAAATCTGGTAAGAATCCCAGGAATAACATAAGTGAAAGACCCTGTTTTGGGGCTTATCTAAATGATATTGGGGGTAGGGCCAAATGGTTTTGATTGAACTTTATGGGTGATGAGAAATTCAAGACAAAATCCGAAACAATTCAATATTTTAAAATAAAAATATACAGTACTTAAAGCTGCCTTCTACAAAAGACAGACTATCTAACTGAGCAATGTCTATACTAACTTATTAAAGATTTAATGATTGTTGTCGTTTATAGTTGGGAAAGCCGTCAAATCTGACAAGACAGGAGCATATCCAGTGCTTAAAACAATCATTATTTGGGAGGATTACAATTTATATTGTGCCAGCTTGTTGCCTAAACTTCAGAACTTGTCTTGCTTCTTTTTTCTATTTGCACACAGTGTTATTTCCTTCCTTGAGAAAGAAAAATGAATTTGTGTATATATCTTTTCTAAGGGCATTTAATAATGAGGTTAGGAGAGGCTGAGATGAAAAGAAAGAAGGGTCCAAAACTTAATGGGCTTGAAATCCTTATGAGACCCATGAAGTTGGTGGCTGTTGTTGCAGTTAAAGAGCAAAGCCAGCTCATTGTGGCTCTTCCATTCATTTTGGCAGCCAGATGGAGCTGAGAGCAACATCTGGTGAATGGATTGAGCAAGCCCCTGGAACATTCTGCAAATGTTGAACTAATTATTTCTAAGTCCCCAAACAAAAACAGCTGGAGGGTGTTGGCTTTTCTAGACTTAATGTGTTTGAAGGGCAGTGAAAAGGATTGAACTATTGTTTCCATCTTGAATTTTATTTAGTTGTTTAAAAAAAATGTAAAAATAAACATGCTCAATAGTGTTTTTATTCCTTCTTCCTGATTGTTAATTATTGGCGCTGTTTAAATCACAGGCCTGTTCTGAAGCTGGTTTAACCAATTCAATTTGTGTATTGATATATTTCTCTTACCTTCTTCATTGCTTGGGAAAGGAAGTTACCCTAATCTTCCAAACAGCAATAGTTCTAAGGGGATGGACAAAGATCTGTTGCTTTGAGGAAGAAAGGACAAGAGAATCAATCAGTATTTTAAAAGCATAATAGAAGACACAGTGCTGTTTTTTCTGTATATTGTCCTTAAAGGGGCTAAGTGTTTGAACATGAGAAATCTGTTTCATCATTTTGCTTAAGATCATATTATCTCAGATATATTGTTACTGAAGAAAAAGGAAAAGACAATGACAGAGCAAAACACTTCATGTGGATACTCTTGCCATTGGCTGTTTCTTCCTCCATCCATCTATGCTGTGCTAATGATCTAGGCTTTGTATGCAGGCCTGAGTGCTTCCCTCCCTTATGACACTGAAAGTGGAGAGCTAAAAGGAAGTCTGATTGAATTGAAGCTTCTGTATTGCTGCTGAAAATAAGTTTATTATGCTTATTCCAACAATTACTGTTCTGTTACCTGATTCTGAAATATGTCCAGGTTAGTTTAAAATATCTTTAAAATGAAGTGGTCACTTGAAGATTGTGACTACTTTAAAGAAATAGGTATGTTTGATGAAAATAGTAGGATTAGTAAGTAGTAAGTAGTAATAATGTAAAACTTCCCAAATGCTGCTGTGCCCCTCTCTGCATTGTACTTTCTTACTACAGCTAATAAATGGGAATGATGACTTATCTAGAGTATTTTAACACAGTCTAGTGTCCTCTAGAGCAGGGGTGTCAAACTGGCAGCCCATAGGCCAGATGCATCACACATAGGCTACACCTAACCCGCAAAGCAACCTGGCTCCGCAAAGGCAAGCAGCATCATGGTACATCATGTGATGTGATCAAGTTTGACACCCATGCTCTAGAGTCAAGTTCCCAAGACTCAGAATCAACCTGGTGAAGACAGTAATCTAGAAAATATTAAACACATGTACATCCTGTGTCATAGACTTTTACCTACTTCTTAGCCCCTGAAATAGACATAGATAAGTATCAGTTTGTCAAGCTCAGTGAGGAAACAAAATATCAGTTTCATGTAGTTTAATGATATGCATAAGGATAGCTGACAGTTGCTTAGCATTACAATTAAAGAAGCTTTGAAACTATTACAGCAAACCAACTAATCACAATGGACACTCTTATGCACAATCCACAGGAATGTGCTCTGCCTATAATCAGCACCATATTCTTATGTATCGAATACATCAATGACTTTCAAGAAGTCTTCAGCTTACTGCTTAAATTTAAAATTCATTTTGTTGTATTTTTCTGTAACCTTGATACTATACAGCATGGCCTCAAGAGGAATTCATTCATACTTGCTTTGACTATTGAACATCTTGTGATTTAAGCAGATTAGGGCTAAACTTCCCTGGTTTATTGAATATAGTTTGTTTTCTAAAATATTTTGATTTTTATATCATGCTACTGAGGTCAAAGGTAGAGCTGTTCCTTCATTTTGTTATCTAAGAGTGTCTTCTCTATGATAAAACCCTGATGTAGCATTGAATTAATGAGACCTTCCCTGTTTTCAGAGGCTGTTTCAAGAGTAAAAGGAATGGGAGAAATTGTACTGCTGCTAAAGCTTCTAAAGTGGTTCATCATTTTAAACAGAAGTAATATATTATTGAGCATAATTGTTTCAAAGAGAAAACAGAATATGAGCTTAACAAAGCTGAATCATTTATTTGCTTTACACATTAATAATATTCCTCAGCACCTGATCGTTTGTATCTTTTCTTTTCCTGGTGATTAAGTTTGAATTCACCAGATTTAAGCCCCTGTCACACTGCACCAACGGATGCAAAGAGGAAGTAAAACGGACAAAAAAGCTTGCCATCCGTTCGAAAACTGCCTCTGTTTTGCTTCCTCTCTATCCGTCCAGCATCCGTTTATGGACGTTTCATCCGCTCCAAAAGTTTTAGGCTGCTTGAAACTTTTGCGTGGAAAATGTATCCAGTTCGTCCGTTCTGCATCCGCTACGCATCCGTTACGCATCCACTATATCCACTTGGGGTCCGCTGCGCATCCGCGCAACTCGCATCCGCCCGGACGCAGGGAGGAAGCGGAACGGATGCAGAACGGATGCAGAACGGATGCAGAACGGATGCAGAATGGAAACAAAGCATTTAAAGCGGAAAAAACGTTCGCAGAGGGGATCTATCTCGGATATTAAGGATGCTTAGAGGATGCCTAGAGGATGCCTAGCGGAAAACCTATACTGCCTTTAAAGAGGGGGAGCAACTCGCCTGCTTCGCACTTTCAGACCAGCAGCCCAGCGGTGCAGACCTCTGCAGCCTTCATCTGCCTCTTCCTCTTCCACAGCATCCAGTCATGTCCACCGTGGATTGCGACAAAATCCTTTTGGCAGCCACCATCCTTCTGCAACAGTGCGAAGCCATCTACAGTCTCTGTGAACAGTACTATGGGAAGAAAAGGAGGCACCCAAAAAAAGTCTGGCTCCAAAGATGGTTCGCCAGAAGAGTGCAGTACGTACTTTACGACAAGCTGATGGTGGAGCTCAGGAGTGAAGACCCTCGGGCGTTCCAGAACTTCATGAGGATGCCTCCAGCCATGTTTGACGAAGTTGTGCAGCGGCTGACACCCAGATTGACCAAGACAAACACCAACTTCCCGCCCAGCCTGGAACCTGGGCTCAAGGTGGCACTCACTCTGCGCCACCTGGCCTCAGGGACCACCTACAGGAGCATGCAGTACGGCTGGAGGGTGCCACCCAGCACCATCAGCTTAGTTGTCAGAGAAGTGGTGCAGGCCATCATCTAAGAATACAAGAAGGAGCTCCTCCAGTGCCCCTCCACTGAAGAAGGATGGAAGAAAGTTGCAGAGCAGTGGTATCAGAAGTGGAACTTCCCCCACACCGTTGGAGCCATCGATGGCAAGCATGTGGCCTGCAAAGCTCCAGCCAAGTCGGGGTCCACTGATCAGAACTACAAGGGTTTCTTCAGCATCATCCTCTTCGCCATGGTCGATGCTGACTACAAGTTCATGTACATCGATGTTTCAGGCAACGGCTCATCTTCAGATGCCCAGGTATACAATGCCAGTCACCTCAAGGAGGGGCTGAAACACAACCTCATCATGGGCTTCCCAGATCCAGACCACCTGCCCAATGACACACAAGATGTGCCCTACTTCATCGTGGGGGATGACGCCTTCTCTCTCAGAACCTACCTCATGAAGCGCTACACTTCCAGATGCCTCACCCATGAAGAGAGGATCTTCAACTACAGGCTGTCCAGGGCAAGGTGGGTGGTGGAGAACGCCTTTGGCATCCTGGCCAACAGGTTCCAGGTACTTCTCACCACCATGCAGCATCGCCCAGAGACCATGAGGAGGATCGTGGAAGCTTGCTGCATCCTGCACAATCTCATGCGCACCCGCTACCCAGTCTTGCAGAACAGATTCGTGCACCTCCAGCAAGGCAAGACCTCCCCAGACATGGAGCCTGGGGAATGGAGGCAAGGGCGAAACCTGATCGACACTGAGGATGTGCAAGGGCCCAACAGAGCCTCACGTGAGGCGAAGAAGCAGCGCTACCTCCTGAAACACTGGTGCAACTCCCCAGCTGGAGCGGTGGAGTGGCAAGACAGGATGGTAGATGCTTAATGGATGCTTCCTTCAGCCTGTCTCATCACACGGATGAGATTGGGCCATGTATGTTTGGTTGGCTTATAATGAACAGGGCATTTAATAAAGAGTTATGTTTATGTTGACATGTGTGGATCAATGCTTACATTGTAATTGATAATGAAGGGCCATAGGGGTGGCACCTGGGAGGGTGGACCATACAGTCCCACTATGCTTGCACTGGAGGTTTATCTATCCCACAGCTATTACCCATCCCATAGGTATCCCTGCCCATCCCACAGGTATCCCTTCCCATCCCACAGCTATCTTAACACATCCCACAGGTATCCCTTCCCATCCCACAGCTATCTTAACCCATCC
>BLBF01000003.1:30792612-30889657 GCA_015471245.1 Laticauda colubrina | reverse complement strand
GTATCCCTTCCCATCCCACAGCTATCTTAACCCATCCCACAGGTATCTCTGCCCATCCCACTGCTATCTTAACCCATCCTACAAGCATGCAAAGGCTAAACCATTTCTAAAAGTTTCCACCCGGACTTTATAGAAAAAAATTAATGAAGCAAGTGTGTGAAATAAAGATAAACTTTATTGAACAACAAGCTGTAAAATAAACATGACCCAAGTCAAGTGTCCAAATAAAGTCCACAAATATCCAGGCAGCCAGTCTCTGGCACTCCTCTTGGTCACTCGGAGGTGTGTGCCCAGGCTAAGATTTTAGGGAGCAGGTGCTGTGGAGGTGGGTGCTGCTGCAGTGCTGGTCTGAGGTGTTATTCGAGTGTCTAGCCCCGAGAGGACAACAGGGGACGGTGTGTTGAGGAAAGTGTCGGACAGCTGGCTCAGCCCCGCGATGCTGAGAGGTCCTTCCTCCATGCCATGGGGTGTCAGCCCCAGTACTGAAGACAGATGTACTGAGGCTGGGCTTGGCTGTGGGATGGAGGAAGGAGCAGTGTAGTGGGGCTGCCTGCTCTGCAGTGGGGTGAGGACTATCGAGGTTGGCATCGGTGGCATCATTGGAACCGGTGGCAGCGGTGTCGCCTGATGACTCTGTGCCTGCATCTGTAAGGGCTGCTGTCTGTGCTCCTGGACCTCAGGGTAGCTGTAGCCCTGGTAGGTGAGGGGGTGTGGGAAGCCTTGGTATGGGCGGGACATCACCTGGGGTGGAGGAGCAGACCTGGACTGGGTGGGAGCAGGTGCCTCTGGGTCTGGAGGGTTGTTAAGCAGCGTGGTGATCCTCTCCTTCACCACCTGGTACTGGGGATCCGCCATCTCCTTGAGGGTCTGGTTGACATAATTGAGGAAGGGCTTGCGGTTGGAGGAGGAGGATTCGATGGGGACCAGCTGAGAGAGGAGACCTATGCTCGTGCGGATGGTGTCCCTGATCTCCACCAGGACCTTGTGGCTCTGCCCCTCCTGCGGTCCGGCTCTCTGCCTTACTGTAGCCCAAACTCTCCGCCCTCTCTCTCCGCTTGGTGTCCCTGTACAGCCGGTGTCCCTTCTGCCACAGATAGTTGTTCTCTCTCAGCCATTCCAGCACCTCATCCTCGTGCGCTTCCTTGATGTAATACTGCCTCCTCTCCCGTTGTTGCATACGCCTCTTCCTCCCTTTGGCAGGACCAGATGGGCCCTCATCAGAGGGGCTTCCAGGTTGTAGGGGCTGCTCCTCCACACCAACAGCATCATCATCATCATCATCATCATCATCATCATCACCAGCAGGATCATAATCATCATCATCATCAGCAGCAGCAGCAGCAGCAGCAGCATAATCACCAGCAGGATCATAAGCAGCAGCAGCAGCAGCAGCAGGATCAGCAGCAGCAGCAAGACCAGGATGAGCAGCAGCAGAGTAAGCACCAACAGCAGAGTCAGCAAGACCAGGAGCACGAACAGAACGAGCAGGACCAGGAGCAGCTTCAGCAGAGTACACAGCAGAAGCACCACTGCCAGGAGCAGCTACAGCAGAAGCTCCAGCAACAGAAGAGCGAGCCCAAGCAGCAGAAGCCCCAGCAGAAGCAGAGTCAGGGACATGGGGTGGGAGGGTGGCCCTGTCCCTCTTGCCAGGGATGGCGGCAGGTTGCTGAGACTTTTGCTTCTTCCCCATGGTTGTGGGGTTGCTGGCTGGCAGGAAGCCTGTTAGGAAGGCTGGCAGGAAGCCTGTTAGGAAGGCTGGCAGGAAGGCAGGCACCAAGGCTGGCAGACAGACTGACTGGCAGGGAGGCTGGAAGGCAGGCTGGCAGCAAGGCTGGCAGGGAGGTTGGAAGGAAGGCTGCCAGCAAGGCTGGAAGGGAGGCTGGAAGGCAGGCTGGCAGCAAGGCTGGCAGGAAGGCTGCCCAGGTGGCTGGGAGGCAGGCTGGGAGGCAGGCTTGGAGGCAGGCTGGCAGCAAGGCTTGCAGGCAGACATGCAGGCAAGGAACTCGAAGTGTCCAGCAGCAGGTCTTTCCTCGGAATGCTAGACGTGCGAGCTGCTTCCCTTTATATCCGGGGGGCTTGCGCAATGCATCCCCCCCACATGCGCAATTAACGCCAGGCATCCGCTAGGCTTCCGCTGTGCATCCGCTTCATCTGCTGTGCATCCGTTCTGCATCCGCTTTTTCCATTCCGCGTCCGCTTCGCTGAGGCCCCCCCGGAAGCCTAGTGGACGCGCCATCCGCTTCCATCCGCTGTGCTTCCGTTCCGCATCCGCTTTGCATCCGCCCTGCGTCCTCCCCGCGTCCGTGTTGTCCGCTCCAATTATGCAAATTTTCGCCCCTTTTGAGCGCGGATACAACGAATGTAACATTTTTCTCTTCCGTTGTGTCCTTTTTGCATCCATTGGGCAGTGTGACACGGGCTTTACTCCAACATTGGTCACCTTGAATAAATTTTGAAGGCCAATCCTGACCTACTTCTCTGTATATTATGACTATCAGATCTAGATTGAAATCATCTGGACAGCCAGTAGATAGCAACAAAGTGTTAATGTTTTTTATTATCTCCTAACTTCTATCTAGTTGATGTCTTTTTTTTTTGTTATAGCACAGATCTGGCCTACTGGGATAAATAAAGCTAGCTTCTGAAAATCTGGTCTCTGAGTTAATTTATTTTCACCGCAAAACCTTTTCAATAGCTCAGTTATTCTCAGATGTTCTTTCAGGGTCCCTCAGCTGATTGAACACTCAAAATAGCTGGATTGTCGAAACCTTAAAATGGCCCATTTTAAAGCAAGTTGGTCAAGATTTGGGAATATTATTTAAATAACTATGGCAATTCCTAATATATTTTGCTATATCTCATTGACATACTATGTGGTAAATATCTGGTATTACACAGTGTTCTTGTTCATATGTATGCAAATAGATCTCTGTTCTCTGAAACCAGAAGTTCAGATATCTTTGCAATGGGGTACTATGAACAAACGTATGCATTGTAGTTCAGCAAAAATGAGGCATGCTAACTGGATCAACACAACGAATATTATTGGAGGATTCTTGGTACTCCTAAAATAAAGCAAAATCTGTTTGTTTATCTTACTTGAAAATAAGGGGAACCAACAAGTTGTTTTCCTATAATTTAGCAGGCACAGGCCATCTTTAGCTTGTAGTTTCAAAGGTGCTTTTACAAAAGGCAACAGGACTATTTTTTCCTTGAGAAAAAAGATGTTTTGCTTCCATTCAAGAAGCTCCATGTAGCCCCAACCATCCTGCCAAAACTGATGGAGTTCTTGGATGAGATGCAAAGCATTTTCTTCTTTTTCCTCAAGGAAAAAACAATCCAGTTTTGAAAAAGCACCTTTGAGACAATTATGATCTGGATGACCGAGAATTTCCACAGACCTTTGGCCTGTAGATTTGTAGACTACAGGTTTCAAGGCAAATCAAGCATCCAGCCAGGCTATATAATTCCAACATTGATTTGAATTATTAACAGTAAATTTTTAATATTGTATTTTTCCTCTTGTTAAATTGTTTGGGACTTATTGGACTCAGCAGCATATAGACTACAGAAAACAAAACTGATTATTAAGGGCTTCTCTACTGGACAAAATGTCTGCAAAACTGTCTTTGTAAAAAAAAAAAAAAAAAGACCTGTCCTTGAACTGATATGACCAAAACAACAAAGATGAGAACTTTCAGAACTTTCAACAAAGAACTTTCAGAAGAAACTATGGAAAAGATGGTAAAGAATGTGAATTTCTGGTTATGCTAGCTTAAGTATCCTGAACACCTCAAAAAGGGGGTTGTATCCTTTCAGTTTATTCAGCAAATAAATGAGCCACTCACTCTTGAGAGAGTCAGCAACTCATTACCCATGATACAAACTATTGCAAGGAATTAACATTTTGAGAGGCCTCCAAGCATCAGTGACCCAAATATTACACATGCAGAAACTGTGAATGCTTATGGGTAGCAGCTGGATCCAGCTTGAAATAGGTTTGGGATGCTGGCTACAAATATGACAAGAGGCTTCCCAGAAGAGCCAAATTCTATCTCTGTAAGAAATAATAAGTATGCTAAAGAAATGTGGTCTGAGTACCAGAGGTCAAGTTCTAGAAAGCAGCATAAAAACTATGATTTCAGAAAAAGTTCAACATAAATATATACTGGTAATCTTTGACTTACGATCCCAGTTGAGACCAATATTTATGTTAAGTGAAACATTTATTGAGTTTTGCCCCATTTAATGGCATTTTTTTTATCACAACTGTTAAGTGAATCACTACAGTTAAGTTAGTAACCTGGTTGTTAAGTGAATCTGGCTTCCCCGTTGACTTTGCTTGTCAGAGAGTCGCAAAAGGTGACATTGCAACTGTCATAAATATGAGTCATTGGCCAAGTGTCTGAATTTTGAGCATGTGATTATGGGGATGGTGCAATGGTTGCCAGTGAAAAACAGTCATAAATCACTTTTTTCAGTGCAGTTGTAACTTTGAATGATCACTAAGTGAATTGTAGCTCATTTAGTGACCATTCACTTAGCAACAAAAATTTTGGGCTCAGTTGTGATCATAAGTTGAAGCTGACTTATATGCATGCATGTTGCAGACAAATGCCTACATAAATTTACAATTCAACTGCGGGCTCCTCCTCCTCACAGGTTGGTTGACTGATTTCAGAGAGTTATACTAATTATATTGATTACTTGAAAACATTCTCTCCCCAGGCTGTGATGCCAGTGACAATTACACAGCCAGTTATTTGCATGGATGCTTTTGGCAGGAAAAAACCATAAAAGATTTATGGTAAAAGATGCCAAGTATAAGAGTGAACCTAAAGATATTACATATGATTTTAATTATAGTAATCAAAACTAATAACTGAACTTGGAAAGATAAAATAAAGTAAAATGAGAGTAAAAAGTACAAAGAAAGAAAAAGGAAAAAAGGAAAGGGTGAAATAAATAAAAAGAAGTATATGAAGAACAAACTTCCAGTTTTCTTTCACAAGTATAAACAATAGTGGCAGATATCCAGAACCAGAGACAAGATACAGAAGGATGAAAAAAAAATGTAATCTACAAAATCAACTGTAACCATGTGACCAATTCTACATGGGACAAACATCACATCAATCAAAAACCAGGATCCACAAACACCGGCTGACAGTCAAATGCCATAATCCCAAATCCTTAATTTCTACCCACACTGCCACCAAATAGCATGGCAGTGGCAGTGATTTATGTTCAAAGTGATTTATGACCAGTTTAATTGGTGCAACACAAAAATCATTGGCCATGCTACTACTCACCACACTCATGAGTTCATCAACGCCTCACACTCCACAAGCAATTCCATCAATAGACACATTGACTTAAAACCAGCCTATGAACCCCTCAGAATCCAAATCAAGCACACAGCCAACCAGAGACAGTAGCAACCCTCAACAAACCTTTGCAAGACCCCCCACCAGCAGTTCACCTCCCAATGACCCTCACCTGATGTAACCTCCCCATCACAAGATCTATCGCTCTCACAGATGACTCTCACCTGACCCCATCACAAGACCTATTACAGCACTGTCACTTGAAACACCCATGCCTGATCCATCACAAGACCCTCATTTGACACACCTATACCTGAAGCCAGGGATGAGATTCAAAAATCCCAGCAATTGGTTCTCTGCCAGGTTGCTTGGGTGGATATGGCCACGGTGGGCATGGCCTTCTAAAATTTCTGGGAGAGCTGTTTTTTGCCTTCCCCAGAGTCTGGAGGTTTGCCTCAGGCCTCTGGGAGGGCAAAAACTGCCTTCCCCGCGTTCCAGAGACACTCCGGAAACTGGAAACAGGCCCATTTCTGGATTTCCAGAACTTCTGGGAGGGCCATTTTTTTGCCTTCCTCAGAGTCTGGAGGCTTCCCTCGGGCCTCTGGGAGGGCAAAAACCAGAAGTCCTCCAGAAGCCGGAAATAGGCCCATTTCCGGACTTCTGGAATTTCTGGGAGGGCCATTTTTCGCCTTCCCAGAGCCTCCACATGGATTCTGCACTTACCTGCATCCAAAAAGGGCCACGTGGAGACTCCTGGGAGGGTGGAATGGGTGGGGCCAGCTAGTCTGTTCAACTACCGGTTCGGCCAACCAGATGTAAATTTAACTTCCAATTTGCCGAAACCAGCCCAAACCGGCTGAATCCCACAGCAGCCTGAAGCCCTTATAAACAAGGAACATTGTCATTGACATTCCCTAAACTCTCCTGAAGAAGTTACCTAGCCTGGTAATGAAATGTTCGAAAACCAACCCATATGCTCTGAGAACAAATCTTCACCCTTAAGTAAAAACAAGTTTGGTTCTCTTTGAGACCCCCCCGCTCTGAGGACACAAACAAATATCTCTTCTTTCCGTAACCCATCCCTTATCTGTAAGCAATTCCATAAAACATCAGTACTTTAGAACAGAGTATCACATTTGAATTCCAGTATTCAAATTTTAAAGGGTATTTTGCAATGTTAATGGAGAGAGATTTGTAGCAAGTTTCAAAGTGTCTTCCTCAACATTTAAGGGGGAAAAGTATGAGTGCTATTTGTGACCTTTTTTCCTTCCCTCATTAAATAATAATGCCTTGCTATTAATTTTCAAGGATTTGTGACAGTCATTGTTTCTCAATGTGAAACAAGGAATTGTGCTGAGAAATTAGAAAGTCCTATGCATTGCTACTGGGGTACATACGTAAAAGCAAAAAAACCCTCATTTTTCTTCAGGCTGTGTAATGATGAATTAGTTGTTTTACATTTTGAAAGCATTACTGTTATCATATTGTACTATGTGATGAAATATAGAGATTTATGATGTAGCATATTCCTTTTCCACATAAAGGAATGTCTGAAATGAGGTTTTTGAAATGTATATGTTACATAATTCAAACTTGTAGCAGATTTTTTTTCTGACCTTTCTAATTAGAGGTAGTCTTCATTTAATGACTGGTCGCTTGATGATTGTTAGAAGTTACAATGGACTTTAAAAAAAGTTACTTATGACCCATCCTTGAAGTTATTATAGTCACACCCACTCCTGTGGTCACATGATACAATTCAGGCACTTGGCAACTAGCTTGCATGTATCACTGGTTGCAGTGTCTTGTGGTGACTGTGATTTGTGGGATTTTTTTTGCCAAATATCGTTTGCTTAACAACCATTTTAAAAATGGTTGTAAAATTGAATCAAGCCTCCTGGTTACCCTCTTGATGATAGCAATGACCTACGACCAAAATTCCAAGGTCAGTTGTGGTTGCAAGTCAAGGACCACCTAGACTACAATAATATGAATTCCTCAGTCATTAGAACTCTCTATGCATTTGGAACTGAATTATACTTGGAAAAAAATATTGGAGTTGCTTTCAAATAAGTGTCTATAAAGATTGGATTGCTACTGTGAAAGAGCACAATTATAGTCCAGTCCTAAATACCAACTTGATATTATTATTCTGTACCTCCTTTTTCAATTATGAATTGTAACATCATATTGGCTAATGACCTCACTTGAGGCAGCCATCCAGAAAAAGCATCATTCACAAAAAAGGGTTTTGGTTCTTTTGGTTCTTTTGGCAAACTTTGCAAAAGCAAAATATATTCACCAAACATCCTGACTTTTGAGATCAAAGAAAATACTCTCATGTGCGGACTGAGTTTTTAAAAAATATTTTTTCACTTTTCCTTCCTCTTTGCTTATAGGAAGGATCAACACCTCCTTTCTCCTGTGAATTGCTGGTATCTAGTGTTGACACAGACCCGAAGAGAGAGCAGAGACCATGCCACCCTGAATGATATCTTCATGAATAATGTCATTGTCAGACTTTCCCAGATTAGTGAGGATGTTATTCGGCTGTTTAAAAAGGTAAATGTGTTGTTTACTATATCTTCTCTGGCAAAAGAAGGATCATGCCTGAAACCAATTCAATTTTGTGTTTGCATATTATATATATGGAAGAATAAGAATGAATGCTGATGGGACCTTTTCTCTGAAGATTATAGGTGAGAATAGAGGGACTAAATGAGAATTGAACAAAATGATGCTGGGGAGAGAAGAAATAAGGCTTAATTATCCACTCTTTGTCTACTAATAAGGAAATCTGCCTAGACATGTCTTGTTCTATTAAAGAACTTCTGTTTCTATTCCAGACTTCTAAAATGTATAACATTTCCCTAGCGTTCACCTGTTTGCAGGTAGGCAAGGGTTTGCTGGTGTTGATATATTCATTTTATCAGTGGAAAAAAAAACATGGGGAAAAATAACATTATAATAAGCTATCACTTACTGATTTCTTCTTCTCCGTTTTGTAATAATCTGTATTCTATTGTAATAGTAGATTTACCATGGATAGAAAGAGCAACCAAAAGACAGGTGCTGAATCGTATAAAACCCAGACACATCACTAGAAGCCAAAATCAAAAGACCATGTCTGATTTACTTTGGCCCTATCGTGCGTGTAAAATCATTGGAGAAATCAGTGGTGCTAGGAATGGTTAGTGGAATAAGAAGGGGCAAGCAAAGAACACTCTGGTTTGATAACATCAAAACTGATACTAAGATGAACATCCAGCAACTGAAAGAAGCTGTCCTTGACAGGGTAGCCTGGAGATCACTTGGCTGCAACGTTGCCAAGAGTCGGACATGACTGAATGTTTAAAACAACAACAAATTGTAATAATATCAGTTACTTTTGCCAGAGCATCAGAGTTGCCTGCATTTATCTGGGTAAGTTAAAAACCCCAAAAGTTTCACCCCAAAAGTTATGAGGGTGAATGCAAGAGATCCTGTTCTGGATGGGTATACATTGTACGAAATGTCATGTGTTAGTGGCTAATACCCATTCCATTTACTTAGCTTTGTTAGGAGGCAGACAAGCTCATGGAAATCCTGAGAGGAACACAATGCAGTGTTAGATTAAATAGCTGACTTTTATTAGGTCGATCTAGAGAAATGAAATGGAAGCAGCCTGGGTTCTTTCCTACATAAGCTGCTCAGTGTTGTGGCTGAATTTATGCCTAATAATTTGGAGGACTTTAACTCACTTCCTCTGGAATGGGAATTAGAGGTAGCTTAGGAATTGATGTCCTCCACAGACCTGAGTCAAAATATCAATTATTTGATATACATTGGGGGATGGGGGTGGGAGGTTTCACATGCTAGGTTTCTGTCCTGAAGCAGCAGGAATGTGATTGGGAGTTAAGCGACAACATAATTACAGGTAGTCCTCAACTTTCAACCATTCGTTTAGTGACTGTTTGAAGTTACAATGGCACTGAAAAAAGTGACTTATGACTGTTTTACACTTAAGATTGTTGCAGCAACCCTATGGTCACAAGACCAGAATTTAAAGGCTTGCCAACTGGCATGTATTTATGATGGCTGCAGTGTCCTGGGCTCATGTGACTTCTGATTAGCAAAGTCAACTTCAGTGATTCCCTTAACAACGGTGGCAAGAAAGATGGTAAAATGGGTCTGAACAGTGATTCACTTAACAACTGTCATGGTTAGTAACAGAAATTTTGAGTTCGATTGTTGCTACTTAGCCTTGGAATTCTCTGTAGCTCCTCCTCACCCCATTTCATGGAGGAAGGATTTATTCAATAAGTTTATCTTAGGGTCCTTATTTCTCTGCTCTTATTGTTGGGAGTGTATTGCAGGTGACTCCTGTGTAAGTAGAGACCATGGAGACCCACTGCAAGTTCTTTGCAGGGACTTCTCTAGGTATCTGTTGGAAGAAGACATTTGGATTTGCTTGGAATTATGGGACTGAATGAGAAGTTGTTGTGCCCAATGATCTAGACAGAGTTTGCGGTGGGACTGTAGTTAGAGTGTAATACTACTTCTTGTAATGCTACTTCTGCAGACTGCCAGCTGCCTGCAATTTGGCAGCTCAAATGTCACCAGGCTCAAGGTTGCCTCAGCCTTCCATCCTTCCAAGGTGGGTAAAACTAGAACCCAAATTGTTGGGGGCAATATGCTGACTCTATAAACTGCTTAGAGAGGGCTGTAAAGCACTGTGAAGCAGTATATAAGTCTAAGTGCTAATATCTATTGCTAAAGACCATGTTTTAGATCCAGGTCTCCCCTGTTTGTGGATTTCCTTGCTGAGAAATATTTTCTTGTGGGAAGAAACAGTTGTGACTCCTTTAAGGGAAGCAGTGGTTTGTCTGCTGTTAAAATGCAATCATTGGATCTAACTGCCCTGGAGGATTTAAAAAGGGCTCTTGAGGAAATGGATTATGAAACATTATCCAGGTCCAATTATACTCCTGAGATGGCATTGATCTTCCTTGTAGATAAGCTCTGGAGGCTTGTGATGGAGATGGTAGCTCTGTCTTGGAATTCCTTTAACTTCTGGCAATTGATCAATCATGGTATCCCTGATTAGTTTAGGAGGATTGGAGTGAGGAGCATAGTTTTATGAAGATTCTCTTCCTTCTTCTGAGGCTGGTTTCAGTTGTTGTTGGTAAAAGGGGATGTGTTTTACAGGGTGCCTCAATGATGACTCAAAAACTTGAGTCTCTCCCCATTCCTATTTTTAACATTGGGTGAAATCATCAGTACAGATCAAGTATCATCAATATATTGATGATATTTAGTTGTATACTTCTCTCCAACTTTTCCAAGCAATGCTGTCAAGGTTCTTTCTCAGTATCTGAAAGCACTGAGGTTCTAAGATAGGGAATAACAGAATCCAGCTCTACCCCTATAAGACTTGAGTACTGTGGGGTTTGGAGACTTGGATCTGGGCCTTTTGCATTGTTAACTCTGGATGAGGCAGCATTTCCCCAGACAGGGTTGTCCCAAAAGTGCTTTTCCAAAAAGCACTTAACTTTCTTGGTTTTTCTTTGAAAATGTTTCATTTCTCATCCAAGAAGAGTCTTCAGTTTGAACTGCATCACCTGTACCTGTTCCTGGATGAGGTAGCATTATTCAGGATCACTCATGCTTTAGACACTTCCCAATTGGGCTATTGCAACATAGTCTTCTTGGGGGCGCCTTCAGAAGCATTCTGAAGCTGCAGCTAGGGTATACCATTTTGAGTATACCACAGCACTCCTCCATAATCCCACTGCACCAAAGTGCTGCATTACTTCCCCATAGGCTTCCAGTTGTACTTCAATATATTAGCTGTCACCTTTAAAGCCCTGCATGGAATAGGAAGAGGTTACTTGTGAGACTGTCTGCCTCTCATGGTTGCTGCCTTTTCATCCAATTTGATTTCTGTGAAACAATGTCATTTAATGGTACCCAGGATGTGTACTTTCTCATTCATGGTGCCCACCTTATGGAACAACCTCCCATTTGAAATTAGGTGGCTCCAAATCTCATAGGTCTTATAAGTCCATGAAGGCCATGGGATTGAAATGTTAGTGGAACTTGGGATATCTTGTTTTACGGTGTCAAGTATCTATGGGATGTCTCAGTCATTTTAAAACTGTTTTAAAGCTCTTAAAAGTACATGCTGTGTTTTCATCTCTATTTTTGTTAACCATCTAAAGCTATATTTAAAATGCATGGGTATATAAGTGCATTTATTTACTGGCATATTTATTTGATTAAATGTATAGGCATAATTATGGATACAATTTCAATAGTAATTCTTGAAAAGTAGTTTGAAATTGCAGGTCTTCTGATTTGTTGATTAGATCCATGTTAACAATATTTCCTCCACTAACTACACTGAAAAGCAAGTAATATTAGGCCTGACTCCATCTGCAGCTTGCTGTATATAACACCTGCTTTTAATCAGGCTAAAGCCACATTATTCACTTTTGCATCTGCATCTGAGATTATGTTCACAATATCTCTCTTGAGATATCAGTAGAGTTCACATGTCTCTGCATATAATGAGTTAAAGCCACAGCTGAAGGCTTGGCTGTTATTGTTGGAATAAGCTCTTAGCGGAGAAATTTACCCAGGTATAAACAGTACCTTATACTGACAAATCTAGCCTTTCTTTCCCTTAATCAAGTTTGCATTACTCCAAGTCTTTTCTTTCCTGTTCATATTACAGGTACTCTTAGTTCAGGGGTGTCAAACTGGTGGCCCACTGGGCCAGATGTGTCACGCACAGGTCATGCCCACCCCAGCTTCACGAATGGGAAAAATGTCTGCGAAATGTCATGTGACAGCAATGTGACGCAGTGAGTTTGACACCCATGTCCTAGTTTTAACAATTGCGACTAGCTAATCAGTTGTTAAGTGAAGCAGTTGCTAAGTGAAATCATGGCTGTGCTTATGATGTTTCTCCATCCTTCCTTTGCTTTATAGACATGCAAATATTTTAAGTGCCAGGATTTTTTGCAAAATTATTTTTTCATCATGATCATAACTGCAAATGCACACTAAATGTTAAATAAGGTTCACCTGTTTTTGTTATATTTGGATAGCATTCAAGAAAAAAAACCACATATCTGACACCATGGCATTACTGCTTGACATTAAAATACCAGCAGGCCGAATGCTGGTCAGCAAGGACAGGATTGTAATCTTTGAAACCATAAGTTTCCAAAGTAGATACCTGACAAAAAAGTCTTGATTTTGTAAAAAGAGACAATTTTTTATGAATTACTACATTCTGGGAACAATTAGACTTTTTAATTTGAAATTTTACCTCATGTAGTTTTAATGATCTGTCCACTGTATTTTAAGCCAGGATGATTAATCTGAAATAGTTTAACAAGAATGTAGCCCACAAACAGGATTAGTATATCATGTGAAAATTGTAGGGGAGGGAAGTCACCTGACACTTCAAAATGATTGCCTGAATGAGGCCCCCTGATCCTGCTTCAGTTAATGGAAGCTTATTTCTTGAAATAAATTTTCCAGGTTTTTATCCAGTTTGCAGAGGTTGCACTCAAATCCGTTTTAATAATATATGCTATGAAATGGTTGGCTCCTTAAAGATTAGGAACAGTCCTAATTATTTTGCAGCTGTTGAAATTTTCCCTGATTGTAAATTGGAGTAACATTTGGTTTCAAAAATGTCCCTTTTAATTTCCTCCTTTGGGTTATTAACAGGTTGTGACATCTTGTGAGGCAGAAATGGTAATAGATGCTGAATTTTTCCACTGCAAATGGGTATTTTCATTGTGTAAATAAAAACAGTTACCATAAACAGTGAAAAATACAAACATGTCCCCAATTAATTCATATAAGAATTGCTTCTAATTTCACAATGGTTGGAAGATCCATCATCTGCCTTTGTTCTTGAGAATATAAATGGGAATGAATTCTGAAAGGTGTTTTTTTTTAAGCAGGGAACATACACTTAAATTATCAGAACAGATTCAGTATACTTCTCTTATTCAAAAGAGAATTGGAGGAGCCCAGGTAGTCCTCGACTTATAACCTTTCATTTGGTGACTGTTGGAAGTTACAATGGCATAAAAAAGTGACAATTTTTCACCCTTAGACTTGTATGTTTATGTGATCAACATTTGATGCTCATATTTATGAGGGTAACAATGTCTTGGAATCATGCGATCACCTTTTGTGACCCCCTGACAAGCAAAGTTAAAGGGGAAGCCAGATTCACTTAACAACTAGGTTACTAACTTAAGAACTGCAGGGATTCACTTAACAACTATGGCAAGAAAGGTCATAAAATGCAGCAAAACTCAATTAAGAATTGTCTCACTTAGCAATGAAATATGAGCCAGTTGCCAAACATCCAGATTTTGATCACATGACCATGGGGACGCTGCAGTGGTCATAAGTGTGAAAACCAGTCATAAGTCATTCAAATGACTACCAAATGAATGGTGCCATGGTGGTACAGTGGTTAGAATGCAGTACTACAGGCTACTTCTGCTGACTGCTGGTTGCCTGCAATTTGGCAATTCGGATCTCACCAGGCTCAGGGTTGACTCAGTTGTCCATCCTTCCGAGGTCAGTAAAATGAAGACCTAGATTGTTGGGATCAATAGGCTGATTCTGTAAAAACTGCTTAGAGAGGGCTATAAAGCACTGTGAAGCGGTATATAAATCTAAGTGTTCTTGCTATTTTAAGTAAGTGATTGTACTTTAATTGAGATGTGACATGAATAGATGATAAACTAGAAAAAAGAATCATTCATACTATTGTTAGTACAAAACTAAAATGATCTAGAAACTGAGTGCAAAATGACCTAAATACTAACAGCAAAATCATGGTATTGCGTAAGGCTTTGTTGCGAACTAAAGCTGAATGGCAGAAGTCTGAAATTACTTGGAAGATGTCAGTTCCAGCCTAATTTTAATAGCTATATGTCAGAAGCACAACGAAATAAGACTTTAAGGTGATTCTTTTCCTCTTGTTTAAAAATAAATCAAGTATAATTGAATATATTGAGTAAGTAAGGACATAAAATTGCCTTTGTCAGCCTTTGGATAATGGTTACTGCCTGTCTCTTTCATTGCTGGTCTGTTACATACAGAGAAGGCATCCAGTCATCCAAAGTTACGAATCTTGTGATAAGGGCCTGGGAATATGTGATAATTCTTGTCTTGTCCTTATCAAGGCAGTTGGTTAATTGATAGCCCCTACCTCTTCTCATTAGCATTGATATAACAATATAGAACAATCATTTCCTGATTCCTATAGTTTTACAAAAGAGGACAAATGTAACATATAAGAAAGCTTTATAGCAAGGCTGTCAAACTCCCAGCCCATGGGCTGGATGCATCATATGCTGGCCACACCCATGCCTGGATGTAAAGGCCCTGTCCCACTGGCCGACGGATGCATAAAGGACACAGCGGATGAGCAAAATTTCGGGGGTGGCTCCATCCGTTGCCATCCGCTCCAAAAAGTGGTGAAAATTTGCATAAATAGAACGGAAAAGAACGGACGTGGGTAGGATGTAGCGGGGATGTTAAACAGATGTTTGTAGGAAGCCTAGTGGATGAAAGCGGATGGAAGCGGATGACACATCCGCAGGGGTTCCGGGGGAAAATTGTGAAGCGGACGCATAGCGGAAGGGGCGGATGTGTAGCAGATGACGCGGATGCATCATGGATGCCTATAGGAAGCAAAGGGGATGCCGCGCGGATGTATATCAGATGCAAAGCGTTCACTGCACATACGGTATGAATTGCGTCAGCTCCACGGATATAAAAGGATGCAGCTCGCACGCGTTCAGCATTCAGAGGAAAGACGTGCTGCCGCATACATCTTCAAATAACACCATCGTTCGTCAGTCAGGGAAGAAGAGAAAGCCCGTGCCTACTCGTGCCAGCCCTGGCAAGAAGGACAGAACTACCAGTGGGCTCTGGTGACCACTGGGGCAGCTAGGTGTTTGGCTGAGACAATTGGGCTTATCACCTCCTGGCGCATACTATTATATTGAGGTAGTCTAGAGAGAGCATCCGCCATGAAGTTCTTCCCGCCTGGAATGTACTTCAATGAGAAATTGAATTGCTTGAAGTACTGGGCCCAGCGAACTTGTTTAGGGGACAGCTTCCGGGGCGTTTTTAAGGCTTCCAGATTCTTATGATCAGTCCATACCTCAAATGGGTATTTTGCTCCTTCCAGGAAATGTCTCCAGGTCAGCAAGGCCCAACAAACTGCAAAAGCTTCTTTCTCCCAGACGGCCCATCTTCTCTCTGTTTCAGACAGCTTACGGGAGGTATACGCACAAGGCTGTAAGGTCCCTTTCTCGTTGATTTGAAGTAATACCGCTCCAATAGCTACATCACTTGCATCGGCTTGAATCACGAAAGGAGTGTCCATATCCGGGTTTTTCAGCACTGGTTCTGCAGCAAACAGTCGTTTTAGCTTTTCAAAAGTGGCTTGGCACTCCATGGACCACTCCAGCGGCTTTCCTGGCCTTGGCTTCACCTCCCCTTTTGTTTTCAAGAGATTTGTGATGGGCATTGCTATCTTAGCAAACGTTGGGATGAATTGCCGATAAAAATTTGCAAATCCCAAAAAGCTTTGAAGTTGTTTTCTGGTGCGTGGTGGAGCCCACTCCAGAACGGCACGCACCTTCTCTGGATCCATCTCTATGCCTTCAGATGAAATGCGATATCCCAAATAGTCAATTTTGTCATGGTGGAATTCACACTTTGACAATTTAGCATACAATTTAGCGACACACAGTTTCTGTAAAACCGACCGCACTAACTTCACATGTTCATCCAGGGTCTCCGTGTAGATAAGGATATCATCAAGATAAACCAAAACCCCCCTGTATAAATGTTCATGTAACACTTGATTGATCATTTGCATGAATACAGCTGGGGCCCCTTGTAAACCAAAAGGAAGAACGTTGAATTGGAAACAACCCATCGGGCAGTTAAAAGCGGTCTTCCACTCATCCCCTTCCTTAATTCGAATCCGGTAGTATGCTTCTCTCAAATCCAACTTCGTGAAGATCTTTCCCTTCGCTAAATGGGCCAACATGTCCTTCATCAAAGGAAGGGGGTACACGTTTTCCACAGAAATAGCGTTCAAATTTCTGTAATCCACCACCAAGCGTTTGGAACCATCTTTCTTTTCACGGAACAACACTGGGGCCGCTACCCGGGGTCTAGCAGGTTGAATGAAACCACGTTCCAAATTTTTATCAATAAACAATCTTAGCTCTTCCAATTCCCGTGGGGTCATTGAGTACAACTTTGGTTTCAGGAGCTTCACCCCAGGCAAAATCTCAATAGCACAGTCTGTTGGTCAGTGAGGCGGAAGCTCATCCGAGGCTTTCTCACTGAACACTTCTTTTAAATCCCAATACTCTTTGGGAATTTTCTCCTCATCTTTTACGGGCTCAGTACCTGTGGAAACGATTTCAATTAGGCCCCCAGGCTTCGGCTGAGATCTGGCCCCTCCTCCCGGTCTCTGCTTTGTGCGTATGTGCAACAACCCCTTTCTCCAGTTAACCTGGGGGTTCCATTTCCGGAGCCAGGGCAATCCCAGTATTAATGGTTGCTCCATCCCAGGGACCACAATAAAATGCATCATGCATTTTAAAATGCATCTCATCATGCTGTCCCATGATCATTTCTATAGGTTCCGTGATAAAACGTGCAGGGCAACCTCCAGCCACTGATCCATCTAGTTGGCAAAAGGAAATGGGCATCTTCAAAGGTTTTAGCTTTAGGCCCATTTTCTTCACTACTTCCATGTTTATTATACACCTGGTGCACCCAGAATCTAACAGGGCTAGCATTTCCCCTTTGACCCCTGAATTGGGTACCCTCAACTTCACCGGAATGGTCATGGGGCCCACGCTTGGACTTACCAGGAAGTCGTCTTCCGAGTCAGAATCCTCCTCCTCAGGGGTCACTGGGGCTTCTGATTCCTCTCCTGCGGGAGGGGCGACCTCTGCTGTCTCTTTCGACTTTAGTGCTGTTTCGCGAGGCTTCGCTGGGGACTTTTCAGGTTTCTTTCCTTCCTTTGGCGCCCCCTTTGGCTCCAACTTGACTCTGCAGTTCACAGCCTGGTGACCTTCTTTCCTGCATCGAAAGCAAGCCGAGGGGTTGGGTCTTGCCGCCACTCCTCCCTTCTGAGGTTTAGAAGCCTCTTGAGGGTGAGAGGGGGAAAACTTGCTCCACCCATAACCTCCCCGCCGTTTACTTCGGATTAAATCAATCTCTACTTCTTCTGCCAGCAGGTACCACATCTGCAAGTCATTGGGGTCTCTTCTAGCAGTGCATCTCTGGTACACATCTTCATTTAAACCATCTTTAAACAGTTCTATCAGGGCTTCTTGGGGCCAGCCTCGGAAATGGCCTGCTAACTGTCTAAATTCTTGAGTGTAATCAGACACAGACCTCCGCCCCTGTTTTATGGTTTTCATCCTAATTCGGGCCTTGCGCTCCGCCAGTGGGTCCTCAAACCTAGCCCGCAGTGCAGCCATAAATAGGTTATAATTCAGCAACTGAGGAGCATTATCATTATGCAAAGTCACCATCCACTCTGTCGCTATTCCCTCCAGAACCCTGGTAACACACCTCACTTTGGCTGCTTCTGAGGGAAAATCCTCCCCATACTCCTCCATATGGCTCCAAACTTGAGCTAAGAAAAATCCCAAGGCTTTGGGATCCCCTCTGTATTTTACTTCTAACGGAGGCAGCCTAGGAGCTCTACGCCTTCTAGGAATCACACCTCCCGCTGAGGGCCCCGGGGCTGCTGCTGGATCGGGTTGATTTATGGGAGAGGGAGCTGCTCTGCTTCTTCTGGCTGGGGCTACTTCCCCTCCCCCTTCATACCTTTGTGGAGCTTGAGGTTGTTCAAAGGCTTCATTCAGGAGTTTCCTGGCTTGATCCAGCAAGAGTTCCCTCTTTTCCTTCTCTTGCCAAGGCTCCTCTTTTCCACGCTGGCGGTTGTGACCCCGGGGGGGGGGTCCTTCTCTGGATCTTTCCAACCAACTCCCACTGACCATCTGGGCTTCACAGCTGGATCCTCTTCCAGACTGAGCTCTGCTAGCGATTGGGCTTCCTGCACCAGCAAAGAATCTTGGCCTCCAATGGCTCCCAGATCCTCCTGGTCACTATTTGAAGATGACATGATGTTCAGGCCCCCTCAGAAGAAAATTGGGTATTCTCTCCAGGTGGGCTGGTAGCAGAGATTCAGAATAATGTCAGGCGGAGCTCCATTCAAAATCCAGGAAAGAAATACTTAGACTCTTTAGTTTAGAGAAAAGATATCTTTTACTGAAAGTGAAGTGGTAGCAACCAAAGAATTCTGAATCTGAGAATTTAGGCACGCAATTCACATATAGAAAGTGATGGAAATGTTCCCACCCCCAGTAGTTCAAATGACACTTTCAATTAGAAGTTGTGGATATGATCATGTGGCATCTTCAGGTGATGATGAGGCCTCTGTCCGTTGACCTTGGCATATTTTGATAACGGGTTGCAGTTGCGCAGAGAGAAGAAAGCTAAGCGAGAAATAGAAACCTAACTCTATTTTATGCTTCCCCCTCCCATTTATACAACAGACGAATGTAACACCTCCAGCTCACTTCCCAACTTATTCCTACCTCCCCTTTCCCCCCCCCCCATTACTTATGGCAGTCGAAAAGATGCAAAGCAATAGCAGAAGATCTTGAAGACTGATACTCTGGGTGATGCTGCATGGTGGTGAGAAGTATCTGGAATTTGTTGGCCAGGATGCCAAAGGCGTTCTCCACCACCCGTCTTGCCCTGGACAGCCTGTAGTTGAAGATCCTCTCTTCACGGGTGAGGTATCTTGAACTGTACGACTTCATGAGGTAGGTTCTGAGGGAGAAGGCGTTATCCCCCATGATGAAGTAGGGGACATCTTGTGTGTCGTTGGGTAGGAGGTCTGGATCTGGAAAACCCATAATGAGGTTGCGTTTCAGCCCATCCTTGAGGTCACTGGCGTTGTATACCTGGCTATCTGAAGCTGACCCGTTGCCTGAAGCATCAATGTACATGAACTTGTAGTCAGCATCAACCATGGCAAAGAGGATGATACTGAAGAAGCCCTTGTAGTTGAAATAAGTGGACCCTGAGTTGGCTGGAGCTTTGTGGGCCACGTGCTTGCCATCTATGGCTCCAACGGTGTGGGGAAAGTTCCACCTCTGATACCACTGTTCTGCAACTTTCCTCCAGCCTTGTTCAGTGGCGGGGCACTTGAGGAGCTCCTCCACATATTCTTCGATGATGGCCTGCACCACTTCTCTGACCACTTTGCTGATGCTGTTGTGTGGCACCCTCCACGCATATTGCATGTTTTTTTATGTGGTTCCAGAGGCCAGGTGGCGCAGAGTCAGTGCCACCTTCAGGCAGGGTCCAGGCTGGGATGGAAGTTGGTGCTCGGCTTGGTCAACCTGAGTCTCAGATGCTGTACAAGTTCGTCAAACATGGCTGGTGGCATCCTCATGAAATGCTGGAATGCACGAGGGTCTTCATTCCTCAGCTCCACAGTCCAAACTCCATTCTTCTCCCGATCCATCCTCGGACCCACACAGCTCTTGGACATCTCCTTCTTCTCCTTGTGTATAAAAGGTGAAACAGTCTGAACAGGTTTTGGTTCTGGTAATGAATGATTGCAGCTACCATACGGACTGTGTCCTGATCCATGGTGGAGAACAATGGATGATGTGGAAGATCAAGACCAAGGGTGAAGAGGTCTGTACACCACGGCTGCTGGACTCATCCTGAGATCCAGGGGATTTCCTCCCCCTTTTTATAGGAAATATCAGTTTTCTGCTAGGTGTCTTTCTACATATTCTCGACATACTGCAGACATCCTAAATATCTGAGATACATCCCAGATACAAACGTTTTGTCCATTTTAATCCTTTATATGCGAGATGCATATGCTTACATCCTTTCTATTTCTGTGCTACTAATGCTGTGTGGACGTTCTGTGTACCTTTTGCTTCCTCCCTCTTTCCGTTTTCAGCTGCAGTGGATGTGAGTTGCGAGGATGTCCAGAGGATGCCGAGAGGATACAGCAGACGTTTAATGGATGATAACGGACATAGAACGTTTGTTCCCTGTATATGTCGTGGATGTACATCGTACACGGTGGAAAGTTCATCCGTTCAAAAAGTTTTGTGCAGCTCAAAACTTTTTGAGCGGATGAAATCATAGTAGACGGATGCTGGAGGGATAGAGCGTATGAAACACGTATGCAGTGAGTACACAACGGATGCATCGCGTTTTCCAACAGATGGCAAGCTTTTTTTAATGTTTTACATCCTCTTTGCATCCGTTGGTGCAGTGGGACAGGGGCTTTAGCCAGATAAGTCATGTCCAAATATGTCACGTGACACTGCTATGACAATGTGATTTTGCCACCTCTGGTTTATTGAATGTAATTGATTGAACTTTCAATCAATATTTCCAGAGATTAAATGTTTGCTTTCAATCCAGCGAAGTGTAATCTTGTAGGGATTCATACTTTCAGTAAGGTAAAATGAACTCTAAATTTTCCATTAATATTTCTGTTACAAAATATTTCTAGCAAAGGTCTTCAAAAGATTTATTCAAGTAAAATATTGATGACTCAGAAGGAAAAATGGTTCATTTAGTTCTGACAAACAGCTGTGAAATATTGGTCTTTATTAGAATTGCAATGGAAATGGGCTGGTCACGCAATGAGAAGAGCTGATGATAGGTGGACCAAGGCAATCATAGATCCACGTGATAAAAGCATCCACAAAAGAGATCAAAACCAAGATGGATTGATGACATCAGCAAGTATTGCAGACCCAATTGGCAAAAGAAAGCTCAAGACAGTATAGATTGGAAACATGCAGAAGAGGCCTTCATCATCCTGCAGTTGATAGACAATGACTATGATGATTATGTTGATGATTTTATCTTAATTTGGGCTTCAATTCCTGACCTTGAGGATCCATATTTTATTTCAGGGCTCACTAACCATTTTGGACTGATGTTTGGAATTTTGAGGGGAGATTATATGCGTTTGCAAAAATGGGATCATAAAGAGCCAAATATGTTCTTGGAATTAAGAAAGCTTGAATTCTTTTTTTGCATACATGCACATGCACACTGAAAGGAAATATAAAAAATAAGGTGGGGACAGGGAATTTGATAAGTGTAGTTGAGTTGCTCATGGAAAACTGTGTTGAGAACCATATCCGTTTTATTTCATATAATCCATTATTTCTTTTATTTAAGCAGTCACTTTTTGTTTGTTTCCGAAAGTAGTCCAATTAATAATTTATTTTTTATTTACTTAAATAATTTATATGGCCGCTCATCCCACACAGCTAATTAACTCTCAATGGTGTATTAGAAACCTAACAATTAAAAACAATAATCTATTAAGCCTAAGGTAAATGATGACTTCTCATCCTAAAATGACATCAACAACAGAGTTTGCTTAAACTCCTGAGGAACAGCCAGGTCATCATCATCACCATCATCATCAATTAAATTTATATTACATTTATGTAAAATGTATATGCTGCCTGACTCCTTGTGACTCTGCATGGTTTTCAGTGTCTTCGGAAAGGCTACCAGGATCAGGGCTATCTGGCTCTTTAGGAGAATTCTGTTCCATGAGGCAGGGACTGCCACAGATAAGGTAGGTCTCTGGGTGATATTGTTGAATAAAGGGGCCCTGGGGCATGACCTTTCTGCTAGATCTGGTGGATTGAGCAGAAATAATAGAAAAAAGAAAACAATTAGCTATTTCTTGGATAATTACATAATTGACCATAACTCTGAAAAATACTTCAGCTCTTGTTACCTTCTTCACAATCAGAATTCTGTTCCTGGTAGAATTTCCTGGCTTGCTTTCCTTCAGCAGCCATAAAGCTGCTGTTTTATGATATTGTAACACTTTTTTTGCTTGAGTTACCTGCCTCTAATAGTATAGTGATTGGATTATGTTACTGTTCTGGTTGGAATAACATCCTGTGTAATGCATGGGTCAAACCAGAACTGCATATCTTAGTAGTTAGAAAGTTCTACTGTCTGACTTTGGATTTATGATTCAGGTCTGGGGTTTTATTATTATTATTATTTGACTCTCAGGATTGGGTTGCTGATGGGTCAGAAAGCTTCATCTTTCAAAAGCTGGGACATTTGTTATAAAAACCTTTGCCTGAAATACATGATTTATTTTCAGGCCTAGGGTTTTTCATTAGTTACCCTGAGCTGGTATACTGAAACAGCATTTTCTTTTCTGTTGATGGTGTGGCTCAAGGAGGTATAAACCTGCCTCTCAACTTCTTTATATTGTTTAGAAGCAACACTGATTTCCTTGTTGCAATGGTCATGATAAAGGACACTTGTCCTGTAGTAGTTGTGGTTTGTTGCTACATAAAACTCAAGTCCTCCCTAGCTCAGTAGTAAATTTTCTTAGGAAAGATTTATGGCAGAGTACATTTGAGAACTAAATACTGAAGCTACAAACTAGGAAAAATCTTGGATCTTTGCAATGAAAATATTTCTGTACCACAATTGCTGTCTTTCTCTTCCTAACAGAAAAATAAAATGGCCCTGAAATTATCTGCAAAGAAATTGTCAAACAAGGCGTCCTTCGGTGTTTTCATATTTTATGTATTTGTTTATTTAGATTACAGGATGCTCGACTCCTCAACTACTCTGGGTGGCTTACTTAAACAAAATAGATAAAAATGGAACCCAGCAAAATAGCAAAAATACCAAAACCAAATCAAAACAGATCATCTCCAAATAAAACAAAACAAAGGGGGAAAAGGATGGGGGTTTGTGTGTGCCACAATAACTCTGAGTTCTCAAGAAGAATAACTAGATTTTTGATAATTTCATAAATGACTTGAGAGTGGGAGCCACATATATTCCAGAGGGCAGGAATTGCAACAGAGAAAGCATACTTTCTGCATCCTGAAAGACGGCGTTCTTTTATTAGTGGGAGTACATCCAGTCTACTGGACCAAACTAGATGGGCAGAAACCACTGGAGATAAGTGGTCCTTCCGATAGCCTGCCCCATGAAGGGCTTTAATGGTGCATGGCACATTGAAACCAGTGAAACCAGTGAAAAAGCAGCAAGCTTATATGTGTCTAATATAGTGCATCCCTCATTGCTGTTCTGCTGTGTTCTGGATGGCCCTTCAAAAGCAGCCTCATGAGTGCATTGCAGTAGTCCAAACGTGAGGCAAACAGGACATGAATGAATTTCTGAAGGTCCTCCCAGCACAGAAACCCCGCAACTGGCACACCAGATGTCCTTACGTAAAACACTCTGCTCACATCTTCCACCTGCTTTATGAGCAGGAATTGAGACTCTAAAAAGGACCCCAAGATTGTGATAAGTCTGAAATGGGAAAATGCAACTCTTCTGAGAGTCAAGAATAAAATTTTTCCAGATCTGGTGGAGCCTAAAACACAACATATTTATGGAGAAATATATTGTATTCTCCCAATTTTCAGTTTTCCTAGCTTGCTTGCTGATATGTGATGAGCACTGTATTTATTTTCAATAACTCAGTGAATGATGATAAATGAAAAAAAAATATGACTGGCTTGATTAAATCATTCATTTTTACTAGAGATCAATTCTTTTCATGTAACTTGAGGGACCTTTTTCTCCATAGCATATGTTCTGATAGATATGTGTGACTATGCAAATGTTGTTAGTTTTCATCCAGAGCATCCTTATTTCATTGATTGTAATGCTGACATTGTTTTGGACTAGTGACTTGGTAACATCTTATCTCTGGAGTAGTGACAGATCACTTATCTTACTTGATAGCAAACCCTATTTTGGTAATGGATTTTAGATTCAGGTCTTTTTTGATAGAAAGGAGTCTCTTGACATGTATACATACACGCACACAGATACACTTACTTGACAAAACTGCAACTTATAGTACTTGCATGGTATTTACCATTGTTAAAAAAAAAATCTACCGTATATGTATATATATGGAAGATGGCTTCATGTTTTTATATTTTGTTTGTTTAGGTTTGTTTCAAAACCAACAAAAATTAAAAAAAATCTATAATGAATTACCCAGAAAAAGATGATATTGAATCATTCTAAAAGTAATCTTTAGGAAAGATGGTGCTTCCATCTGTGAAGCAGTATCCCACTGTTTTCATCTTTAATTATAATACAAGTTTGTTCTATTTTGTTTTCAGCCAAGAAAAGATTTGCAGTTGCCTGTGTAAAATATGAAAAAAGACTAGACATTGAATTATTTAATTCCCCCCCCCCAAAAAAAAATAAAAAATAAATCTCTATTTCATATGAGTCAACATGCTACAATTAACAAGCTGAACTGCTTGGTGGAAAGAAAAAAAGAAGTGGTTGAGCCTTTCTTACTCCATGACCCTTCCCTTCCTCATGTCCAACCTAGACCTAGAGAATTTGAGAATTTCAGAGCGGAAACCAGATTTCCCTGTTTTTCCTGTGGCTTCTTCATGTGAAAGCTATCAACATCAAAGAATTTCAATCTGAGTGGGAAAGAGAAAGGACAGGATTTTTTGTTTTGTTTTTATGTTGTATTCCCACTTTTTTTCACAAAAAGGGGGAAAAGAACATTTGTAACTGTTAAACAGTATAACGTGGGAGAGAGAGTTGAAACACCATCCATAATAAATATTGAGATTTTGGGTATGATATCTGTGTGGTGTCTATTTCCTTGGCCACTGAACAGCAGTTGCAAACTAAGTGTTTGAACAGGAGGCCTGTTTCCATCTGCTTGCAATTTAAGAGCACGTGTAAATGTTCTCCTTTTTATTTTTAGATAGGGATACATAATGGAATTGCAAGCTTCATTCTCTACATGTATAAATTCCCTTCATCCTCCAATAGCATGACTGGGAATTATGTTATCTTTGCTAGTGCCAGTTAAGGGACTAGTAAAGATAAAATAACCTCTAATTCAGAATACAGATCAATGGATTTATGTAAACAGAACACATTTTTCAATGTGGAATGAAACATGAATGTTTTTGCTTGTTCTGTTCAATCTGTCAAAAAAGACATGGAAAAATTGTATAGGGGGTATGAATTTTAGCCAGTCTTGTTGCTATATTTGTTTTATTTGCCAACATATTTTTGTGCCACTCTAGTCAATAACTCTGGGCATCTCATTCAGTTTACTCGGTACAAGTCTAGAAATCAATTCTGTCTGTATTAATCTCTCATGCAAGGATAATATTTGTCAAATATTTAGTTGAGCATTTAGATGAGAATCAGCATAAGGAAGTATAGGTTGTATGAATAAATGAAATAAGCTTAAATCCAAACAATGGCAATGAGTATTTTATAAAATCTATATTTTAGTAAAAGTAGAACATTTTTGGCTACTTGAATAAAGTTAGGATTTTGGTTGGTCAAGCAGAAATGCTGCATTTGTGTGTGTCAGTATCAGCATCAGGAATATCTATTGATATACACAGTAATATGCAGTGATACACACACACACAGCTTATTCATATGATTTTATCATGTGGTTAGGATTATAACATCACTGTATGAATTTTTACTCCTTTAGGACTGGGGAGAAAGGAGCTATAAATTCTTTTGTTTTCTATCAATTGATATACTCAGAAAAATTTCCATTTACCAAAAGTCATCTATTGAGCAAACGATGTACTTGCCTTGTGTCACTGTCCCGCAATAGTACAATTAAATTGTTGGGTTCTTGTTGTTTTCTGAAGTTGGTATTTCCAAGTAATATTGTTATTATTACCAAGTATTATGATTGTTATAATAATACTTGGTAATAATTATTATAATAGTTATTATTACCAGAAGTATTACCAAGCTAGGTAGCATCAATTTATCATTGATATATTTATCATTGATGGAAAGTTTTGAATGTTTAAAGTTTAATTACTCCTTTAATGTCCTACTTAAACTACAGTCCTGGGTATTTTATTGGCACAAAGGGCATATCTGGCTCTTCAGCTCTCCCTGTCACGCCTGCAATGTTGGCAGCATTAGCAGCATTGCTGGTGGGTTGGGACATTGATGTTGTGGTGTTCAGGCCATCAGTGGAGCATTGGTGGAGGTGGGGTGGCATCCCTTCACAACAAGTCCAGTTTCTCACATGACTCCTTGGGAAAATTAATTGCCCAACGCTGCTATAGCCCATGGACATTTACCTGCCTGGTTGATGATCACTGTTTTATAGGATCAAAACTGCAGACCATTATCTGCGGTTTCAAGAATGTTGAAAGCACATGTTTATCCAGTTTTTTTTTTTGTTTACAGCAGATCTTGGAAACTTACTATATATTCAGCTTTGTGTTTTCATTTTGTATTGCAGAGTAAGGAAATTGGTCTTCAGATGCATGAAGAACTCTTGAAGGTTACAAATGAGCTCTACACTGTGAGTAATTTTACCCTGGGACTTGTGTCTTAACATTTAGGAATAAATATACATGATGATGTGTGTGTGTGTGTGTTGTGTGTGTGGTCTACTAATGTAGAGTTAGTATGATCATTTTTGAAAATTTCCAGATTTATTTTAAGTAATTAGGATTCATCAGGGAAAAGGATGCTATTTATACCAGAATTGAATTTCAATCCTTAAAACAGATTTTCTTAAATATGATTTGTAGATCAGTGTGAAATTGCATCATTTATTATAGTAAAAGATGGGGAGTTATGATTTTTTTTTGGTTTATTTTTCCAGAAGATTTTTCTGGGCCAATTTTTTTCCATTATAGCTTTTCTGATGTTCTGGCATTTAGCAACAATACAGTAATATTTTTCTTTTTTTAAAATAGCTCTTCTGACATGTTTATAATTTGGTCTACCATTGTCGGTTCTTGATTTTAAAAAGTTGTAAAGATCCTTCCTCCTACTCAAACCATATTTGTTACTTATTATCAGTGCTAGTTTGTTGCTATTCAAAATTAGGTTTCTCAGAGTGTCTTATAATACAGGTTGTCCTCAATTTATGACCACAATTAAGCCAGGAATGAAATTCAAAATTTTCCCCGAACGGCTCTGTGGGCGTGGCTTGGTATAATAGTAATAGCAATCATCCCTACCACCTCTCCCGAGATGGGCTGAGATGGTTGAATTTCACTCCTGAATTAAGCCCAAACTTTATGTTGCTAAGTGAGAAATTTGTTAAATTAGTTTTGCCCCATTTTATGACTTTTTTTTGTCACACTTGTTAAGTGAATCACTATAGTTGTTAAATTAGTAACATGGTTGTTTAGTGAATCTAGTTTCCCCACTGACTTTGCTGGTCAGAAGGTCTCAAAAGATGATCACATAACTCCAGGATACTGCAACCATCATAAATATGAGTCAGTTGCCAAGCATCCAAATATAAATCACACTGCAATAATGTAATAGATTATAATTCAAATCAACTTTCTAATCCAGTATGGACTTGAAAATTGTGTGGACTTCCCAGAGTAATCAACTCCCAGAATTTCCCAGCCATCTCTGTCTGGCTGGAAAGTTCTGCAAGTTGAAATCCATACATTTTCAAGTTGACAAGATTCAGAAACACTGGTTTTATCTAAAATGAAAAGACCCCAGAGCAGAGTCCAAATGTCAGCTAAGGCACATCCAGCCAAACCTTTTAGAACATTGATTGAATTCCAGTTGACAAGTGAGTAGATAGTTACATAACATGAGGTGCTCTAAGCCAAAGATGTCCTGTTTTGTTTTGTTTTTTTAGTGAAGGATTCTGTCATAATCTACTGCAGCATAAAACAAAAATGCACTTATAAAATTTCTGTGCAGTTATTTAAAAATGTTCACCATTTGTATTCTTTCTTTAATTTTATTATATACCCAGTTGTCTTGTCTACTGTATGGAATACTTTAATAAGACATCTTGCCATCCATGATGTTGTTTTGAAAATAAAGCTTGTGAAATATTGGAAAAAAGCCTTACAAACCTACAAACTGCTGAAAAAATAGTAGGAAATTATGCCTTCATTTATTGTAGTTTCTAATTCAGTTTGAGAAAAAAACATTTTGAGAAGGTTGATTTACTCCCTACATTTACCCCAAAATAATGGATTCAAGAATCATATGTATTCTGAGGATCATGGATAACGTAATGCTTTGCTGAGGCTTTAAAGATTAAATCTATTACTTTCAACTGACTTTGGATAGCAGCCAGGGAAGATGATGCCATGTTCCCTATAATAGTGAAATTACATAGTCGATACAGCCTCAGTTAATAACTTGATGAGTGCCATTTTTTAAAGGGAAGATTCTGGTTGACCAAGGCAATTCCACAAAAAGTGTATCACAGTTGACTAATGCGGATGTTATGAGAGTCTGAATGTCTAGTCTAGCCTTACATCTTCTTTTCTCATTTGTACTTAATGTGCATCACCAAGACTGGCATGGCACACAAAACCTGTAAAATAAATATAATATTCTTTAAGTCTGTGAGCCACGGGTTTGTTAATACCTTTTTATTCCGGAGTTCTTAAAAATCACAAATATCCATGTGGAACAAAGTCCGCATAGAAGATGGTGAACTTCTTCCCATATGTGTACAGAGAGGAGCTATAATAAATTGGAAAAGTGCAACCTTTGTATTTGTGTTATGTATTTGAAAGGTACCAAAGCTTGAGAAGATACAGGTTCTTCCTAGACAATACATTTACAGCTATTTAGAAAAAAACAGGAAACTCTGTATATTCTCCATCTTTTTAGTTGTTAAGTCAGAGGCAAGGAAGGCTGGAGGGTATGCATGTGTATTGCTGACTTGCTGACAGTGCTGGAAAGAGGAACATGTTAGAGAAGGAGATAAAATGTATCCGTTTGTTTAAAGAAGACTTGTCTAAGAAGAAAACAACATTGGACAGCAAGGACAAGAGCTGAATTATTATGGGACTGACACAAATAGGCTTAGTCAGCTGAGAGCAAGGAAAGGAGAATCAGTCTACAGTCTGAGATAAATTTAGGTGAACTATACTTCCAAGTGAGTCAATCATATATAATGTTCAAAAGAAATTGGTCTTCTGTAGCTAGTAAAATGAGATAAAAGTTTTAAAAGACTTCCCAGGATTAAAGGAGAATCGGAAATAAAAGCAGAGATTACATATTATTTGAGCTCAGTCCATCAAGCTGAGAGAAACATTGAAAACTCTGTAAATAAGATAGTAGGCTTATAGGGAGATACCTGGTGTATAGATTAAATTAAATATAAAAATAGGATTAAGTCTTCATTTTGTGAGATTGAAGCACTGCCTGTTAATCTGTGGAGCAATAATGGTATTTTTTAAAAGATGAAACCTGTACCTATTTTATCTGTCCTGCTTGGGAGAAAACAATTCAAATGGAACCTGTGACAAGGCACATTAATGATACTTTTTAATTGTTTATATAAAAACAGTTTAGAAAAAGATTAATGATGAAAGGCACTAAACTGATTTAAAGTATTAATATTGCTCCTTGCCCATGACCTACCTTTCTAAATTATTCTCCTACAGTTTCAAACTAAGCTTGTCAGAGAATGTAAGTTTATCATATGAATAAGGGTCAGTATATTTGGTGATGATCTTTGATAAAAACAGATTTTGCAAGATAAATGACTGAAGATAATAATCTCTGCAGTCTACATGTCAGGGTTGCAATCAATATTTGCAAATTAGCATTTAACAAAAAAATTGGAGGATAGATTGCACAGATAGCAATCTATCCTTATTTGTCTTAAAAATCACAGTTATGGAAGCTTCACTGAAGAAGGCTGAAAAAACTTTATTTTAAAAATTATAATACTAAACTTTTCATAATAGTGGGACAAAGAAACATTATTGCTCTACTAAATGGGCTAAGAATGTGGATCAGGACTTTTCTTGTTTTTCTAGATTTTTCAGTCTCTATAATTTCTTTTAGCCATTTGTTCATGTGAAATATTAGGAAGTACTATTTTATATAAAAATGATTAATTTTACTCAACTATATTGAACTCAGTATTATAAAATCATGGGTATTTTTTTAAAAGCTGATTTATTGAGTCAGAAGAGTTAAATACTTTATCCTTGATGTCTTTAACAGTAGAGATAATGGTTAGTAATTTACCATGTCTTTGATCTCGCTTGCTAAATCTTTACTTTATATGGCTATTTTGTTTCAAGTATAAAAGAGAATTAAGTTCCTGTTTAATATTCATAAAGGCATATAATTCTGATGTAATTTGTCTTGCATGTATACTCAAAATTTTCTTCACATTTTGCCCACATTTCTTGTTTAATTTTCTGAATTTACTTCCCATGAACATAAGCAGTTAGCTGTATATATTCAAATAAGTAAGCAATTCACAGAATTTCTATTTATAAAGGGACAAATGGTCTTCCAGTTGTCATCTATTTTAGAAAAAAAAATCATTTATGAATAATATATTTAAATACCTTATAAAAGAATGGGATTGGATTTTTATAGTAACTGATAATTTTCACACACACACACACACAAAACACTGTATGGTACATGTGTTAATGATGAGCAATGCCTATATTATATTTATTAATTCATCCAAATAATACTCAAGATAGCAGAAAAAAAATCCAGTCAAGAACTACTTTGATGTGGAAGTGAAGAAAAAACATGTTTCTGTTGTGAAAGATTTAAAATTCACCACATCCACCAAATTAAAACCCAGTGTATGTCAACTCATAAAATATTTCTATGGTCATTGTAGAGTTGCCAACAGAAAGAGAGGGGGGAAAGGGGTTTGAAAGACCAGTGCGGCAGCTTGGAAATTGGAAGTACATTCCATACATAGTTTTTCAGAGATAGTAACTAGGTGACTGAAGTTTCTGCCATTCAAAAATCTAACTGGAGAACATGATTGATGACTCTTGGTTATGGATGTGTCTCATTGGAGAATATGAATTATGATGCACCCAGAGGGTATGGGAAAACCAGGGGTTGTCAAGGGTGACAATGAATTTTGTGTCTCAGAATTGGCTATACTCAGGCAGTGCTGGATATGTTAACTCCCAATAAATCCTTTGAAGTTTTGGAAGTTTGGCTCGAGACTCATGATTTAATTGGGGTAACTGCTGGAATCCTGACAGTGTCAAACTTTGCAGTATTTTTCATGTTGAGAGTTATGTTCAGATTAAGTGGTATTCCAGACTAATAAGGATTTAGAATTTGATTGAAATATTTAACGATATTTATCTGATACACATCTGAAGTTAAAAACATCCATGTAATTAAAAAAAAAGTTTTTCCCCCCTCTCTCTTTCATACACATACTCACGAAAAACATCTACATAATCTGTATGGAAAAATAGGGTCCCTTTAACGGTCATAATGCATTTATTAAAACCCTAATCATAGTATTAAAAGAATTCTAGGGTCTCTTATTTCTTGTACCACCACAGATTCTGAGCACTTATTAGCTAGCCACAATTGATACACCTCCATTAACTTTTGAATGAAAGATGTGTGCCACCGGTTGTTCTTTCCTCATCTTAGGTGATGAAGACTTATCACATGTATCATGCTGAGAGCATCAGTGCTGAGAGCAAGCTAAAGGAAGCGGAGAAGCAGGAAGAGAAGCAGTTCAACAAAGCAGGGGACATCAGTGTGAATTTGCTGAGGCTTGAAGATAGGCCTCAGCGCCGCAGTTCTGTTAAGAAGATTGAGAAGATGAAGGAGAAGGTGAGTAGGATGACATGCTTTCCATGTGGCTGGCTATTGGAAAAATGAACAGATGAATATATTGTCAGGATGCAGCTGAGTATCAAATATTTGTAGTTTTGATCTCACCTATTTCAGTATTGATCTTGAATGATGAAAATATCCTGCAGACTCATAGATTAAAGGAGAATAATAAAGTATGGTATCTAGTGGATTCTGAACAATATTGCACTGAATGAGGAAATATAATACAGTATTCTACAATGCAATAGATGTAACAATCTGTGTAAATCCTTAATTTTATTGATTAAATTGTACACACTGCTCTGAGGAAGATGGGTGATTAAGAAGTGTGAAAAATAAATTAATAAATAAATATAATTAATCAGATTATCATAAACTGCATGTAATTGACCACAGGCAGCAAAGTGTCTGGAACAGCCAGTATAACATAGTGGTTAAGATGTTAGCTTGCTACTGCAGGAAGACAAATTAAGGTCTCCCTTTGGTCATGAACATGTATTGTGTGGCTATTTTTTTTTAATCCCTCGATGTCAGCCTAACTAATCTCATAGGGTTTGGGGGAGATAAAATTAGAGGTAGGTGTGTGGGTCATATTGTGCTTTCCAAGGAAAGCTTGGATATAAATCTAAGAAATAATAATAACAAATGATTGTTGGTTCTAGGGACCTTGGCCTCAGAAAAACCTTAAGAGCTGTTTTGCTTCTGTTTGAATTTTTTTTTTTTTTTGCTTTTATTTCTTTCTCTCAAGGTTTTCTCCCTGACAGGTTGTTCTTTTCAATTCTCCTTAACAGTTCAGCACCTCAGGCCTTGATGAGGTAATGTACCCCTCTCTGTGGAAGTGCTCCACAATTTGCCCCCAGGCTCTCCTTCCTGTTGAATGGTGCCTGCCTGACTCAAAGCTCCTGCTATGTGCTGTCTTTCTGGCACTTTTCCACAGCTAACAGGCAGTAAAGAGAGCAGCTAATATATAGCAGTCTCAAGATCTTAAGTGAAAATGCACAGAAGAATTCAGGCAGGCAGGCAGGCAGCATTCCAGCAATCCAGATTTAGTGACAGTAACAAATGTGCAATTGACCATTTAAAAAAAAATCATGAGCCTTGGACTTGAGGAACATTCTCAGTTTGGGAATTTTTTCCCCTTTAGCTAGCATGGTTGAAAACTACAGATTAATCTCACTGTGTTGTGTCAGTGCAAAATCATGGAATCAATCATTAACCAATTCATAACCCTCCACTTAGAGTCAAACAACTTAACTCTCCCCAAAGCAATTTGGTTTCAGGAAAAAAATTGTCCTGCAAGCTACAACTCCTACACTGCAAAAACATATGGACTACTCTACTCGACCAGGGTAAAGCAATAGATGCAATTTACATAGACTTCTGCAAATCCTTTGATTAAGTGGTACATGACAAACTACTGTTAAAACTAAACTCTTACGGCATTTCCGGATCTCTTCATAAGTGGATTACGTCATTCCTGTCAAGCAGGCAACAAATAGTAAAAATAGGGAGCAGTATATCAAACCCTGCTCCAGTCAACAGTGGTGTCCCCCAAGGCAGTGTTTTAGGACCCATACTCTTTATACTCTATATAAATGACCTTTGCGATCACCTTATTAGCAAATGCATCCTCTTTGCGGATGACATAAAGCTATTCAACACCACCGACAATGCTACTGTTCTTCAAAGTGACCTTGATTATGTGTCTGAATAGTCAAACCTTTGACAACTCCAAATCTCGAGCAACAAATGCTCTGTCCTACACATTGATAAAAAAAATCAATTCACCAAATACAAACTAGGCAGATATGACCTCGTTGATGACCCTCACTCTGTCAAGGACCTCGGAGTACTCATATCAAATGATCTAAGCACTAGAGCTCACTGTAACAGCATTGCCAAAAAGGCATTAAGAGGTGTACATCTAATCTTATGAAGCTTCTCCTCTGGAAATATTGAATTGCTAACTAGGGCATTCAAAACCTTTGCTTGACCAATACTCGAATACAGCTCATCTGTCTGGAATCTGCACTCTATATAGACATTAATACAATTGAGCAAGTCCAGAAGTATTTCACAAGAAGAGTCCTACACTCCTTTGCTCGCAACAGAATACCCTATATCACCAGGCTTGAAATTTTGGGCTTAGATAATCTTGAACTACGCCACCTCCGGTTGGACTTAAGTGTAGTACACAAAATTATCTGCTACAATGTCCTACCAGTCAATGACTACTTCAACTGCAACTGCAACAATACAAGAGCACACAACAGATACAAACTCAATGTTAACCGCTCCAAACTTGATTGCAGAAAGTACGACTTCAGCAACAGAGTGGTCAATGTCTGAAATGCACTACCTGACTCTGTTGTTACATCCTCTAACCCCCACTCCTTCAACTATCTACTATTGACCTCACTCCATTCCTAAGAGGTCTGTAAGGGGCGTGCATAAGTGCACCATTGTGCCTCCCACCCCTGTCCTATTGTCCCCATTTATTTGTAACTATTTCCTGTATTCTTACTCATATTTATATTTATACCTATTATCTTATAAGTGATTGACAAATCAAACAAATAAATAAAATAATAAATAAATATTATATCCCTACTTCTCCAACCAGAGGAACAGGAAACACTATATGTTAATGTGCACTTTCCCTCCCATGTTGCCAAACACAGTTAATCTTGAGAGAGCCACTATTGTCTTTCAAGATTGAAGGGCAAAAGAAGAAACTTTTGCTGGCTTGTAGAGCATGCATGGCCATATGCTGTATTCTAAGTATGCATTAGAATATTTTCTCGGAGCTGTGGACTTTCTGCTAAGGTTGGATTCTCTCTTGAATCTTCCATCTCTAAAGAAGTTTCTCCCTGCTCTCCACATACTGTAAAAGCTTCAGCTCTTCAGATGGTGGGAGAAGTGGGATAGTCAACACAATATTCTGTTCAATATTATAATTCCTTGAAATTAAAATTAGAGACAGGTCTACAGAACTGTCCTAATGTAAATGGTGTCAAAAGTATCAAGAAAGTCGAACTACTACTTTATTGTGACCATAAAAGAAGTGGCTAGACATTTTAGTCAGTCTTCATAAAGATAAATTTGGGACATTTTTAAAGCTTATCAGATGTCTTTCTGAGAGCAGCGTGGTAGCCTAGTGGTGAAGACACTAGCCTCCCATTTGGAAAGTTAAGAGTTCAATCCTAGTAGTGGCAGATGTTTCTTTCTCAGAGTGCAAAGAGAAAATATCTACTGCAAACTTCACATAGACATCAAGAATGATATCTGGCCAGTAAACACTCAGCTCCATTGAGTTGTCTATATCCCAAATTAAGAGATTACAGGATCGTAAAAAGAAAAAAAAATCAGATGACTTTGTGGCAATGACATTGTAGACAAAATAATGAACTAAGGCTGATAGTAATCTGCTATTATATCTAATAAGTTATGATTCACAATGCCTTCCCTTTTGCATCAGTTTTATTAGCAATAAAAAAAATATCCTTGGAAAATCTTATTGTTACATAAACTATTTTAAAGGGTTACAGCTATCTTCACACCAAAAAATAAAACAGGATTTTAAAATGGCCTTGCTTAGTATAAATAATTTGTACATGTAGCTTGTTTCCTTTTTTAAAATTTTGATATTTACTTTACTGGGCTTATATGCTGCTGGAACCGATATTGACTCTGAACAGCTTGTACACCCAATATCTGTAATTAAAGTTAAAGCAACAGAGTAACAATTACATTAATAACAAAAATAACTTCCTACATTTATATCATAATTAAAATGCCATTAAACAAACACCTTACTGCAAAAGAGAGCAAACTCATAACACAGTCTCATCCAAGGTGGATTAATAATGAAAGCAGGGAGAGTTGCTTACAGTAAATGTGCTACCATGATCGGAAGTCAAGTAGTTGGTGAAAACTGCCTTTGAGCCAATGTGTGAGAATCTAAATTGGGATTCTGAATTAAGTTTGTTCTGTATCATGATCTGAACATTGCTTTGTAGCAGTCTTCCTCATATTGATGCCTACAAAATCGGTTAGAACTTCCCAGTGACTTGTGATATTTGGAATTCAATTCCAATTTATCTGGAAAACATCCAATTAGGGTAAGCAGCTCTGGGGTGCCATCTTGCTAATGGTCAATCACAGTGAAAAGGTTATGTCTATACACAGAGGAAGGGATCTTTTTTTTCGCAGCTGTCTGCTTAGTCTTCCATAAAGAGATTAGGGAACTGTTGGTCAGATAGCTTTGCATATTCCTGAATCAGAATAATGTTTCTAAATGTTTTCCTATCTTAAAATTTCCTGTAAGTACCCCCCAAATAAAAACCTTCCATTGCAAGAAGCAAATTGGATTACAGAAATAATATTCTATTCTATCTCCTACTCTGAATCATTTCTGCCTGAAATGATCTGAAATGATAATGTTCCCTCAGAATTCTATCTAATAGTAGATCATATTTCCTGCTAATTAACTGTTCCAATATAGATCCCTTTATCTCTATGAATGTCATTCTGGACAGAAATATGGAGGCTGGATATTCAAAATATTTTCATTTCTTCTTAAAATAAAATATTTTTAAAATTAAGTAAAATCAAATAAAGTCTCTCTCCTATACATGATTATCTATAATCAGTCACAATGTCTATATAGTCAGTATGATTTTGAACAAAATAGTATCCTTCTTATATTGCATTTTATATCATGTGTTCAAATATCCCAAATGAGAATTAAATTAGTTAATTCTTCAGTGATAGAAGGTCTAGCAACTGCCTGTCTAGTACTGCAATTTTCTTGTCAAGTTTTTTTTTAAAGTGATTTGCCTCCTTCCTAGGGCAGAAAGAGAGTGACTGAACCAAGTCGTTGTGCCTAAAGTGGGATTAAAACTCACAGTCCTTCAATTTCTAGCCTGATGATGTAACCACTATTATAAACTATCTTCCCCCACCCAGGACTTTTATTCTCTTAATTGAAGTTATTCTTGCTGGCAATAAAATTTGATTTAATGAACAGCTTTATGGTATCATTATGTGCTAACTAATTTATGAGAAGAATAGAATGTGTTCTTTTTAGAAGAGCCATTGATCAACCACTTATTTTGTGGCATTACACAGATAGCATCTGATGTTTGTACTTACATTATGTATAGATTGCAGCAACTTTTTTCATCCAGTTATCAACTTTTAATAGTGCTATAGAACATTCTTTAAAGACATGTGTATTAACAATTACCTAAACAGAAACTTCTGCTTTGTTTACTGCATTAAGAAAAGCATTGTGTATTGCTTAACAATGGGAATCAAATGTATTGGTATTAACTTAAGCGAACTAACATTTACCAATAAGGGGATATTGGGTCTAAAACTCTTTAAGCCCATGTCACACTGCACCAACGGATGGAAAGAGGATGTAAAACGGAGAGAAACACTTGCCATCCGTTGGTTAACGCGATTCATCCGTTCTGTACTCACTGCCTCCGTTTTTCATCCTCTCTATCCGTCAAGCATCCGTCGACTGAGGTTCCATCCGCTCAAAAAGTTTTGAGCTACTCAAAACTTTTTGAGCGGAAAATGTATCCAAGGTGTCCGTTTTGCATCTGCAACGCATATGGGGAACATCTGTACTACATCCGTCGTCATCCGTTACGCGTCCGCTATATCCGCTAGGCATCCACTGCACATCCGCGCAACTCAAATCCGTTCCAGTAGCAAACAGACACAGGGAGGAAGCGAAACGGACATGGAATGGATGCGCAGCATGAGTAGCATGGACGGAGAAAGGGTGAAAGCGGATGCAGCTCGCATACAAAGCATTTAAAACGGAAAAAACGTTCGCAGAGGGGACCTATCTTGGATATTTAGGATGGTTGCAGGATGCCTAAAGGATGCAAAAGGACACCTAGTGGAAAACCTATATTGCCTATAATAAAGGGGTGGAACTCACCTGGATCTCACTTTCAGTCCAGCAGCCCTGCTGTGCAGAGCTCTGCAGCCTTCATCTAGCTCTTGCTCTTCCACAGCATCCATTGATGTCCACCATGGATCGTAACACAGTCCTTTTGGTAGCCACCATCATTCTGAAACAGTGCGAAGCCATCTACAGGCTCTTTCAACTGTTCTACGGGAAGAAAAGGAGGAGTCCAAGAAGTGTCTGGGTCCGAAGATGGATCAGGAGAAGAGCAGAGGATGGACTGTACAACAAGCTGATGGTGGAGCTGAGGAACGAAGACCTTCGTGCATTCCAGAACTTCATGAGGATGCCTCCAGCCATGTTTGATGAAGTTGTGGAGCGGCTGAGACCCAGGTTGACCAAGGAAAACACCAACTTCCGGCCCAGCCTGGACCCTGGGCTCAAGGTGGCACTGACTCTGCGCCACCTGGCCTCAGGGACCACCTACAGGAGCATGCAGTACGGCTGGAGGGTGCCACACAACACCATCAGCATTGTGGTCAGAGAAGTGGTGCAGGCCATCATCGAAGAATACCTGGAGGAGCTCCTCCAGTGCCCCTCCACTGAAGAAGGATGGAAGAAAGTTGCAGGGCAGTGGTATCAGAAGTGGAACTTCCCCCACACCGTTCGAGCCATAGATGGCAAGCACGTGGCCTGCAAAGCTCCAGCCAAGTCGGGGTCCACTTATTTCAACTACAAGGGCTTCTTCAGCATCATCCTCTTTGCTATGGTCAATGCTGACTACAAGTTCATGTACATTGATGCTTCAGGCAACGGCTCATCTTCAGATGCTCAGGAAAACAACGCCAGTCACCTCAAGGAGGGGCTGGAACGCAACCTCATCATGGGCTTCCCAGATCCAGACCACCTGCCCAACGACACACAAGATGTGCCCTACTTCATCATGGGGGATGACGCCTTCTCTCTCAGAACCTACCTCATGAAGCCCTACACTTCCAGATGCCTCACCCGTGAAGAGAGGATCTTCAACTACAGGCTGTCCAGGGCAAGGCGGGTGGTGGAGAACGACTTTGGCATCCTGACCAACAGGTTCCAGGTACTTCTCACCATCATGCAGCATCGCCCAGAGACCGTGAGGAGGATCGTGGAAGTTTGCTGCATCCTGCACAATCTCATGCACACCCGCTACCCAGTAGCAGAACAGGCTCGTGGACCTCCAACAAGGCAATGGGGACATGGAGCCTGGGGAATGGAGGCAAGGGCGAAACCTGATAGACACTGTGGATATGCAAGGCCCCAACAGAGCTTCACATGAAGGGAAGAAGCAGCGCAACCTCCTGAAACACTGGTGCAACTCCCCAGCTGGAGCAGTGGAGTGGCAAGACAGGATGATAGATGATTAATGGATGCTTCCTTCAGCCTGTCTCATCACACTGATGAGATTGGGCCATGTATGTTGGGTGGGCCTACAATGAACAGGGAATTTAATAAAGAGTTGTGTTTATGTTGACATGTGTGGTTGATTGATTACATTATTATTGATACAAAAGGTCCATATGTGTGGCACCTAGGAGGGTGGACCATACAGTCCCACTATGCTTGCACTGGAGGTTTATCTATCCCCACAGCTATTACCCATCCCAAAGGTATCCCTGCCCATCCCACAGGTATCCCTGCCCATCCCACAGCTATTACCCATCCCACAGCTATTACCCATCCCACAGGTATCCCTGCCCATCCCACTGCTATCCTTACCCATCCCACAAGCATGCAAAGGCTTAAACCATTTCTAAAAGTTTCCACCAAGACTTTATTTAACAAAATAAATGAAGCAAGTATGTGAAACAAAGATAATCTTTATTAATAACAAGCTGTAAAAGCAAAATGACCCAAGTCAAGTGTCCAAAGCAAAAATAAAGTTAACAGGTAGCCACCTAGTCTCTGGCACTCTTCTTGGTCACTCTGAGGCGTGCCCAGTCTCAGGGGTGAAGGGTCCAGGTGCTGTGGAGGTGGCTGCTGCTGGAGTGCTGGTCTGAGGCGCCACTGGGGTGCCTGGTCCCGAGAGGACAACAGGGGATGGTATGTGCAGGAAGGTCTCAGAGAGCTGGCTCAGTCCTGTGATGTTGAGAGCCCCTTCCTCCAGGACATGGGGTGTCAGCCCCAATACCGATGACAGATGTACTGAGGCCGGGCTTGGCTGTGGGGTGGAGGAAGGAGCAGTGTAGTGGGGCTGTCTGATCTGCAGTTGGGTGAGGACTGGCATCAGTGGCATCGGTGGCATGGGTGGCATCTGTGGCATGGCTGGCATTGGTGGCGTGGGTGGCATCGGTGGCATCAGTGGCACCGGTAGCGTTCGATGTACCTGTGCCTGGACTGGGAAGGGCTGCCTGTGCTGCTGGACCTCCTGGTAGCCGTAGCCTTGGGATGAGAGGGCCTGTGGAAAGCCTTGGAAGGGCAGTGACATCACCTGGGGTGGAGGAGCAGGCCTGGTCTGGGTGGGAGCAGGTTCAGCTTGGTCTGGAGGCTTGTGAAGAAGATCGGTGGTCCTGTCCTTCACCACCTGGTACTGGGGTTCCGACATGTTCATGAGGGTCTGGTTGACATAGGTGAGGAAGGGCTTGTGGTTGGAGGATGGGGCGTCGGTGTGCACCAGCTGAGAGAGGAGATCTACACTGCTTCTGATGGTGTCTCTTATCTCCAGCAGGACAGTGTGGCTCTGCCTCTCCGGTCTAGCTCTCTGGCTTTCTGTGGAGGTGGAGCTGGGGATGGATGTGGGTTGGGCTGTGGTGGAAGTGCCGTCTCCTTTCTCCCACTGTGTTAGGGCGTCCTCCATGTGCTCCGCCAGGGGTAGTACAGCTGTTGGGGCATCTCCGTCGTGGCACGCTCCATAGATACCTGCCTGGACACAGGAGCTGACTCTTGGCCAGAAGAGGACTGGCTCTCAGCAGGCTGCCTGAGAGAGAGGGTTGTGAGAGGGGCTGCTCCTCGGTGGTGGATCTCACCCTCCAAGAAGCTGCACTTGGCCATCACGTAGGTCTCCCGGTCCATCAGCTTGACCGCAGCCTGGCCAGATTTCTTGAGGTGCAACTTCCCGTACCAGGTGTGCATGTGCTTCCACCAGCTGAGGAGCACCTCTGAAGTGTAGCCCAGGCTCTCCAACTTCTCTCTCCAAGCAGCCTGCTTCCTCTTGGTGTCTCGATAGAGCCTGTGTTCCTTCTGCCAAAGATATTCATTCTCCCTCAGCCACTCCAGCACCTCCTCCTCATGTTCCTCTTCTATGGTGTATTGCCTCCTCTCCCGTTCACGCGGCTGCCTCTTCCTCCCTTTGGCAGGGCCATATGGGCCCTCATCAGAAGGGCTTTGAGGTTGTAGGGGCTGCTCCTTCACACCAGCAGCAGCAGCAGCAGCATCAACAGTAGCAGCAAAAGCAGGACCAGCAGCAGCAGCAGGACCATGAGCACCAGCAGCACCAGCAGAACCAGCAGCACCAGCAGCACCAGGAGCAGGACCAGGAGCACCAGCAGGACCAGCAGGACCAGGAGCACCAGCAGCACCAGCAGCACCAGGAGCAGGACCAGGAGCACCAGCAGCACCAGCAGGACCAGGAGCAGTGCCAGAAGAGTGAGCACCAGCAGAAGCACCAGCACCAGGAGCAGTGCCAGTAGAGTAAGCACCAGCAGAAGCACCAGCACCAGGAGCAGTGCCAGCAGAGTAAGCACCACCAGCAACAGTAGCAGCAAAAGCAGGACCAGCAGCACCAGCAGGACCAGGAGCACCAGTAGCACCAGCAGGACCAGGAGCAGGACCAGGAGCACCAGCAGCACCAGGAGCACCAGCAGCACCAGCAGGACCAGGAGCACCAGCAGGACCAGCAGGACCAGGAGCAGTGCCAGCAGAGTAAGCAGAAGCACCAGCACCAGGATCAGTGCCAGCAGAGTAAGCACCAGCAGAAGCACCAGCACCAGGAGCAGTGCCAGCAGAGTAAGTACCAGCAGAAGCACCACCACCAGAAGCAGCATCAGCAGAGTAAGCACCAGCAGAAGCACCACCACCAGAAGCAGCATCAGTAGAAGCCCCAGCACCAGAAGAGCGAGCTCGGGCAGCAGAAGCCCCAGCAGAAGCAGAGTCAGGGCCAGGGGGTGGGAGGGTGGCCCTGTCCCTCTTGCCAGGGCTGGCAGCAGATGGCAGAGGCTTCCGTTTCTTCCCCATGGTTGTTGGGTTGCTGGCTGGCTGGCTGGCAATCTGTGTCTGGAAGCAGGTCTTTCCTCTGAATGGTGAACTGCTTGCAAGATGCTTCCCTTTATATCCGCCGGGCTGACGCAATGCATCCTCCCCGCATGCGCAGTGAACGCTAGGCATCCGCTAGGCATCCGCTGGGCTTCCGCTAGGCTTCCGCTAGGCTTCCGCTAGGCTTCCGCTCTGCATCCACTTCATCCGCTCTTCATCCGCTCTTTCCGTTCTGCGTCTGCTTTGCTGTGCTCCCCCAGAAGCCCTGCGGATATGCCATCCGCTTCCACCCACTTCCATCCTCTAGGCTTCCATGGAGCATCCACTTTCCATCCGCCCTACGTCCTCCCCCCGTCCGTTCCTTTCCGTGTTGTCCGTTCTGGTTATGCAAATTCGGGGCACTTTTGAGAGCGGATAACAATGGATGGAACATTTTGCTCGTCCGCTGTGTCCTTTTTACAAATGTTTTTCATCCGTCGGCCAGTGTGACAGGGCCTTTAGAAATAATTGAATTTTTATCCATTTCTCGAAGGCCTATGTGGCCTTCATAAGGTAGTGGTTGGGAGAATTTATTTTTTGAGGCCAAACATAAGTTGTAGATCATATAAAATATCGTTCACATCAGTGACTGCAAACCTCCTGGAAATAAAACCATCATTGATCGATGTACTCATTTCAGAAATAATGTGCTATAATGATTTAAAATTAATATAGTTGTACAACTTTTTAATTATGGGAATTACTATCTCTTGGATGTAAATGTCACAGCTACAGAAATAAAATCATATCCTGACGAACTGGATCCCAGGAGCTAAGATTTAAATGCTCAATCGATTGGCACTATGTGGCTTTTACTGGGGGATAAATCTAATTTCTTAGCAGAATTAGCATGCCACAATTCACATTTTTACAACTTATTGTCTCAGCAGAAAGGAAAGTGGCTGCTGAAACATTCTCTTTCTTTATCTATAGGTTCACTTCCAATCCGCATTAATTATTTTCTTCCTATTCATTTTATTCTTAATGATTTTTTAATTTTTTTTATTTTGTTTCTATTTTGGTGGTTGTCTTTTCACTTTAATGCCTACATCATGCTAAGCCATAGTTGTAGTTAGGAGTAGCAGTAGCAAAACATGATTTCAAATTGAATGGTTTACTACCTGAAAACAAACAATAATGTAATATGTGCTGTGAACTCAGACATACTATTGGGAAGCATTAAATGTTTAGGATATTTCCACAAATAACATCTTATTACCCATTTGGGTAAGGAATTTTTATCTTTTTGTCTACCTGTTTGCTTCTGAATTCTGAGACATTGTTAATGTTAAATTTGCTGCTCATTGCAGGTTTAATTAACAAATATTTCTTTCTCAACTTTCAGCAACACAAATTAAACAAAGTTAGCATTTGGTTGTTAGCAAAGCTGTTGTTTGATGACTCTGCCATGCACTATGCAAAGACTGTTTTTCAGATACTCTGACTAGGTTTTCATGTGTCATGTTTGCTTTGAGCTATGGTTCAGAGACCTAGTGCAGAAAATCTACATCGCCATATGGCTATTTAACATAAATTTCCATTCACATACATAAATCATTATTCCTTGAATGTTTGGATATATTTTCAGAAAAAAGCAGATGATACACACAGTGGTGTACTATGCTGGATGCTGTATCTTAATTTTGCAGAAAAAAAAAATATTGGCTATATTTGAACCCTCGCTTACCACTTGGTTGGGGGGTGGGGGCTGCCAAGTATTTCTTGATGTGGTAACAAATGTTCAAGTACTTTATATTCATTGTACAAAAATTGAAACCTGCCTGTCAGGTGGTTAACTCTACTGGAAATATTCAAGAAAACTAGCAGTTGTAAATTATATTGTGTCCCCCTCACTTTAAATTGTAACTAGCATATTAGTACAGAATGCTTCTCTTTAAAAATTCATAGAACATAAAGCTATCAATGGCTACCAGTCATTATGGCTATATATAACCCCAAGATCAGGGATGGCATGGCATCAAGAAACCACAGCAGAAAGGAGTTGTTATTCCCATGCCTTGATTGGCGGCTTCCTTCTGACCTGTGGTTGGCCACAGAATGCTGGATTAGATATGCTGCAGTCTGATCTAAAGGGGTATTTTTATGTTCTAAGAGCCTGAATTTTGGGGAAAAAAATACAAGGTTTGGGAAACTGAGTACATTTTGTTTGAATCTTGTGTGTTCCATTTTTCAGAGGCAAGCAAAATATTCTGAAAACAAGCTCAAGTGCACGAAAGCTAGGAATGATTATCTGCTGAACCTCGCAGCCACAAATGCAGCAGTCAGTAAATACTACATCCATGATGTTTCCGATCTAATTGATGTGAGTACCAAAGTGATTCTCTTTTATAGCAATGTCATTCACCTTTCTAATGAAAGATGTTGCATGCTAGACTGTGGACATGCAGGGATGTGGTCTTAATTTATGACCAATTGCTAATGTATTCAGCATGCAAGACCTATTTGTCTATGGATTCATATCTTGATGCTTTCTACCTCCTAGTGATTTCTTAAAAGTAATGGAAGTTGAAAGTGCTGAATGAAAGTTTTGAAATGAAAGTTTTGAAATGAAAGTACTTCTACTTTTGTAGAAATTCAGACATGCAGGGTTTTTCAGCTACTGAAGAATTTAAAGGAGTCATAGATGCTCGGAGATGTACAGTTCTATATTCATTTATACATTTTATACATTAAAATATGTTATACTAACTATGATTCCCCCCTCCACCAAATGATTACAATGAAGTGAGAGCAAAATACAAATCAAGGCAGATGAAGGTTGAGTTCAGCAAATATAAATGCTGTCAGGCCAGAATAGAGAGTGGTGATAATGATGTCCAAACAAAACTGGTGGTGATAATTGTTATGTACTGGAAAAAATATAAAAGAGTAGAAGTTTTAAAATAGAGCCGATAAGACAGACACTTACAGGAGATAAGAAAGATAGCCATTATTCCTTATGCCAGGTACAACTTCTCAACTTTGTAGATCAGGAGTGTCAAACCTGATTTCATTGAGGGCCACATCAGGATTGTGTTTGGCCTCGGGGGAGGAGAGGGTTGGCGGTGGCCAGGGGACATGGCAAGCTTGATGTCACTCTTGTCAGGGGCGCAGGTGGTGGCCAGGTGCTCTGCCAGCAAAAGTGGGCTCCCAAGCTCTGTTTTTAGCTGCAACGGCATCCTGCAACCCTCTGCCAGTGAAAATGGAGCTGGGGAGGGCCATTTTCATTGGCAGAGGCCCCAGGGGCCAGTCCTTTGTTGTTTCTAGGGTGGTCCTATGGGCCAGATTTGGCCCCCAGGCCTTGAGTTTAATACCTCTATTGTAGATCAAACTTTAGTTTATGAACTGCCCACAAAACTACCAAAAATTCTTAAAATCCACAATGAAAAATAAAATATGAGTTTAGTGAATTTTGTGCATCTAAAACCCTTTATTTTATAGGTCAATGAGAGTCTGCAGATAGCTCAGAATTAGAATACTATACATGTTCATGCTTTGGTTTGATCAGGCATTTCAAATAAGATTTCTGTCTACTTTAAACATGCACTGAATCCAATTATAGTTTGCAACAAGGGTTATCTTGCTGGTGAAATACAAATTGGACTCTAGATAAATACAAGTCATTAAAAAGTAATACAAACAATGATCTTTAATCTCAAATCTGCAGTGTTTTAATTGGCTGAAAATTAATTTCCTTTAATTATACCTCTAAATCATATTAAGTATACCATTGAATGTTATGTATCACCAAGTTTTTTATGACTCTTATCAGCCACATATGTTGACATCTTCCAAGATGATCTGTTCTCACTCTAGATCTTTAGGTTTCAGTAATGTACCAACTGTCATTTTAATTAACTCTGTCCACCTCACTACTGGTCAACTGCTCTTTCCTTCCTTCCTTCCTTCCTTCCTTCCTTCCTTCCTTCCTTCCTTCCTAATATTATGGATTTCTCAAAGGAGCTGGGTCTTCACATACTGGGTCCAGAAGCCAGCAGAATTCTTTTCTTGCCTGTACAGGAAATTTCCTTTAAGGGCCTAACCCAAGCCATATTTGATTCACTATAAGTAAATTTGACTAATTATATGTGGTTTGCTTGCAAAAATAATGTTATTAAGTTTGTGTATCTTGCATACATCTATCTTAATCAGCCTTCTATCCTTCCATGGTCAGTAAAATGAGGACTCAGATTGTTGGGGGCAATATGCTGATAAACTTCTTAGAGAAGACTTAAGTGAAGTAGTATATAATTCTTAAGTGTTATTGCTGTTAGTTTCAGCTTTCTTGAAGAAAAGGCACTTCAGTTCATTTTTCACATATGAATAATGCAGGGGTCTTCAAAGTTGACAGCTTTAAGACTTGTGGACTTCAACTCTCAGAATTCCTCCTCATGTCATGTTAGTTCAGGAATTCTGGTAGTTGAAGTCCACAAGTCTTAAAGCTGTCGACTTTGAAGACCCTTGGAACAATCTGTGTCAGAACAACATTATACACAGTGTCAAAATATGTTACTATAAGGAATATTTCATACCTTAGGTCAGCAGCACTCAATCTTTTGGGCACCAGAGACTGGTTCCGTGGACAGAGTTTTTTTCCGTGGACTGGAAGGGGTATGGTTTCATGTGCTACCTGCATCCCGTGGATGGGCACTGGTTTATGTAGTTTGATTTCTAGCATCCCACTGATTGGGGGCAGTCCACAGACTGGGGGTTGGCAACCCCTGCCTTAGGTAGTCAATAAGAACTACTACTTATGTTATCAAACTTATGTATGTCAGCATTTTTGACAGTGCATATTGCAGTGGAATGAGTTGCATCGATCATTTCAGATAGCAGTTGAGAGTTATGTCTTATACAGCAGGTGAGGGTCATCTTTTAATATTACCCACATGAATATTTCTTTATAAAAATTATAAAAATATATTGCTTCTAAGATGCAGAACCTTAACAAACCAATGGGGTTATAATAATCCATTTGAACCTATTATTATGCCCCATTCCTACTGCGAATGTTTAAAATTGCTACCAGAGTAGAGATTTAGAAGTCAGCTTTTCTTACATTTATAAGGAAAACGATTTTTCATGAGTTCTTCTTTACTAACATAAACACTATGTTTAGTCAGGCAAAAAGAAAGAACCCACCCACCATTGTTTGTTTTCCATTTGTAAAATTAGACATAAATATAGTCTTAGTGGCTATGATGAGCAAAAGTACCTGGTTCAGCTAAAAAGATCTGCATGAATCATAAGAAAAACAAACAAAATGGGTGTACAATAGAGATGCTCTATGTATCCAGAAGTCACAGTGAATATAAGAAGGGAAATCTCTGTAAACTTTCAGTACTCGGTTTCTCCTTGCCCCCCCTAAATGGCAAGGAGTTACTTATAATTTCATAGCGTGTATATTTTGAATTACAAATGATGGATATAGATTAGCTTTTCCCCTACCCGCTGCTGCCCTGATGTCTTGGGTTTTAATTCCCATAATCCATAGCCAGTATGACATATCTCCTATTAGCATTACAACAGGCTTTAAAAGCAGAGCTTGGAATACTGGTGAGCAAAATAAATCTCTCTCTCTCCCACATGTTTTGATAGGTGACTTATCTGCTCAATTCAGACATCATGCTTAATTATAGTTTATGCTACCCATAATCGAAGTGAGCTTTGAGATTGGACACATTGCAAAATACCCTTTTTGCCTCTGAATCCAAAGCTTGATATGAAAGGCACTTAGATTTTAATTTATTCTTGGTTCTGCTATTACTTTTTGGGTACAACCAGCAATACACCACTGAAAATATGAATCCGCCTGCACATACCTACTCTGACAATAGCCTACACAGAAGTCTTTCCTAATCCTGTATGCTAGACAGAAACAGTGCATCAACAGAATGTATTGTACATTGTTTATCAAAGACACCTTTACTTTCAGGAATGCTTAGATAAAGTCAAAGCCTGGCAAATTAGATTGGTAAGGGATGGATGGACAAATAAATTATTTTCTCTCCGTAGAGTCAGTGCATTCCAGAACTTCTGACAAAAAGAATTGTACATGTGCATGAAGCCAAGAGGAAAAATGCTTCCTAGTGGAAATTGTTGTCCCTATTCTTTTTTTCCCTTCTGTTTGATTGAATGTTGCAGGTCTCAAAAAGCAATGTTTTTTTGAATATAACAGAGCAGCATGTTATAATTCAGTTCTATTTTAGACTGATGGGGAAACATGAATCCTGTCCTTATAGGTAGTCCTCAATTTATGACCACAACTGAGTCCAAAATTTATGATGCTACGTAAGAAATTAGTTAAGTGAGTTTTGCCCCATTTGATGACTTTTCTTGTCCCATTTGTTAAGTGCAGTTTTAAAATTAGTAATATGGTTGCTAAGTGAATCTGGCTTCCCCATTGACTTTGCTTGTCAAAAGGTCACAAAAGTTGATCACATAACTCCAGGACGGTCCAATCATCATAAATATGAGTCAGTTGCCAAGCATCTGAATATTGATCACTTGACTATGGGGAATACTGCAATGGTCGTAAGTGTGAAAAATGGTCATACATCACTATTTTCAGTGCTGTCTTAACTTTGAATGGTCAATAAACAAACTGTTGTAAGTTGAGGACTACCTGTATTAAAACACAAAATTGAAATAAAATAAAAGTAGCAATGGATGCAAACTATCAAGCTTGAGGAATCCTGTGTTGCTATGTAATAAAAATTGTGACAAGTTTAATTAAACTCAAAACATGGGGTGTGTGTCAGCTTTTTGTGCCATGTGTTTAATATTTAAAGGTTCATAAGACAACTGCTAGCTAAATGGCCCTCTTACTTTCTTCACTTTATAAACGGCTAATTTGTGTCTCCCAAGTTCATTTGAAAAATTTGACATTTAGTTTGCGGCTTTGAAAATTACTCAAGGCAGACGTTTGTGTGGCTGAAAAAGTTTCTTTTGATGTGGGGAGTTTAGTCTACTTTGGTCTTGGCTGTAAAGTGATATCTTTTAAATTAGGTATTGCAGGTCTTGAGACCTTCTCTGATCGGAAGTATGTGGTTAGCGGTGCTATCGCTAGTTTTAACTGTGGTAATGCAGGCTAAATTTGGTGGAAATGAAGGGTTGGGTCCTCTAAAAACATACAAGAGGGAGTGAAGGCTAATCCATGAATGCAAATGAAAAGTCATTTGAAGCCCAGAGATCTATTAAACTCAGGAGAAGTTTGTAAAAATCTGGATGTGTTTATTTCTAACTATATTTCTCCAATAAAACTACCTGTTGTTTGTTTGTAAAATTGTTCTATTTCCCAGAGTAAAATATCAGAAGACCCTGTCATGTAATGCCTAGGAAATATTTTACATTAGAGCAACGATGTTCTTGTTACACTGTCATGCTTCCTGCTGCTTATCTTATGAGCAAAATGAATGGATGAATGGATGAATGTAGATATAATAAAGTTATGAATGACAGTGTGTTTTACAAGGGCCACCATAGCTCCACCATAGTCTCTGGAATTCTGGATATTGCTGGTTACAGAAGAGATGCAATAGAACATTCTGGCTGATAGAAATACTTATTCAAATACTAATTCTTGCACTTTTGAGTTACAATGAGGCATAAGATCAGATAAATCAATTCTCATTTCTACTGCAGTAATTTTGGAATTTATTCTATTGAAGATTCAGTCAGATGAAAAAGTGGACATTAGCCCTGTTCATTTCTAATCCACAGAAGTATTGCATTGCATTGTTGATCTGATACTGTTACATATTAGCATACTCCAAATACTCTATTCCCATTGGTCCACAAATACTCGAATCTGATTGGTGTTCTACTCAACAGTGATTGGTCAAAAATAACTAGCCTATGATTGGCTGCCCCAGCGGTGGGAGAATCAAGGAGCTGTCATTGGCTATGAGCCACGAGCAGCCTCTCTATAAAAAAGGGCTGCTGCGGCTCCTGGTTCAGACGAAATCCAGCAACTAATAAAAGAGCTGAAGTTATGCTGGTCTCGAGTCTCATTCTTCACGAACACAACACTGGCAAAAAAGATGGGATTCTGAGACAAGGAGACCAGTTAAGCACGTGGCAACGAGAACTGAACAGACAAAATGGCCAGAACCAATTCGCTACCCGCACCATTCAATCCAGTGACGGAGGACTGGGAATCATACATTGACAGATTCCTCATGTTCCTTGAGAGCAATGACCTACAGAGAATCTCTGACAACAGAAAAAGAGCTGTGTTCCTGACACACTGTGGGCCCGCAGTGTTCAAGATGGCCAAGGCATTGGCCAAACTGGAGGACATAAAGCAGATGGCCTGGCCAGATTTGGAAAAATTGCTGAAGACTCATTACGCACCGACCATCTCTAGCCTTATTTGGAGACATTAGTTCTACAAACGGGACCAGAGAGAAGGTGAGAGTATCGCAGACTTTGTAGTGGCTCTCAGGGACATTGGAGGAGCATGTGAGTTCCTCAACATGGATGAAGCCATGAGGGATCGCATGGTCCTTGGTCTAAGAGATCTCACGTTGCAGAGCCAACTGCTAACCCGACCAAAAATTACGGTCACTGAGGCTATCGCTGAGGCCATGGCAGCTGAAGCCGCTAAAAAATCAGCAGCCAAAATGCAACAAATGAATGCGACAACATAAAAAACACCAGCAGAAACAAGCCAAATTCCAGAGAAGAAGTCAGAGAACACATACAAGACCATCGCGCACCACGAGGATAGTGAATCGTTGCCCGAGACCAATGAAGAAGAGGAAGAAATCCACAGACTCCAGTTGGAACAAAATAGACGGGAGAGGAAAGGACGTAAGTCAGGGTTCCAGTGCGCCAGGTGCGGAGGAGACCACCCCATTCTGAGTGCCATTTCCTAGATGCCATTTGCAGGTACTGCAAGAGATGGGGACACATAGCAAGGATCTGCCGAAACCGGAAAAGCTACAGCCCCCGACGTAGAGACAACACCCCACCAAGAATAAAAGAAAGACAGACATTGAGCCATGAGAGTTGAGAAAGCAGAGGCAAACAGGTAAGCGAAAGTTACAGAAAAGAAGAAGCACACCAAACTGTAACCATCGGCCATTCAAACGCAACCAATGGCCGGAAGGTACATGTGGCAGTCAGCATCGAAGACCAAAAATGCGAGATGGAGGTGGACTCCGGCTCATACCTATCAGTGGTATCATGGAATACCATTAAACACTGATACCGCACATACGCAGAACAGAATTAGAAAACCAAACACTGATACTAAAAGACTACCAAGGAAACAGGATCCCCGTAGTTGGACTCGGACACTTCCAAGTCACAATCAAAAACACACAAAAATTCTGCCTTTAACCATCGTAGAGCGGAACCGCCCAAGCCTGCTGGGACTCGAGTGGTTCGAACCCCTGGGAATTAGAGTGACCAGAATCAACAGCGTCACCGAGACAGACTGGGAGGAGAACCTAATGAGGGAGTTCCAGGACATCTTCGATGGGAAACTAGGCAAGTACCGAGGGTCCCCCATATCATTTAATTTAAATCCGACAATAGCTCCAATTAGGTTAAAAGCGAGCCAACTTCGCTTCACATTAAAAGGAATTAAATAAACTCATAGCACAAGAAATATTGGAACCAATTGACCATGCTAAATGGGAAACCCCGATCATAACCCCAATTGAGCCAGATGGGTCCGTGAGAATCTGTGGTGACTACAAGGCCACCCTAAACCATGCACTACAGCAAAGCGCATATCCTGTTCCGGTAGTGCAACACCTGTTACATTCATTGGGGAGAGGCAAGGTTTTCGCAAATCTCGACCTTGCACAAGCATACCAACAATTGCCAGTCGACCCCGAAACAGCAGAGGCACAAACGATCGTGACTCATAGGGGAGCATTCAAATGCAAAAGGCTGCAATTTGGAGTCAGCGTGGCCCCGGGGTGTTCCAAGGCCTGATGGAGCAATTGTTACAAGGGATAAAAGGGGTCGTCCCATACTTTGATGACATGCTAATGTCAGCCAGCGACAAGAAACAACTAGAAGCCCATCTCAGAATAGTATTGCAAAGATTCCAAAAGGCGGGACTCAAGGTCAAAAAAGAAAAATGTCAGCTAGCCACCTGGAAAGTCGAATTCCTGGGGTATATAATCGATAAAGATGGCATCCACCCCACAGAGAAAAAAATCAAAGTGATCAAAGAAGCGCCCAGACCAAAAAACAAAGCAGATTTACAAGCATTCTTGGGACTTGTCAATTTTTATAATGTTTTTCTGCCACAGAAGGCAACAACAGCGGAACCACTACATAGATTACTGGACAAAGCAGCCACCTGGACCTGGGGACGATGAGAAGAGACCGCGTTCCAGAAAATAAAAGATCTAACAACATCCAAATCTGTATTAATACAATACAGAGAGACACTACCCCTGACAGTCACCTGTGACGCATCACTGTTCGGCGTTGGAGTCATACTCAGCCACACGCTGCCAGATGGGAGAGAAGTATTGATCGCATTCTACTCCAGAACTGTCCAAAGCTGACAGAAACTACAGCCAGTTGGACAGAGAGGCGTCAGCAGCGATATTCGGGATCAAACGGTTCCATGAATACCTCTATGGTAGGACCTTTACACTCATTACAGACCACAAGCCCCTATTGGAAATACTAGCAGGGAACAGGGCCACCCCAAACATACTCTCCCCACGAATGACAAGATGGTTCGAGTTCCTTGCCGCATACAATTACAAATTAATTCACCGACCAGGCAAGGACATTTCACATGCGAATGTGCTGAGCCGTATCCCCTACCTGAACTAGAGAGTGACCTGGAACTAACCACATCCACCCTACAGATTGAGGTACCACCAAACCTTCCCATAACCGCAGCGGACATTGCGAAAGAAACCACAAGAGACAAAAAATTGTCACAGGTTTTAAACTGGGTAGGAAAAGGGTGGCCAGAAAATGAGACAGACGTGATTTTTGAACTGTTCAAGAACAGGCAGACTGAACTTTCATTGTTAAAAAGTTGCATTCTATGGGGGGGATCGGGTGGTCATATCGGAAGTATTACAAGAGCAAGTACTGAATATTTTACATGAAGGACACCCGGGTATCGTACGAATGAAATCCCTGGCCAGGAGTTATGTATGGTGGCCAGGGATGGATAAGGATATCGGGAGATGGGTAGAAACCTGCACTAAATGCCAAAGATCCTGACCTGCACCCCCTGCGGCACCAATACTCGACTGGGAAACACCAAGGGGGCCCTGGTCAAGAATACACATAGATTTTGCAGGGCCTACAAAAGGACACACATTTTTTTTGTTTTGAAAAGAATTTTATTAATTTTCTACAAACACACATGACAAACAAAACATTAAAAACATCTGTTCTCATATATACTTCCGGTGTGTCGGTTGGTTCATCAGTTTTGTGCATTCATTTTGTAGTCTCAGTTACAGTTATATTGCATAACAACTCATATTGTCAATCCATATCCTAATATTATTAAAAAAAAATTTTTTTTTACTATACTTTTAATCATTCATGTTTTGTGAGATAACAATGCTTTAAACAGTTTATTCTATAACAAATCATATAATCATAACAAATCAATCCTAAAAACCCTTTATAGATATAGTATTAATGTTCTATTATCGTATTTTATCATCTAGCCATTGATAAAAAAGATCCCAAATTTCATAAAATTGTTTATCTTCTTGCTCTCTAATTTCAAATGTCAATCTACTCATCTCAGCACATTCCAATATTTTCTTAATAATTTCTTCCTGTAATGGTATTTTCTCATTCTTCCAATTTTTAGCAAATACAATCCTAGCCGCTGTTAATACATTTACAATCAGATATTTCAAGTCTTTATTATATGTATCAGGTAAAATTCCCAATAAAAAGATCTCTGGTTTCAAGTCTATGTGTTTCTTTGTCATTTTTTCCAACCACATGTGAATTTTAGTCCAATATTTTCTGGCATCCTCACAAGTCCACCACATATGATAGTATGAGCCAGGTATCTGATGACATTTCCAACATTTTTCAGATTTGTTCTTGAACATTCTTGCTATTCTTGTCGGGGGAAAGTGCCACCTGTAAAACATCTTAAACAAGTTTTCTTTATATGCTGTTGACATTGTCATTTTATAATTTTGAGACCACAATTTTTGCCATTTCTCCAAATCAATCCCATATCCAAAATTCTTCCCCCAAGCAATCATAGTTTCTTTAACTTGTTCTTCCTCTAACTTAATTCCCAATAAATAACCATATAATTTTTTAATCACCTTCTCATCAGTACCCATCAATATCTTATCTAAATCAGTCTGTTTATCATAGAATCCTTCCGTTTTAAAATCTTCATCATATCTTGAGTGTATTTGCGCATATGAAAACCAATTCATCCTTATACCTTGTTCCTCTAAGTTTTGGATCGATTTAAGTCCACCCTTTTCATCCAACAATTCCCCATATCTAACTGTTTGTTCCTTTTTATAGATCATAGTGTAGGAAAATGCTTCAATAGTCGATAACCAAACTGGAATTTTCAAATAACATTGTTTTTTTATCTTCTCCCAATTTAACCACAAAGACTCCCGTATATAATGTCTTCTGAAATACCCCTGTGTTTTAGTTCCCTTGTACCATAAAAAAGCATGCCAGCCCAACAGTAAATCATGTCCTTCTAATGCCAACAATCTATGCTTTCTTAATGTTATCCATTCTTTGACCCACATCAAACTTGCAGCTTGATAATACAGTTCCCAATTAGGCAGGCCAAAACCTCCTCTATTTCTAGCATCTTGCAAAAGCTTTAACTTTATTCTCGCTCTTTTACCTTGCCATATAAACTTCAACATAATTTTATTTAAATCTTCAAAATAGTCTTTTCCAAGTCTAATTGGTATTGTTTGAAAGAGAAATAAAATTCTAGGTAAAATATTCATCTTAATTGTTGAAATTCTCCCTATTAATGACAATTGCAAGTTTTCCCATTTCTTCAAGTCTGTAATTATCTGTTGTTTGAGTTTAATATAATTATTCTCTTTTAATGTGCTACATCTTGCTGTCAAATATATCCCCAGATACTTAACCTTATTTGTAACTTGGATTTTCAAAAGATCTGTCAGTTCTTCTCTTTGTCTCAATAACATGTTTTTTGTCAAAATCTTTGTTTTATCTTTATTTATTTTCAAGCCAGCCATCTCACCATATGTCTCTATCTTTTCCAATAACTTTGGAGCGGTTTCTAACGGGTCTTCCAGAATAAAAGCTAAGTCGTCAGCAAAAGCTTGTAGTTTGAATTCTTCCTTTTTAATTTTCATTTCTTTTTGTACTTTTGTCATCCCTAATATTTCTATTCAACACTTCCAAAGTCAATACGAATAACAAAGGAGATAAGGGACACCCTTGTCTTGTGCCTTTTCTTATATTAATAAAATCTGTAAATTCTCCCTCCATCATTACCTTTGCTGTCTGTTTATTATATATGGCTTCTATTGCTTGAATAAATTTTCTGGCAAAACCCATCTGTTCCAATAATAATAACATAAATCTCCAATTCACGTTGTCAAATGCCTTTTGAGCATCTAGGAATATCAAAGCCATTTGCTTCTCAGGATGAGCCTCATAATATTCCAGAGTATCCAAAATTACTCTCATATTGTCTCTAATTTGTCTCTTTGGCAGAAATCCATTTTGATCCGGGTGAATAAAATTATTTAAATATTTTTTCAGTCTTTCTGCTAAAATTGAAGCAAAGATTTTATAATCTGCATTCAGTAAGGAAATAGGTCTATAATTCTTAATTTGCAACGGGTCAGCCTCTTCTTTTAGAATAAGTGTAATATAAGCCTCTGACCATGTTTTGGGTGTCATCTTCTTTAACATAACTTCAATCATAACTTCTAACAATGGGATGCTCAATGATTCTTGAAATTTTTTATAGAATTCTGCCGGAAGCCCATCTGAACCTGGTGCTTTCCCATTGTTTTGTCTCTTAAATGCTTCATTTAATTCCATCATTGTTATATTACTTTCTAACATTTCTTCAGTCTCTTTAGGTATCTTCGGTAAGTTAACATTCTGTAAATACTGTTTAATTTTTTCCTCATCAATATTCTCTTGTTTATATAGTTGCCCATAGAAATCTCGAATAATTTCCTTTTTCTCCTTATTACCACAACAAACTTGGCCTTGATCATCTATTAGTTTCAATATTTTTCTTGATTCCTTCTCCTTTCTCAGTTTATATGCTAGCCATCTACCTGGTTTATTTGCATCTTCAAAATAATTCTGTTTAGAATTTCTAATTTTCTGTGCCAGTTCTTCTTTCTCTATTAATTCCATTTTATGCTTAATTACATCCAGTTTCAATTTAATATCTTTTTTCTGTGGCATTTTCTGTAATTCTTTTTCAAGTCTTTTATATTCATCTTCCAAGGTCTTGGAGGTTTGTCTTTTCCTAATATTCTTTTTTCTTGTATAATCTATTATCAAACCTCTAGCATATGCCTTCATTGTATCCCAAACATTCTGCATTGAAGTATCTTCTTTTTTATTTTCTTTGAAGAAAAAAACCAATTCCTTCTCCATCCATTGTATAAAGTCTTTCTCCTTTAAAATAGTGTTATTTAATGTCCATCTCGATCTTTTTTTTTGTCCCTTCCATTTAATTGTCATTGGACTATGGTCTGCCCAAGTACTTATTTCAATACTTGTTTCTTGAATAATGGATATTAATTCTGTTGAGATCCAAATCATATCTAATCTGGACCATGATAAATGTCTATTAGAGTAAAAAGTATATTGTTTAGCTTTAACGTTTCTTTCTCTCCAAATATCTTTTAAGGTTAATTCATCTGTCATTTTAAAAAAAGATTTAGGGAGAACCTTTCTATTTTGTTTTGTTGTTGTTGTTATGTAGTCCAATTTATTGTCCACAATTCCATTAAAGTCTCCCATCATAATTATATTAACATAGTCCAGTCTAATTATTTCCATATGCAGTTTTTTATAAAACTCTTCTTGTTTATCATTCGGAGCATAAATTGCAATCAGGAGTATTTTTCTATTATTGTCCATTATTTCCACCATTAATACTCTTCCGTCTTCATCCGTGTAGATCAGTTTTGCTGGGATAGCCTCTTTAATGTAGAGAACCACTCCTCTTTTCTTACATTGAGTCAAAGAAATAAATATTTTCCCTAGTTTTAGCTGTACTAACAATTGCTCATGTTGTTTTTTAATATGAACTTCTTGTAAACAAATTATATCAAATTTTAATTTCTCTAATTTATAAAAGGTTTTCCTTCTTTTAACAGCTGAGTTAAGTCCATTTATATTCATTGTAATCAGTTTTTTTTCTTCCATGATTATGCTTTATATTTAGGTCTAACAGCTCTCGTGGTTCTCACTTCACGTTGTTCTTTACTGTCTGCCTGTCCACCTGCAACTCCTTTCTCTTTTTCAATCTCCAATTGTTCCTCCTGAAACTCAATTAATGAGACCTCTTTCTCTGCCTCCTTCTTCCAAAAAATTCTGCATAGAAAAGTTCTGCTTTTTCAATCGAATCAATTCTATGTCTCTGCTCTTGCCACGTAAAGATTAGTCCTTCTGGTATCAGCCATCTATAGTTCACTTCATTTTCCAGTAGCGTTTTGGTCAGAAATCGGTATTCTCTTCTCATCTCTCTCACTCTTCTAGGTATTTGTTTTAAAACCACAATCTCTTTGCCTTTATATTTCAATGTTTTCTCTCTTACCACTTGTAATATTTGTGTTTTGATGGATTTTTTGGTAAATCTAATATGGACTTCCTTTGGTAATTTATTTCTCATCGCATATCTTGTATAAACTCGATATACCTCATCTACTCCATCCATCATCTTTTCCTCTGTAATTTCCAGAACATCTGCCAACATTTCTATCATTATCACAGCCAAATTTTCTCCTTTTTCCTCTTCTATATTTTGAAATCTAAGATAAAATTCTGACCTTTCCATCTCCCACCTCAACATCCCACTTTTTTCTTGTTCTACCACTGTTAATCTAGTGTCAATATTTCCAATCTTCTCCTCTCTTTGTTTTCCTTCTTCCTCAATTTTTTGGAATCTCTCCTCATACTTCCCCATCATTTGTTCAATATTTTCCACTTTTTCATCAGTCTTCTCTATTCTTTGATCAATAGCATCTATTTTTGTCTTCATATCTTGGATTCCTTGCATAATCATCTGTAAATTTACTTTTTCTTGTTCTTTATCTTGCTTCAACATTGTCTGAATTAAATGTTGTCCTTCAGATGGTGGGGAAGCAGAGGTAGAAGCAGAAATGCCGAATGATTTTGGTTTCCTGCTCATTTTAATGCTTCCAAAGCTTCAGATTCTCTTTGACTTTCAATCCAGCTAATAGAGTAGCCAATTATAGTCCAAAATAAAAAAATCCAATGGTAAAAAGCCCAAAACCAAAGAAGAAAAAGGGAAAAAGGAAAAAGAAAGGTCTTCAGGTTCTTCTAGACCCTAATCCAATTGAAATAATCCACCATAAAAAAGAAAAAATAGAAGAAAAAAAAATAATCAAAAAAGAAAAACAAAGTGATCCAAAAACATAGATGGAAGGAGCAAAGAAGCAAGAAAAAAAGAAAGAGCTCTGAGGCTTTCCCTTTAAAATAAAAAGCAAAAATACTAGAGTTAAAATTTACAAAAAGGCTGGGGAGTAGGAATTTCACAAATATATATATATATATATATATATATATATATATATATATATATATATATATATATATATACATACATACATACATACATACATACATACATACATACATATATATATATATATATATATATATACACTGCACACTGCACTTTATTTCTTTATCCAAGGCTCTTATTATGACTCTCTTCTCCAGCAGCTTCAAAGCCAAGCCTCAAATGTTAAAATATTGATAAGAGTCCAGGAAAGCACCTGTAATAATATTTTACTGTGTTCTCCCTCTATCTTATCACATTAAAATGTCCTTGAGAAGGAGTGTTTATACATTTCTCCCCAATTCAAATAAAATATTTTCAAGCCTCTAGTTGGCAGTGTTGCAACATCTCTTAATACTCTTTCCCCCCCCAGCCAGAAGAAAAAATATATATAAAAAACTCAAACAAACAAACAAAAAAAATAACCAAAGGGAGCATCTATCCTAAAGAAGATTAAAAAAATCAAAAGAAGCATAAAAATATATATAAGAGAAAATTCAATCCGGTTACCTACAAAGTCACATTAAAGTCCTCAGGAAAAAAAAAAAAATAAGGAAAGAATCCAAGCCTCAATTTGACATCACTTTAAAAAACGCCGCTCAACCAGTTCCAGTCAAACAAAAATAAAGTCACAGATTTCTTCTTTGTTCAGGATGTCCTTTCAAGTCTCAACCAATTTACAATACAAAAGAAGTTTCTCACCCAACCGACACACACTCGCTCAAGCCACTTTCTTTCTGGAGCTGTCCCGACTTCAGCAGCTTTGGAGGCTGCCTCTCCGCTGCCAGCAAAAGGGCTTCTCCCAGATCAAACCAGAGATTTTGAGATATTTCTGGGATCCTGGGACAGTGCCCTTCACAATCCCCGTCTCTACGGGACGGTTTAGGTCCGTTAGGACCGACCAGGGGCGAAAATATCAGCTGCGATCTCAGAGCCCCGAGATTGCAGCTGTAACACCGAGACGAAGCTCCGCCTTCTCCGGACACACATTTTTAATTATAGTAGACGCTTACTCAAATTGGCTGGAAGTAAGTGTCATGAACTCAACAACTATAGAAGCAGTTATCAAACAACCGAGGAAAGTTTTCGTCACACATAGGTTACCGGACTTATTAGTTTCAGATAACGGGCCACAGTTCATAGCATTAACATTTGAAAAGTTCCTCGCCGAACATGGCATAAGGCATGCCTTGACAGCGCCAGGTCGACTGGCTACAAACGGGTGGGCAGAACGCATGGTCCGGTATACCAAAGAAACCATAGAAAAATTAGACACGGGAGACATACAAGAGAAAATTTACAAAATGCTCACCATACAACACGTCACACCTAACTCCACTACAAATAAAAGCCCAGCAGAATTACTAATGGACAGAAAATTAAGATTATATCTGGATAGATTACACCCCACATACAGCCCTGAAAAAACAACAGACTCCTCCAGCAAACACCGCACATTCGACCAATTTAGACTAGGAGACCTAGTCTATGCTAAAAATCTCATGGGGTACTCACTGTGGGTACTGGCAAAAATAACACAAGTAACAGGACCCTGGTCGTACAGATTAGAAATGGACGATGGAAGAAGCTGGAGAAGACACATAGATCAATTAAGATCAAGAACATTGGAATGAACCACTGACACACCCAGGCACGAAGAACAACAACACACTCCAGTAACATAACAACCATTAAACAAAACAATAATAATCAAACAAGAGAGGGGGGAGACCCCTCAAACACAAATAAGAGGGGAGAGGGAGACCCTCCGTTCGAACAAGGAACACCGCAAAATCAAAAAACAACCCATAAACCAAATTCTCAAATAAACTCAGAAAGAAACGACTTACCTGAAGAAGACTTTGGCGAAGAGGAACAGGAGGCACAAGAATACCAAGAAGCCACTCCGGAAGGGAGCAGCCGAGCTAACTCTACCAGCCTGGGTAGGCCAGGCAGGAGCGGCATGGCTGACTCCACCTTCCAGGAGGTTCTACAAAGAAGGATGGGAGAAACAGTGATCCCGTCCGAACCCACCGAAGACAACAGCATGACTAAACTGCGCAGGTCAACTAGACAACATAAAAGCCCCACCTACTTACGTGACTACGTAATGTAGGACCAAACCAAGAGGGAAGGGGTGTTACATATTAGCATACTCCAATGTTCCCATTGGTCCACAAATACTCAAATCTGATTGGTGTTCTACTCGATGGTGATTGGTCAAAAATAACTAGCCTATTGGCTGTCCCAACGGCAGGAGAATCAAGGAGCCATTATTGGCCGTGAGCCGCGAGCAGCCTCTCTATAAAAAAGGGCTGCCGCGGCTCCTGGTTCAGATGAAATCCAGCAACTAATAAAAGAGCTGAAGTTATGCTGGTCTCGAGTCTCATTCTTCGCGAACACAACAGATACTTTTAGATTTCTTACCATTCATTTCTTAGTTTTTATCTTTAATTCTATTTATAACACAGATCTGACGTCAGTGTCCTTTTTTCAGCTTACAACCACACACACACACACACAAACACACACAATAGATAGATATCAATAGATAGAGGGATAGAAATAGAGATAGGTAAATAGAAAGATAGATAGACAGACAGACAGACAGACAGACAGACAGACAGACAGACAGACAGACAGATAATGTACAATAAAAGCCAGCATAGTGTAGTGTTAAGATATCAGTTTGGTCAAGTCAATCTAAGTTCTGTGGCTAGGTTCTACTCCTAGCCATAGCACCCCCCTGAGTGATTTTTGGCCAGTTACTCACTCTCAGCCCAACCTGTCTCACTGGTTTGTTGAGCTTTGAGCTCCTAAATTAAAGATTGGATATTCTTTTAAACAAACAAGCAAACAAATAACACATAGCTACTTAGTGTTTCTTCAAGTGAATAACCTATTATTCTATCTAGAAATAATTTGTATGTGCTGTTGTTTAAGCTTTTTTTTTCTTCCTTAGTGCTGTGACTTGGGATTCCATGCTAGTCTAGCACGGACATTCAGAACATATCTTTCTGCTGAATACAATCTAGAAACCTCACGCCATGAGGGGTTGGACATAATTGAAAATGCTGTGGACAACCTGGATGCACGAAGTGACAAGCATACAGTTATGGACATGTGCAACCAGGTCTTCTGTCCTCCGCTGAAGTTTGACTATCAGCCTCACATGGGGGATGAGGTATGTAATTAGAAATGCTTCCTGTTGCTTCATAATGCAATTTTCCTTCAAATGTAATGCTTCGTGTGTATTAGAATGAATGAGTTTAGCTTTAATGGCATTTGTGTTTCATTTGTTAGCTTTGAAATGATGTTGTAGTTAGTGAAATTCTTTTTTCTTTTCTTCTTCTTTTAGAATAGGGCTGGGGAATGATGGCCCTTTTATGACTTGTAGACTTCAACTCCTGAATTTCTGAGCCAGCTCTGTAGCAGGAATTCTGGGAGTTGAAGTCCACAAGTTATAAAGGGAGCCATTGTTCCCCATCTATTTTAGAACAAGGACCACATTTCCACAGTAGGTTTAGACCAGTGCTATTTTCCATTTCACTTAGAACTTTTTAGACACATATTATATTAGAACTTTCATTCTTCACTAAGCATTTCTTTGTTGAGAATTCTTTTCACCACTGAAATAAATTAAGAAACAGATGGCTTTTGCTATATGTTGCACATAAGAAAGTGGTAAATATTTAGACCTTTTACAGCACTCTGTCAAACTGACGGCCTATGGGCCAGATGTGTCACACATAGGCCATGTCCACCCCGGCTCCACAAAGGCAAAAATGTCACAATACATCACAATATGTCATGTGACACGATTGAGTTTGACACCCATGTTTTATAGGGTGATTTATTCAGATGCTGCTTTTGGAACACTAGTTATGTAATCTCTGCTAAAATGAGCCAATATCTTGAAATATTTGGAAATGTTAGAGTTGATTTGGCATATTGGCATAAATGGTCATTATTGTCATTATTTTATATGTGATTCAGTTACGTTGTCAGATTCTAAAATAAATTATTATGTTAAAAAAAGACCATTTTAACAGAAGATCATTTTTTTCTGCCAATATTCTCCATTAGCTTGAATTTGCAGAGGCTTATATTTTCTTTCTGCAGGTATGTCAAGTGAGCGCCCAGCAGCCAGTTCAGACGGAATTGCTCATGCGATATCATCAGCTACAGTCTAGACTAACCACGCTCAAAATAGAGAATGAAGAGGTGAGAGCTGTAATTGTTTTTAACTGTAAGTAAACAAACACCATTCACTTAAGTTATGCTAATGCTTCTGTTTGAAGTGATTTTGAAAGTCGTTTGGATAGTTAGTACCTTCTTGATTGAAATAGTCCAGAATCTGTGACTATTGTAATATGTATCATAGGGCACTTTTTTTCAAAAGTGTCAAGAAGTTGTAAAAAACACAACAGTTAATCTGCTAATGAGCGCAAAGCACAACTATCACATTATTCCTATTTTGGAATATCTGCACCAATGGTCATTTGTTTCTTTAGACCTGACTCTCTCATGAACAACTTTGGATCTATTTTTCATTGATATATTTTAATATTAGTTTTAAGCTATGTTTTACTGAACTATTTTTTTTCTTGTATGGTTAAGGTGATGTGTCTTCACAATATATGTGAGCTTCCCAGTTTACTAAAGGGGATATAAATGGTACAAGGCAAAGGAATATCCTACTTGGATTTTAAAAATTGAATTAAAATTCCAGGAGGCAAAACTGTATCTTATCAGATCCAAAAAGTAATAATTGAACCATTGAATTACCTAACTTACTATTTAACTCATACTTGTAAAATCATTTTCATGCCCTCTTGATCTTAGGAAGATCGGGAACAGGGATTCCGTGCAATATTGTCCATGCAATATTGTCAGTGTAATATTGTGTTCTGTGACTGAGCATTGTAGAATATTGTTTACCATTAGAGTTGTATCCATTTCCATTACTGTGAATTTAGTATTACTCATCTACTATAGTTTTTGAGAGGTTCTGGTAATTGTATTGCTACACATGTTGTTTTTTATTAATTGTTTAAACTAGAAATAATTATGGATCACTTTGAGGCTGCAGTTACTCAAGAAATTTCTGCTTGTAACTTCAGAGGCTTGCAAATTTAATTAGCCATAGGCATTAGGACTATGTTAAAACATTTAGAAAGATTCAAATAGTCTTAAGAAGTGCCCCTTCAAGTCTATTGATGAAAGACAAGGGACATTTGCAAGAATAAAGTCACCAGTAAGAAATATGTACTGTATATTGAGGTATTTTTCAAGAGAATTAATGAAGGTTATATTGCAAAACAAATATATAAATGAATCTAGAAGAAGAAGACAGAGAGAATTATGATTGAATGGAATTTATTTGATCCTAAAAAAGAAGCAGATGAGAAATTTCAAGAACAAAAGACAATGTCGGAAACAGTTTATGGATACGGAACTTTTCCATTTGATGTAATGTGAACATTAATGAAGAGGTTCTTTATGACTGGCTGTCTCTAGAATTATAAATCCAGTGGTATACAATTATATGCAAAAGATGAGGTTCTTCTGATTAAATTTCATGTTTCAGTGACTCTGTAAGTGTACAGAAGCTGACACAACCTCCGCATGGTACAAAGTTAAAGACAGCATCTTTCTATTTTACTTTCAAAACATTATGATTGAAATAATTTCTTAAGAGTTCTGTTTGATTTTTCTTCCTGATTGCATGATGGTATGAAGATACAGCAACATCTCTCTGAATCATGCATAGATATTTTTCATTTGCAAGCGAGAACATCCTGTTAAACTGAGAGCTTGATTCTGGAAAGCATTTGTTAAAAAAGACATCAGCATAACAAAAGTTATATATTTATGGTGATAAACTGTATCTTTCACTCTGCTTTTCTGTATATCCATTTTCCACAGGTACGAAAAACATTGGATGCCACAATGCAGACACTGCAAGACATGCTGACCGTGGAAGATTTTGATGTCTCCGATGCTTTCCAGCATAGTCGCTCAACTGAATCCATCAAATCAGCTGCTTCCGAGACTTACATGAGTAAAATAAACATTGCCAAGAGAAGAGCCAACCAACAAGAAACTGAAATGTTCTACTTTACTGTGAGGAACAATTTCTGTCTATCTTGAGTCCAGTACTTTTAAAAAAAATTAGTAAATATTCATCCCACAAAGTTATAGTTGCATATTAGGTTCAAAATGCCCATATTATATTTTTATGGCATTTGCACATCAAATTACTCTTCCCTTCTCAAGTATGCACAAATGTTCTTTTAATGTACAATAGTTATGAGAAGTTCATGTGCCTTGTTTGAAGGAGGGTTTTTTAGCAATAGTCCTCAAGGCTTTGAATTAAAGATATCTGGGACCTTGAATTCTAAATGTCCAAATTTTGCTTAAACATATCCCTTTAAATTAGGGGCTATTCATATATTCTACCACATTCCTGAAAATACTTTTCTTCCACTGTTCAAGTCAGCTGAGAAGAATTTTGTAAATTCTGCTGGCCACATATTACTAGATTTGCCCTAGTTAGAATTGGAAGTTCTCAGATTCATGTCTTTTTAGAAACCTTTTATAATATGTTGATTTTTACTGTTGGAAATCTTTTTAAAATAAAAAAACCCTGTGTAATATTGATTCTTATTATTCTGGTTATGAAGGCAAGCTGGAGATATCTACAAAGTATGGCAGCTAAGTAGGATAGATAACTTTTCCCTAGTGTCATAGCATAATGTGACAAGTCTGATTGAAACTTGTTAAGATCCTCCTCCATCAATATTCCTCAAGTAACTTTATTTTTCTGCAAACATTCTTGCTCTAAGGCAACTATCTAAGTTAGAAACTCATATAGTTTTGTTAATCTCCTTGTGCCTTATCATCCTAAGAATGGAAGGCCTTGACTTAGAAGAAGGCAGTGGGTATACAGTAGAACTGTATGCAATAATGCTTTTATGTACAGTCATGCAGATTGTACAACTATCTGCAAGAAGTTATAATTTGAGCAATGTGTGGGGGGGATATTTTAACTTTAATAATATCCAAGCAGAGTTTATTTTAGTTCTTACATTAGTTGTATCTGATGAAACTATATATACACAGTACAATTCATAATATTTAACACCTAAAAAAATTTATTCACCTAAAAATCTTGCCAAACTTTGCACTTTGGGATTTTGTCGTTGACCACATATTGCAGCAAAAAGCTAGAAATAAGAGCATTTAAATCTATCTGCCATCTATTGACTTAATTAGAGTATGAGGTTCAACCCATGGAATTATTTTCACTAATACATAATATATCATCATAACAAATATCATTTTCTTAATTGAGAGAGGTTACTAGAATTTGTATTTTGTAATTAGTGCTGTGTGTATTCGTTTTTGAGTCTCCTTATTTCTGTACCTTCAACTAATATGCATATTTCTCCTTCCCACATCCCATGCTTTCCCTCTGTTATTAGACCTGTAGAATTACATGGGTGAATACAAAAGTTTTTGATTTTAGTTTACTTTATTGTCATTGCACCTCGTACAATTAAATCCAAATATAATTTAGAATATAAACTGTTACCTACTTTTTACAGAGAGGGAAAGCTTTTTTAAAACTCCTGTGGGTAATCTGATTCCTTGTGACTTAGAAATTTGCTTTTTCTTTCCTATTTAGAATATTGAGAACACCAAGAGGAAAATGAATATGTATGCATGCATGTAGAGAGAGAGAGAGAGAGTCCTCATTCATTCAGCAACCATTCAAACTTGTGATGTGCTGAAAGAGTGGTATTTATGATCAGTCCTTGGATCTCTGGCTATAACAGTATCACTCTGATCGTGTATTTTTCATTTGCAACCTTTATTGCTCGCTTCTGACAAAGTCATTTGGGAAGCCTGAAGAGGGTTGCAAATGACAACCATATGACAACCTTGCTTAATGAAATGTGATGATTTGCTTAAGAGTGGCAAATGGGACAACTGAAATTGCCTATGCTAAGCAGCATGATTATGTGATGTCATGGTTTACAAACATGTTGCTTAATGATGGCAACTCTAGTCTCAATTGTTGTTAATTGAGGACTACCTTTTGCTCAAAGTATGTCCTATCAGAATTCTTTGTTCATCTTGCTTATAGTTGTATGGATTTGTTTTTTCTCTTCTTCAGAAATTTAAAGAGTATTTGAATGGCAGTAACCTTATTACTAAGCTGCAAGCTAAGCATGACTTACTGAAGCAGACTCTAGGAGAAGGTAAGTTACATGCATGTTTAACCATTGCATTTCTTGCTACCACAGGTTTCAAGCTAGATCATAGATTTCTTAATTGTCATCTGCTTTGGTTCTTTCCCTTGTACCTGCTGTTGTAACCAGAAGTATTATTTGGTTGTTGTTAAATGCAAAACAGCCCATTTTGCTTCTTTGTTCCTCATGCTGCACTTCACTAATATTCTCTAGCCTTTTCCAATTCCAGGGGTCAACATGTGGTACTAAAAGCAATTCCAGTTGTCCCATGCCATTTGCCTGGATTCCTTTCAGGGTGGGCATCCCAGATTTGGGGTTGGTTTGGTTTTGGGGAAACAGAGTACCAGGTAGAGGCAGGGTGAAAATAACACTAGCCAAGCACACAATGGGAATTGAAAGAAGGGAGGGGGCAGTCTGGGACTCTCTCCTGTCTCTTCCACAACACAAAAGTAGCTTGTGTCCATTTTGTTTGTACCACAAGACTGTTTTGGTAGTTAAATATGGGGCCAAGGATTGGGATGATACTAGTCCAGAATGGAGTAATATAAAATTCTAATTAATAATATAAATGCATGTCTAAATGTGCCTGCCCACCAAACATGTTTGTGCTGGTACCAGTACTTCAGCATATTTGAAATGCAGGCTATATTCAAGAATGAATGTTGAAACTGGTTTTTGTCTAATTTAGATAACTGGATATTATCAAATAACTATATGTAACCTTATAAAACAGGAGTCCCCAATCCCCAGACTGTGGCCTACTGCTAGCCCATGGCCCATGCAGAACTGGCCCATGCAAACCCACCACTTATGCACACACTTGTACTTGCCACCCACATGGAATATTCCCTCTCCCCCTACTGGACCACCAAGCAGGAAAGGTTGGGAACCACTGTTATAGAAGATCAAAACATGTTGTCCTTCCTTCTCCCATTATATCCCTGAAAGACCCTGTAATTTATGCTTTTGCTTGGCAAGGTGATAAATGTTATTATTTTTTGTTTTGTCTGATAGAAAAGCCCAAGCCCTGCTAATACATTCTCTTAAAACACATTCACTGTGTTCTTAGTGATAAGTCATTTTATATGGAATTAAAGTTTGTCAAATACAAACACTGAGTTTCAAAAATATATCAATGTTTTCTTGAAGGATATTTCAAAGTTTTGAAAGTAATAGTCTGAAGGAAATTTTAAAGTTTTGAAAATAATAGTCAACAGCAGCAATGGGAGGGATAATATACTGATGCATGGGAAGATAGTCTAAGGAAGTAGTTATTTTCCAGAGTCAAGTAGTAAAAATGAAGGGCAGTAAAAATGGAAGTACTAAGTATAGAATTTTGAACTGTTTCAGTATTTTAATAGTGTTATATGTACATTGGCACTGAAAATGGTATATTAATTGCAAGTGGGTTACTTCTGTCACTCTGCTTGAAAGCTGTCAAGGAAAATTGAAAAATTAATGCAGAAGCCCTTTCCTCGCTGAAGATTTATGCTTAAGGGAAAATCTTTAGACAAGTTGGTGGAACTGACTATGAAACTACAATGACCTTGATCTCTGCATATATTCCAGAAAAACTAATTTGCTTCACTCTTGTTACACTTTTTTCCCCACAGGACTTGGCTTCTGAGGGAATGTTTGATTATAGGACAAATTGTAGGCATATATTTGTCCAGAAAAATCAATGGTTCATCATTCGGAGAGGGGATTCAGTAGCTTTGGTTTTCAAATAATATTCAAATAATAAGGATTAATTAGACTTAATGTTATATGGCAGATGTGTTTGTAAGCGATTCCTTTAACTGTTTCCCCATTTCTTTTCCTTCATACTTTAATTTCTTATTGTTCTAAGCCTATCTTCCCCCAAACAGAGAAGCTGCTTCTTTATAAGCTTGCCTAAATTATAAGCTGTTGGAGAATAACAGAGTTGGAAGAGTACTTTAAAAAAATAAAGGATGATTGATATTAAGCTTTATTAAATACTAGACATTTAGTAGTGTTAATAACAGAACAACAGAGTTGGGAGGGATCTTAGAGGTCTTCTATCTCGTCCAACCCTCTGCTTAGACAGAAAACTATACCATTTCAGACAAATGGTTGTCCAATCTCTTCCTAAAAACTTTCAGTGTTAGAGCATACATAACTTTTGGAGGCAAATTGTTTAACCGATTGGGACTGGAATTTTGGTTGCTAAGTGAATTATCAGGTGATGAAGTCCAATTTTACAACCATTTGTTACATTAATGAATCATGCTTCCCACATTGACTTTGCTTGTTTGAAATCAACTGGGAAGGTTGCAATTCATGATCTTATAATGCTGTTGTCAAGATCCGAGACAGCGTGCCATTCAAAGTTGCCACAACATGTTATTTCGGAGTAGCCAGACACATGTAAGGAAAGGGGGATGCGTGGGAGCACAGATAGGTGATGGGGCTCATGCCGGGAGAGTTGCCAGGAAGGCAAGCCAGCTGCGGTCAGTTAAGAAGCCGTCCAGGCCTGAAGAGTACTTGTTGGAGCCAGCCAGGTAGCAACCGATTTTGAAGAGTACTTGCTGGAGCTGAGCCAAAGAAGTACCTGCTGGAGCCAACCAGGGAGCAACTGGAAACAGGAAGGCGGGGCCTGCTGAGTCCACATAGCCAGTTGGCTAGCAGAAGCCAGTAATGCTGGCTAGAAACCTTTAGTCATAAATATGAGCTAGTTGCCTACCTCTCAAATTGTGACCATAGAACCTTGGGGGAAGTGTGAGGGTCAAAACTTTGAGGAAGGGTCATACATTGTATTTTCTGAACACATTGTAAATTTGAACCTTTGTTAAACGAACAATCATAAGTTGAGAACTGTCTATGTACTCATATCATCAATTCCAATATCAATTTAATAATGACATTTTAATTATCTTAATAGTCCAGGGATAACATTATATTGTGTAGCCTGGTTATAAGCTCCAAATGTGTTTGCAATAACAAGAACAGAAACTTAAATAGAGAAATGCAAAACAAGATCTATTGGGGAGAGAAGTTTCAGACTGATTTCAGCCAGGATGGAATCTGTGCCTGAGCTATTTTTAGAGTGCTGGTTTATTTACTGCTATTATACACACATGCATAATATTGACGTGTACCAAGCAGGTCAGTAGTTACTGATGAACTGTATCCAGGTGCTCCTCAAATTTTCCCTATAAAACTGGGGAAGGTTTTGAGAGGAATCTTGTGGAGAACAAACCTGAGCTCAACATTTTAGTAAGGAATTGGAAGATAAGATGAATGAATATTGATTAAATTGCAATTGACATAAGATGTTACATCTTAGAAGACAGAAAAGAATTCGGAATGTTTTGTATCTCATTTTTTATGGTTTTAATTATTTCCCTTGGCTTTCCCAAGCTAATCTCTAGCTGAATTTAAATTATGAACAGAATGTAGCTTTAATATTAGTTTAGAACTAATTTAGAACAATTGCTTTTAGATCAGGCGCATAATAATTTTACTCTGTTCATTGATTGGAAATACATTCAGTTCCTTGTCTGGTTCTGGTCATCATGCTTTAAGGAGTCATGTAAATTAGTTTATGCAACCAAAACAACAGTAATCTGGAAATTCCGTCAATGGGGAAGCCAGGTTCAGTGAAAAACTGTAGGGATTCACTTAACAGCTCTGGCAAAATAGGTCATCCAGTGGGGTAGAACTCACTTAACAATTGTCTTACTTAGCAAATGAACATTTTGGGCTTCATTGTGTTCATACGTTGGCTACTTGTACTGCAAGCAGCATCATAACTCCATTACTCTGCTAAACAAATAATTCCCTTAACACTGTTCAACTATTACAAAGTCTGCACTACTATTACTGTTAATCTTGTCATCACTCCTTATCATCCATCCCCTCCCAATTGTGATTGTAGGACTGTAACTTGGTCGCTTGTATCCTTACAATTTATATTGACTGTTTCCTAGTATGATTTGATTGCTGATTGTACCCTATGACTATCATTAAGTGTTGTACATTATGATTCTTGATTCTTAACAAATGTATCTTTTCTTTTATGTATACTGAGAGTATTTACACCAAGACAAATTCCTTGTGTGTCCAATCTCACTTGGCCAATAAAGTATTCTGTTCTGTTCTGTTCTGTTCCGTTCCGTTCCATTCCATTCCATTCCATTCTATTGATTGTTGTTACTTGGATTTTTTTCCTGAAAAGTCAAATATGGGTAACAATAGCAACTTGTTAATGCTTTCAGCTCTGTCTTTGAAATTTTATTCTTTGCCCTTGAAGTTGGTAATCTTCCAGAAAGGTACAGCTTTAAAAAGATCAAGGATTGCTACTTGCATATCTAGCTTCATGTGATTAAGCCTGTGTTTCATAGCAGCAGTGGTGAGGATTTCATTAGATATAATCAATCATAGTACATTGCTTTGGAATTCCGAGAGAGGCCTTCTCTAAAGATAGGCTTTTGATAAATGAGAGACAGGACTACAGTTAGTTTTATATTGACCTATGTGGGTTTCTCCCATAGTTTAGACAAGACCGATAACCTGCTAAGATTACAATACTAATTAATGCATGATACAGCAGTTCTTAAGAGCATGATGCGTCAATTAAAACTGCAAGCGCTTGTCTTTTCACATCTCATGAATCAAGATCTTCCTACTAGCCCAATATTCAATTGATTGTGGACTATTAATCTCTTGAATTACTGTAGTTTCTGTTTAGTTTATTTCCTCATCACAAACAGTTTAATGTGTTTCTTAAAAAAACCACATTTACATTCCTTGAAGTTTTATTCCTTTGTTATAAAGCATTCAAGGTTTTACCCATTTCTCTTTAAAGTTGACTGTAAGCTTTGATTTTCAGTTCCATCCTTTAGTATGTGTTCTGCTTGCTATCTATTTCGAAACCCTTGCCTTTTTCTTTATGAAGCTCTTTGATGTAATTCTAGATTTGACTTCTTTCTGAAATGACACCACTTGATGAATATTTTAGGCCATTGCTGTTTTGAGAAGTTTGTATTAATGACAAGATGGAGATAAAGATAAAGAAAAATCTATTTTTGAATCAAGTTGTAAATAGGAATTAGATTGTGGTATTCATTATACTTCAACAGAGTTTTATTTATGTTTTACAGTTGTTCAATGCCATTCTTGACAAGTTTGGATTCCCTTTAATGATTGGTTGTACTTATTATATAACACAGATATCCTGGGTTTTAACAGTCATAAGTACTGAATAAATGAATGTCTAAACAATGAGGTATTTGTACAATAATAGTTATTCTTGTTTGTAATTGTCTAAGTTAATACATTTGAAATATTTCCTTCTAGTTTCTGAATTCATGTTAATCTGTTTTATTTTTTTAAATGTTCATTTAATAAGGCTGTGGAAAACTTCAACTGGATAATTTGATTTGGTGAGATTTTTAGCTGAAAGACCATATCAAAGCAGAGATAAATTTGCTTCTTGCAGCTTTGCTCAGAATTTCCAGAAGCAGAGGCTGCTGCAAAAATACAGAACTTATTCCAGCTATTGGAAATGACAGTTGAGGATATAAAGTGACAAAGCACCTTGTTAAAACAATTCATGGTGCTATTTTGCCTTGACAAAACTATGTTGTCTCTGCAGAACAAAGTTTCTCACTAAAGTAAATCCTTAACATTTCACCTGGGCTATCATTTAATCAAAATGTCTTTGCTTTTCCAGTGTAAATTTTATATAATATAACAGGTAAATTAAATTAAAGAGCAGGTAAATTAAAGAGACAGCATCCAGAACATAAACACAGCCAGAGTATGTATCCTGTAATATTTAGTACATCAGCTGTGTTCAAAATAGGCAAGGTTAAGTAACAGAATCTTGAAGTATGGAGTTCTTGGCATTGTCTGAGTACCTAAAACTCCACAATCCAGCCCTGAGCTAGAGATAGCTTCTTCAGTGAGAATGATGAAATCCTATCAGAAATAACATCAAGGCAGGGTTATTTTGAGTTTCTTTCTCACACTTTCCACTTTATTGGAACTCTTTTCTCCTCCCTTAATACTTCATTGCTTCCTTCCTAATATCAGATCACATTCTTTTACATAATGTGGGACAGAACCATTACAAGTATAATGATTAAGGTATAATGATGTGCAGTGAAGTGTGGTGTGTTTAAGTGTAGTGTAATTAAGATTAAGTGCAGTGCAATGTACTGATTAAGACGAGAAGTAACACCCTATGAAATGCATACAGTACGTCTACGGCACCCATATATAGTCAATCGCCAGTTAAGGTCATTTTGTGATATGTTACTCAGAATAGTTGAAACTTAATTTCATGGTCTCCCCCCCCACACACACAAATTAAGGATGGAAAAGGGAGCAAGAGGCCTCTTGTAGACAATCTTTATTTAGTATCAACATTGAAAATAGTTAAAAAGTGTCTCAATATTTAATAATAAACTAACTGTATTTGAGGCCATTTCTCAGACTGTTTGTGGGGAGTTTAAAGGTGAGAATGGGAGCAGGAGATTTGAAATGGTGAATATCTCCCATCTTTACACATATGTTTCTCCAAATTAACAACAGCCAAAACAGTGCCACTGAACTGCGTATTTTCCCATTGTTCCACTAGAAGAAGGCAGGAATCTGAAAGCTAGTTGGGAAGCAAATTGCGGCTCTCCATCAAATGAAAGTTGCTCATAACTTCAGCGGAATAAAAAAGATAAACTTCAAAGTGCCATGACAATCATTGGGTGATTTTGAACCAATTAACTTGCTTTCAATGTAAACTATCTTAGTGGTATGAGGATATATGCCATGCTGAGTTTCTTGGGGGGAAAAAAGCAGAGATGTGAATGGAACAAATACACTTCAAACTCACGAATGAAGGTGAATATACATGTCCCAGAATAATGTTGCATGATCCAATCTGGGTCGGTGACTGGAAGGTTTTGTCTGCCGAGCTTTCAGACTTGTGGTCCTGGAGCCCATCTATAGGGAACTTCTCTCTAGGCTAGAGAAAAATATGGGCTCCAGGAGCACAAGTTCTAGCCTAGAGAGAAGTTCCCTGAAGATGGGCTCCAGGATGTGTCCAAAAGCTTGGAAGACAAAGTCTCTGATCCCAGTGACCAACCCAGATTGGATCCTGTAACACTTCAAACTGTTGTGATCTGAAAAGGTTTATTTTGAATAATGATTCTGTTCGGAATTCCCCCCACTTGCCTACAATATCTCTACCCCCTTCCTTCTACCCTTTTGGCCACTTTGCACAGCAGCAAGAGCACTGGGACTGAAGTAGAAGTCTAGGGCAATTAGCAGCCTCAGCCAGCCCCCAATGCTGCAGGGAGGCCCCACAAGCCATGCGTCATGGTCAGCGACCCAAGTGCCACAACACAAAGCCACTGCCATCTTGTGTTTCACAGGTTCTGCTAACCTTTACTGTCTTCTTCCTCCAGTGGTTTAGTACTTGGCTTGATCCTATGTGAGGCAGCTGCTGGCTGTGCCGGCCCTTCTTCTTGAGGCTGCTTATGCCATTCTCTAAATAGTATATGCTGTTTTCAGGAGGCTTTGGAAGGATGCAAAAGCTTTCTGAAGCATCACAGGGAGGCAGCACATGCTTTGGAGAAACATCCATTGGCAAGGAAAGAGTCTTGGTGGCAGCTCCTTGCATAATGCCAGGCTTGGATGCACCTCAGCCAGTGGCACATCCAAGATGCCAAAGGCCTGCAGGAAGGGCAGGAAGACTAGCTAGGGCTTTGCACTCATGTCATGGGATGACTGATATTGATGGTGGTGGTGGGGCTTGAGGTTGCACTACTCAGCAGCAGAGGCCTGGATGCGGGAGCAGTCAGCTGAGACAGGGCAGCCAATTGGCAGAGAAGGCGGGAGGAGACAGGTGCACAGGGGAATTTGAAGAGGAAGCAAAGGTCTTTACCTTACCAAAGCTCAGGGCTGGGGGGACCAAGCTAGGAATGGCTTGGATAAGGATGGGTCCTCACCTAGTGGCCAGTGACATTTGGTTAACAACTGCAGCCAGGACTGCTGGGATTCCTGTTCATAAACAACGAAGTCATGTGGCACCACACTTTACCGCCATGTGGCTTAGTGATGGAAATTCTGGTCATAATTCAAGGATTACCTTTAAAGAGTCCAGATTTAGTATCTGGCATCTACACTTAATCTTTCTTGTATTGATGGTGTCATTAGAGGATTCTGTACTCAACCAAATAGGCTTGTTTTCTGAAGGAAACTTCCCAATCTGTTCTTAGGAAATTGTTATTTGGTGGCCAAATTACATACTATAATAGATATGCAGCACAATACAAGTTTGTCTTCTAATTTATTTCTGCTGGAGGCATTGGGGAGACAATTACAGTGCACAAGGAAGGGAGGTCCCTGGTCCCCAGTTCCAGCTTTCTGAAAAATAACTCCTTTGCACAGTTTGAAGCAACAGAAAAATGTTTCTATTAGCAACGCTTTTCTTTGGTTGGTAACCATGGAGGTCTCTGTGACATTTAAAGGATAAATGTCTCTTGCCCATGCACTGCAATTCCTCAAAAAAAAAAAAACAACCCACCTGTTTCTTAGAAATTATTTTTAAAAAATAAAGAGAAGGCGAAACAGTTTGCGATATAGTTAGCATAGCATGAAAATTGACAGTGGAAAGAAATATTGGGAGGGTGTAATTACATATAACATCAACTGTTGGGAGGGAAACTTAAAGCTCTTAAATTTCAAGCTGTTTGGAATATATGTGGATGATAATGAATGATATTACAATAATATATAAGAATAAAAAAATAGTTGAATAGACCATTAACAAAACAAGGCAATGAAAATACAAGAATTAAAATACCACTGATTTTTTAAAAGACCTTCAAAAATCTGATCTCTGCAAAATGCTGATTGAAATATCTTTTCAGATTCTATGGACTCCTGCAGCTTTTGTTTTATTTTTTCCCCAAACTTGCCAACTTTAAAATTTGTGGCTTTCCTATGCTGGTTGGGGAATCCTGGGAGTTGAAGTGCACACACCTTAAACTTGCCAAGTTTCAAAAACACTGGGCTATAGGATTAATACTGATTCCCCTGCCCCAACAAAGTACTCCTATAGTAAGGTTGCAAAATAGTAATAGTAAACAGTAAGGCTGCAATTAACATTTGGTTTCTTTCCACCTTCCACAGGTGAAAGAGCTGAATGTGGAACAACTAGGTAAGTGGAACTCTTTGTGTTACTATTTCATGCTGCTGATTGGTTGCTACTCCTTCTATAACAGGGCTGTCAAACTCCTGGCCTGTGGGTTGGATGTGTAAGTGCTGGCCATGCCCATGCCTAGTTTAGCAAAGGGGGGGAGAAAGTCACAATACATCATGTGACGCCATCATGATGATGCGAGTTTGACACCCCTGTTCTATAAGGAGGACTGAACTATTTAAAATCCATCTGCTTCAAATTTATAAAAATCTTTCAAGCATGAGCTACAGGAGAGAGAAAATGGCAACTTTCCCCCTGCATGAGTAGCTTACTTCTGGCTGCATTACTCAAATAGATTAATTAGAAGGACAACAAAAAAGCCTCTTGTACTTGCTGCAGTGGCAATTTCCAGCTGACTGGCTCTGAAATCACACAAGGCTGTCAGCAGACAGTACTGCAGAGGCTTCTTGTAATAGTGACCAGCATATTTAGCCAAACTGGAATTCTTTCCTCTGCTAGTTAATATATGCTCAGGGACAAGTTACTAAAGCTGCCTGGAGTTACAATGAGTGAGATGGGAAGCTGTGTAAATTACATTTAATAAATACAATTTAAAAATACATTTAAATTCCTAGATATGGGATTAATTTCCAGATCATGATATATGATGCTTTCTGAACCATTCTTTATGATAATAAAGAGGGTGAAAAATAGGCATTAGGAAGAAGAATACATTTTGAATTCCCACAAGAAAGGAGAGCAAGGGAGGGGGAGAGGAGAAATTTAGAAAGAAAAAAACAGCATACAAAAGTGAGCTGCTCTCAGAAATTGGAAGGACAACAACACAAAGTAGTGAAAGGTAATTTAGAAGCAGTTGGCTATCGTGATAAAAAAGCAGTTATGAAAGAATTGAACGGGTTTCATAGAAGGTAAGCTACCCACAGCTGATTTATGCATTTATGGCTATGTAGTGAATAGCTACTGCTAAATTAGGGATTGATTAGCTTACATTTTCATGCAAATATGCCAATAATGGGGAATCATTCGCTCAAATGATCATTTATATTTTCAGCTAAAGGAAAGATTTCCAAATTTCTTTGATCTACATAATACATGGGCATAAAGAAGTAATAATTCAAGTAGAGAAAAGCTGTTTGTAGACCTAGCAGGTGGACTAATTCTAAATTTTCTCAGAGAAAAATAGAAAAGAGAGAGAGGATAATAGTTAACCAAATATACATAGAAGATGGTGCAAGGAAACATGTAGACTCTTAAGTTTATAATAAATACAACAAGATATTTAATTTCCTGTATGCAGAAAACATGTAGGAAGTAATCCAAGTATGTCAGTTATTTTGATTGAAATGTAAGGGAATTCAAATTTACCGAACTCATTTTGCCTAAACTGGAATTCTATTGTCTAAAAAGGCCGAACTCCAGTAGCCTCTTCTGGTGATGCTGAGAAGATCAAATGGATCCAATTAAATAATTTGGATATAATGGGAGAAAAAAAACCAATCATTCTTAGTTTGTTTCAGTTCTTATGAATTGTTTCTCATAAGCACTGCTTCCCTATGCTTCCCTTCACCAGGACTATTTCTACTGAAGCCCCAAGTATTCATGGAGCATATATTTTTTTATTTTAATTTGATTTGTCAATCGCTTACAAGATAATAGGTATAAGAGTAAACATAGTTATGAATACATGAAATAAATACATATAAGAAAAATAAAAGAAACATGGTAGTTAATGTTTTGTTATAAATGGAGCCAGGTCTTGGACTGTGGTTTGCCTGTTTCTTAATGTGCTTTTATGCTAACCAAATCAAAATGTTGAGTCAAGGGACCTGCCTAATCCCTAAGCAAAATACAGAGCACCAGCATACAGAGCCAACCAGTTACATGAAGATACTGAGAATAGGACAAAAAAAACAACAACAAGCCAGCATTTATTTGGTATTTTCTTTGGAGCCTTGAGTGCTATATTCTTTAAAGGAAGTATAAAATCAACATAGAGAAAGAATAATAATTTCTGAGCCACAAATTAGATCAAAAGAGAGATTTACAGTTTCTGAGCACTGAAGTGTAGTGTGATTTTTTTCCCCCAAAGAAATTGACTATACTCTAGACTCCTTAGTATTCTCTTATATGAAAACATGCTATAAGAAAAGGATAAGCTAGCTTTAAAATCTTGCTTATTATCTTGGTTTCTTTTTGAACAATTTTTTAACTGTAAAAATTCACTCCTGCTCCAAGATTTGAGGATAGTAAAATCAGTTTCTTTGTTATTGTTTGTCATGCTTCCCCTTCTCTTTAATATGCACAGCACATGCCTTGAAGGACTATTCAGAGCTGGTCATTCTGGCCCAGCCTTGTAGGTCTGTATGCTTTTCTGCCAAGGAAAAAAGATACAAGCCAATGGCTCCAGAACTTCCAAATAAATGTAACTCTTCTTTTCAGCTCAGTTTGCAATAATAAAGAAAAAGGAAGAACAATAGATTGTGAGGTCTGATGCCCAGTGCAGCAAAAGAACCAGAAAGAAATTTTAAAATAACAGTAAAACTTCATTGTTTAATGCACTGTGCAGGATTAGCAAAGAAATTTGAAACTGTTTTAATAATGGTAGAATAGCTAGCTTTTAGAAACCAGCTTCCTTCAAATGTGGAAATATTTTTCTAAATTATTAGAATTCAGGATTATGAAGGGGTTGGTCAGTTCAAATTGTAGAAAAAGAGTCATTTTAATTGTATGAATGTGGATTTTTTTAAATTCGGAGAGGCAGTTAAAATAAACCATTTTAATTTGTCAGAATGCACTAGGTCGATCCTTTGTAGCGAAGGATAATAGTGGATTGAGAAAAGATGAAGTTTGTGTAAAAATTTAAAAAGCTAGGAACTTGGTGGTATAAGATTTTTGAATTTTTTCCGGGAAGAGAAGATTTGCCTTTACCTCCCAGCTTATTTTAAATATTATTTTTTCCCCACTTAAAGTGAACTACATCGTAAATAGAAGTTTCCCTATAGCAATATGCAAGCAATTTCCCAACCCTTTTCCGCCAAAGTAAGAAAGCAGGGCGTTGTATCCTAAAGATCCAGGGTTGCTCTTCATGTCATGTCTTTGGTATTTAAATGACATGCTTTTGAAAAGATATCAAGGTTCATGGAAGCAATGGGTTCACCTTCACCGAGGCTTCCCTGGGTCTCTGCAGTCTTGGAACTCTTTCCCTGCCATTGTATTCACACTGATGTTTTATGATTTCTTTTGTTCCATTTTCCCAGGCCCCCCTGTCTTCCCCCTAAACCACAGAAAATGAGGAGACCTAGGCCTCTCTCAGTCTATAATCATAAACTCTTTAACGGCAATATGGAAACATTCATTAAGGTATTGACTGTTTAACAGTAAGAGTCTGTGAACACTGTGGATGTAATGGTAGCATTTTCCTCTTCTAACCACTGATCTATTTCCTTTCCTTGGACCTGGTCTTTCCCATGCACTGCACATCACACCATGAAAATGGTTGGTATGCTATCTCTTTCTTTCTCTCTCTCAGGGACCAAGTCTGCTGGTGCCACACTCGAACTTGCAAGGGACACACTTCACTCTTGGAGTTCTCTATTTTTGGTTTATGCAAAGGGAAGGGATGAGGTAATAAGAAAGCTGGAACAAAATGTTTGTTCCTGCCAGCAGGCTAACTTGTAGCCTATCATATTTTGTTACTACAGGCAGGACTATCGTAGTTCTTTGAAGCTTGGGGTTTATACAGACATCCTGAAATTTAAATGTAGCGTGATTTCCTCTCTTAGAAAAATATTTCCTGCAGATCAAAGTTAAAATAAAAAATGGTGTTTATATGAATTCTTGGGTTTTATTCAGTATTTAACCAAATTTGTATATCTGCTCTTCACGTAGCTTATCAAAGCAACTCCGAAAGCAAATATAAAATTTAAACTACAACAGTAATTGGTTAAGAAATAGCGTGATAATTAAAACTTGCCTATAAAATGAGTATTAGATCATAAAATATAAACTGTTTTAAAGATCTACATTAACAAGTAAGTCTTCATCTGATGCTGGGAAAGGGGTGCCACTTTACGGAAGTGGTCCTTCATCTAATTTTTATCTCATTTAGCAAGCTAGAAAAATATAGTGAAATATAATGCTAACTTTTAACTTCCAATACTTCAGAGGGAACCTCACAGGGATCCAAATTCTCAAAGCATAATAACTGAGACTATTCGTCTCGCTTGCTTTGTTGTCTCCTTAGATTTGCTAAAATTCAGGAATACTGCACAATTCAGGAAGAGGTTCAATCTTACCCATTTACTTACAACCAGTAGCCACTAAGTTGAACAGAGAGAATCAAGCAAAATGAAGGGGGATTGATATTTTGGTTTAAAAAAAAAAAGCAGATGATTAAATACCATAATTCAGTCTTGCCACAATGGCATTGCCTGGTTTGCTTCCAATAGAAGTGCCACAATGGGAATATATTTTGGAACTGCAAATAGTACTCAAAATAATTTGGAAACCTCCAGCTTTTTCGTTCAAAAAAAAAGTGAATAACCTGCAGCCCATACAGTAAAAGAGGTAAAACTGCAACTTTAAATACTTTCGATATTGAACATCAAAACCATCAAAACCAAACAAAAAAAAATTTGCACATGCAAGGAAGTCAAGATAGCTCAGCAAAAAAAAAAAAAAGGGGGGGGAAAGCATTTTAAGAAATGCAGAGTACTAAAGCAACAAACTCTGCCCATTGAACTGAGGTGTTCCTCAAAATGCAAAGACAAGAATTTTGGGTTTTACCAAGAGAGTTATGTAAATAAAATCAACTGGGCAATGGAAGTGTAGGAAAGAACTCCATGTGGGAAAATGGAAAATGGCAAGAAGAATCTGAGAGTCTATTGCCAAAACAGAGTAATTGCATACCAAGCAGTTCTATGGGTGTTGGACAGAGCCTGAACTACTGTAGTTCCTTCTAAGCTGCCATTGCATTTGAGCTTTCATAGCCTCTGGAAAATATGCTTACCCTAACTGTTCTTATTCTTGCTTAACCTATTCTTTTCTCCCCTACTTTGCTGCTTTATTTGCTTATCAGAGGAAGAAGGAATGCTCGAACAAGAAATCAGGTACTGACTAGAGGCCCCCTATCTAGAAAAATATGTGTGTTATTTATTGTAAGAATTTGTTTTCATTCAAGGGCCTATTTAAAAGATCCCTTCTTTGAAGGAAAAAGAAGAATGAATACAAAAGCCAACATTCACAAGAGGATAACTTTCCCAACACACTCATACATATAGATAAATATGCAAGGTTTTGCAGAGCTCTTAAAAACTGGTTTTGTGGAAAAAAAATGCTGGCAGATTTAGTCTGTTAAATGGGAAGCATTAGTGTAGCTTAGCCAAGGTTTGCTCTGGCTCATAGCTTTGATCCAGATACCTCAATTTGAAAATTAAGATTAGGTTTCTTGAAAACATTGCAAAATTAACTTTCTTACAGTGGACAGTCTAAAGGATGCGCAGATTACTGTTTGAAAGCTTACGTATTTTAATTTCTTGCTAACTTGGTGACTGAACTAACAGAGCTTATTTTTCAACCTGCAATTTTGCTTGAGTGTGATTCATGAAACCCTGTTCTCATCAGATCAATATACCCAAATCAATATATTCTTTTTTTAAAAAAATGCTATTTCTTTCCCAAGGATTCGGGACAGGCCATTCCACTTGTGGTTGAAAGTTGCATTCGTTATATTAATTTATATGGTAAGTTGAATTGCTCCCCTTCACATCGGCCTCAAGATTTTCTTTTAAGGTTTCCAGCACAAGAATATGTCTCCACTAAAATGCAAAATAATATGTCAGCTTATTTGACTAATTACATGGGACTCAGCCATTGTTATATTTAATAAATGCTTGTCTTAACCAAATACTTGCCTTAACCAAAAAACAAAATACATTCTGAATGACAAATAGTTGGATATGGAATTATGTTCATTGACCAAATTATTTGCCTGGACACTTTTGACTGAAATCCAGTGAACTATTCCTTCTCTCTCCACTGCTGATGACTGGTTTTTTTTTCATTTTGTTCTGGTATGAGCTAGGCAGTAACAGGGTTTAGGTCAGTAATGATGAATCTTTTAAGCTCGGTGTATCAAAAATTCAGAAAAAGCTTAACTTCACTCTATTGACATGTCATCATCTCCCTCCAAAAACATAAACAAGAATCACTTTCATAACAAGAATCACTTTGGATAGTAATATGCACACCACATAAGAACAGGAAAGCATGCCCTGTTCTTGTGCTCTTTGGAGGCTCCAGAGGCTGTGTGAGAGCCTATCATATTCTTGTTATGGCCTTTGGAACCTCCAAAAATCCATGATAATTTTCTACCCTTTTGAGAAGCTGCACAAGCATGTGGTGCAGCCTCTGGAGCTTCCAAAAAATCATATAAGAACATTCCTGCACAATTTTCAGAGGCTCCAAAGGCTTCATGAGAGCAAAGTCCTCTTGTACAACTTCCAGGTGATCTGGAAGCTACACAAACGTACACAAATCTCTAATTCAGCCTCTAAGTGTGTCACCACAAATGATATGACATGTCACTTGTGACACTCATGTCATAAGTTCACCATCACTGCTTTAGGCCATATTGGGCTTACTTAAAAGTCTTATCTGTTACTATAAATTCTTCTTTCCTTCTCTCCATGAACAGGAACTAAGTCAGCAAAAGGTTGCACTGAAGCTGTAGTTCAAGGGTCTTCAAACTTGGCAAGTTTAAGATTTGTGGACTTCAACTCCCAGAATTCCTCTGCTAACATGGTTGGAGGAGGAATTCTGGGAGTTGAAGGCCACAAGTCTTAAAGCTGTCAAGTTTGAAGACCCCCGCTGGAGCAGAATAGGCAGAGTTATAGTCAATTGTTTCCATGCAAGAGTTTGCAGAATCATTCTGGTTTTCTTTCTTTCAAGGCAAGAGAATTCTAAATCAGATTTGACCACCTAAGCCTTCTCCATCATCTGAGTTAATCTTGAGCATATCAAAACAAATTGCATACGTAGGATTACAGGGAATTCAATGATTTATTTATCGATATATGAGCAAGAAGATTACATGTAAAAATGGTAAAATATAGTAAATATATATATTTGGAAGACCTAAATGTGAAGGTAACTAAAATGATTGGGAATTGATTCCAAATATTTTACTAAGCTTTCTTTTGAAAATATATATTTTGTTCACTTCAGGTTTACAACAACAGGGTATTTTTAGAGTTCCTGGATCTCAGGTTGAAGTCAATGATATCAAAAACTCATTTGAAAGAGGTATGTAATTAGTTGGTCATTCTTATAAAGTGATTTGTTGTTGTTTATTTTACATGTACTTATTAGAATACATATACTGTCTGAATTCTGTCTCTGCCTTCTCCATATGTGATCAGAGACATAAGCCACTTCTTTTGAACTTCCTCCATCCCATAGTTATCATTGTCTATGGAGATCACACATCCAGATCATGGTTGCCCAAAGGTGCTTTTTCAAAGGACAGTTAGACTTTTGTTTTTCCTTGAAGACATTTCACTTCTCATCCAAGAAACTTTTTCAGTTCAGAAGAACTTCTTGGATGAGAAGCGAAACTTCTTCATGGAAAAACAAAGTCCAGTTGTCTTTTGAAAAAGCACCTTGGGATATAGTTAGCGTTGTTTTATATATAATCATTTGGGATGTGCTACAAGATTTTGCTATACTGCTTCATAAAACTAAAGAATTATGTATATTTTAACCATTCTTTATTAAACACAGAATTACATCACAAATCATATTAGGAGATATGATTGACTGTGAATTTTTGCATGCAGATGATGCAATCTCATTGGCTAAAAATCCAAATACTTTGCAATTAATATTAGATTTCTTATATGAGACATGAGTATGAATCTGAAGTTTAATATTGCAAAATCAAAATAGAAAAATGAGAAAAATAAATGAATTTGTGTACCTTGATAAAAAGTTGATTAAAGATGGAAAATTCTTTGGAGGAATATTAAGACATACAAATGTGGATAGAAAGTTCAGGGGCAATGAAGTCTATGAAAAGGGAGAACTTTTGGTTGGAAGAGCATGATTCTTACCACCACATAGAAGTAAGAGAGGGTTATATTGAATGCAGTGGAATGGCATACTTATGTGCATAATGAAATGAGAAAACATAAGGTCAAGAATGAATGGGTGCTGAATGAATGTGGAGTCAACACAAACATGAGTGAGCGACCAGTATGAAAGGAATACACTGAAGGGATTAAGTCATATAAAGACAAAGAATGAAGGTGGAATTGCAGAGCAAACACATGACAAAAAGTGAGGAAGATCGAAAAAATCATGGTTGAGCATAATTGATGAATTCTCAAAAAGAAAAATGGTGAGAGGTTTAAAGAAGAAAAGACAAGTGTATACATTGGTATCTGGATGCAGAAGAAATAGATGATTTGCAAGGTTGGAGGAGAAAAGTATAATAAACAGTGTTTGTGGGAATTTTTTCCATTTCTTACTTGTACTGATTTCTTTTTTCATGTGTGCTTTCTATATTTTATTTTTATTTATTTATTTGATTTGTCAATTGCTTACAAGATAATAGGTATAAGTAAAAACATCGTTATGAATACATGGATACATATAAGAAAAATAAAAGAAACAATAGGACAGAGATGGTAGGCACGTTGGTGCGCTTATGCATGCCCCCTACATACCTCTTAGGAAAGGGGTGAGGTCAATAGTAGACAGTCTAAGGTTAAAGTTTTTGGGGTTTGGGGAAGAAACCACAGAGTCAGATCGAGTATTCCAGACATTGACCATTCTGTTGCTGTAGTCATATTTCCTGCAATCAAGTTTGGTGAGGTTAACCTTGAGTTTGTATCTATTGTTTGTATCTATGATGATAATATGATGACAAGTACAGCAACAGGGAAGAGTTATTCAGGGAAGCTGATTTCCTAATTTTTGTAACAACTTTTTGTTACTAGGGTGTGTTGTGTTTTCTGGATAATCTAGAATTGAAATCTTATGTTATAAATAAACTTTTTATCTCAGGAGAAGACCCCCTTGCTGATGATCAAAATGAACGTGATATTAATTCTGTTGCTGGGGTCTTAAAATTGTATTTCCGGGGACTGGAAAATCCACTCTTTCCTAAGGAAAGGTTTCAGGATTTGATATCTACTATAAGTAAGTAATTGATAACAGGTCAGTTTCTTGATTTTCGCATATTATTGTCATGGGGTGGTAAAGGTGCTTATGATTTATAGCTTTGCATTATTGCCAACCCAGCTTCTATAGTTTATTGCATAAAAAGTGGTTATAAACATGGCTAAGAGTAATGTGCGGTATGACCAAAAAACCAATTTTAATACTAATCTAAGCTGAATGATTTGGCAGAATATTGTGTTATGTATATTTCAGAGTGTTTGCATATCTGTATTGGCAATGTAATTTATAATGTATTGTGTAGTTGAGAATGCAGCTCCCCTTTCTATTTTCTTTATTATAAGAAAAAAGCTAAAATATCCTTTCAATAGTAAAAAAAATGGGAATTTTATAAAAACTGCATTCTCATAAGCAATATCAGCAATATAAATGAATATTCAAGTACCAATTTAATTGCATTGTAGTGTTCCATATTGTTTTTAAGTCATATTTGTAACATCTCATTTATATTACCTTGCCAATTGTTCTGTTCATATATATTGTGGAAACAAGTTTACAAATAAAATGAAACTTGACCTTTCTCTTATTAAATTTATTTTTTCTTTTGTTTAGACTTTTTATCAATACAGAAAATTTTTATGAACAGTAAGGCCTCTAGAAAAAAGCATACTTGAACTAATCTATAATCTCATTTAACTGTCCTCCTACTTGCAATTTATTTTGCACACTCCATTGGTTGTAGCTTGGGGAATTCATCCTCATTAAAGAGGAACATTTCTCTTGCTCACTTTCTGAATCTTAATCCTGCACTGTTTTTATCTAGTATGTTTTTAATGACAAAGTTTACACATGATGTTTAAGGTTTGCATACTCTTCTTAATCCTTCCTTCAGTTGTATATTGCAAGGGTCTCCAACTTTGGCAACTTTTAAGACTTGTGGATTTCAACTCTCGGAACAGGAATTCTGGGAGTTGAAGTCCACAAGTCTTAAAGTTGCCAAGTTTGGAGACCCCTGGTATATTGTGTAGTGCATTCCTTACTTAGAAGATCGTCAAACAGGTGTTGATTTTTTTTTAACCTGCTATATCATTTACTTTGTCAGCAATGTTACGTTGTGATCTAATAGATGCCTTTGGTTGGGGATGGTCGTGTGATGCAGTATTGAAGTAATGATCTCCTGTCTATGGTTAAGATGTTCATCGTTGTGTTGGATCAACTGGGTATTCCATCCAGTGCAGAATTAAAGAACCTGAAAGCAATATTAGATTTAAAAATATACTAATCACAAGGGTAATACTATAAAATAAACCTGGAGAACATTAGCCTTCTGGCAAGATGCAACAAGCAATTTCTGCAGAAATATTAGAGAGACAAAAGAAATTTATAAGCAAACAAATAATTTAAATAGAGATGATGGATCAACTGTTATCTACTGCAGTTAGCAATTATTTTGGCATACTGCTTCACTGAACATAAGCAGGATATAAAGATGTGACAGCTATTATTGCATTCAATTTTAGATATACTCTGGAGAAGCTTACAATAAGGCTACTGAAACTTCAGTATATATTCATTGTCTCACAAGGCAATCTCGTAAGTCATTTGACCAATCACTTGCAGCAGTGAAACCTATCCACTGTGATTAAATGACTAGATGGCTTTTATTCATTACAATTCCTGTCATACTTTCTAAATTTTTGCAAGTTCCTTACCTATGGAGATACTTTTGATTTTTTTTCATGCATATTACAAAGGAAAATAAATATTCAAAAAATTGGGAAGGAATTTTTTTTTTTTTAAAAAGGGAAGGAAAACCAACTCACCCTCATTCCAAATTTGAAGGTTCTACTTCCACAAAAATACATTTTGAATTGTGCAGATGCTATGATTTATTTCTATTACAGGCCATTTTCACAGTTCTACTTGTTCCGTCCTGAAAAATGCGCGGTAGACCGGGTTCCAGTAAACAAGTCTTTATTTCAAATAAGCAACAGTAACGGAACGGTTGGCTAAAGCCGCGGCAGCCCTTTTTATACAGGCTTGCCTGCCGGTGCAATGATCATTATAGCCAATGACGTTTCTTTAACTTTGCCGCCTTTAAGCGGATCCCTGGATTGGTTCCTAGCGAACCAATCTGCTTTCAGCCTTTCTGGCCAATCAGAATGTTCAACTTGGACTCTTCCAAGTTATACAGAACACCCCTCCCCCTTTAGTTTAGTCCTACATGAGTGACATAGTCGCGCAGGTAGGTGGGGCTTCTTCTAGTTCTATTTGACCTGCGCGATTCATTTTCGCTGGAGACTTCGAGCGGTTCGGTCGGGATCGCTGTCTCTTCGGCTCTTCTCCATGGAACCGCCTGGAAGGGTGAGTCAGCATTGTTGCTACTGCTTGAGTTGCTCACACCGGTGGTTTTGCCGCTTCCTCCTGGTTTTCCCGGAGAGGTCGAGCTGGCTTGGCTGGCCCCTTCCAGGATGGATTCCTCTTCACTTGGATTATTTCTGCTGGTCTCATCTAACCGTAAGTGTTCTTTTTGCTCTTTTTGATTGGTTAAATGTTCTGGATTTATTTTTAATAGTTCATTTTCACCCTCTTTTTTATTTCTTTGTATTTCCCCCCCTCCTTAATTGTGTTTTCGTCGATTTTTATTGTTTGAGGTTGCGCGGTTTTATTTCGCTCGATGTTTCGGGAATGAAGCTGGTCTATGGGCCGCTTCCACTCTCTTGCATCGTCCACGGTTAGACGGAAGGACCGGGGGCCTATTATTTGTGTGATTGTGGCTGGAAGCCAGAGAGGATCCCCGGTGAAATTTTTTGCATAGACTAGATCGCTGATTTCAAATGTGTGGTATCGGCTGGATGAGTCGGGGGGGGGGGGGTTTCACAGGTGTAATTTGGGTGCAATCTATCTAAATGGGATCTGAGTTTCCTCTCCATTAATAATTCTGCTGGGCTCTTGTTCGTTATACTACTGGGGATAATATGTTGTAGTGTGAGTAAACGGTTTAGCTTGTCTTGGACATCCCCATGGTCCATTTTTTTCTCGGCCTTCTTGCATAAATCTGACCATTCTCTCCGCCCTACCATTTGCCGCTGGGTTGGCCGGCACGGTAAGTGCATGGCTTATACCTAAGGAAGCTAAATACTGTTCAGGTTGTATATCGATTAGTTGTGGCCCATTGTCGGACACTAGTACATCAGGCAAATCATGAGTTGCAAATAATTTGTTTAACTGCTTGATAACAGCTTCAGTTGTCGTGGATGACATTACTATAACTTCCAACCAATTTGAGTATGGATCCACGACAATCAAAAACATATGCCCCCTAGTAGGTCCTGCAAAATCAATATGGATTCGAGACCAGGGGCCTCGTGGGGTCTCCCAGTCTTGTATGGGTGCTTGCGGTGGAGAGGGTCTAGTTCTCTGGCACTTATTACAGGTAGCTACCCAGTATTCAATATCCTTGTCTAAACCAAGCCACCAGACATAGCTCCTAGCCAGGCTTTTCATTTTTACTATGCCTGGGTGGCCTTCATGGAGCATACCCAACACTTCTTTCTGCAGTCTGGAAGGAATTATCACCCGATCACCCCATAACAAGCACCCTTTTTAAATTGACAGTTCAGTCTGTCTGGTCCGAAAAGGTTTAAAATTTTCAGTTTTTTGGTTTTCCGGCCAGCCTTTACCTGCCCAATTCAAAATGCGGGCAGTCACTGGGTCTTTTGCGGTAGCTCTGGCGACATCATTGGCAGACAATGGCAGTTCAGGACAGGCCTCTATTTATAGTGCGGCGGTAGTTGGAGCTGGGTCGTCTTCTGTTGTTGGCAATGGTGCTCGACTTAATGCGTCTGCATGGATGATTTGTTTTCCGGGTCGATGCAGCAATGTATATGAGTATGTGGCTAGGAATTCTGACCATCTAGTCATTCGGGGGGATAAAATGTTCGGTGTAATTCCTAGTAACGGTTTCTGGTCAGTTACAATGGAAAATGTCCTCCCATAGAGGTATTCGTGAAAACGTTTAACTCCGGTGACGATTGCCAGGGCCTCTCTGTCTAGTTGGCTATAGTTGCGTTCTGCTTTGGAGAGCATTTTCGAGTAAAAGGTGACGGGTGCCTCTCTCCCATCAGGCAATTGGTGGCTCAGGATGGCACCGACTCTGAATGGTGAGGCGTCACAGGTGACCGTCAATGGGAGTGTGTTACTAAACTGAATAAGAACGGTATCTGAGGTTAATAAGTCTTTTATGCTTTGGAAAGCTTTTTGTTCCTTGTGACCCCAAGTCTAATTAGTTTTTTATGCAGTAAACGATGCAATGGTTCTGCTATCATTGCTTTGTGGAGGAGGAATACGTTATAAAAGTTTATTAGACTCAAAAATGCTTGTAAGTCTGTTTTGTTTCTAGGTCTGGGTGCATCTTTAATTGGTTTGACTTTTTTTTTTTGTGGGGTGTATACCCTCTCCGTCAATTAAATACCCTAAAAATTCGACGTGATCAGTAACTAGACAGCATTTTTCCTTTTTAACTTTCAGGCCGGATTCTCTAAATTTTGTTAGCACTTCTCTTAGTCTTGCTTCTAATTGGGTCGTGTTTTTTGCTGAAATTAGGATGTCATCAAAGTATGGGACGACCCCTTTAATTCCATTTAATAGGCATTCCATGAGGCTTTGGAAAACGCCTGGGGCAACGCTTACTCCAAATTGAAGTCTGTTACATTTGAATGCCCCTCTGTGAGTTACTATTGTCTGTGCCTCGGCCGTTATTGGGTCTACTGGAAGTTGTTGATATGCTTGGGCTAAATTGAGCTTGGCAAAATTTTTTCCTCCCCCAAGTGAGTGCAGTAAGTGCTGCATGACTGGTACCGGGGTATGCTCTTTGCTGCAATGCATGGTTCAGGGTAGCTTTGTAGTCTCCCCAGATGTGCACAGACCCGTCAGGTTTTACTGGTGTTACTATTGGTGTTTCCCACCTAGTGTGGTCAATCGGTTCTATGACCCCTTGCGTGATTAATTTGTTTAATTGTTCGTCTATTTTGGCTTTTAACGCAAAGGGTACTCGTCTGGCCTTTAGCCTTCTTGGTGCTATCTGGGGATCTAAACTAAAGGAAATTGGGGTCCCCCGGTACCTGCCTAGAGTGCCGTCGAAGACGTCCTGAAACTCATGTATGAGGTTCTCTTCCCAATCGGTTGCGGCTATTCTGCTCACTCCGGTCATTCTGATGCCCAATGGTGTGAACATTTGATGCCCAGGAGACTGGGACGATCTCAGTCGACTATGGTTAGTGGCAGGACTTCGGCGTGCTGTCTGTAAGTGACTTTGAAGTGTCCTAGACCTACCACAGGGATCCTGTTTCCTTGGTAGTCCTTTAGAATTAATTTTTGTTTCTGGAGTTCTTTTATTGTTATGTTTGGAACTAGCCGTCTGATTGTGTTCCAAGACACCATTGACAGGAAGGACCTCCATCTCGCAAGGGCTTCCTTCAATTTTCACTATAATTTTGACCTTTCTCCCGCTTTCCGTCTGTGCACTTCCGATAGTGACAGTCTGGTGAGTTTTTTCTCGGTTGCTGGTTCCCTTGCTGCGCTCCCATTTTCTTTCGGCTTGCCTCTGGTCAGTTCTTTGTGGGGAATTACCGTGTCTGCTAGGACTGCTGTTCTTGCGATTGCGGCAGACTCTTTCAATGTGTCCCCTTTTTTTGCAAGCCCGACAGATGGCATCAAGGAACCTGCACTCAGCTCGGGGGTGGTTCCCTCCGCAGCCAGCGCATTCTTGCCAATTTCTTTTTTCGTGCCTTTTTTGTTCGCGTATAGGCAGTGGACCTCATCATCATCTTCTTCTGTTTCTGATGAAGTGCCGAGGTCTTCGTGGTGTGTGGTAGAAGGAGCTTGCTTCTTTCCCCTGGGTATGGTCGTTGCGTCAGTATTGGCATTCATCAGCTTCATTGTTGCCGCTGATTTTTTCGTGGCTTCTGCAGTGGTGGCTTCCGTGATCACTTCAGCCACAGTTATATTAGGCTTATTCAATAATTTACTTTGTAAGTTAGAGTCTTTTAGGCCTAAGATGACACGATCTCGCATGGCTTCATCCATATTCTGGAATTCGCAAGCTCCACCCAGATGTCAGAGGGCCGCTACGAAATCAGCAATGGTCTCGTCTTCCCTTTGGTCTCTTTTGTAGAACTTGTGTCTTTTAATGAGATTTGACACCACAGGCGCATAGTGAGCCTTTAGCATTCGGTTAAGCTCAGACCAGGTCATCTATTTTACATCTCTGGGCTTCGCCAATGCCTTGGCCATTTTGAACACGGTTGGCCCACAATGAGTTAGGAAGACAGCCCTCTTCCGCTGATTCAAAATTTCCTCCATTTCGTTGCTCTCTAAAAACATCAGGAAACAATTGATGTATGATTCCCAATCTTCTTCGTTGGGGTTGAAAGGTGCGGGTGGCACGTTATTACCAGCCATCACTTCTCATGTGATTTTCTTGCCGCATGCTCGGTCTCCGCTTCAGGACAATCCCACCTTCGTCGCCAGTGTTCCGTCCGGAAAAACGCGTGGTAGACCGGGTTCCAGTAAACAAGTCTTTATTTCAAATAAGCAACAGTAACGGAACGGTTGGCTAAAGCCGTGGCAGCCCTTTTTATACAGGCTTGCCTGCCAGCTTATAGCCAATGACATTTTTTTAACTTTGCCGCCTTTAAGCGGCTCCCTGGATTGGTTCCTAGCGAACCAATCCACTTTTGGCCTTTCTGGCCAATCAGAATGTTCAACTTGGACTCTTCCAAGTTATACAGAATACTACTGATTAATTAAAATTTGATCACAAATTTTGAGAGTGAAGTCCACATACTTTATAATTGCAGAGTGTTGAGAAACACTGCTTTAAAGTACAACAAAGCCCCCAAATCTAAAAGCTGGTTGTAGACAACAATTGTTGAAGCAATTTATTTTGTATCTGGCAGGTATGTTTCCCTTTGATCAGGTGCTTTTATGCCATTTTGTCGTAACATATAAATAGCAATAGACTTATATTATATACCATTTCATAGTGCTTTACAGCCCTCTCTAAGCAGTTTACAGAGTCAGTATATTGCCCCCATCAATCTGGGTTCTCATTTTATTAACCTTGGAAGGATGGAAGATTGAGTCAACCTTGAGCTGGTGAGATTACTGAACTACTGAACTGTTGGCAATCGGCAGAATTAGCCTGCAGTACTTTATTCTATATGTAATAATGTGGCGAATCTCTTCTCAGTTTTCTCTTGGATTACTATGTCTTTATTTGACAGTTTTCAGATATTTCCTTCTTGTTTGAGAAAGGGCAACTTGGTGTGCAAAGAGAAGGAAGTGCCTATCCCACAGAATAGCAGATTATTTTGGGAGATTGACTCCCAAATTGTCTTTGATTGTGTCTGAAAGAAACCCAGTCAACTGTTTGACTTGTTCTGGTATCATTTTTGTTACTGTGAACTGCTTCAAGTTAAGGGTACATAGACAAATGTTGGGATGCATGTACAAATAAATAAATGAGAGGTTGAATCTGAACACATTTCATTTTTATGTTACAGAAATTGAAAACCCTGAAAGAGTGCACCAGATCCAGCAAATCATTATCACCTTGCCACGAGCTGTCATCATTGTAATGAGATACCTCTTTGCTTTCCTTAACCAGTGAGCATTTTCTGTAACTATTTACTTTGATGCAGCTGTAAATAGCCTTCCCTGGTCAATATTCTTCCCTTTTTCATTGTTCTCTTTTTCCTCAAATCTAGCACTGGGCAAAAGGGAGGGGTGTCCCTTGACCATCATTACTTGTAATTATTGCCTTTTGCCCAGCTGGAGGAAATGCCTGTACAGCAAGCATTATATGTGTAATACTTGAAGCTTGGTGTGGTAGCTGTGGGTTACTTATATTTGCAGCTTGTCGCAATACAGTGATGAGAACATGATGGATCCCTACAATCTAGCCATCTGCTTTGGACCAACTTTGATGCATATTCCAGATGAGCAGGATCCAGTGTCCTGTCAGGCTCATGTCAATGAGGTCATCAAAACCATCATAATCAATCATGAGGCCATCTTCCCTACCCTCAGGGAACTCGAAGGACCTGTTTATGAAAAATGCATGACTGGTGGGGAAGAGTACTGGTAAGAAACTTAGGAATGAAATATGTGCCTTTAGTATCTTAAGAAGGCTAGGAATTTCTTCTCTTTAAAGTGTGGGATGCTTATTTCAGGTGTTATAAATTTAAATAGTAAATTGATGCACGGTTATTTCTCTGCCCAGACTGGAATGGATTGTTGTGCATATATGAACTGTAAGGAATAATTTTTTTTGTTTCTAAATCTCTTGAGCTGCCCAGGAAGATTTCAAATAATGTTGCACTAATGGAGTATAGGAATCAATGGAAGTTAAGAGCCTAATTCATTTTCAGGTCTTTTGAGAACATAAATAGAGATTGCTTAGAATCAGTTTCACTCAATCCAACATTCTTCTTTCCATAGGGGAAACCCAAATTCCTTTTTTAAAAGCCCATAATCAGGGCATGGGTTGGATGTATTAACCCCTAACTGCCTTTGTTCTCAATCAATTGATATTAGTTTCTATTCTCCAAATGTGGAGTTCTGTCTTATTTTTGAAGAAGCTACCAATCTCTTGCCACCTTTTTTGTTTCAACAATTTTGCTTTTTAGTACTTGTAATATTTCAGCATGAAGAGATACAGTAATCCAAATATATAAACATACAATATATGTATACAATATATATAAATATATAAAGGGGGCATGCATAAGCGCCCCAACGTGCTTACCATCCCTGTCCTATTGTTTATTTTTATTTTTCTTATATGTATCCATTTCATGTATTCATAACTATGTTTATACTTATACCTGTTATCTTATGATCGCTTGACAAATAAAATAAATAAATTCATCTATCAAGAGTTGTAATCTTTAGCACGCATTTTATTAATTTGGGATATATTTTGATACATTAGTAAGATTTGTTTAGACAAGACTTTTCAGGCTAAAAACCACACTTTTTCCTTGTGTCCACACTCTGGTGAGGCTTTGGACACCACAGTAGGGTTGCTGGGAGTAATAAGTCAGCCATGTGTTTCCAAACTCTAGTTTAGATAGAATAAACATAATCTTATATCCAGTAACTGGAGTCATCTTTTCCATCAACTTTACATTATTTTGAATAAAAGTTACTATTTAAAGATTGTTTCCTGGCTATATGATACTTTGTCCTTAGGTGAGATCAGGTTTTTCTTTAGTCTCTGTTGATTATAGCTGCCACAACCCTTACTGATTGCAATTCATGAGACTTGAAGTCCAAAACTTATAGAATGCACCAGATTGCCAAGGGATGGGTTAGATTTTAATTATAGGGTACATCATGCATTGCGTTAGAGTAAACAGTGAAGGTTCTTAAAAGCATTTATTTTGTTTATTTTACAGTTCACTCTTGTTTAACAGTTCATTGTCTTGATGGGCTTAGCAATTACACTAAACTGATAATTATTCCCAAAGCTAACAATTAAATCCTATACACATCTACTCAGAACTAAGTCCAGTTCACTTCAGTGGGATTTTCTCCCAGGTAAATCTATATGAATGAAGCAATGTTGATGGAAAAAAATGAAAAAGAACTGAAACTATTTTAAATCACGGTGAAGCTAAGACCAACACCTCTTCTATGTTGTTGATAATAAAACTGTGTAAATTTGTCCATGAAGTCATAAGGAGTTGAGCATGACTTGAAGGAAGCTACATGTAGCTGCCATCAGGTTCAATAGGTTTCCAGCAGTTTTCATGTAATCTTTTACACGGTCTTTGCCCCGCTATCTGGGGCAACTATCTGGGACACTTCGCTCCAGAAGGTGATTTCCACCCTGGACTCCTCCTTTCTGGTTTGTACAGCAGCAGAGAACTTAAGATTGCTACTGATCTGGAAAAGAAAGGCAATCCTAACTGGTGACAGAAGCCACTTAGGATGGTAGTAAAACTTTGTGTGAAAAAGCACAAAATAGTCTTTTCTTAAAACAATTGTTAGCAGGAATGGGAACAAATAACAGCAGGAACAGATGGTGATGATAGCAATGACAGTTCATCTCATGCTGTATAGCTCCTACTTTCCAGGCACCAGTGCATTCTTAATAGGCTTTTGTGACAGACTAAAATCTGAGGAACAGATCAATGAATGTCTGTTTCCATTAGATCTGTTATACAAAATGGGACAAGTCCACAAAGACTGTGTTTCCTATTATGTCAACTTAAAATTTCTTCTCAAACACAAAACAGATGTTCCCATCCTGCTAAGGTGGGGATATGGCTAGCAGGCAATAGCTATGTCAGTTTCTTGGCATGGGCCCATTAATTGATAATCAGTCTCCTGCTACATAATTAGTACTTTAGTTGTGGATAATGGGAGAATATAGAATTATGCCTTCAATCCTAATTTTCATTCCTAGAACAAATATATTAGACATATTGTCATGAGACAGAAATATGTAAACAAAGAATAAATAAGTTCCACCAAAATTAAAATAGACTTTTGTTTGAATGAATACTTATACTTTTAAATAACTCTTTTTAATCACTGCACAAAATACAAGACAATAAGAAATCAGGGTCTAGGACAACTTGTAATGGCCAACTTGTCGTGGTCATTTCACCAGAGTCAACCTGCCGTGGCCATCTCATCACAGTCATCTTGTCACAGCCAATTTGCCATGGGACAACTTGCCGTGGCTAACTCACCATGGGACAACTTTCCCTGGACAATTTCATGCAGGATGACTGAACATGATAAATGCTGTCCACCACTATTCGTTTTGATATTATTTCCATTTTTTTCAGTAGAATTTATGTTGAAGAAATAATGGCAGATAACATTTATTGTGTTGAATTATCCACATGGAATTGTTCCTTGGCAAGATGGCCATGGTGGTTTGGCTGTGGTGAAATAGCTGTGGTGAGATGGCCATGATGGGATGGCCGTGGCAACTTGTTCCTTTCCATAGTAACCAGGCTCAGTTCTACCACAAGATGAGGGAAACTCTTTAATTCACTTGGAGCAGAACAAGTAAACAGATGCCTGTCCTTTAGTATCCATAACTGTTTAATGAAGGGCTCTTACCAATCACTTTGAACTGGAGTACTTTGCAACAGCCCTTTTCTTCATGATTAAAACTGTCATTGTATAGTTGCTGCTATCAGGTGCCACTACTGTCAGACATCACTCAACTTTCATGCATGTGCAATTTCTGAGAAAGAACTGTATATTTTTCCAACAAGGCATTCACTTGCCAGAGTTGGGAAGAAAAATTTAAAATATTTTCCTTCCATGGCAGTTAAGTCTTGACAACACAAACAGTGGCTTAGGACTGTTTAGCATTTTCAGAACTCACCTAACTATGCC
>BLBF01000003.1:30763818-30782612 GCA_015471245.1 Laticauda colubrina | reverse complement strand
TACTTTTATATGGTTTTCATAACCACACCCACAGTTGCTATTTTACATTTAAAGCTGCATACACTAACTATGATTCATAGTTAGTATTTCACCTAAAACAGTTAGGGTGAACAATGTTATCCCTAACAGAAGTTATTCTGACAGCCTGCTTAATAAGTTAAAATTCCATTTTTCTGTTTGACCTGAAAGTGTTTGTTATTTTACCAAGCTCCAGTTTTATGGTAAGAAAATGAAATGGAAAAATGTTCTTTGAAAAATAAAAGTTTTGGGCATCAAGGACATGAATGTGTGTATGTCCTCAATTTACAACAGTTCATTGAGTGACTGTTCAAAGTTACAATGGCACTGAAAAAAATAACTTATGCCCATTTTTCACACTTATGACCATTGCAGCATTTCCATGGTCATGTGATTTTCATTTGGATGCTTGAGAACTGACTCACATTTATGATGGTTACAGTGTCCTGGGGTCAGGTGATCAATTTTTGCAACCTTCTGACAAGCAAAGTCAGTGGAGAAACCAGATTCACTTAATAACTGTGGTACTAATTTAACAACTGCAGTGATTCACTTAACAAAATTGACAAGAATCATTGTAAAATTCATGTCACAAATTTCTCACTTTGCAACATAAATTTGGGGCTTAATTGTGATCATAAGTTAAGGACAACCTGTGCTTATATTTCCAGTTTATAATATGTTTTCCAGGAAGAAAAGAATAAAAAACAACCTTTAAGTCTAGGGAAAGATATAAGTGACAGCATTTTGAAACTGATGATCCTTGTCAATTTTTTTGGTTGACTTTGGGTCAAGTGAAACTAACTAAGGTAAACATATCATAATTGTGCAGTCTATTTCTTTGTTTCCTGGATTTATTTTAACGATTTTATAAAGGTATTGAAGATTATTACCATAAGAGTTGTGTGCATAATACTAACATGGTAGTGACATTCCCCAGACTTACGTTCTTGGGTAACTGTATCAGATTGGCAGAGTTAGAGATAGCACAGAACTTTGTGGCCACCATGGCAGCCATATTGGATATATTGTTGGGATGAGACACCTGTACATTAGATTCATGTCCCTCTCAGTTAGTTATGAGAGAGGGGACATCTGGGTAGGTCCATGTGGTAGTAAATGCCTCTTTGAAAGAGGAGTTAGCTCATCCATCCTTGGATACAAGTGTTCAGGATAATTTGTTCTGGAGCACTGGTGTCAAACATGCATCAGCACGTGATGTATTGGGACTTTCACTCCTTTGATAAACCAGGCCGGGGTGATCAGCATGTGATATATCTGGCCCATGGGCTGCGAGTTTGTCACCCCTGTTCTACAGTCTCCAACTTTCTTTCAGGAAAGGGTGTTGAGAAGATGGTTGGGTTATAAGGTTCCTGGAAAATGCAGATTTTCCAAACCCTTTTCACTCAGAGTTCAAACTGAGGTGCAGCACTGAGGTGGCTTTGGCTGCACTTGTTAATGATCTGTGGCAACCCTGAAATAGGTTTGGTATCCATCCTGGCTCTTCTTAATGTGGCCTTCAAACCAGAGGTGGGATTCAAATTTTTTTACTACCGGTTCTGTGGGCATGGTTTGGTGGGCGTGGCAAAGGAAGAATACTGTAAAATCTACAGTCAGAGGTGGTATTTGCTGGTTCTCCGAACTACTCAAAATTTCCACTACCAGTTCTCCAGAACTGGTCAAAACCTGCTGAATACCACCTCTGCTTCAAACCCATTGACTTGTTGAGGGGGGTTGAGAGTAGAGAGCACCATTTTATGGTGGTTCTCCTCCTTACTCCAAGGCAAATTCCAATTAGTGCTGGAGTAGCAAAGCCTTTAGGTTCTTGCTTTGTGGGTTGCCTCAGGTTCTACCTTCTTTTTCCTCCTTTTTAATACTTTTTAAAACTGCTGGGTAAGGTCATCTCCCCTCGCATGATTGAACAGAATGGGGAATAATAATATATCAGTTAAATATTTTTGACACATCTTTCCCTGCCTCACAAAAATAATTTTAAATTGAAAAATCTATACAGGATTAAATGACGAAGCTCTGAGGAATACAGTTCTATTTTCTCATTCCATATTATATTTATATCTATTTATGTCCATTTACTTTTGAATGTTAACTTTCAAAACACATTTTTTGTATCTGCACACATAGTATAGCTACACGATCACATCCTCCACCCACACAAGTTGATTTGACATCAGTATAAAGTAATATGCCTTGAAACAAATGTTGACTTATTTTACCATTTAGGGAACCTTGTTACAGAACCCTGTATTTTACCTGAACTTAGCATGCCTGTGTTTCATTTGTTTTTATGGCTTTTAGTTCCATTAGTTCTTTCTCTTTAGTGATGCAAATATCCAAATCCAATACCTTACCAGTACAAGTAATGGGAAAATTGACATAATTGTTCATTGGAACTAAGGGCATGAGAGGAGAAAAGGATAAGTCAGCTAATTGAAGATGAATGTTTGAAAGGAGCAGGGTGATGTCAACCTTCATTTTTCAGTGTGGGTGACAAACAGCCTTTCTTGACTGAAAAAGTTGAAGCAAGCAAGCTTCTATTTTGGCAATTTTATGCCTGAGTAGTTATGTTTATAGTTTTGATTGGAGTTTCTGGGTGATTAACCATAACACAAGCATGGAGAAGAAGAGCTGTTTTATTTTTAAAATTTATATAACCTCTCTGAGTCTAATTCCACATATTTGGGTCCAGTGTACTGGTGGGGAATTAGATATTTTATCTAGATTGTGTGGCTATTTTTGGAAGTCATCTTAAGATAATATACAGTATTACTACTAAAAGTTGCTTCATTTGAACCACACAAAGGCAGATGATGTAAGATAACCTTTCCCAAATGCTGCTCTTCATACATTCAGGGTTACAATTCCCATATAATGTCTAGCTGATGTTAAAGAGCATTTTAGCAAAAAATGTAGAGGACCAGCTAATTTAGACTGAGGGCTGTTTCTCACTATTGCTGTTCCAAGATTATAACATATGAAATCTGTTTCATAAGAAGTCTGCTGTTTTCTGCCTTTAACCAGACAAGAACATTAAAGTTCTGCTGGATCTAATTAAGGTTCATGTTATTTAACATTCTGGTTTGAATGGCAGATAGCCAGGAGTTTATTAAAAAGATGATGCTTCATAGTACACAGAACTGTTTATTGCTAGCATTAGATAGTCCTGTATAAATTTCTTCAGACTTATAGAGATATATTTTGGATGCTAGGTCTGATGGCATCAATAAAGTTAAACTCATAAACCTGAGTATTTTTATTTTTAAGCTACTTTTGGCTGGAAATAATTATAGCTTTTAAAAAGAAAAAGTTTGAAAGACAATTCTTGCTCAGGATATGCTTCTCCCATTTTTGCTTCTGATAAACAGGTTTTATTAGAATTTCATCAGAAGTGATTATTGATTTGATTGTGTGCCACCAAGTGGAGGTCAACTCACCACTTTGTCTCCTGAGGGATTTAAGCTAACTTCATATTTCCTGGACTCTAAGATTCCACCCCCCCTTCAATTTATCAAAATGTAAGGAATCTTATACCAGCTGTCAGCTACTACCCCTCCCTTCTTTCCCACTTGCACTTCAATTACGAGGTTGTACCTTAACATTAAGGTGACAATATTCTGTTTCCTAGGAAAAGTAGCAAAAATATCCTTCACAGAAATATCTTTAGAAAAGAAACATTCATGCCATTCCAGGAATACCTTACTGCATTAAACAAACTATAGTGAGTTTTAATTAATTCTCTGTAATTTGATCTTTCTTTACTGCTGTTCACCCAACTTTATAGAAGTGGAACAGATTGAAGCTATTGCCAAGTTTGACTATACAGGACGATCACCACGTGAATTATCCTTCAGAAAAGGAGCTTCCCTTCTCTTGTACCATCGGGCATCTGAAGACTGGTGGGAAGGTCGCCATAATGGTGTAGATGGTCTCATACCACATCAATATATTGTAGTACAAGACATGTAAGTAATTTTTTTTTCTTGCACAGCAATTTGCATTTGTAACCACTAAAAATATAAAACTATACGTAGTACAAAGGTGCTTTTTCAAGAGGCTAAATAGACATTTAGCTATACGAAGTACAGTTTTAGCCTTTTGAGGAAAATGGGAAATTAGTATATTGTTTATGAGTTTTGCCTGAGTTTTGCCTGAGTTGAGGTATTGCTGTTATTTATGTTGATTTTCTTCTTTCCTCACTTTTCTTCCCAACATTTACATGTTTGTTTGCTATAAGCTGCATTTCAGGCAAAGAACTATCTCACTTCTTGAACTATTAGTGTGACCCATTAGGTAATTATTTCAGAAATATGTCCTTACCTCAACAGAGAAGCAGAGTTACTATGGGTGAGCAAAAAAAAAAAAAGTGGGAATAGGAGTGAGCTTCCCCATTGACATTGATTGTGTGAAACTGGCAAAGAGCTCATGAATCACTCTTCCTCCTCCTTGGTTGACCTGCAGAACTGCCTGACAGTTTCTGGGGGGAAGAACAAAGAGAGCTGTGGACCATAAGGAAAATTTCCCCCCTCACCAACCCTGTATCCTCAGGACTCCTTCCCTCCAATGAAGAAAAGGAAAATCTGTTGACCACCAATGCACCCCAGTGAGCCCTATCTTGCCATCAGATATTTGAGTAGCTCCCTTGTCCTTCCCTCACTCACCCACCACTTTTAAGAGATTTCAAATTTTGGCTTCATTTCCAAAGGAGCCAATCACACTCAACTGAGTGCAGATGCCAGATGGAAGTGGCAAAGAGAGTGGGGATTTGGCTGTCTTGTCTCCCCTTATGCCTCCAGGTTTCTGAGAAGTATAGTCAGAAGGCATGGTATGCTGAAGCGGCCACAACTTCTGCAAATTTCATTCCAACAGGAGTCTTATCAATTAGCATGTTGAGTTACCTTGGTTCAATAACTATTGCCCTATACTTTCCAGTTTCACCCAATTGAAGGTTTCAGTCAAACAGACCTAAGAATTTTAGTGGTATATAGATATGCAAATATAAAAGATTAGACTAGCAGCAGAAGCAACAAAGTTATACACTACATAGCGTTTTGTTAAAAGAGGATTTTAAAAGATTTGATGTTATGTACAGAGAGCTTTACCTGAAAAAAAAAACAAGCACAGTGGGACAGATATACATGCAAGTTATAAAAGTAATTAATGACAACATGAGTGTACTTCAAGTGGCTTACTGTACAAATCAACCTACTCAGAAAATAGAATTTAACAAAATATAGAGAAAACAATTACGCTACAGTAGGGCTATCAAACTCCCAGTCCATGGGCTGGATGCATTATGCACTGGCCATGCCCACGCCCAGTTTAGCAAAGGCACAAAAGTTTTATATGTCACGTGACTGTTTTGTAGCTTCAATATTTTTAAAAGTGATATAATTAATTTTTAGATACTTTCCATTTAAATGCCATCTACTCTAAATAGCTAGTACCCTACCTTGTAGTTGCAAGGCCTGCATCATCCTAAAGACAGTTACTTTGATATTGGAGGTAAAATTAGAGAATTTTTTCAACGTGAAGAGTGTGCTTAGGTTTCTTTCAACAGCATTCTAAAAGTAAATGGATGTAGCCAACTTTCATGCATTTATTCATTGTGTATCATTACTCATCTTAACAAGTGAGACTGGGCAGCTATACAGATTAATAAATTAATATTTTTCCTTTATTTTTAATGTTTTAATATGTACTTTTTTTACTGTTGTAACTGCCTCTAGTTATAAAGGAAAATATCGTTGTTTCTGCTTTTTCTAACAGACAGAAGGATGAAAAGGGTACTAACTGGAGTGGTTAGAGCTAAGGTTTGAGGAAATGTATTATAAATGTTTAGTAAATATTTTTAAGGGTAAAATAGGTACCTTAAGCTAGTGAAGACCTGGAGGCATCCCTCTTACCCTTAGCCTTCACCAAAAAAATGAATGAATGAATGAATGAATGAATGAATGGAAGGAAAGAAAAAAAGAAAGAAAAAAAGATTAGAGGTGGAGATAATATTCTCACTGGAGGTTTTACTGATTTATTTTAATGTATCCAGCTAATCAGTAGAAATGTATGTATTATCAACACTATGAACAGTATATTTGTAAGATCAGATAATTATTATAAAAATAAAGAAAAAAAATAGCGCTGAGAATTATACTACAAAGAGAAGAGTGTCCACCAAATGACCATATTGCTTTGCGTCTCTTCTTTGCCTTTTCCTTGCTAATCCCCGCACCACCAGAAACTATATATTTATTTATCATCCATTCCTGCAAGAATGCTGCATTTTTACATGATAATATATTATGTGATAATTCATATGCAGAAGAAACCCACATTTCTTGAAGTCTTGATTGATTTTAGGCTCTGGGAGTATAATCAAGAACACAGATATCTGTAATACACAGTGAATTATCAAGTAAATATAATGTAATAAATGTGGAAGCGGTTCTCAAAATTAAAACCAACCTTGGAGTTAAATTGTCTCACTCAAAATAGAACTGAAAAGAATTCTAGACCCCCAGTTTAGATTTTTTTAATTTGCATCACAATGGGTAGTTTTAGTTCCCAAATTCTTCATGGACACTGTTATGCCCAAGTGACCAAATTAGAACTTACTGTAAAGCCCAGGTCTTTTCTAGATTTCTAGGCATATAACATGCCTTCAGGACAAAATACAATCTCTACTCTTCAGAATTTCTGTGAAGATAATAACTGTGAAGATGAGAAATGACAAACTGTGTTTTAGGATGTCAGAACACAACCCCCAGCATTTCCTATGTGCATCATTGCAACATCATTTTGTCATCTATTTCATCACTTGCTGCCCATCAGACCTCCCCCCAAACAAATGGTTGTGTTAACAAATGATCTCTGTGGACACACTGTTCACAACTAATTCCATTGTTGACAACTAACCATGTTGTCATTTGAAACAGTGTTGTTGGTGTGATGCAGCCAAATAAGCTCCTTTTTTAAAGAAAAAGCAACATTCACTGAAATATGAAAAATATATGTGTAATGACAGCGGTGGAAGCCTTTTCTTTGAAAGAGTTAAGAAAAAAAATCCCTTAAAAAATGCAGGTTGAGCAAGACTTTTCTTTTTCTAAATCCAATCCATTAGATTCTGGTAGTAGCTGCTACTGTTCACCTATCTTTTTGAACTAGTCTTCTCAATAAGTTAAGCCCATGTCACACTGCCCAATGGATGCAAAATGGACACAGCGGACGAGCAAAATGTTCCATCCGTTGTTATCCGCTCTCAAAAGGGGCAAAAATTTGCATAACCGGAGCGGATAACACGGACGCGGGGAGGACGCAGGGCGGATACAAAGCGGATGCAAAGCGGATGCGGAACGGAAGTCCAGCGGATGGAAGCGGATGGGAGGGGATGGCACATCCGCTAGGCTTCCGGAGGGCCTCAGCAAAGCGGACGCGGAATGGATACAGCGGATGCAGAGCGGACGCTGAACGGATGAAGCGGATGTAGAGCGGAAGCCTAGAGGATGCACAGCGGAAGCCTAATGGATGCCTGGCATTCACTGCGCATGCGGGGAGGATGCATTGCGTCAGCCCCGCGGATATAACGGAAGCAGCTCGGAAGCAGGTCGCCATTCAGAGGAAAGACCTGCTGCCGGACACATTGGCTGCCTTGCCTGCCCTGCCTGCATGTCTGCCTGCCAGCCTTGCTGCCAGCCTTGCTACCAGGCTCCCTGCCAGCCTTGCTGCCAGCCTGCCTGCAAGCCTTGCTGCCAGCCGGTCTGCCTGCCAGCCTTGCTGCCTGCCTTGGTTCATGTCTGCCTGCCAGCCTTCCTGCAAGCCTTGGTTCATGTCTGCCTGCAAGCCTTGGTGCCTGCCTGCCTGCCAGCTTCCCTGCCAGCCTTCCTGCCAGCCTTCCTGCCAGCCTTGGTGCCTGCCTGCATGCCAGCCTTCCTGCCAGCCTTGGTGCCTGCCTCCCTGCCAGCCTTGGTGCCAGCCTTGGTTCCTGCCAGCCTCCCTGCCAGCCAGCAACCCCACAACCATGCGGAAGCACAGCAAGTGTCAGCCATCTGCTGCCAGCCCTAGCAAGAGGGACAGGGCTACCATCCCGCCCCCTGGCCCTCACTCTGGTTCTGCTGGGGCTTCTGCAGCACGGGCTCGCTCTTCTGGGGCTGGGGCTTCTGCTGCTTCTGCTTCTGCTTCTGGAGGAGCTGATGACAAGCACTCCAGCACCAGCCACCTCTGCAGCACCTGCACCCTTCACCCCTGAGACTGAGCGACCAAGAGGAGTGCCAGAGACTCATTTTTGTTTTATAGCTTCTTGTTAATAAAGTCTATTTATGATTCACACACTTGCTTCATTTCTTTTTTTTAATAAAGTCTTGCTGGAAACTTTTAGAAATGGTTTAAGCCTTTGCATGCTTGTGGGATGGGTAAAGATAGCTTTGGGATGGGTTAGGATACCTGTGGGATGGGTAATAGCTATGGGATGGGTTAGGATAGCAGTGGGATAGATAAACCTCCAGTGCAAGCATAGTGGGACTGTATGGTCCACCCTCCCAGGTACCACACCTATGGCCCTTTATTATTAATAATAATGTAATAATTATCCACACATGTCAACATAAACACAACTCTTTATTAAACGCCCTGTTCATTGTAGGCCAACCAAACATACATGGCCCAATTTTATCCGTGTGATGAGACAGGCTGAAGGAAGCATCCATTAAACATCTACCATCCTGTCTTGCCACTCCACTGCTCCAGCTGGGGAGTTGCACCAGTGTCTCAGGAGGTTGCGCTGTTTCTTCGCTTCATGTGAGGCTCTGTTGGGGCCTTGCACATCCTCAGTGTCGATCAGGTTTCGCCCTTGCCTCCATTCCCCAGGCTCCATGTCCCCATTGCCTTGCTGGAGGTCCACGAACCTGTTCTGCAAGACTGGGTAGCGGGTGCGCATGAGATTGTGCAGGATGCAGCAAGCTTCCACGATCCCCCTCATGGTCTCTGGGCAATGCTGCATGTTGGTGAGAAGTACCTGGAACCTGTTGGCCAGGATGCCAAAGGCGTTCTCCACCACCCGCCTTGCCCTGGACAGCCTGTAGTTGAAGATCCTCTCTTCACGGGTGAGGAGTCTGGAGGTGTAGGGCTTCATGAGGTAGGTTGTGAGGGAGAAGGCGTCATCCCCCACGATGAAGTAGGGCACATCTTGAGTGTCGTTGGGCAGGGGGTCTGGATCTGGGAAGCCCACCATGAGGTTGCGTTCCAGCTCCTCCTTGAGGTGACTGGCGTTGTATACCTGGGCATCTGAAGATGAGCCGTTGCCTGAAGCATCGATGTACATGAACTTGTAGTCAGCATCGACCATGGCGAAGAGGATGATGCTGAAGAAGCCCTTGGAGTTGAAATAAGTGGACCCCGACTTGGCTGGAGATTTGCAGGCCACGTGCTTGCCATCTATGGCTCCAACGGTGTGTGGTAAGTTCCACTTCTGATACCACTGCTCTGCAACTTTCTTCCATCCTTCTTCAGTGGAGGGGCACTGGAGGAGCTCCTCCTTGTATTCTTCGATGATGGCCTGCACCACTTCTCTGACCACAATGCTGATGGTGTTGGATGGCACCCTCCAGCCGTACTGCATGCTCCTGTAGGAGGTCCCTGAGGCCAGGTGGCGCAGAGTGAGTGCCACCTTGAGCCCAGGTTCCAGGCTGGGCCAGAAGCTGGTGTTTGCCTTGGTCAACCTGGGTGTCAGCCGCTGCACAACTTCGTCAAACATGGCTGGCGGCATCCTCATGAAGTTCTGGAATGCCCGAGTGTCTTCGTTCCTGAGCTCCACCATCAGCTTGTTGTACAGTCCGTCCTCTGCTCTTTTGCGAACCATCTTCGGATCCAGACTCTTTTTGGGTGGCTCCTTTTCTTCTCGCAGTAGAGTTCACAGAGCCTGCAGATGGCTTCGCACTGTTGCAGAAGGATGGTGGCTGCCAAAAGGACTTTGTCATCCTTACCCATCCCACAAGCATGCAAAGGCTTAAACCATTTCTAAAAGTTTCCACCAATCCATGGTGGACATGACTGGATGCTGTGGAAGAGGAAGAGTCAGATGAAGGCTGCAGAGGTCTGCACCGCTGGGCTGCTGTTCTGAAAGTGAGATGCAGGCGAGTTGCTCCCCCTTTTTATAGGCAGTATAGGTTTTCCGCTAGGCATCCTCTAGGCATCCTCTAGGCATCCTCTAGACATCCTTAATATCCGAGATAGGTCCCCTCTGCGAACATTTTTTCCGTTTTAAATGCTTTGTTTCCATTCTGCATCCGCTAGGCATCCGTTCTGCATCCGTTCCGCTTCCTCCCTGTGTCCGGGCGGATGGAGTTCCGCGGATGCGTAGCGGACGCCAAGCGGATATAGCGGATGCGTAACGGATGCGTAGCGGATGCGTAGCGGACGAACTGGATACATTTTCTGCACAAAAGTTTTAGGCAGCCCAAAACTTTCGGAGCGGATGAAACGTCAATAAACGGATGCTGGACGGATGGAGAGGAAGCAAAACGGAGGCAGTGAGTACATCGCGTTTTCGAACGGATGGCAAGGTTTTTTGTCCGTTTTACATCCTCTTTGCATCCGTTGGTTCAGTGTGACATGGGCTTTAGGGACATGTGCTCAATATTGACTGCTACCCAGTGAGAAAAAAATAGCATTTGTACCAACCAAATATTTAAAAGTGCTTTACAGCTTTTTTTTTTTAATTGTTGTTGTTCAAACATCTCTAGTTATCAGAGACTGTCTGGACAAGTGCTTGTTGGTTTTTTGGCATAGTTTTCCAGAAGTGGCTTGCCACTGCCTCCTTTCTATTACTGAGAGAAAGTGAATGATACAAGGTCCTCCAATTGATTTTATGCCGAAGGCAGAACTAGAACTCACTTTCTCCTGGTTTTTAGCCTTATAAAACCATTACATCAAACTTTACAATAAACAGTTGTAAAATTAAGTGTTGGAAGAAATATCCTTCTGGGTTCAGTTCCAAGTGGGGAAGAAAGACACTGGAAACATGGTGATTGCTTGGAAAGATGGTTTAATGGTGGACAGGACCACATGGCTTGGAGCTCCAAAGTGAAAAGGAAATGACATGCTTCAAGATGTTGGATGAAAGAAAAAGGGGCAAGATGCAGAGAGACCCTTAGTTTTATACCCTCTGTTGAGCCACACCTTAGTATTTCCTGTTCCCGTGTAAGAAATGTATCCCATTGGCTGTCAGACTCCCAAAGGTGGGGGGTCTTAGCTAACTTTGTAGGCTTTGGACCACATGACTTCACCTGAGTGCTGGCTGATGCAATCTTCTCAGGCTCTGTGATGAGATGGCTTTGTTATGTAGAATTTTCTGGCCCGGGCCTTAATGGCCCACCCATTAACAAAAGTGGGGTGAGCTTCTGCTTCTGAGGTGAGTTTCTGCTTCTGAGTTTCTACTTCTCTTGGGGAAATGTTCTGCCTTTTTAATATATCCTAAAGTATTTCATTTTTTCTAGGAGGGGGGGTTATAACTTTCAACAAGGAAAAATCAGGTAGCTCTGCATTTATATGCTCCAATCCTATAGGACACAGTGTGTAAACTTTATTGGCATCCAGCCATAAGAAAAGAAAAGACTTATGCATGAGATGAAAAAGAAAGTATGTTTAGGCCCGTATATTGTGTACAGGGGATTTATGTAAAGTTTTCAGATATGAGCAGGCAACAAGGTAGAAACCCAAGCTTTTCTGATATATAGAATAGAATAGAATAGAATAGAATAGAATAGAATAGAATAGAATAGAATAGAATAGAATAGAATAACAGAGTTGGAAGGGACCTTGGAGGTCTTCTAGTCCAACCCCCTGCTTAGGCAGGAAACCCTATACCATTTCAGATAAATGGTTATCCAACTTCTTAAAAACTTCCAGTGTTGGAAGTTCAATACTCCTAAATAATCAACTAGAATCATAGATCTAGAAGAGACCTTGGGAGCCTTCTAGTCCACCCCCACTACCCAAGGCAGGAGACCTTACACCATCCTGTACAATGGGTGTCCAATAATTTCTTGAAAACCTCCAGCGATGGAGCACTCGCAACTCTGGGAGGCAAGCTGTCCATTGATTAATTGTTTTCACTGTCAGGAAATTTCTTCTTAGTTCCAGGTTGGGTCTCGCTTTTTAACAAGTTCCACCCATTCCTTTTTGTTCTAGCTTCTGTTGCTTTGGAGAATAAGTTGATCCCCTGTTCTCTGTCACAGTCCTTCAAGTATTGAAAGACAGCTGTCATGCCACCTCTAGTCTTTCTCTTCATTAAGCTAGACATAACCTAGTTCCTTTAACTGTTTATCATACAGGTTAACCACAGCAAATCCATTGCTATTTTACCCATCCGTTGGCACAAATTAATGAACAAGTTTTTCCCTCGTTAAGTATGAAGCTCAGCCTAACAGAAATTTTTGTTATTCACAGGGATGATGCCTTTTCCGACAGCCTTAGTCAGAAGGCAGATAGTGAAGCAAGCAGTGGACCTCTGTTGGATGATAAAGCCTCATCAAAGAATGACATACAATCTCCAACAGATCATATTTCAGACTATGGATTTGGAGGAGTAATGGGACGGTAAAAAAAACCCAACACTTTATTCTTATTTGGATGCAATTATCTCTCTTCCCTGTTCTTTTCTGGCTATAGGCAAGACAACGTGAATACATAGACTGTAGAAAAATTGTGAGCTGACTTAACACAGTTAGTGTCAAGTTTAAATTGGAAGAAGTATGCATATTGATTTATTACACTGTGTCCACTATAAATCCGTCTACTTTAGGTTGCTTATTATAGTGGAAGCAACAAAAATAACTTTAAAAATTACAACAACATGAAATTGTTAAATTATTAAGAATTATAATATCCATTGTTTTGTAAAGGCTAGAAGTTAGCCACAGGGTTCAAGCCATTGTGTAACACTATAGCAGCCATTGAACAGACTTGCTTCTCCTTCACTCTCATATTGTAACTTCTTTAGGGGGAGGAATGTGAGGCACGTCATTCTTATTTGATCATGGAGGATCATAAAAGCATGAATTCTTCTCAGAACAGACTGTCCCAAAGGTAGCTTGAACCAGTCCCTGCAGGCATTTGTAGGTCATAACCAAAGCTTTGAAATAAACCTGGAAAAAATAGGCTACCAATGCAGTGCCTGCAATACTGGGTCTAATTCTGTTAAAATAGCTCCCACCTCTTGCAGTCATTAGCTATCCTATTTTATACTAGCTGAAGTTCCAAGTTATCTTCAATAGCAATCACCCTTGGAGGTTATTGCAAGAATCCAGCCTGGAAGTAATAAGGGCAAGACTTATGTGACCAGGGATCTCTGTTCAAAATACACAAGACAGAGTGGGGTGAAGGCATCCCTGATCATGGTGTCTTATCTGCTGAACAAGCAGAAGCCACGAAGACATAATTCACAGATCATAGATCTGTTCCTTCAGAGGATGTGTTACTTCCTCAGGAGCTAACCTGATAATGAGCCAGATGGTTTCTGGTCAAACAGTAACTCATATTTAGGCCGGAGAGTTTGACAGCCCTGATCTAGTTAGTGAGTAAAAAATATATTCAGCACAGGTCAGGTTAAGAAATATGCATCACTTATTTATTGATGACCTTAAACTAACAGAAGATATCCCAGCAATGTCAAATATCCAGATATTAAATATACAGGGAGAGCCCTGTAATACCCACATAGGAAGGGCCAGGAATTTAATTCTTCAAGTTGACATTTTAAGACATTCACTATATTTCCCTCTTTAAAATAGCTCTATGAAGTTATCAATCCAGCTGAATTTGGAAATGTGGAGTAACGATTTCACAAGCAGGTTGGTCTTATTTTCCAGGGTCAGGTTAAGATCTGATGGAGCAGCAATCCCTCGCCGTCGAAGTGGGGGTGACACACATAGTCCCCCGAGAGGATTTGGTCCAGGAATAGATACTCCTCCTCGAGCAGCAGCTTGTCCGAGCAGTCCTCATATGCTGCCATTGAACAGAGGTAGGATTGAAAGCCCAGAAAAACGTAGGATGGCAACGTTTGGAAGTGCTGGCAGTATCAATTATCCAGATAGAAAGACATTGAGTGATGGCCATCAACTGAGGTCTACTTGCAGCTCAACTCGGCATAGTAGTCTTGGAGATCAGAAATCACTAGAAGCTGAAGCACTGGCAGAGGTAAGAGAAGAGCTATGTAGAAACTGCATATTATAGAAATTTTAGATACATCAGATATTTAGCATTGTATTTTTAAAAAAATTAAATCTATAACAGCTTGGTTTAAGGGTTATTAGTTTCTGAAGTCAAATAAAATGCATCAAGAATTTTCCAACATCAAATGTTTTATTATTTATGGTACATCCCTGTCTTTTACAATAGAAGTATTTTTTTTTTGAATTACCATTTAAAAAATAGTAATAGTGCCTGGTAAAATTGCAGCCTTCAGAGGAAGTTAAGAATATACTCCTGGTTAAGAGTAGTCTCTCTAATTCATGCACTCACTTTTCTTCTGCATCCCAGAACATTGCTAATAAACAGATTTTTTTTTAGAGGGACAGGGAGAGTTCAAAGAACAAAATATGTGCTCAAGCTTAGTTTTTGTAGTTCTGATGAAAATCATTTTTTTTGTGCAACTGTGAGCCCTTAGGTGCATGTGTATGTATGTGTGTGAAGATTATGTAGTAGTATCCAGCTGAAGCTTGATTGATCAAGCAGGATTGGACCTGGTTAATATTTGGATGGACTGATTTGATCCCTGATTTGAATCAGAAAATGCCAGTTCTACAGGTTAGACTAAGAAGTTAAAAAAAAACCAGCCTCTCTGAAGAAAGTACAGTATCTTCATGAAACCATCTGGAAATGAGCTAAACACAAAGGACATTCTCTCTATTTGTCACATATGTGAAAGAAACTCAAGCAACAGGCTCTGCAAATCTATTGAGCTCAAAAGGTTTTCCAGCCCAAAATATTTTCCTTATACAGTATATCAAAAGATTGCTGATTTATATCAAGGAGGAAAAATGACAGGGAGAAATAATAACAGATAACAGATCATCAGAGTTGGAAGGGACCTTGTAGGTCATCTAGTCCAACCCCCCGCCCAAGTGGGGGACTCTATACCATTTCAGACAAATGGCAGTCCAATCTCTTCTTGAAAGTCTCAAGTGATGGCACTCCCACAACTTCCGAGGGCAAGCTGTTCCATTGGTTGATTGTTCTCACTGTCAGAAAGTTTTTCCTTGTTCCCAGGTTAAATCTCTCCATGTTCAGTTTCCATCCATTATTCCTTGTCTGGCCTACAGGCGCTTTAGAAAATAGCTTGACCCCTTCCTCCCTGTGGCAGCCCCTCAAATATTGGAAGACTGCTATAATCCTTGCTGAGGGTTTTTAAAAATCTGAAATGGCAAGTATGCCTTTTAGAAGATAGAATAAACATAAAATAAATGGCTATATATGTGCAGGTTCAGCTGAGTGTCTCTTTTCTTTTAGCTATATGGATTGCTCAAAGGTTAGTGGACCTGTTGATTTTTCAGGCTGACATCTTTCAACTTTTCTGTGTGGGTTGTTGATTGAGTTGTCACTTCCTAGCTTTTTTGCTTAGTATTATGACACTTTCCATTCCAGAAAACCTAATGGATAGCAGTGTTCCATTTTTAAATAAAGCCATTGGTGATTTGTACATCATTAGATTTACTTTTAGTACCGCCATTTTCTTTTTATAGGGGAAAGGGAGCCTTTCTCCCCCCCCCATTTAATTTACACAGCAGTAAGCATTTCATGCCTACGACTAGGACTGTGTCCAAAGCTCTAAAAACTGTTTAAACAAAAATTTGTAATTGTTTGTGTATGCTGCTTCTTTTAAAGTTGGCAGGGAAGCAAGCTGAAAAGCAATTACAAATTGACCAGTTCAAAATGATAGGTAGTGAGAACTCTAAAGAAAGGGTTGATTCTTCCAACTTCTTATCTTTGTCATAAAACCTGACATAAAGAGCCTTTTATTAATTAGCAGGAAAAAAGCACTAAAAATATACATCAGGGAGGACAAGCACTATAACATTAAAGGAAAAAAGGAAAGTTAGAAATGGTTAGTAAAGAATTGTGAACAACAGAGAAAAACAAACAAAAATATAATTGAAAAGAAATATGAAAAAAAAACTTCCATGTACATTTCTGTATAAATGCATAATAATTCCTGGAGAACAGTCAAATTTCAGATCATCCTAATGAACCCTAATCTGGTATCTTTTGATTGACAACTCTTTGGAGGCCAAGAGGCTTAGGAAGATTGGAATTAGACTATCCTGGTTAAATGTAATAGTTGCTTAGTGATATTAAATGTTGGAGTGCAACCTGATATTCATAATCTCATATAGTATTTCACTGAATTCAACTATTCCAGGGTGCAGAATCAGGCATAGACTTGAAAAGAAATTCTGCTAAAGTTGATAGCATTTCATTCTCAGCAAGAGATGGAGTCATAAAACGATTCAAAAATGTCAGTCCTATATCAGTGACCTTTCCCAAAATTATATATTAAATGTATCTGAGTATTTTGCTCTAATGAATATTACAGAAATAAGAATAGTGATTCATGGTGACATACACAAAATTAAATATCACATGTATTTGCGGGTTCTGATTTAGTAAAGACTATTCAGGTAAGAGATATTTGAGGTAAGTGTAAATGTCAACCAAGTGTGCAACTGCTGTTAAATGAAAAAAACACAGGGCAAAGATATCTGTTTCATGGCAGGAACAGTTTGGAAAGGGATTCAAAATAAAACTACTAATCTGTAATGTTATTATAGAAATGTACGACACATTACATTTGGAGTTCCATTTTGGCCTCAAGAAATGAACTATGGAACAAGAAAATAATGACAAGAATGATTGACTGATTATATGCTAACTAGTTGGTGTTGACTCTAAGCGTTCTCATACAGATATACATTTCTTCCACAACTATCTGCTCCTAACTCAAACTTTTGGGTTTTCCAACAGTGCATTCTTTTCTGCCATAACTGAATCTATCTTTCTTGCTGCTTGTCATTGGCATCTTCTCTTTCTTTCCACCTTCCTCAGAGACCTACATAAGTATTTGCATAATGTGTCCAAAATATGGTAATTAGAGCTTGGACATTTATGCCTCAAGAGGAATTGTTCAAACCATTTGTTTGTATCCTTGGTTGTCCATAATATCATTGGGAGTCTTTTTCAAGAATGAGCTTCAAAACTTATCATCATCATCATCATCATCATCATCATCATCATCATCATCATACTTTATTTGCGGTCACAGACCAAAACACAAGTACAACAAACGAAGAACATAGGAAAATTAGTCATGAACAATTGGTCACCAAAAACCTGACTAAGGGGAATTACAGCATTCTCCTCTGATGGTTACAGCTCTTTAAAAAAAATTGGAAACTTGAGAAGTGATGTATGAGGAGCCATCCCTGAGACAATATAAGAACAAATTACTAACATTGGGTCTAGAAGGGTCTGTTTCAAGGAAAGACAGTAACTTTGAACTGCCTGCATTATACATAGGACAATATAAAAGGACATGCTCCACAGTTTCAACCTCAGCTCTGTCACAGGGACATAACCGCTCATTCATCGGGAGGCTCTTAAATTGCCCATCCAGTAATGCTTAGGGCAAGACATTAAAGGGAGCTAGGGAGAAAGCTCTTCTATACTTGGGAATGGTTAGAGTGTAAAAATAGGAAGCCATCCTCAGTCCATAATTGTTAAATTGGCTGAAAATCAGAGGGGAGCAAGTTTTGTTAACTCTGGCTCATAGATATTGCAAGTCAATGTCCACAAGCCATTGGACTACCCTAAATTGGGTGTCCTTAAGGCCATAATCTCCCAGGGCTTCCCCTGAAAACATATCAATATTCTCCCTTATCCTGCTTCTTCAAAGTCCACTTTTCACTTCTCTAGAGTGCCACAGGGAATAAATACAATGACTTGCACTATCCCAGTCTTTATAGATATAAATCCATCATGGCATCTTAATGTTTTTTCCAAGCTCTTCATTGTTATTCTACCAAGTGCTAGTCTATGGCATATTTCTTGACTGCTTGTTCCTTTATTATTGATTGTAAAAGATAGAAGCAATCTATCATTTCAGTATTTTAATTATAAAGTCTAGCCAGAATAATTAGTAGGGTTAAAAAAAAGTATCTTACAAGCAACAGTAAAATGTTTAGGTCTCTTTAGAATAAATTGAAGATAGATAAGAGGAATCAGGATGTACAAAAACAAATAGAGGTGGGACAAATTCACAATGTTACAATTTAGGGATCACACATTGAAACAAAATATGAAAAGAATGAGGACAGACAAAAGAATCACATAACAAAAAGCTATTGCCATCAATATATCTATGCACAGTGGAGTTTTCTTAGCAAACAGTGTTATTCACAATTCAAGTCTTGACTTTTTTTAAAGAGGCACTATAAGTTGGTTTTATCTGCTGAAAGTGATGCAATCCATTATTCATCAATTGCTGTCAAAGTTCATCTGTCAAAGCTAAGCCTGTCTTTTTAATAAGATATATACTGTATATTGTTAAATATATTGTTTTCTAAAAGCTTGGAAAACACACACACACATACATACACACACAAACAAAAATATTTAAATATAAATATATATATATATTATATCTATTTATCATCTGTGTCTGTCTGTCTGTCTATCTATCTATCTATCTATCTATCTATCTATCTATCTATCTATCT
>BLBF01000003.1:30752734-30763808 GCA_015471245.1 Laticauda colubrina | reverse complement strand
TCTATCTATCTATCTATCTATCTATCTATCTATCTATCTATCTATCTATCTATCTATCTATCTACCATATCTATCCATCCATCTATCTATTCAATTTGTGGTCTACAAAATAGCGGCTAAGATATTGCAAGCATGACAAAGTAATATTTTTTCCTAGTTGCCAGCAAAACATCCATTGATTCATTTGCATGAAATTCTGGTATTCTCTGGAATCAAGGGTATTTCATTCATTTCTAGAATAGGATGTACAGTAGATTCCTGCTGTGGTCTGACAAATCACCCTATTGGAAACACAGACCATGCTATTCTACTCATCCCTATTTCTACATTAATATTTGTTGTTGTGTCTTCAAGTCAGTTTTGACTCCTGGGGACTGCCTGGACAGAAAACCCTGCAGTTTTGTTCCCAAGCTTTTTTAGAATGATTTGCCATTGCCATGTCCTAAATACCATTAGTACTCTGAAAGATCTTTTTCCTCAGTAGCATCATCTGGCAGTATATTGTCAGTAATTTTATATTTTCTATCCATGTGGTTGTCTTGGTAAAACTACTTGGTAATGCCTTTGCCATTGCCACTGAAGTGATCATCTGCCTCTGACATCTTTCTATGTTGCAGCTGCCCAGTAGGTTCCTGCTTGTTTTAGCTGAGCAGCTGGGATGACATTCATGCCATGGGCAACCCTGCTGGGAATTTACACTCTGGGCATTCACTCTCTGTATTCTTCACTCATCCCTTTCAGGAACAGTTGCCCCCTCCCATGATGAAGCAGCACAGCAGGCACCGGGAAGGGGAAATCACTCATAAATGAAACTAATTAGACACCAGTGCAGTTGATTTAAAATTGGTGTACTATGGCTCATAAAATGTACACATGAAAACAATCTGGCTCCCAATACTTTGTACCAGCTGTGGTTTTTGGACACTCTACAAGGGCAGCCCCTATGATTCTTCAAGGGCAGCAACCAATTACTGTGCCTTGTAGACATTGAAATAGGATGTGATTAATGCATAGATTGCTGTAGCCATAGCCATAGCCATATGCTTCAGAAAGGGAGCATAGCTGGTACCCTGGCAAAGATTTATCATGTTTTTATCTTGTTCATTTATTTATGTCTTCCTCACTCTCATTTCTTTTGTCAGTGTTTCACTCCCCTGTCCTCTTCCCCTCTTACTGGCAGTTATTAGACTCCAGTGGCAGGGAACACCTCTCCCCAATTACTTCTACCTGGTACTTCTACCAGAAGAGGCATGTTGCAGGCCTTGTCTGCTCAGAGGTTCCATCTGGCAGGACCCAGGAGTAGTATTGCTGTCGTAACTGCCTTCTGGAACATACCTCCCTCCCTAAGATGAGATCAGCCCAACCAATATGTCTTCTGGAAAACCCTCAGAATGAGTAACCTGGGGGTTTCCTGGGAGAAGATAGCCAGATGCTATCTGTATCTGCCCTCTCACAACCTTCTTTTTATTTATGTTAATTATGTAATTGCTTTAATTCATTTGTATATTCTGCTCTAATTGTGGATTTTATTGTGTGCCATCCAGAGAGTTACCTTGTGTGACATGGATGGCTGTATAAATTTGATAAAATAATAAATAAATAGAAGAGATAGCTTCATGTAAGATGCAAATGCATAGCAAGCTAAATGCCTTCCACCCAAAGAGGATGCATCAGGAGACACCAAATATTAATTAGATAAGAAAGGTAGCAGTACCATCTCAGTCCTAAACAGAATGGCTGACCTGATATTTTGCCATACCAAAACTCAAAGAAGTGGGAATTGCATTGTGGAAATTAAGTTATAGTTGAAAGAGCTCACATCCATTTGAAATCAGAAATGCAGCCTCCAGGTATGTTAACCACGTTCACTTGATATTGCATCTACTTGTTTATCAGTTCTCCTGTGTTCTTTTTTAATTGGATCATATCTAAAATGTCATATTTTTATTGAGAAATTTTGTAAGTTACCTACAGTATGAGATCCAAAAATAACTTTTCACATTCTCAGTGTGCCTCAGTGTAGGAAACTCTTTCCAACCTTTGCGCTTCAGGTCTCTTGGGCTTCAGCTCTTACAATTCATAGCTGGAGAACCAGCCTAGAGGAGGCAAAGTCATGTACTAGACAATATGAAACAAGGTCATGCACTAGACTGGGGTGTCAAACATGGGCCAGATGTGTGACACACAGGGCACAAAAAACATCGCGAAATGTCCTGTGATGACTATGAGGCACAGCGAGTTTGACACCTGTGCACTAGACCATTGTATGAATATAGAATTTATATGCTTTAATTCATGGGCAAGCAGAGACTTGATTACTGTCATCAGTCTCATGAAATTCTTTCCTGAGTCATTGTTCTTATTCATGGTTATCTCTATCAAACCTTCTGCCCAAAGAAAATAAGACAGGAAACTATTGTCAGCTTTGGAAGCCATATTGAAACCAGATGCTCTCAAGCTGCCACATTTTAAGCCTGGGAAAGTGGGAGGGCAGAAGTTCTTGGGGTATATGTAGTTAGACAAAATAACATTATTTTTGGAGTTCAAGGTCATGCTATTATCCGCATATGTGAGAGGAAGTCTTCAGTTGGGACGGATGATGATTGGGGCATGTGATGTGATGATGGGTGTAGGCGGTTGGATTTGTAGTTTTGATTATTGCAAGGAAGCCTGGAATTTTCAGATTTGGAATTCCTCCAATTGTGCCAGTTACTATCCAAATAAAAGAGAACTTTTGAGCAATGTCTCTCTCGGAGTTATTGGTTGGAGTGGAGGTTGGCTGGAATGTTGACAACTAGATCATCATCTGATTCAAGGAATGGTCACATTCTGTTTGTATTTCTGTGTTTACAGGACATTGAAAAAACCATGAGCACAGCCCTGAATGAGCTGCGTGAGCTGGAAAGGCAAAATACTGTGAAACAAGCCCCCGATGTTGTCCTGGACACTCTTGAACCAATGAAGAACCCACAAATTGGTTCGGTCAGTTCTGAACCTGCCAGTCCCCTACATACTATCATGATCAGAGACCCTGATGCAGCTATGAGGCGAAGCAGCAGCTCAACCACTGAAATGATGACGACATTTAAACCTGCTCTCTCAGCCCGGCTTGTAGGAGCTCAGCTGAGGCCCCCACCAATGCGTCCCATCAGACCTGTTGTCCAACATCGATCAAGTAGCAGTAGCAGCTCAGGAATGGGGAGTCCTGCGGTAACACCCACAGAAAAGCTCTTCCCTAACAGTTCTTCAGATAAATCTGGCACAATGTAGCTATCTCTGTCACAAAGGAGAATTCCTTGGAAAAATGATGGGTCATTCTGATCTTCATTTCTTTTGAGAAGGAAGCAGTATGATTGTACAAATGATATCCTTAGAAGAAAAGAAAATGTGACTTTTGTAAAAAAAAAAAAAGATGATATTTGGGATTATAGAAGTGGTTTAAGGATTTACATATATAACAACATTGCTGAAAATATTTGGTACTACCCATTGTCCTCTTATGTAATTACCACTGGAATATTCAAGTCTGTCTAGAAATATATATGAAACTTTATGTAGCCCAGTAACAATTTAATGACTTACCTCACCCTTAGGTATCTGATAGAGTGTGTTTTTGCCTATGTATGTGAATTACACAGCAACTATACATCAAGCAATAGACAATTAATCAGTTTGTGAACTGAATTTTCATATCAGTGCGATCAGGCTTTAGAGTTACAAATGAAAAGAAACACTAGCTGTCCTGGAAATACTGAATTCGTTTGGTGATGATGATTAATTCGGTTCTCATAGATGGGTGGATTTTTGTCTTCATCTCTTAAGAACTGCTTCATTGGAATATGGAAAATTGTCATTTTCTGGTTGAAGAAGTACACCAGACGTGGATGCAAACAGTAAAAAGTGGTACAATTTCCCCTTATATAAAAGGGAAATCTAGGATGTTTTGTATGTACTTCATGTTGTAGCACAGTATTACATGTGTACAAAAGAAACACAACTCCCACTGTTTTCAAAACAGAAGAGGACTTTGAAGTAACCTTTGGTTGATAACAATAAATAAATAGGCTACCTTATATAATGGTTGAAATAGTTTAGTCTCTCATCTCCCTTTTGCTAATGATTCCTCTGGGGAAAAATCTGTTTTAATCTGGATTAAAACAGGCAAGAAGGGTTTTAATGAAATTATATTTCCTTAAAGTTCCTTAGCAGTATATAAAGGGTTTTTTGGGCCACATCCCCTTGCATGAACAGCATGATCCATACTTGATTGAGCTGGGCATATATCTGAACTGATGAGATGACAATTTGCACTTTCTCTACTGTACTATGTAACAATATACAGTGATTTGGGGCTTACAGAAATAAAATTGGTCTCTATACTTTAATATAGGCAAAAAAGAAAGCAAGTCAAAAAATCAACAACCAAGGATTCTAGCAATTTGCATGCTTGCCTTTTTTCTTTTCTTTTCAATGAACTCAAGGCTCTACTTGCTTTTTTAAAAAATCAGCATTTATGACCAGATGTCTCTAATCCCAGCCCTTCAACTAGGATACTTTTATTTACTTTCAATCAGTACACTTTCATTTTTAACATTGATAAAACTTACTGAAACTGAACACTCGGTTAAATCTGCATGTTCCACTGCTTGATATCTCAATTTATTTTGGAATAGGCCACTCTTGCAAGGAAAGTAAATGTTATCCATATCTCATTAGAGGTCAATTTAAAATTTAATTAGTGACCTTTGCCTTGCTGTAAATTAAACTCCTAGTATGCTTTCAGTGAAAATTTAATTTATAAGCATTGCAATCTATTTTGCCAAAGGAGGAAAATATATTCATATTTATCCCCTAATTCCTAATGCCATCTGTTTTCAGAAATTGCATAGAAGAGAGAGACATATTTTATGAAATAACCTTTTCCTCTATGATGTGAACATACATGACATTGTATGAATCTCATTTCCTGTATCTCATCTGTGAACAAACTTCATTTCATGAATCTGCCCCTTGCCGGTTCTAGCCTGTTTATATATTGCTGTACTTGCTTCCAGTATGAAAAATATCTGCTTAACTGTAATGTTTCTTCTTCATGCTAAATTTTAATTGCGGACCTGTGACTCCAGATCCTTGCACTTAATAGATAATTCAGTATATTAGAAATGCATCAGTAAAAATGAAAACAACCTCCAATACTGAAGGAATTTTGACCTTCTGATATATAGTGTGAAAGGAATGTATGTAGTTATTCTAATATTGTTCCTCAATATAATATTATAATGATAAATGGTGTTTATCTATATGTCTGCTAACGTAGTAGGCATTTTTAATGCCATGATTAGTTAACCGTGCTAGTTTTTCATTTATGAAATTATTTTAATTCCCCCTCCCAAATTACCTACATGTCCCTGAGCCTTCCTTAGCATATGAACAGCCCCTAGTTCAGGAGCCCCCAACCCCGGTCTGTGGATCGGCACTGGTCCGTGGTATGCCAGAAGATCGGCCATGCAAACAAGCAAAGCCCCATCTGCAGAATGCGAATAGCACACGAACTCACGCCCCCTCGGTCCGCAGAAAAACCTCTCTCCAGGGAACCGGTCCCTGGTGCCCAAAGGTTTGGGGGTCTCTGCCCTAGTTCATTATGACAACAAATATTCCATTTGTGGTAGTAATGAACCAATAAATGTAGTTATTGCATAGGTTGGATATTGCAAAGCGGGACAGATAGTGAAGAGAGAGCCATTTGGCAAACTGTTCTATTTTCATTGCCAGTGATATTTTTTTTCTTACTTTGCTTTGTGGAGAAGAGATGCTTTGGTTAGATTTGTGTGCATTACACATATTTTTGAAAAGGATGGGAGCCGAAGAATTATCTGAAGGTTTACTTTTCTCCTTAAAAATAGGATACATTATACCTTTTATTAAATTATTTTTGTTCTATTTTTTATTGGTTGTTAGTGGTTGTTTTTTTTTAACTCTTTAAGTGCCTTTTGAGCACCAGAACAAATCTTTGGATTAAATGTGCTTGGGAGATGGACATATCAAAATATCTCTTGTACAGTTTCTTCCATTTTCTTATAAGAACAAGGATTGTCTTTAATTTTTAAGGAAAAAAATATTCCGTCTTGTCAAATTGATGTTGACTATTAGGAATTGTGAAAAACTCCTTTGTCCAATTCTTTGTAGTTTTAAATAACAAGACTTTGAGTAAATCTGATGAAGTAACCATACTTCCTGATAGGAAATTGTTGTTGCATAAACTCGCAACAATTTCTCTTTTAAACATATTTTGTTCTGCAGAAGTGCCATTTCCTGATTGTCACGCACAAGGGAAATTCTTGATAGATTCATCTCTATGTTTTCAGACACATTTGGACATGGTTTGACCTAACCCAGCAAAGATTTCATGGGAGAATGTAAGATGCATACAAGTACAAATGGGAAGAAAATGTGTTGGTATGTATGTCTGTAAGAGAAAAGGGGAGATGGAACACATATTAACTCACTTTTCATGGGGAAAACAAAGTTTCTTTTACTGACTAATTCTACAGTCCCCCCAATGCTATTTGATGAGAATGCTAAATAAAGATGTATTTCTGTTGAGAATATCCTTGTACTTTAAAAATGAGGCTATCTCTGTCCTTAGTGATAAATAATGAGAATATTCCTGTTGGCTGACATTTAACCAAGCCCAGACATTATACAGGAAGCTAGGAAAAGAGGGTCTATGATAATTCCCCGCAGGCAACTTACCATGGCCAACTTACTACAGGATAACTCACTGTGGGACAAGATTTACGCTAATATCAAAGAAATGGAATAGAATCATTAAAGAAAGGATTCAAAAGGTGGGACAAAATGAATTTTTTTAAAGTTAAAATGGTTTTTAAATTATTTTAAATAATTAAATTGAATTGTTAAATTGTCCCGTGGCAAGTTGCCCCATAGCAAGTTGGCCATGGCAACTTGTCCCATGGCGAGTTCACCATGGCAAGTTGTCCCACAGCGAGTTGGCTGTGGAGATTTGTCCCATTCCAAGGAAAAGAGGATAGGATTTGTATACTTTATAGAAATTGTATGAAGAAAATGCAAGACCGCACATTTTTATGTAAGAACTAGGATAATGGACTTGATGCTGTCCACCAAGGCAAAGTAACTGACTCTTCCCATAAATGTATGCCATGCTTAATTGGAGCTACTTTAGCTCACAGTGAGGGAAATGACTTATTTCTTCTCCTAGCCTGTTCTCTTATCTTATAACTTGTGAAGGCACTCTTTTTGTTCAGCCAAGTGAAATATGGTGCTGACTTAGAAGCAATTCCACCTGCCCTTATCGTTGTACAGAAACTGTCATAAGCAAACTATGTAAATGTTAAAGATTCTTAATAATATAAGGACTGTGCACTTTTCTTTTTTTTAGATGAAACAATTCCCCATTTTTTTTTGGAAAATCTGATATTTTGGATGATATCAGCGCTGCATTTTTCATAGTATGGCGTTAGGCCTCCTGAATCCAGTTTGCTTCTGAGTGGCTGCTTCTTGTTGTTGCCAGAAAACTCTAGGAAACTACTGGTTGGCTGCCCTATATAATGATTGTTGTCCCTCCTATGAATATTGTCTCTGTAATGTATGATTTTAAAAAACATCCATTCAGTTAGAGTATCTGATTGGATCCTATGTTATGTATGCTATAATGCCATGTAGATCAAACCACTGGTTGGGTACAGACTCATCCTGTTGAATAAACAGTTTACCTTTTCTCAAAATATTATTCCGGTCATGATTTAATAGTCAATAGTGTTCTACAATGCCTGTATTTATTTATAAAAATGCAAATAGATGTAAAGCAGATAAAATGAACAAAATTGACATCCAACTTCAGGAACACCCAAGGATTTACATTTTTAATAACTTAGATAGTTGAAGCAAGGGTTATACCTATTTTTCATATTCTTCCATAAATAAATTCCAGAATCAATATTTATAGCTGACAAGGAATGGAAGCTTTGATGAATAACATTAAAAGAAATACCAATGATATTGGAAAAAGTGAGGCAAATGGAAAAATGGATGAAGAATGAATTCTGAAGAATAGCCACCTCAATATTTTATTCCTCTATGACTAGTTTTAAAGCAGTTAACAGAAATCCATTTATAAATAGGATGATCACTTTTCTACTAAGTGTCATCTTCAAAGCGGTTGAGTTTGTGGAACTCTGTTATGTTCTGGAGCCTCAACTTATAGAGTGCCATAAAAATAAGGCTATCATTGCCTATCCTAACTTTATGTGACCTATTGTGGTGCATTTGACTATTAGTTACCTTTTTCAAACTCAAGTTGATCAACCCATCTGAAGAAGCTGAAGAAGCTTCTTGGATTACAAGCAAAATGTCTTCAAAAGAAAAAACAAAAAAGTCCAGTTGCCTCCTGAAAAAGCACCTTTGGGACAATCATGACCTGGATAACTGAGAATCTCCATAGACCCATGTAATATTGTCCCTTTTAAAAATGAACTGCTCATAAAAATTGTAGCCACCAGCAGTACTATAGGTAATCCTGGATTTACAACTGTTTGCTTATCAAAACAAAGTTACAGCGGAATTCAAAAAAATACTACTTTTGACACATCCTTGAAAGTACAACTGCTATACACACACACGCAAAGACACCTATGGTCACATGATTGCATTTCTGGTGCTTGGCAGCTGGCTCACATTTATGACTGATTGCAGTGTCACACAGCCTTGACTATGATTTGCAACTTCTTTTTCTGTTTTCTGGCAAAAAAAAAACACCCATTGGCTATGTTGGATTTGCTTAATGACCACGTGGTTCTCAGTGACTTATCTATGAACATTGCAAAAATAGTTGTAAAATAGAATTCAGCCACATGGTGCCTCAATTTACAACTGCAATGACTTATGACTGCAATTCTGGACTCAATTCTAGTGATAAATCTTGGTCTACTGTATATTTTAGGAAAACACCGCAGTGCCTATTGTATAACAGGACACAGTGCTCGGGATATGGTTGTTTATTTTAAATGTTTGGTTTGCTTCACTTCTGAATGTTTTTAAGTAAGTATTTTTCACCTTCATGTATGATTACTATCTTGTGAAAGGAAAGTGCAGGAACTTCTTTGGCCCTGTCTCATTCTTAGCATTTTCTTTTAATGAAACAGGAGGTTTAAATAGAAGAGAATATATGCAGCTCAGAGATGAACAGTTTTTACACTGTGTTGTACTGTGTGTTGTACCATATGTTGTACTGAATGTTGTATTTTTAACTGCCTTTAAGTAGGACAGACAGGCAAAAGACTAGCAGTGTGCATCCATGAATACCAAGTAGCAGTTAGAAGACACAATTAAAACTCCTTAAGCTCAGAACACATGTACAAATTCAATTATAATTTCAACTGGAAAACTGAACATCCTATACCAAGCTAAATTCCTGGAAAAGTATAGGGAATTCCTGGAAGCTTGGCATTTAGACAAACCAGTCATCAATAAACAGACAAGAATAAACCATATTTAAACATCATTCAAAAGAGACAAGAAAAAAAAAACATCTGAGAAGGAATCAAAATCCAGGATGCATTTTCTTTAGCAGCCAACACCCAGATAAGCAAGGATTAATACCAGACAAACAAGCAGAAAACAATATTGTAATCAAGAAACTATCAAACTGTTTACTCTCTAAAGGAATAGCATATGGTTATCTCTGTAGTGTGTGTGTCTGTGTGTCTGTGAGGTAAACATGCTTGAAGACCTAGAATAACAATAGCAGAGTTGGGAGGGACCTTGGAGGTCTTCCTCCTGATCAAGGAGGAAACCCTGTACCATTTAGAATAGAATACTTTATTGTCCAAGTGTGATTGGAAACACAAGGAATTTGTCTTGGTGTAAATACTCTCAGTATACATAAAGAAAAGGTACATTCATTAAGAATCAAGAATCATAACGTACAACATTTAATGATAGTCGTAGGGTACAATCAACAATCAAATCATATTAGGAAACAGTCAAGTGGAAGGGGATGGGTGATAAGGTGTGAGAAAATTAACAATAACAGTTAATATCAACAAATAGTTAATATAGTAGTTAAAATAATAGTTAACATACAGAGAAATAGTTGTTCAATCTCTTTATAAACCTCCAGTGTTGAAGCACCCACAACTTTTGGAGGCAAATCATTCCACTGATTTCCAGGAAATTTCTCCTTAGTTCTAGATTGGTTCTCTCCTTAATTAGTTTCCACCCATTGATTCTTGTCCTGCTTTCAGGTGCTTTGGAAAATTGCCCTTCTAGCTCCATGATTCTATGAATCTATGACAAATCCCAAAATTAGTTTCATTTCTTTCAGCTTCAAGCAAAAAGTCCAAGACTGGTTTCCAGATAGAAACAAAGCTAGACAAAAAAAGTTTTTTCTTTAATCAAAGTAATTAACTTCATCATTGTAGCTAATTCCATTAGCTTGACCATGAATACAGAATAACACATTTTGAAAGGACTTCGGAGGACATCTAGTCCAATCTCCTGATCAAGCCAGAGACCCATTGCCATTCCAGAGAAACAGTTGTCCAATCTGTTCTTAAAAACCTGCAGCAATGAAGCATCCAAACTACTAAAGGCAATATGTTCCCCTTATTAATTATTCTCATTGTCAGGAAATTTCTCCTGAAACTAACCATCTTAAAACCATAGATTAATATAGATATAAATTCAATGAGTGGTAAATGTGAAAGAAACAAAAAATGTGTTAGACATCATTAGAAAAATATGGGAAATAAAGCCGCAAACATGTGGAATATCAACATCTGGAATGTGGTATCATTCTGGATGCCACATTGGAAAAAGAGTATCATAGAGATGAGAAAAAATATAGAAGAGCAACCACAATGAAAAATTAAGTCTCTAGCTTGAAAAAAAAAGGCAACTACATGACTAAAATATATAAAATCATGCATGGCATAGCGAAAATGATGAGGGAGGCATTTTTCCTTCTATCAGAACAAGAGTCGGGTTATTAGATAGATAGATAGATAGATAGATAGATAGATAGATAGATAGATAG
>BLBF01000003.1:30741764-30752724 GCA_015471245.1 Laticauda colubrina | reverse complement strand
TAGATAGATAGATAGATAGATAGATAGATAGATAGATAGATAGATAGATAGATAGATGTTTCAAATTCATGTGGCTTATGGAAATGTTTGAGATTGATTTAATGAATTACTACATTTATTCACTCAGATACTGCAAAATTACTACTTCCAACTGTATCCAATGCATTGCAGAGGCCTATTAGTTATTATTATATTTTATTGATGTATCTTCCACATTTTATAAATTGAACCCTTGCTAAAATCTTGAGGATAGAATACTTAGGATAATTATGTACCCTTGATTGGCATAAGTGTCTCATGCTAAGCCTCTCCATTCAGTGTGCCTATGATTGACGGGTGTTATAATAGAAGGAAATAAACAAGTGGCTTGCCAAGTTCTGCAGTCCTTCTCTCTTTTGCTATGTATCCCAACTCCTTGGCAACAGAACAAATACCTGAGAGATGTCAGCTTCACAGATGGCATTTGTTTAGTATTGGTCTGCCAAGAAGAGGAAAATAAGCAGAGTCAGCACTACCACAGATATTGCTCATGTGCAAATACTGATGGCTAAGAAGATGAAAGGCGTGTATTTGAACTAACATTCACATAGATTTCACAAGCATAGGATACTTTAAAATGTCCACATCCATTTTCCCACACTGTCCTTCTGGCATTAAAAATAAGTTCAAATAGGGACTTTTGATTGAGAGCTATGGCAAGATAGCCACCTCTCCTTCAACCCTATTTTTTTTTTGGGGGGGGGAAATGGTGTTACAATGGATGTGGCACCTGGATGCAGGATCTGGGCCACCAATATCTTCCTGAATTAAAAGGAGATCTTGAGAGAGCCCAACTCTGCATGGTTGCTCCTTCTGAGTAAATCACATGAATTGCTATTTCACAGTTTGGTTGGGAGTTCAATGGCTGGGAATTAAGTGTGGAACAATCTTCTTTCGTAGTCATCAACACAACCTTTTTAAAGGACTTTATAAGTTCGACTGAGTCTTAATTCTTAATCATTTTGGATTTGCTTTTGTTGTTGCTTTAGAAGGACAGGCTCCCTTCAGAACAACAAGTTATATTGCCTTAGGTAAGTTGCCTTTTCCTAAAAGAAAGGATTTGAAAAGCCTTTGAAAAATATTGTTTTCTGGATTAAGCAGAAATTTTTTGCTCAGAATATGGATTTTAGAAATTGTGACAATGGATTAATAGCTCAGATAGATTTAGAATTACAATTTTGAAAGAATTCTTCCCATTAGAAAATGTCATTTTTTACCTTTTCTTCTGTCAAAATAAGATGATGGGACTTTACACAAGAGGCAAGTGGATTAATAATACAAAATGACAATACAAAAACACAAAACAATAACAACACAAAACAATAATAGAGACTTACAATTTTAATTATAAGCCATCCAGAATTGCTTTTCAGAAGATAGAAGACATATAAATTTAAAATTAATAATACAAGAATGGAAGGAAATATTTTTCAATGGAAATTTATGAAAAAGTTATGACAGTCTTTGAAACTCTTGGAAATGATTGGTAGGCTGTTGAGAATGCAATGGGATAAGAACAAGATACCCTGACTAAATGTGAGATTATTCTGAATCTGAATACAAATTTCACAGGTAAAGAGATGCAGAAAAGTATGTATTGCACTTTCAAATGAAAGAGGACGATGCTTCATTGCCTAAACTATCAAATCACAAAAAAGATATGAATAATTTTTTTACTAGATGTACAAAAGAAATTTACCAAAGTTTTGAAGAATTTTTTGAGAAGTGATAAAAAAGTATGCATTCCTTTTATGGAATTTCTTATCCAATTTTGTTGATAAGGAATTAATAATGAAGATTTTAGATGTTGTTAAGAGGTGAGATATAAGGAAAAGCGAATATATGTTGTTGATAACTTAAGAAATAGTGATAAAATTTACTTACATTATGTATATTTGTTGGGAGGAAGACAGAAGACACTCTTTTTTACATTATTTTTTTTCTTTTCTTTTTTTGTAATTTGTATAGTTTTCATTCTTTTAAATTGTAATCTCTAATAAAATTATTTGGAAAAAAAGGAAGAAGCAATTGCTCTTCTAGTTTAACAGCTTGGCAGGGCAGTAGAAAGTGATGTGCTGCCATCTTGTGGTAAATTTGTTTGTCACAAATTAATTTCCAAACATTTGATTAAAGCCTCAAAAAACTTTTTGTTTTTAGGACACCTTTATAAAAGTTGGCAGAAAACATGATATTTAAAAAAGTATTCTCCTAATTTTATATGTTAAACTGACCTTGGAAATGCATCAAAGACAGCATTATGTAACTTGCCAAAAGGATTTTATTACATGGTACATGCTATGTAAAAAGTTTTTTTTTTCCTGAGAAACCCCTCAAATTGAGGCTGTTTTGGAAGATTCAGCTAATTCAGAATGTGACTGCTTGACTGCAGTTGAGGGGCTACTGAAAAAATGAAATATGTAGCCTTCTTCTCAAAACATGATAGTTATGATCATAGTTGAGCCTGTCCATCACGTATAGCTTATTACAGTCTTTAAAGCTAGTCAGTGATTGATCCAATTTTGCAACCTTTTGGGTTGTTGTTGGGTTGTTGTTGTTTTTTTGTAGTGGCTATTTTGCAAATGTTACAGTTGTTAAACTAACCAATTTCTATGGGCACAGTTTCACCGAAAACCAGAAGTAAATGTGCTTTTTGTCAAAAACTATTGCCGAGTGCCCAAAATATGATTGTATGACTGTTTGGAGGGGGGAGGATAAACCATTGGAAAGTTAAGGACTGTTGTAGGAACATTAAGGCCTGTTGTACCTGGAACCTACCTCCCAGGGGGCAGGCAGTCCTAGGATCTTCTGGCAGTCCTTCATCACAGGAATAGTATTGTTGAATGCTTGTTGAAGCAGTGGTGTTTCATTTTAAATTGATCTTTTTTTTTTCTTTTCAATTTAGGTTTTAACTACCTTTTTATGTTTCTAAAGGTGACCTGACTGCCCTCTGTTGGCAGAGAAGTAAAATGCAAGTTTGAGCATGAATGAATGATTATGTATGAAGAGTAGCTCAGGACAGTGCATGTGATGCAGCTATCTTGCCTATAGAAGAAATTGCTGTTGAATGTGCAACCTATAAGAGACGCCTTGAAGGAAAAAGATACTAAAAAGACAAATCAGCTGTACCACAAAGATTTAGGGTAACAATTCCTTTAATACACAGAAATTGAGGTACTGAAATAGTTTGTGGTTCTTCTACACCACTCCATCCTGTTCAATGTAGTCTGTTCCATAATAACCTTTTGCTTATCAAACATGACCAGAAGGCCAGAATTGTTAGCTGTCAGCAGAAATTAAAGAAAGAAAGTTTGAGTTGTCATGGGAACAGAGTTAACAGTCCACACAAAATACATGAACTGTATCCTTTTGGTGCATCCTTTCTAGCTCAGTCTCTTTTCCATACAAGATACAACCTTGGAAAGATAACCCTTAATCACACAAGTATTTATCAGAAACTTCAAGAAGCAAGGCTCCACTCAAAAGAAGACTCTAAATCCCAACCTTTAATTGCTGAAGGCTGGAAAAACCTGTTCAGGTTTTATTGCTAGTAATCAAAGTTCAAAATGAGAAACAGAGAGCACGAGTAAAGAAAGGCACAGTATAAAAAATTGAATTTTAAAAAGATAGCTCCACACATTATTAGTTATGTGGGTTGAGGATGAAGGTCTTATGAGTAAGCAATAACCTATTCATAAGCCAAGAAACTCTTTGAGATTATACATCTCAAAAATAGAACAGATTGCATTACTGTATGAATTTGCTTTGTCCTGAAGATATTAAAATATCTTACCACATATTTTAAAAACTGAACAGGAAATACTCCATAGCTTTGCATTTGCAATGTTTCTTTTTTGTGAAATTATTTTCCTCTAACTATATCATTTTAATAAAATATTTTTGTATTAAAATTAATGTTTTATAAATAGATTGTCCCTTTTCCTACTTACACATTATGTCTGTGAAATTTATTGCTACATGATGCTACATCACTTCTGAATATTTCTGGATATTCATGTATCCTGGGGTGAAAATGGCCTAATACCAGTTGAATGATTCGCACATGAAAGATTTGTCACATGATATCAGCAATTACATGGTACAGTTCAACATGTAAGTGAATCCTAGATGTTACTGCAATGGCTTCTCCTTTTTTTTTTTTTTTTACAAAGTTTTTATTTTTTTACAACAAACATACGAACAAAACATAAAAACATAAAGCCCTCTTTCAATTATATACATACAGTGTGTCAGTTGGTTACAATCTTTTGTGCTGTCCTTTTTTTACCATTATTCACAAGTTATATAAATTCTCACCTTATCGGTCTAGCTTGTACTTATATAATATCAATTATTAAACATTCATTTGACTATTTTTTCATCATTGTACATGAAATATTCTAATTTTCATTATGATTTAATCTTATACATTCATCCAATGGTTATATATTTTATATTGTATTCTTTATCAATTTATTAACTTTTATTGCAAGGCTTACTAATCTATTTCTTTACCATGTCTCTTTAGCTAACAATTGATAAAATAAATCCCATATCATATAAAATTGTTTATCCTCTTGTTCTCTAATTTCAAATGTTAATTTACTCATTTTGGCACAGTCCATGATTTTCTTGAATAATTTCCTCCTGCATAGGTATTTTTTCATTTTTCCACTTCTTAGGAAATACAATTCTAGCTGCTGTTAAAACATTTACAATCAAATATTTCAATTCTTTACAATATATTTCTGGTATAATTCCCAATAAAAATATCTCAGATTTAAAGTCTATGTGTTGTTTTGTCATTTTTTCCAACCATGTGTGGATTATAGTCTAATATTTTTTTGCATCTGAGCATGTCCACCACATGTGGTAATATGAACCAGGTATCTGATGACATTTCCAACATGTGTCCGATTTATTCTTGAACATTCTTGCAATTCTCGTTGGGGGTAAGTGCCATCTGTAAAACATCTTATACAAATTTTCTTTATATGCAGTTGACATTGTCATTTTATAATTTTGAGACCACAATTTTTGCCATTTATCTAAATCAATCCCATATCCAAAATATTTCCCCCATGCAATCATTTTATTTGTTCTTCCTCTAATTTAAACTTTAGAAAATGTCCATAAAGTTTTTTTATTACTTTTTCATCAGTACCTGTCAAAATTTTATCTAAATCAGTCAACTTATCATAGATACCTTCTGTTTTAACATCTTTATCAAACCTAGATTGTATTTGCAAATATGAAAACCAATTCATTTTTACACCTTGTTCTTCCAACACTTGCATAGATTTAAGTTCATCTTTTTCATTTAATATCTCACCATATCTAATTGTTTGTTCCTTTTTATATATTATTGGATAGGAAAAAGTTTCAATAGTAGATAACCATAGTGGAATTTTAAAATAATATTGCTTTTTTAATCTTCTCCCAGTTGAGAAACAATGCTTCTCAAATATAATGTCTTCTAAAATACCCCTGTGTTTTAGTTCCCTCAATACAAACCAACCTAACAGCAGGTCCTTCAAAATTCAAAAGTCTTGTATTGTGTTATCCACTCCTTTACCCACATCAGACTCATCGCTTGGTAGTATAATTCCCAATTGGGCAAAGCAAATCCTCCTCTTCTTGCATCTTGTAACAATTTAAGTTTTATTCTCGCTTTCTTCCCCTGCTGAATGTATTTTAGCACTATTTTGTTTAAATCTTCAAAAAATTCTTTCCCTAATCTGATTGGAATTGTCTGGAATAAGTATAGATTCTGTGCAATACATTCATCTTAATTGTAGATATTCTCCCAATCATTGATAATTGTAAATTTTCCCATTTTATCAAATCTGTCACAATCTGTTGTTTAAGTTTGAGATAATTGTCTTCCTTAAGTATGCTACATCTTGGTGTTATATGTATCCCTAAATACTTAACCTTGTTTGTGACCTGGATCCCCCAAACTTCCTCCAATTCTTTCTTTCGTCTTACTAACATGTTCTTTGTTAAAATCTTTGTTTTATCTTTATTTATTTTCAAACCTGCTACTTTCCCATACTCTTCTATCTTTTCTATCAGTTTAGGTGCAGACTCCAATGGATCCTCTAATATAAATACCAGGTCATCTGCAAAAGCTTGTAATTTGTACTCTTCTTTTTAAATTTTCATTCTTTTTATTTCTTTTTCTTCTCTGATGTTCCTATTCAGCACTTCCAGTGTTAACACAAACAACAGAGGCCTTGTCTGATCCTTTTCTTATATCTATAAAGTCTGTTAACTCTCCATTTATCATAACCTTTGCAGTTTGTTTATGATATATCATTTCGATGGCTTGAGTAAATTTTTTACCAAAGCCCATTTGGTCCAATTGTAACAGCATAAAATGCCAATTCACATTATCAAAGGCTTTTTGTGCATCTATAAACATCAGAGCCATGTTTTTCAGGATGTGCATCATAGTATTTCAGTGTATCTTAAATTATTCTCATATTATCTTTAATCTGTCTCTTCGGCAGAAATCCATTTTGATCAGGATGAATAAAATTGTTTAAATATCTTTTCAGTCTTTCTGCCAGAATTGAAGCAAAAATTTTATAATCTGAATTTAATAGTGATATAGGTCTGTAATTTTTAATTTGCTGTGGGTCTGTGTCCTCCTTCAGTACAAGTATTATATATGCTTCTGACCATGTTTTGGGTATTCTCTTCTTTATCATAACTTCATTCATAATTTCTAATAAGTGAAGATTTAATGTTTCCTGGAATGTCTTATAAAATTCCACTGGCAAACCGTCTGGACCTGGTGCTTTCCTAATGTTTTGCTTTTTTAAAGCTTCTGTTAATTTCATCATTGTTATATTACTTTCTAACATTGTTTCAATAACTTTGGGTATCTGGGGCAAATTTTGTTCCTGTAAGTATTGTTGAATTCTTTCTTCCTGAACATTCTCATGATGGTACAGTTTTCCATAGTAATCTTTAATATATTTTTTCTTCTCTGCATTTCCATAGCATACATGTCCTTGTTCATTTATCAATTGATTTATTCTTCTCGGGTCTCTTTCCTTTCTCAATTTATATCTAGCCATCTGCCTGGTTTGTTTGCATCTTCAAAATAGTTCTGCTTAGCATTTTTAATTTTTTGTGCTATTTCTTCTTTTTCCATTAGCCCCATTTTATGCTTAGTTTATGTCCATTTTAATTTTAATGTCCTTTTTTGTGGAAATTTCTGTAGTTCTTTTTCCAACTTCTTGTAGTCATCTTCCAATATTTTAAAGATTTTTTTCTGTTTTATATTTATTTTCCTTGTATAGTCCATTGTCAAACCTCTTGTATAAGCCTTCATTGTGTTCCAGAGGTTCTGTAATGTAATCTTTTGTATTTTCTTTAAAGAAAAAAGTCAATTCTCTCTCAATTTTCTATTTAAAGTATTTTTCCTTTCCTTTCATATTATTTAAAGTCCATCTAGATCTCCTTTCCATACAAGTGTCCTTTCCATACAAGTGTTCCTGGATTGTGATCTGCCCAGGTACTTGCTTCTATTTCAGTGTCTTGTATGTTAGAAAGCAATTCTGTTGACATCCATATCACATCTATTCTAGATCATGATGCATGTCTATTTGAATAAAAGTTATATTTATTTTCCACATTTTTCTCTCTCCATGCATCTTTTAAGTTTATCTCATCTACCATTTGAAAGAAGGATTTTAGCAATGTCTTTCTAGTTTTCTTTGCTGTATTTTTGTGTTTTATAATCCAATTTGTCATTTATTATTCCATTAAAATCTCTCATCAGACAGATATTAACATAGTCCAGTTCAATTATTTTCTTGTGTAATTTCCTATAAAAATCTTCTTGATTATCATTTGGGGCATAAATTGCTATTAAAAGTGTCTTTAGATTATTGTCCATTATCTCCACCATGAAAATCCTTCCATCATCATCTGTATATATTTGTTCCACAGGGATTGTATCTCTAATGTATAACACCACTCCTCTCTTTTTACAGTGTATCAACTCTGTAAATAATTTCCCTAATTTTTGTTGTTTCAATATATAATCATGTTGTTTTTTAATATTTACTTCTTGTAGGCAGATTATATCAAATTTTAATTTATCTAACTTATGAAATACTTTTCTTCTTTTAATAGCTGTATTAAGCCCATTTATATTAATTGTAATTAGTTTTTTCTCATCCATTTTAGACTTTGTAAGAAGGATTTGTTACTCTAGTAGATCTTCGTTCTTGTTGTTCTTTGGTACACCACCTATGACTCCTTCTTCTTTTTCAATTACTGCTGTACATTCCTCTTGAAATTCAATTACTGACTCTTCTTTTCTTGTATCTTCCTACCTTTCTCTAAAATATTCCAGATAGAATAACTCAGCTTTTTCAACTGTATCAATTCTGTGTCTTTGTTGTTGCCAGGTAAACATGAGAGCTTCAGGTATCAGCCATTTGTAATTTATTCCTCTCTTAAGTAACTCTTTGGTCAAAATAAATATTCTCTTCTTATCTCTCTCATTCTTCTTGATACCTGTTTCAGTACCACTATTTCTTTATCTTTGTACTTTAGTGTTTTTTCTCTTGCCACCTGCAGTATTTGTGATTTAATTATTTTCTTAGTAAATCTGATATGAACTTCTCTTGGCAGTTTATTTCTCATCACATATCTCGTATAAACTTGAAAAACCTCATCCATTCCATCCATCATCTTCTCTTTAGTTACCTCAAGTGCTTCTGCCAGGATTTCTGTCATCATTTCAGCAAGGTTTTCACCCTTTTCTTCTATATTTTGAAATCTAGATAGAATTCTGATCTATCAATTTCCCATCCCAATGATTGCAGAGATCTGCCCTTATCTCTTTCCACTTCACTCAATCGGGTATCCATATATCCAATCTTCTTATCTCTTTGTACATTTTTTTTCTTCAATTTTCTTACTTCTGTCCTTGTATTGCATCATCATCTGTTGAATATTTTCAATTTTTTCATCTATCTTTTCCATTCTTTGCTCAATATTCTCCATTCTCTTTTCAATATTATCTCTTTTACTTGTATCTTTTGAATTTACTTGTATCTTTTGCATAATCATCTGCAGTGTCACTTCTTCTCTTGTTGTAACATCACCTGTATTGATCATTGTCCTCCAGATGGTGAGGAAGAAGAAGTTGGGATTGAAGTAGCTGAGGCTGGTACTTTTCTGCTCATCTTAGAGTAAAATAGAAAAATTGAAAAGAAAAAGCAAGAGTAGCCAATTGCCACTCCAGTAAATAATAATAATAATAATTAAATAAAAGCAAAAGATAAAAATAAAAAAGGGAAGGGAAAAATATCTTCAGGCACTTGAATACCTTAATCCAATTGATTCCAATTATGTAAAAAAAAAAAAAGGAAAAAAAGAAAAAAAATATAAAATGGAAAAAGGATGAAAAAAAATTAAAAAAAATAGAAAAAAATTAAAAAGACAGAAATCTGCATATTACCCTTGCTAAAAAGGTAAAACAAATGGAGGAGGGTGGGGGGGAAAAGTAATCTTATTCTTGCATCAAAGGACTCAAGTCCAAATATAAAAATCCAACTTGGGGGGGGGGGGAATAGAAAAAAAAAAGGAAAGAGAAAATGCAATTCTGTCAACAAGCAAAGCACTGCCACTATATGTTTGAGACTCTGTACTGAATCAAAAAAACAAAACTTCCAGATTTCTTTTCAAGGTCACTTCAATCTTCTTTTTTCAATTTCAAATCCAGACTCCAGCTATCAGTAGTTACACAAAAGAGCATCTGCAATCTACATGTTCTTCCCACTATCTTTTCAGTGAAAAGCATAGAGTCCTTGAATATAACAGCAAATGTATCAACAAGAAAGAAAGAAAGGAAACAACGTATCCAAGCCTCCAGGTGGCAGTGCTACTTATTTCTCTTTCCTTTCCCTTGCCTTCTAATATTAAAATCAGGAATAAAAAAATAAAAAGAATCTAAAATTATTTTCCAAAGAGTTATTTTAAAGGGAAAAAATAAAAATTAAAAAGGAAAGACCAGTCCAGTTAAAAGTTGAAAAGTTTTAACAAAATCCAAAGTTCCAGTAAGAAGAAAGAAAAAACCTTCAGGTTTAATTTGTGCTTAATCTCGCCACTTAAGCACTTTTATCTTTACTTTTAAATTTAATTTTTAGTCTTTTCGGATGTTCTCTCCAGAAAAAAATAAGTAGAAAATTATTTCACCAAACTGACACACTTTCTTTCCAGCTTTCTTCCATTCCAGAGCTATCCCAGCTTCAGCAGCTTTAATGGCTGCCTCTCCACCACCGGAAAAAAGGGCTTCTCCTGGATCTACCAGGGACTTTGCGATGTCCCTGGGATTGACAGGATGTGCCCTCCTCTGTCACCATCTCTACAGGATGCTTTAGGTCCGTTGGGACCGTCCTGCAATGGAGATATCAGCAGCGATCTTAGAGCTTAAAGATCGCATGCTGTACTGCTGCAACACAAGCTCTGCCCTCTCTGCAATGGCTTCTGTTGTCCTTAGTTTTAAAAGAATATAAAGACTAGCACAATGACTCATCAAAACCATTCATTGGTTGAACATTCTTTGAAGAAACTGCTCCTTGAAAAGCAGAATTTTGGCATCTTAGTCCTCTGCAGCAAAAGTAACTTGCAAAGTTATCTGTGACAAACAAATAGTAGTGCTGATCAAAAAGAAAGATGTGGGTTAGTATGATTTTTTTTTTGTGAATGGAGAAACCCTTGATGACTTCAGACAAAATCATGGTTACTATAGTGGTCCTATCCTATCTTATCCTCCCCTCTACTCTACACTCTTCCCCTCCCCCTCCTCTCCTTCTGTTCCATTCCATTCTATTTTATTCTATTGTACCTCATTCTTCTACTTTCCTTCTCTCCTCTCCTCTCCTCTCCTCTCCTCTCC
>BLBF01000003.1:30724398-30741754 GCA_015471245.1 Laticauda colubrina | reverse complement strand
TATTCTATTCTATTCTATTCTATTCTATTCTATTCTATTCTATTCTAATAATTGAAATAACAGCTGGCACTGTGGACACAAGAACCTTAAAAAGGTTCATTTTATGTTCCAGATATGCCACATGCAAGTTATTTGTGCCTTTATATATCTCATGTACAACAACTTGCTGTACATAAGGCTTCCCTTGAAGAACACCCAGAAGCAACAGCTGGTACAAAATGCATAGTATCAAGTAGTAATGGGTGTAGTTCAGTATGCCCATGTATCACTGCTGATATTTGAACTGCACTGGTTGTCAGTTGGTTTCCAGCTACAATTCAATTAAACAATAATTCTTTAAAGGCTTTCATGGCATGCACAGACATCTGAGGGATTGCTTATCTCCAACTATTAATGCCTACTTAGTATGTTCTGGCAGAGTGGGTGCATTCCAGGTCCCTTCTATTAAATGTCATCTGAACAGGAACAGTGAAGTTTAACTGTTGTCAGCTTAACAGGACCATTCCATCTCTTTGCTATCATGATCTGTGCTCTCATCTTTTCACCCACATACACACAGATACGGAAAATGCCCTCTCTCCTGAGTATTTGAAAAGCCCTTAAGACCTGAAGCTAATGTGTTTATGAAACCCCTGGTTATTATAATTATTTTAATTCAGTTGTCTCCATTGCATTTTTAATGTTTTAATTATTTTTGTATTTTGTAAGTAACCCAGAGTCTTCTTGAGAAACTTAAATAAATAAATAGGCAGATAATAATAACTATAATACAAATGTAATTATGAAATGTTACAGCAAATATACCATTTTGAGTTGGGAAGAACATCCTACAGGACAGAAGATGCTTCCATCTTTTAAGGGCATTACAGTCAATGGGGATTCATTTGGTTCACCCTGGTTCACCCAAACTGCTTGTTCACTATGTCTGCAGTTTGGCAAACCAACGGATCCCATCATTGGCTGGCCCCACCCCTCTCCTCCCAGCCACTCCTCACATGGCTGGCTTTTCTACCCTTTGTCAAAAGGCTGTTTCTGAGTGTGCTTGCCTGCACATTGGCCTCACTGCTGTTTCAGCCTTCTGGACATGGCTCCTTTAAGAAATGAGGTTTCCGAGGAATGAGGGAGGGGTTTACCATGGAGACAAGGAATGAATGCTCCCAAGGGATCATGTGGGAAGGCAAAGAATCAAGGGGAAATGGAGGGATAGATTCCCACCTCCCCGTGGAGCTGAGTGCAGGGAGTGTTGGTCAGTCTGTGGGCAAAAGTGAGGGGCAAGGGATTAAGTTGGCAGCATGATCAAAGCTGGGCCCATTGTACGGGAGACTGTGAGGTTAGTTTGGCCAGGCAAATTATTTCCCCCCTCACTAGGTCTTTGGTACCTAGTGTCTCACTAGGTCACAATGCATCCTTGGCATTGTGCTGTAATGGAGAAAAGGGAAATGGAGTGGCCAGCACAAGGGAGGGAGAAAGATCATGAAAAGAGGGAAAGTGTCCTTCTCCTTCCCTCACACTGGCCACTCTGTTGCCTGTTTTTCCAATGCAGTGTAGCGCTGCAGAGCTTCCCTCACCCCCCACTGCTCAAATGCCCTTGCTTGCTTCTCCCAAGCATTTCTTTGCCTATCTTATTTTCAGATCTGTCATGTTTCTCCATCACATTTCTTGCCATCGTGTGCATGGAAACAAGTTTGTGGGACTAAAAAAAAAGTTCACCTGATCAATTCTAACTTCATGAGATTCTTTTTTTTTTTTTTGCAAGAAGTTGAATTTGATTGAGTGAACTTTTTTTTTTTTTTTACCAACTTTTGTTTCCCTGCATACGACTGTGAGAAACGCAACAGAGATGGAAATCAGGTAGGCAAAGAAAGGCTTGGGAGAAGTGAGCAAGAGCATATGGGCAATGGTGGGTGGGGCAGACAGCAGATCTTCTGCCCACAAAAAACTCATCTTTGATGGCCAATGCCAAAAGGCAGAAAAAGAGCTGTTGGGAAGAAACCAGTCAGCCTGGGATAGCCCTCCTCCCCCTTCCCACACTCCCAAATTGCATTAATAAAGGGGGCAGGTGGCCAAATGATGGATAGGAAGCCCTGTCATGCCTGGTGAGAAGGGGGAGAGAAGAAACAGCAAGAGGAGCCCCATCATGCTCCACATACTCTAATGAAAGGCAGCGACATCCCGGCTCCTTCCCTTCCTCATCCTCTCCAGCTCTGGAAGCCACCTGTCATCCACATGCCCAGTCACCCATTCATTCCTCTATCTCTCTTTGTCTCGGGGCTCACACAGTGCCACAGTCCACCACATAGGTTGGGACCTGCCCTGCCATCCTCTATGGGTTTGAGACATCACTGAGGAAAGGTGGTGGAAGGAGGAGAGAGAGAGAGAGGCCAGTGGGGTTGTCAACTTCAGACCTGTGTGGTGGACTGTGGCTCTGGGTGAGCCCAGAGAGGCCTCATGCTCTTCCTCCCCAGCCAGGTGGCCTCTCTCTCCCTTTCCTACCTCACCAGGAAAGCAGTGGGATGCCACAGAAAGCAAGGCCCTCCTGAATGGCTGTCTTGCTCATGTGCCTGGTTCCATGCTCAGGTGGCCAGTGGTGGAAAGGCCCGGGTGCCTTCATGGCAGTTAATCTAATCAACATGGTCATGACAGCCAGGTGAGTGCCAGTGCATTCTTGACAGATGGGTGGGCTCGACTTAGGGCCACAGAAGGACATTATGATACACAGCGGCGCAACCTCCAGCTGGGCAAGGAAAGTGGCTGGAAGTCACTTGTTTTGCATGTGCTCAGGCTTTTTCCCACTCCAGCCTCCCAACTGTCCATTTGAATGAGAGAAGCAGAGCAGTGGTGGGATTCAATTTTTTTTACCACTGATTCTGTGGGTTTTGCGCACACATTCAGAGGGTTTGATACTGACCTTCTCCTGCAATCCTGCACTCTACCTGTGTCTTCAACAACTGATGCATTGCAATCAGCTGAGCTTCAAAAGCAGGAAATAAAGGTCAGTATAGAGCCGGGGCGTGTGGGAGGGCCCAGCAGCTGATCATTGGAGTGAACTGGTTCACTCACAGATGATCCTCAGAGCTACAGGTTCAGCCGAACCAGGCCAAACTGGTAGAATACCACCACTGAAGCAGAGAGGGAGAGAAGTAAAGAAGGCTGGCTTTTTGCCAGCAATTGGGGGGAATATGGACAAGGATCTGGGGAGGAGGATGTTTTCCACTAGACAGCTGGACAAACCTGGGCAAAAAGTCAGCCTTCACCAGTGTCCAGCTTCACCAACAGTAGGCTTGCAAAGGGCAATCGTCACCTGCCACCTGTGTCAAGCTAGACTGGAGAGGTAGAACATGACCGAGTGAGCGAGCACCAAGGAGACAAGCCAGGCAAAGGGGCGAGCAAAGGACATCCACAACATGTCATAGCACATGCACTTTCCCTCTGCCCCCTTCTTTTTCAGGGCTACTATCTGCTCAGCTCCCCTCCTGCTTCTCCACCTCTCCTCTCACCCCATTAGCCAGCCTGTCAGCAGGAGGTGAGTGGGTGGGCTTTATTGCATTCCAAACATTTCCCACCCAAACAGCACAACACAGTTGCAATGTGGGGAGGTATTTGGGGAAGGCAGTAGGGGAATGGAGAGGGTGGCAGAGGTGCTGCTTTCAGGCCATTGGTTTTTGTGGGGTGGAAATTCTCTCCTAGTTACACAGGCAGAGGCGTGCTCCTCATTTTGATAGACCCCACCTTAGGGAAAATTAAAAACAAACAAACCTGGCTCAGGCCAGGATGCTGGGCTAGCAGCAGAACCTCTGTGCCCAGGATGGACCTGCCACACCACCTATAAGTGCATATCCACCAGCAGTAGGTGTTGTGTATAAAATGGCCAGTAGAGCGGCATCTCCCATTAGTATCGATGAGGCTGAGGAGAAGATGTTGCATGTCTGCCAAAAGGTTTTTCTGTCAGTCTCACCTGTAGCAGAGACGAGACTATCAACTATAGCTAGCCCCTGATTCTGCTTAAGTATTGCCAAACGAGGAACAGTACTGGCAGACTTTCTAAGTCTGCCTAAAGCAGGTGAAGCTTTACCCGCAGGACAAAGAAGAGGTATTAATAGAGTTACATATTAATAGCTTTTCTCTGAAGGAGGAGGAAGACCGGGGAGAAAAAAGAGGGAAAGTGGCTGAATGAGAAGCGCCTTGCCCGCCAGGCACTAAAACACCCCTACTTCAGAGAGAGAAAGAGAGAGAGAGAGAGAGAGAATCCAATCCAACCTCTGTGTATGTGTGTGTGTGTGTGTGTGAGAGAGAGAGAGAGAGAGAGAATGACCCCATCCAATCTCAGTTATAATATCAGAACTGATGGCAGTGTGCTCTCTCTCACTCTTTTTCTCTCACACACACACAATTAGAAGCTGGATCAGATCACTTTCTTGCTCTGTTTCTCTCTGACTCATTGAGGCAACAGTGGCAGCTCTTCAGTGCCTACCGGTGGGGTGCTTTCCCTCTTTCTTTCTTTCCTCCTGCTCCCCCCTCACCAGAGACCCTCTGGATTCCCTCCCCAACCCTGCTTGGCTCATATAGGCACTACTCACGTGAGTGACATTGAGTTGGCTACATGATCACCCAACCACACCTACCCAGCCAGTCATTTGGGAAGAGAACTGGTTGTTAAAGCCCCTGTCACACTGCACCAATGGATGGAAAGAGGATGTAAAATGGAGAAAAACACTTGCCATCTGTTGGTTAATGCGATGCTTCCATTCTGTACTCACTGCCTCCGTTTTGCTTCCTCTCTATCTGTCCAGCATCCATCGACTGAGGTTCCATCCGCTCAGAAGATTTTGAGCTGCTCAAAACTTTTGAGCGGAAAATGTATAAAACGCGTCCATTCTGCATCCGCTAGGCATATGGGGGACATCCATTCTGCATCCGTTACGCATCCGCTATGTCCACTAGGCATCCGTTCCACATCTGCGCAACTCACATCAGTTCCAGCGGTAAACGGACGCAGGGAGGAAGCGGAATGGACGCGCAACATTAGTAGCACGGACGGAGAAAGGATGAAAGCGGATGCAGCATGCAAAGAAAGCATTTAAAATGGAAAAAACATTAGCAGAGGGGACCTATCTCGGATATTAAGGATGTCTAGAGGATGCCTAGAGGATGCAAAGGGACACATAGTGGAAAACCTATATTGCCTATAAAAAGGGGGAGGAACTCACCTGGATCTCACTTTCAGATGAGCAGCCCAGCTGTGCAGACCTCTGCAGCCTTCATCTGACTCTTGCTCTTCCACAGCATCCAGTCATGTCCACCTTGGATTGTAACAAACTCCTTTTGGTAGCCACCATCATTCTGCAACAGTGCGAAACCATCTACAGGCTCTGTGAACTCTACTATGGGAAATAAAGGAGGCGGCCAAGAAGCGTCTGGGTCCGAAGATGGATCGGGAGAAGAGCAGAGTATGGACTGTACAACAAGCTGAGGGTGGAGCTCAGGAATGAAGACCCTCGTGCATTCCAGAACTTCATGAGGATGCCGCCAGCCATGTTTGACGAAGTTGTGCAGCGGCTGACACCCAGGTTGACCAAGGCAAACACCAACTTCCGGCCCAGCCTGGACCCTGGGCTCAAGGTGGCACTCACTCTGTGCCACCTGACCTCAGGGACCACCTACAGGAGCATGCAGTATGGCTGGAGGGTGCCACACAACACCATCAGCATTGTGGTCAGAGAAGTGGTGCAGGCCATCATCGAAGAAAACATGGAGGAGCTCCTCCAGTGCCCCACCACTGAACAAGGCTGGAAGAAAGTTGCAGAGCAGTGGTATCAGAGGTGGAACTTTCCCCACACCGTTGGAGCCATAGATGGCAAGCACGTGGCCTGCAAAGCTCCAGTCAAGTCGGGGTCCACTTATTTCAACTACAAGGGCTTCTTCAGTATCGTCCTTTTCACCATGGTGGATGCTGACTAAAAGTTCATGTACATCGATGCTTCAGGCAACGGCTCATCTTCAGATGCCCAGGTATACAACACCAGTGACCTTAAGGAGGGGCTGGAATGCAAACTTATCATGTGCTTCCCAGATCCAGACCCCCTGCCCAACGACACGCAAGATGTGCCCTACTTCATCATGGGGGATGACGCCTTCTCCCTCAGAACCTACCTCATGAAGCCCTACACTTCCAGATTCCTCACCAATGAAGAGAGGATCTTCAACTACAGGCTGTCCAGGGCAAGACGGGTGGTGGAGAACGCCTTTGGCATCCTGGCCAACAGGTTCCAGGAACTTCTCACCACCATGCAGCATTGCCCACAGACCGTGAGGAGGATCGTGGAAGCTTGCTGCATCCTGCACAATCTCATGTGCACCCGCTTCCCAGCATTGCAGAACAGGCTCGTGGACCTCCAACAAGCCAATGGGGACATGGAGCCTGGAGAATGGAGGCAAGGGCAAAACCTGATAGACGCTGAGAATGTGCAAGGTCCCAACAGAGCATCACGTGAAGGGAAGAAGCAGCGCAACCTCCTGAGACAATGGTGCAACTCCCCAGCTGGAGCAGTGGAGTGGCAAGACAGGATGATAGATGCTTAATGGATGCTTCCTTCAGCCTGTCTCATCACATGGATGAGATTGGGCCATGTATGTTTGGTTGGCCTACAATGAACAGGGCATTTAATAAAGAGTTGTGTTTATGCTGACATGTGTGGATGAATGATTACATTATTATTGATAATAAAGGGCCATAGGTGTGGCACCTGGGAGGGTGGACCATACAGTCCCACTATGCTTGCACTGGAGGTTTATCTATCCCCACAGCTATCTCAACCCATCCCACAGCTATCTTAACCCATCCCAAAGGTATCTCTGCCCATCCCACAGCTATTACCCATCCCAAAGGTATCCCTGCCCACCCCACTGCTATCCTTACCCATCCAAAAGATATCCCTGCCCATCCCACTGCTATCCTTACCCATCCCAAAGGTATCCCTGCCCATCTCACTGCTATCCTTACCCATCCCACAAGCATGCAAAGGCTTAAACCATTTCTAAAAGTTTCCACCAAGACTTTATTAAAAAAAATAAATGACGCAAGTGTGTGAAGCAAAGACAAACATTATTAATAACAAGCTGTAAAAAAAAAATGACCCAAGTCAAGTGTCCAAATAAAGTCTACAGGTAGCCACCCAGTCTCTGGCACTCTTCTTGGTCACTCGGAGGTGTGCCCAGTCTCAGTGGTGAAGGGTCCAGGTGCTGTGGAGGTGGCTGGTGCTGGAGTGCTGGTCTGAAGCCCCACTGGGGTGCCTGGCCCTGAGAGGACAACAGGTGACGGTGTGTTGAGGAAGCTCTGGGACAGCTGGCTCAGCCCCATGATGTTGAGAGCTCCTTCCTCCATGCCATGGGGTGTCAGCCCCAATACCAATGACAGATGTACTGAGGCCGGGGTTGGCTGTGGGGTGGAGGAAGGAGCAGTGTAGTGGGGCTGTCTGGTCTGCAGCTGGGTGAGGACTGGCATGGGTGGTATCTGTGGCGTGGGTGGCATCAGTGGTGTCGGTGGCATCAGTGTCGTGGGTGGCATCGGTGGCATCAGTGGAACCAGTGGCAACGGTGTCGTCTGATGACTCTGTGCCTGGACTGGGAAGGGCTGCTGCCTGTGCTTCTGGAGCTCTTGGTAGCTGTAGCCCTGGTAGGTGAGGGCCTGTGGAAAGCCTTGGAATGGGAGGGACATCACCTGGGGTGGAGGAGCAGACCTGGACTGGGTGGGAGCAGGTTCCTCTGGGTCTGGAGGGTTGTGAAGCAGCTCGGTGATCCAGTCCTTCACCACCTGGTACTGGGGTTCCGCCATGTCCGTGAGGGTCTGGTTCACATTGGTGAGGAAGGACTTGCAGTTGGAGGATGAGGAGTCGGTGTGGACCAGCTGAGAGAGGAGATCTATGCTGCTCCAGATGGTGTCCCTGATTTCCAGCAGGACAGTGTGGCTCTGCCCCTCCTGTCTGGCTCTCTGCCTTTCTGTGGAGGTGGAGCTGGGGGTGGATGCAGGTAGGGCTATGGTGGACGTGCTGTCTCCTTTCTCCCACTGCACCAGGGAGTCCTCCACGTGCTCCACCATGGTTAAAACAGCTGTCTGCAGGTTCTCCGCCATGGGACGCTCCACAGAAACCTGCCTGGAGACAGGAGCTGACTCTCGGCCGGAAGAGGACTGGCTCTCATCAGGCTGCCGGAGAGAGAGGGTCGTGAGAGGGGCTCCTACTGCTCCTCGGTGGCGGATCTCACCCTCCAGGAAGCTGCACCTGGCCATGACGTAGGTCTCTCTGTCCGTCAGCTTAACTGTGGCCTGGCCAGATTTCTTGAGGTGCGGCTTCCCGTACCAGGTGTGCATGTGCTTCCACCAGCCGAGGAGCACCTCCGAAGTGTAACCCATACTCTCCTCCCTCTCTCTCCAAGCAGCCTGCTTCCTTTTGGTGTCCCTGTACAGCTGGTGTCCCTTCTGCCACAGATAGTCATTCTCTCTCAGCCACTCCAGCACCTCATCCTCGTGTTCCTCCTCAATGGAGTATTGCCTCTTCCTCCCTCTGGCAGGGCCATATGGGCCCTCATCAGAGGGGCTTCAAGGTTGTAGGGGCTGCTCCTCTACACCACCAGCAGCAGCATCACCAGCAGGATCATAATCATCATCATCAGCAGCAGCAGCAGCAGCACCAGCAGGACCAGGATCATCAGCAGCAGAGTAAGCGATAGAAGCACCAGCAGCACCAGGAGCACGAGCAGGACCAGGAGCACGAGCAGGACCAGGAGCACGAGCAGTACGAGCAGGACAAGCAAGTCCAGGAGCATGAGCAGGATGAGCAGGACCAGCAGGACGAGGAGCTGCTTCAGCAGAGTAAGCACCAGCAGAAGCACCACCACCAGGAGCAGCATCAGCAGAGTAAGCACCAGCAGAAGCACCACCACCAGAAGCAGCATCAGCAGACCAAGCACGAGCAGAAGCATCACCGCCATAAGCATCATCATCAGCTCCTCCAGAAGCAGAAGCAGCAGAAGCCCCAGCCACAGAAGAGCGAGCCCGTGCTACAGAAGCCCCAGCAGAAGCAGAGTGAGGGCCAGGGGATGGGAGGGTGGCCCTGTCCCTCTTGCCAGGGCTGGCAGCAGATGGCTGAGGCTTTCTCTTCTTCCCCATGGTTTTGGGGTTGCTGGCTGGCAGGGAGGCTGGCAGGCAGGCAGGCACCAAGGCTTCCAGGCAGGCTGGCAGGCAGGCTGGCAGGAAGGCTGGCAGGAAGGCAGGCATGCACCAAGGCTGGCAGGCAGGCAGGCAGCAAGGATGGCAGGGAGGCTGGCAGGATGGCAGGCAGCAAGGCTGGCAGGCAGGCATGCAGGCAGGGCAGGCTGGCAAGGCACTCGATGTGTCTGGATGCAGGTCTTTCCTCTGAATGGTGACCTGCTTCCGAGTTGCTTCCCTTTATATCCCCACGGCTGACGCAATACATCCCCCCTGCATGCGCAGTGAACGCTCTGCATCCACTAGGCTTCCGCTGTGCATCTGCTGTGCATCCACTTCATCCGCTGTGCATCCGCTGTGCATCTGCTTCATCCGCTCGTCGTCCGCTCTGCACCCGCTCTTTCCATTCCGCGTCCACTTTGTTGCGCTCCCCCGGAAGCCTAGCGGATGTGCCATCCGCTCTCATCTGCTCCCATCCGCTAGGCTTCCGCTCTGCATCCGTTTTCCATCCGCTCTGCGTCCTCCCCCCGTCCGTTCCTTTCCGTGTTATCTGCTCTGGTTATGCAAATTTTTGCCCCTTTTGAGAGCGGATAACAACGGATGGAACATTTGCTCATCCGCTGTGTCTTTTTTACAAACATTTTGCATCCGTTGGGCAGTGTGACAGGGCCTTAAATTATTTAAATCCCATCACTGATTACAGTCTGTGTCCGATATAAAAATGAAAATCTTTAATGAGGAAGAGTAACTTTCAATATTCATCTAGATCATCTGATCAAAATTTTCTCTTGCAGTGAAATATAATTCATTCCTAATAAAATCATTTCAAAAGCCAAATATCAATATTAATATCAAATTAATACATGCAAATGTTGCACAAATCAATCTTTTGTCAATCTTTTTTTAAAATTTAAGCAGCGATTAAATGGAATTATTCTTTGCAAGAATGCGATTCCTCTGTGTGTAACATAATCTAAAAGTAATAATAGCATAAACAGAAAAAAAATCTATATTCTGCTTAAGGCCACTTTGTTCAAATATATTTGGAGTCAGTTTTATCATCATTTTAAGACTGATATAATTGAATCAAAATTTAGTTGCTTAAATTAGATTAAATCTAGATTAAATTATGGAAATGGACTTTTATTGTACCCATTCCTTTCCCTCTTTTCTGCAGCACCTGAAAATACTGAAAGCATTTGCAACAATAAAAGTTTTTTTTTAATTCAAACTAGCGATTTCTCCTTTCATCCAAAAGATGGCAATAAACACACATTTATGGCAGCTGGCAAAGGTCTGAGAACAAAACTTTCTCTTATGAGCTATAAGTAATATCAAAAGTTTATGGGATAGGCCTTGCTTGATTTAAAATAGTAATATAGGGTTATTACTATTATATAAAATAAATTTTATGCAGCTTAAGATATTACATATAGCAGCGGAAAAGGAATTTAGCAAACAACTTTCCAAGCCATCCCAAGAAAAATTCCTAGGTATGAAGTCAAGCTGTGCCCTTATTTTGCCTTACCTATTACTTACTTAACATATCCCATATTAATTAGATCAGTGGTTCTTAACCTTTTTGAAAGAATCACGCCCTTGAGCCATTGAGGAAGTTATCATCACCCCCTCCCCCAACATAACCTCTAAATCACAACACAGGGAAATAATTCTTCAATTTAAGTATTGGAAAAACAATACTGGTTTAATCGGCTTTATCTGAATGAATTCTTACCAAATGGTCTTTCAGTTGGGAAGGCTTCATCGCTTCATTTGAAAATGTTTTCTCACAAAGAAGACAAAATGGAAGCTATACGTTGGAAGGAGATGGAATGAATCCCAATTTCAGGTATTCTGTCGAATATTGGCAACACTTCCTCTTCTTGACCATGTTGAGAGGTCTTCAAAATGAAAAACACTAACTGCAAATTAAATTTTCAACTGCACTGGAACACTATAAAACAAACATGGATGTCGATAAACCGAGTTTCAACAGTTATGTTGACATCACAGGGGACAGCCACTTAGCATGCGATGTTTCAAAAGAAGTGCTCACCCCTCCATCACTGTCCATTCTGGCCAATAGTGCAACACTGTATGGGAAGAGTGATAGAGGCTGCTGTGCAACGCGCATGAAGATAAGCAATGCATATTCAGATATGTATGGCATTGTTAAGCCTGGGTTCCCCAACCAGGGTTAGGTAGACAAGCTAAACAGAATGTGCAGTGTTAGTCAGATAGGCACACAGATAAATGAGTGAGCTAAGTTTGTATGTTTATTAACATACAGTAAAAATAACAGATACGCTTGTGCTATCAAGAATATATTTTATTCCAATATAAGTTTATGGCATAGTCAAAAACAGTCCAATATTCAGTTACCATATAGTCAGTCCATTCAGGGATAGTCAGTTAGCAAAGTCCATGTAGAATATCCTATTGTCAGTTCACATAAATCAGTCCGTTGTTGTCTCTCCCGTTCGAGCAATGCAGTCTTGCTTCCAAGCAGTAATCAGGGATCATCAAAGCCAGAGAGAGAGAGAGCAAGCTGTAGCCTTGCTACTTTTATATGGTTTTCATAACCACACCCACAGTTGCTATTTTACAGTTAAAGCTGCATACACTAACTATGATTCATAGTTATTATTTCACCTAAAACAGTTAGGGTGAACAATGTTATCCCTAACAGGCATTCTGTACTGAAACTAGCTGGAGGAACATTTAAAACACAGTTCAATCTATTAATAACGAGCGATCTGATGATTTTGTATGACAGATATGCAACAGTTCACTGTACGAAAAAAGTCTTAAAAGTGTCCCCAAAACTTCTCGCTCCATCGCCTCCATGTTGTCCCTTTCCGTTTCTTCACCCTCACATCGCTCCTTTTCATTCCATCACCCCCCTGAAAAATGAAATCGCCCCCTGGGGGGTAATATCACCCAGGGTAAGAAACACTGAATTAGATCACCTCACTATCCAACATTTCACCATTTGCAGTGAAAACTGAGGCTTTCAAGAAAAGATTGGACTGCTATTTGTCAGAAATGGTGTAGGACTGCTATTTGGACTGCTATTTGTCAGAAATTGGGGGGGGGGGTTGGACCAGCTGATCTACAAGGTCCCTTCCAATTCTGTTAATCTAATGATTCATGTCACCCACAGTCCTTCAATTTAGGAGACTAGACTAGAAATTTATTGAAGTTTACCCTCTTTTCCCCCATCTTTCAGGAAGTTGTAGGAACATTGTTCAGTTTCTCTAAAGTCTACCAGATAAGTGTATAAATGCAACCAATTGCACATATTTAAAAACTGTGGCTAAGCAAGCCATGGCTTTAAGAAATTTGGAAATTGCATATAAAGTTCACTTTAGGCAAGAGTCTTCAAACTTGGCCAGTTTAAGCCCATGTCATACTGGCCAACGGATGCAAAAAGGACACAGCAGACGAGCAAAATGTTCCATCTGTTGTTATCCGCTCTCAAAAGGGGCAAAAATATGCATAACCAGAGCGGATAACACGGACGCGGGGAGGACGCAGGGCGGGTGGAAAGCGGATGCGGAATGGAAGCCCAGCGGATGGAAGCGGATGGGAGTGGGTGGCACATCCGCAGGGCTTCCAGGGGGCCTCAGCGAAGCGGACGCGAAATGGAAAGACCGGATGCAGAGCAGACGCCGAACGGATGAAGCGGATGCAGAGTGGAAGCCTCGCAGATATAACGGAAGCAGCTCAGAAGCAGGTCGCCATTCAGAGGAAAGACCTGCTGCCGGACACATCGGCTGCCTTGCCTGCCCTGCCTGCATGTCTGCCTGCCAGCCTTGCTGCCAGCCTTGCTACCAGCCTTGCTGCCAGCCTCCCTGCCAGCCTTGCTGCCAGCCTTGGTTCATGTCTGCCTGCCAGCCTTGGTGCCTGCTTGCCAGCCTGCCTGCCAGCCTGCCTGCCAGCCTTGGTGCCTGCCTCCCTGCCAGCCTTCCTGCCTGCCTTGGTGCCAGCCTCCCTGCCAGCCTTCCTGCCAGCCTTGGTTCCTGCCAGCCTCCTTGCCAGCCAGCAACCCCACAACCATGCAGAAGCACACCAAGCCTCAGCCATCTGCTGCCAGCCCTGGCAAGAGGGACATCCCGCCCCCTGGCCCTCACTCTGGTTCTGCTGGGGCTTCTGCAGCATGGGCTCGCTCTACTGGGGCTGGCGCTTCTGCTGCTTCTGCTTCTGGAGGAGCTGATGACAAGCACTCCAGCACCAGCCACCTCCACAGCACCTGCACCCTTCACCCCTGAGACTGAGCGACCAAGAGGAGTGCCAGAGACTCATTTTTGTCTTATAGCTTGTTGTTAATAAAGTCTATTTTTGATTCACACACTTGCTTCATTTCTTTTTTTTAATAAAGTTTTGCTGGAAACTTTTAGAAATGGTTTAAGCTTTTGCATGCTTGTGGGATGGGTAAGGATAGCTTTGGGATGGGTTAGGATACCTGTGGGATGGGTAATAGCTATGGGATGAGTTAGGATAGCAGTGGGATAGATAAAGTGCAAGCATAGTGGGACTGGATGGTCCACCCTCCCAGGTGCCATACCTATGGCCCTTTATTATCAATAATAATGTAATAATTATCCACACATGTCAACATAAACACAACTCTTTATTAAACGCCCTGTTCATTGGAGGCCCACCCAACATACATGGCCCAATCTCATCTGTGTGATGAGACAGGCTGAAGGAAGCATCCATTAAGCATCTATCATCCTGTCTTGCCACTCCACTGCTCCAGCTGGGGAGTTGCACCATTGTCTCAGGAGGTTGCGCTGCTTCTTCACTTCATGTGAGGCTCTGTTGGGGCCTTGCACATCCTCAGTGTCGATCAGGTTTTGCCCTTGCCTCCATTCCCCAGGCTCCATGTCCCCATTGGCTTGTTGGAGGTCCACGAGCCTGTTCTGCAAGACTGGGTAGCGGGTGCGCATGAGATTGTGCAGGATGCAGCAAGCTTCCATGATCCTCCACACGGTCTCTGGGCAATGCTGCATGGTGGTGAGAAGTTCCTGGAACCTGTTGGCCAGGATGCCAAAGGCGTTCTCCACCACCCGCCTTGCCCTGGACAGCCTGTAGTTGAAGATCCTCTCTTCACGGGTGTAGAGTCTGGAAGTGTAGGGCTTCATGAGGTAGGTTGTGAGGGAGAAGGCGTCATCCCCCACAATGAAGTAGGGCACATCTTGTGTGTCGTTGGGCAGGGGTTCTGGATCTGGGAAGCCCACGATGAGGTTGCCTTCCAGCCCCTTCTTGAGGTGACTGGCGTTGTATACCTGGGCATTTGAAGAGGAGCCGTTGCCTGAAGCATCGATGTACATGAACCTGTCGTCAGCATCGACCATGGCGAAGAGGATGATGCTGAAGAAGCCCTTGGAGTTGAAATAAGTGGACCCCAAATTGGCTGGAGATTTGAAGGCCACGTGCTTGCCATCTATGGCTCCAACGGTGTGTGGTAAGTTCCACTTCTGATACCACTGCTCTGCAACTTTCTTCCATCCTTCTTCAGTGGAGGGGAACTGGAGGAGCTCCTCCTTGTATTCTTCAATGATGGCCTGCACCACTTCTCTGACCACAATGCTGATGGTGTTGGATGGCACCCTCCAGCCGTTCTGCATGCTCCTGTAGCAGGTCCCTGAGGCCAGGTGGCGCAGAGTGAGTGCCACCTTGAGCCCAGGTTCCAGGCTGGGCCGGAAGCTGGTGTTTGCCTTGGTCAACCTGGGTGTCAGGTGCTGCACAACTTTGTCAAACATGGCTGGAGGCATCCTCATGAAGTTCTGGAATGCCTGAGTGTCTTCGTTCCTGAGCTCCACCATCAGCTTGTTGTACAGCCTGTACTCTGCTCTTCTCCCAATCCATCTTCATACCCAGACACTTCTTGGCCGCCTCCTTTTCTTCCTGTAGTAGAGTTCACAGAGCCTGTAGATGGCTTCGCACTGTTGCAGAAGGATGGTGGCTGCCAAAAGGACTGTGTTAAAATCCACGGTGGACATGACTGGATGCTGTGGAAGAAGAAGAGGCAGATGAAGGCTGCAGAGGTCTGCACTGCTGGGCTGCTGTTCTGAAAGTGAGATGCAGGCGAGTTGCTCCCCCTTTTTATAGGCAGTATAGGTTTTCCGCTAGGCATCCTCTAGGCATCCTCTAGACATCCTTAATATCCGAGATAGGTCCCCTCTGCGAACGTTTTTTCCATTTTAAACACTTTGTTTGCGTTCTGCATCCACTTAGCATCCGTTCTGCATCCGTTCTGCGTCTGTTCCGCTTCCTCCCTACGTCTCGGCGGATGGAGTTGCGCGGATGCGTAGCGGACACCTAGCGGATATAGCGGATGCGTAACAGATGTGTAACAGATGCGTAGCGGATGCATAGTGGATGCAGAACGGATGAATTGGATACATTTTCCGCACAAAAGTTTTAGGCAGCCCAAAACTTTAGGAGCGGATGAAACGTCAATAAATGGATGCTGGACAGATAGAGAGGAAGCAAAACGGAGGCAGTGAGTACATCGCGTTTTCGAACGGATGGCAAGGTTTTTTGTCTGTTTTACATCCTCTTTACATCAGTTGGTTCAGTGTGACATGGGCTTTAAGACTTGTGGACTTCAACCCCCAGAATTCCTGAGCTAAAATGACTGAAAGAGTAAAGTTGAAGTCCACAAGTCCTAAAGATGTCAAGTTTGAAGACTCCTGATATAAAGTGATGTTCTCCAATTGGTTCTATCAGATATTTTATTGTTGGCTGAGAATTCTAGGACTTGAAATCTAATCAAAACATCTGGAGGGTACCATATTAACATCCATCCCATGTAATTCAGTATGTATAGCATTTTCACCATCATCTGCTGCTTCCAGTTGATCTTTAACTTGGTCTTAGACAAAACCCATACATTAAAAGAATTTCAAAACTATGCTGAAACCTCATCAAAACACAGGCATATGCATGTCAAAGTTGAGCCCCTTGGAGTGACTGATGATAACAGTGACCATAATGTTTGATGGACAATCCTCATATTTATTAGAAATCTCTTTCATAGTGGTGCAAAGTAACTATAACAATGAGGAGCTGTGCCTGTAACCATGCAATGCAGCTGAAAAGCTCCATTTTTTTTCACCAACTGTTACACTATTGGGCAATTTGTTTTAATTAATGGAAACCTTAGAACTTATGTTGGATCAGTGAAACTGTTGGAAACAGCAGCAAGAAGATTCACCGGTCCTATGAATGGCAAATCAGTGTCTGTTTTTATTCTGCTCCCTGAACACAATATTTTTGTCCCTTCACACTGTGAGTTGAAGCTAACTCCACAATTAATGTTTATTAAGAGTTGGGGATTCTAAGGTGGCATAATTAGCTAGGAATAAAAAGTAAGTCATTCACATTCAGACACTGCAGTTTGACACTCTGACTCTAAGTTGGATGTAAACATAGCTGGAATCACAGGGAAAAGTTTCTGGTTGAGATCCCAGTGAATGAAAGATGTTTAAAAAAGAAAAGAGAAAAACAGTTACTCGAGAATCTAAATGGTTTCTAAATTGCCTCTCATTTTACATGTTCCAGAATGTGATTTTGGATGGTTTAAAGCTGGAGTCTCCAACCTTGGCAACTTTAAGACTTGTGACTTCAACTCCCAGACTTCAATTCTGGGAGTTGAAGTCCACAAGTCTTAAAGTTGCCAAGGTTGGAGACCCCTGCTTTAAAGTGTCTCCGCACTGTCAAACATGGCAATGTTGTATTTGTAATCGAACATTAAACAAACATTGATTTAATTAATTAATTATTTTTTTATATTTGGGAGTTGCACAATTGGCTCAACACGGTATGATGTAAGATATAAAATTTACCCATGCATTGACTATCAGCTTTATAATTTTAATATATGTGAATGAGTAAACAATTGTGCTATAGACACTCAGCCAACTGTTGAAATGACTTTCATTCCATGCCTAGATGCTTTTTTGTTTGTTTGTCTTAAGCATAATCCTTCAATGTAGCAAATTCAGGAATTATGTCTGTCCATCAGCTTTATTATTATTTACATTCATATGCCACCCAATTCAGAATAACTCTAGATGGCTTGCAAGTAAAAACACTTTAATAATAATAATAATAATAATAATAATAATAATAATAATAATAATA
>BLBF01000003.1:30673347-30724388 GCA_015471245.1 Laticauda colubrina | reverse complement strand
TAATAATAATAATAATAATAATAATAATAATAATAATAATAATAATAATAATAATATAATGATGATGATGATGATGATGATGATGATGATGATGATGATGATGAAAAAGTTGACCATTTAAGCCCATGTCACACTGAACCAACGGATGCAAAGAGGATGTAAAACGGACAAAAAAGCTTGCCATCCGTTGGTTAACGCGATGTACTCACTGCCTCCGTTTTGCTTCCTCTCTATCCGTCCAGCATCGGTTTATTGATGTTTCATCCGCTCAGAAAGTTTTGAGCTGCCCAAAACTTTTGTGTGGAAAATGTATCCAATGCATCCGTTCTGCATCCTCTAGGCATACGGGGGACATCCGTTCTGCATCCATTACGCATCTGCTATATCTGCTAGGCATCCGCTGTGCATCTGCACAACTAAAATCTGTTCCAGTGGTAAACAGACGCAGGGAGGAAGCAGAACGGACGCGCAGTGTTAGTAGCACGGATGGAGAAAGGATGAAAGCGGATGCAGCTCATCCGCTCTGCATCCGCTCTGCATCCGCTCTACATCCTCTACGCATCCGCTCTGCATCCTCTATGCATCCTCTACGCATCCTCTATACATCCGCTCTGCATCCTCTATACATCTGCTCTGCGTCCTCCCCACGTCTGTTCCTTTCCGTGTTATCCGCTCTGCTTATGCAAATTTTTGCCCCTTTTGAGAGCGGATAACAACGGATGGAACATTTTGCTCGTCCGTTGTGTCCTTTTTGCATCCGTTGGGCAGTGTGACATGGCCTTTAATTAGTGGATGCAGCAAAATTTCACAAACTGACTATTTAGAATGCCATAACCGAGTTGCTAAAATCATTCATTGGAAACAATGCCAAAAGTTTGGATTTGAGTATAGTAACAACTTCTGGGAACATCAGGTTGAGAAGGTTCTGGAGAATGAAAAAGTCAAGATCTTCTGGGACTTCAGAATTCAGACAGACAAGCATTTGGCCCACCACATGCCTGACATAACAATAGTTGAGAAGGAAAGGGTTTGGTTCATTGACATTGCAATACCTGGTGATGCACAAATTGTAGACACACAGCAAGAAAAAATCACAATCAGGACTTACAAATTGAAGTTGAGCGACTTTAGAAAAAGAAATTGTGTGTTATCCCAATTGTAATTGGACCCCTTGGAGTAATACCTAAAGGGCTACCTCGCTATTTGGAAATTCTGAATTTATCAGACTTGAGTACCCTGATTCTACAAAAATCCACTCTACTTAGAACAGCTTATATCCTCCAATGCTACCTGAACAGTTCCTAGGTCCTGGGTTAAGACTCAAGCTGTTGAGCTACCAAAGGCTACAGTCCCAAAGGCTGTGAATCTCACTAAAGATATTATAATAATAATAATAATAATAATAATAATAATAATAATAATAATAATAATAATAAAAAAAAAAAAAAAAACAGTGGACCACCTGGTAAGCTGCTGCAAGAAGATTACACAAAGTGACTACAAGCAGTGGCATGACAAATTAACAACAATGGCACATCGGAAGATCTGCAGGAAATATCATTTGTAAGCAAGAACTGGTGGGAGCATAAAATAGAAAGTATTCTGTTTGGAAATAAGGCGTGCAAGACTGGGTTCCCACAAACAGCTCTTTTATTAATCAGTAAAGCAACTGGTAACAGAACAAATGCTCAAACCGTGGCAGCCCTTCTTATAGTGGCTTGCTCATGGCTTGTGGCCAATGACAGTAGTTCAAGTGTTCCCGCCGTCCAGTGGGCCAATCGGAATGGCTCCCAAGTAACTAATCTGAGAACGGCCTTCTTGGCCAATCAGTTTAAGGTATTTGGAGTCTACCAAGTTCTATATACAGCACCCCTCCCTCCTTGGTTTTGTCCAACATGCGTCACGTAGTCACGCAAGTAGGTAGGGTTCTTTTGAGTCCTGGTTGACCTGCGCAGCTCAGTCTCAGCATGGTCCTCAAGCGGTTCAGACGGGATCGCTTTCTCTCTGTGTCTTCTCCATGGAACCTCCTGGAAGGGTGAGTCAGCCTTGCCACTCCCACCTGGTTTGTCCGGGCTGGTCAAACTGGCCTGGCTGTCTCCTTCCAGGAAGGCCACACCTCGTTCTCCTGCTCCCGTACTTCTTCTCTGGAGGTCATCTAATTGTGAGTGCTCTTTTTGTTTTATTTGGATTTCTTTATGTAGTGATTGTTGTCGTGTTATTGGAGGTTCGTCTCTCCTTTTTTATTATTTTGTGTTCCCCCCCCCTCCTTGGTTGTTTTTGGTTCGTTATTTTCGGCGCTGGTGTAGTGTTGCGTTCTAGTGTTCGAGAGCAAAGCTGGTCGATGTGCTGCTTCCATGCTCTTCCATTGTCCAACAAAAGTCGGTAAGACCAGGGGCCTGTGATTTGGGTAATTATGGCTGGAAGCCATAACGGGTCCCCAGTAAGGTTTTTAGCGAAAACCAGATCGCCTATTTCAAATGAGTGATATCTACTGGAGGAGTCAGGGGGTTTGTCCCAGTTATAGGTGGGGTGCAGTCCATCAAGGTAGGAGCGCAATTTCCTACCCATGAGGAGTTCTGCTGGGCTCTTGTTAGTGGCTGTGCTAGGGGTGATATGTTGCATGGTTAACAATCTGTTAAGTTTATCTTGCATGTCCCCCATGTCCATTTTTTCTAGACCCTCCTTAGTATAACGAACCATGTGTTCAGCCCGTCCATTAGAAGCCAGATGAGCCGGCGCTGTCAGGGCATGTTGGATTCCCTGTGCAGCCAAGTACTGCTTGAATGCCAGAGTGGTAAACTGGGGCCCATTGTCCGAGACTATAACATCAGGCAGTCCATGCGTGGTGAAAAGTTTGTTTAACTGTTTCATCATTGTCTCGGTAGTAGTGGATGCCATAAGTATGACTTCCAAACAGTTCGAATAGGCATCCACAATTACCAAATAGATGTTCCCTTTTGCCGGCCCAGCAAAGTCAATATGCAGTCTTGACTATGGGCCTCTGGGAGTTTCCCATTCCATGACTGTTGCCAGTGTTGGTGTAGGCCTTGATTTTTGGCAGTCATGTCATGAGGCCACCCAACGTTCAATATCCTTGTCCAACCTTGGCCACCAGACATAACTCCTGGCCAAGGCTTTCATCTTAACTACACCCGAGTGCCCCTCATGTAACATGCACAACACTTCTTCCTGTAATTTTTCTGAGATTACCACCTTGTCCCCCCACAATATACAGCTTTTTTCAATAGATAGTTCAGTCTGTTGATTGCGAAAAGGTTTAAAAGTCTCGCTTTTGTTTTCATCCGGCCAGCCCTTACCTACCCAATGCAGAATGTGAGCTGTCAGTGGGTCTTTCGCAGTAGCTTTAGCGACGTCTGCTGCGGTTAGTGGCAGATTTGGCCTGGACTCGATTTGGAGAGTGGAGACAGTGGGAGCTGGGTTGTCTTCCGTGATGGGCAGGGGGGAACGGCTCAAGGCATCTGCATGGGTGATGGCCTTTCCTGGGCAGTGGATGAGCATGTAGTTGTATGCAGTGAGGAATTCAGACCACCTCGTCATTCTTGGTGATAGAATGTTTGGGGTTGGTTTGTTTCCCGCTCGGATCTCTAGCAGGGATTTGTGGTCAGTGATGATTGAAAAAGTCCTACCGTAAAGGTACTCGTGGAATCTTTTTACACCGGCTATGATTGCGAGGGCTTCTCAATCGAGTTGGCTGTAATTTCTCTCTGATTTTGACAGTGTTTTGTTATAGAAGGTGACTGCCTCTCTGCCGTCTGGTAGCTTGTGGCTCAGGATGGCACCGATTCCGAAAGGCGATGCATCACAGGTGACCGTCAAAGGCAGGGTATTGCTATACTGGATCAAAACAGTGTTAGAAGTTAATAAGTCCTTGATATTTTGGAATGCTGCTTGTTCCCGGTGGCCCATTTCCAGATAGTTTTTTTGTCTAACAACTGATGTAAGGATTCTGCTATGGTTGCTTTTTGGGGCAGGAAGACATTGTAGAAATTTATGAGACCTAGGAATGCTTGTAAGTCAGTTTTGTTCCTAGGTCTAGGAACATCTTTGATTGCCTTTATCTTTTTTTCGGTGGGGTGTATCCCTTGCTCAACTATGAGATAGTTTAGAAATTTGACTTGGTCAGTGGCTAAGTTACATTTCTCTCGTTTTACCTTAAGGCCTGCATCTCTGAATCTTCTTAAGACTTCTTTTTATCTACTCTCTAGTTGGTTAGCATTTTTTGCTGACACTAGTACATCATCAAAATAGTGGACAACTTCCTTGATTCCATTTAGAAGGTGCTGAGGCTTTGGAAAACACCTGGGGCAATACTAACGCCAAATTGAAGTCGGTTGCACTTGAATGCCCCTCTGTGTGTAACTATAGTCTGTGCCTCTGTGGTTTTGGGGTCAATTGGTAGTTGTTGGTATGCTTGTGCGAGATCAAGTTTCGCAAAAAAAATTCCTCCCCCTAGTGAGTGCAATAAGTGTTGCACTACTGGCACTGGGTATGCGCTTTGTTGGAGCACATGATTTAGGATTGCCTTATAGTCTCCACAGATGCGCACTGATCCATCTGGTTTGACAGGAGTCACGATGGGTGTTTCCCACCTGGCATGGTCGATTGGCTCTAACACCCCTTGTGCTATTTGTTTGTTTAGTTGTTCGTCTATTTTTGGTTTTAAGACAAAAGAAACGCGTCTGGCTTTGAGCCAGATGGGGGCTATTTTTGGGTTTAGGCTAAATTATATTGGGGTCCCCTTGTACTCGCCTCCCGTCAAATACATCCTGAAACTCTTGCAACAGGCTCTCTTCCCAGTTGGCCACAATGATGCTGTTGATCCTGGTCATCCTGATTCCCAGGGGCACGAACCATTCAATTCCCAGCAGGCTAGGGTGATCACGGTTGACAATTGTCAGAGGCAGGATTTCAGCATGATTTTTAAATTCTACGAGGAAATGTCCAAGGCCCACTACCAGGATTCAGTTTCCCTGATAGTCCTTTAATATTAACTTTTGTTGTTCAAGTTCTCTTTGCTTGATGTCTGGTGTCAGGTGTCTGATAGTGTTCCAAGATACCATTGATAAGTATGATCCGGAGTCTACTTCCATCTCTTCCCTTCGATGTTCACTTTTATCTGGACCTTTTTTATGTTTGTTGCCCTGGCATTTCCAATAGTTATCATCTGTTGCGTTTCGTCTCTGTTGCTCGTTCATCAGTTTTTGTTTTCTCGGTTCCATCTGCTTCCAGCTTGTTTCTCTTCATTTCTGGGGGGGGGGACTGCTGCGTCTTTTAGGACTATAGCTCTTTTTGTTTTGGCAGACCCTTGCGATGTACCCCCGTTTTTCACAAGCTCTACAGATTGCATCTAAGAACCTGCATTCTGATCACGGGTGGTTGCCTCCTCATCCAGCACACTGGAATTCCCTCCTGCTTCTTCTTTTTTCCTGCCATTTTCTGTACGACTGAAGCCTATGTATATCTTCATTATTGTCATCAGTGTCACTCGGGGAGTTGAGATCTTCATGGTGGGCGGTTGCTGTGGGTTGTTTCTTGCTTCCCTCCGCCTTCTTTTCTCTGGGTTGATTCGGTGGATCTGGAATTGAGTTCATCTGGCGCATAGTGACTGCGGATTTCTTGGCTGTTTCAGTGGCGGTGGCTTCTACGATGGCCTTGGCCACTGTGATATTTGGTCTGTTTAGTAGCTTGCTTTGGAGTGTAGCATCCCTCAATCCGAGGACCACATGATCCCTCATGGTCTCGTCCATGTTCTGGAGCTCGCAGGCTCCTCCAATGTGTCTTAGGGCTGCTACAAAATCTCTGACGCTCTCGTCTTCTCTTTGGTCTCTTTTGTAAAACTCATGTCTTTTGATCAGGTTGGAGACCACAGGCGCGTAATGTGCTCGGAGTATTCTGTTCAGCTCAGGCCAAGCCATTTGCTTAACATCTCTCGGTTTGGCTAGCACCTTTGCCATTTTAAAAATGGCTGGTCCACAGTGCATGAGGAATACAGCCCTCTTCCTCTGGTCAGTTATCTCCTGCAGTTCGTTGCTTTCTAAAAACATCAGAAAGCGATCAATGTACGACTCCCAATCTTCCTCAGCTGGTTTGAATGTTGCAGGCGGCACATTGTTTCCAGCCATCTCTATTGCTCAGTTGCTGCGTGCTTCGGTCTCACTCTTCTACGACAATCCCATCTTCGTCACCAGTGTTCCATTTGGAAATAAGGCGTGCGAGACCGGGTTCCAAGAAACAGCTCTTTTATTAATCAGTAAAGCAACTGGTAATGGAACAAATGCCCAAGCCACGGCAGCCCTTCTTATAGCAGCTTGCTCATGGCTTGTGGCCAATGACAGTAGTTCAAGTGTTCCTGCCGTCTGGCAGGCCAATCGGAATGGCTCCCAAGTAACCAATCTGAGAACGACCTTCTTGGCCAATCAGTTTAAGGTATTTGGAGTCTACCAAGTTCTATACACAACAGAAAAAGTCATGGAAAATGAAAAAGTTAAATTCCTCTGGGACTTCAGAATCCAGAAAGACAGGCACCTGCCACATAACACTCTGGACTTAACAGTTGTCAGTAGAAAGACAAAAAAGCCCGGATAGTGAATGTGGCAGTGCCTAGAGACAGCAGAAGAAAAGAGAAAGAACTGGAGAAGATAACAAAATACAAAGACCTACAAATAGAAATAGAACAACTATGGCAAAGGCAAGCAAGGGTAGCATCAATAGTAATAGGTGCCTTGGGTGCAATCCCAAAACAAATGGAGACCCACCTGAACACCATAGGCATTGACAAATTTGTCATCAGTCAATTGCAGAAGGCAGCTTTATTTGGAACAGCTTCCATCCTGAGGCAATATCTGTAACACCATCAAACATCCAGATTTGCATATCCCAAGTCCTTGGTAAGGACTCAATAGGTAGGCAAAACTGCCAAACCCAGTCTGAACATCTGTGACTGTGTGATGAATCACAATCATAATAGAAATATAGACAAAAATGAAGAGAAAAAATGGCAAAGATGACAAAACCAGATGGGAACAAAAAGTGACAAACTCACATACTTCAAGGTGGACTTCATTCATCAAATGCCTGAGTGAAGAGTCAGGTCTTCAAAGCCCTTAAACCCCCCTCCTCACAAAGGAGGTGTGTATGTGTCAGGATTTACTTAGTACCCTTTAAAACTTTTATGTTGGTGCTTCATTTGTCCTGGTTGGTGGACAGTCAATTAATGTGTTGTGGCTCTCTGTTTAAAAGCTTTGTCTGTTTAATAGATGGGTCTGAAAAATACTCTGGTATATTAAACATTTACAGCTTGTTAAGCAGTTGTACAGCTTTGTCATATTATTTATTGCCTCACCAAGGTATCAGAAAGAGTATCATAAGAGAATATGCATGGTGTCGCTCTAGCCTACGTGCATTTATCACTGACTAAGTATTTTCCGAGCCCAGCCTTTCTTAATGTGATTCCAACTAGACGGGAAATCATGTGTTTGTTGATCCACATTTATATGCATAGTGAATTTTTTTATGCAAATCAGTTGTTGGGAAGAACATTTACATAATTTGAAAGCTGCTTTGACTGCCAAGATATTAAAAGAACAGTAAACATCCACATTCACTCCAATGTTCCACAAGAACATTTATATAATATTATTTACAATATTTTGTGCTGCCTGGGAAGCTCGCCTTAAAGGAAAGAGGCATTAAGTTCAGAAGGTCAAGACCAAGGATGGCATGAAAGCCTCACCTGGACTTTACTCTGAAGTTATAGTGTTTATGGAAGATTCCAGTGATCTTTGTTTGATGACTGCTTCGTTCAGTGACTATTCACCATTTAATGAAAAGAAGGACTAGGGTGACATGTTAGCAGTGTTCCAATATTTGAGAGGCTGCTACAAAGAAGAAGGAGTCAAGCTATTCTCCAAAGCACCTGAAGGCGGGACAAGAAGCAATGGGTGGAAACTAATCAAGGAGAGAAGCAACTTAGAACTGAGAAGAAATTTCCTGACAGTGAGAACAATTAATCAATGAAACAACTGGCCTCCAGAAATTGTGAATGCTCCAACACTGGAAGTTTTTAAGAAGAGATTGGATAATCATTTGTTTGAAGTGGTATAGGGATTCCTGCCTGGGCAGAAGGTTGGACTAGAAGCCTCCAGGTTCCCTTCCAACTCTATTATTTCAACTCTGTTGCGTTGATGAATAAGTTGCTGTATTTTTGTCCTTTGTTCCTTAAACACAGACTGAATGGTCTTGATGTCTTGTTTCATTATTGTCATTGGCAGCAGTGATGAAAAACATGCTTTGGATCTAAGCCCAGAAGCCATCACACCTGTCCTTTTCCTGGATGAGTTCATGCTCTACCTATTTTAAAGCCTTGCCCAGTATAGTCTGGAATTCATGCTTAATCAAATACCATGGACTCTAAGTAAGTTTTAAAATCAATTTCAAAAACCAACAACATTGAAAGCTCACAGATGAGAAAGATAGTTATGTTGATTGCTACTAGAGACAAAATGGGTTTCAAGTATCCAGGAATCTGGTCCCTGATTTTTTCCGAAGGCTATGCATGCGTATTGTTTGAGGACTGAATCTTAAGCCCCTGTCACACTGCACCAATGGATGCAAAGAAGATGTAAAATGGACAAAAAAGCTTGCCATCCATTGGTTAACGGGATGTATCCGTTCTGTACTCACTGCCTCCGTTTTGCTTCCTCTCTATCCATCCAGCATCCGTTTATGGATGTTTCATCCGCTCAGAAAGTTTTGAACTGCTCAAAACTTTTGCACGGAAAATGTATCCAATTCGTCCGTTCTGCATCCGCTAGGCATCTGCTAGGCATCCGTTCGGCATCCGTTACGCATCCGCTATATCTGCTAGGCATCCGCTATGCATCCGCACAACTGGCATCCGCTTGGACGCAGGGAGGAAGCAGAACGGACGCAGAACGGATGCAAAACGGATGCCTAGCGGATGCAGCATGGAAACAAAGCATTTAAAACGGAAAAAACGTTCGCAGAGGGGACCTATCTTGGATATTAAGGATGTCTAGAGGATGCCTAGAGGATGCCTAAAGGATGCAAAGGGACACCTATACTGCCTATAAAAAGGGGGAGCAACTCATCTGGATCTCACTTTCAGAACAGCAGCCCTGCGGTGCAGACATCTGCAGCCTTCATCTGACTCTTCCTCTTCCACAGCATCCAGTCATGTCCACCGTGGATTGTAACAAAGTCCTTTTGGCAGCCACCATCCTTCTGCAACAGTGCGAAGCCATCTACAGGCTCTGTGAACTCTACTACGGGAAGAAAAAGAGGCGGCCAAGAAGCGTCTGGGTATGAAGATGGTTCACCAGAAGAGCAGAGGATGGACTGTACAACAAGCTGATGGTGGAGCTCAGGAACGAAGACACTCGGGCATTCCAGAACTTCATGAGGATGCCTCCAGCCATGTTTGACAAAGTTGTGCAGTGACTGACACCCAGGTTGACCAAGGCAAACATCAACTTCCGGCCCAGCCTGGAACCTGGGCTCAAGGTGGCACTCACTCTGTGCCACCTGGCCTCCGGGACCACCTACAGGACCATGCAGTACGGCTGGAGGGTGCCACACAACACCATCAGCATTGTGGTCAGAGAAGTGGTGCAGCCCATCATCGAAGAATACAAGGAGGAGCTCCTCCAGTGCCCCTCCACTGAAGAAGGATGGAAGAAAGTTGCAGAGCAGTGGTATCATAGGTGGAACTTCCCCCACACTGTTGGAGCCATTGATGGCAAGCACGTGGCCTGAAAAGCGCCAGCCAACTCAGGGTCCTCTTATCACAACTCCAAGGGCTTCTTCAGCATCATCCTCTTCGCCATGGTTGATTCTGACTACAAGTTCATGTACATCGATGCTTCAGGCAATGGCTCATCTTCAGATGCTCAGGTATACAACACAAGTGACCTCAAGGGTGGGCTGGAACGCAACCTCATCATGGGCTTCCCAGATCCAGACCCCTGCCCAATGACACGCAAGATGTGCCCTACTTCATTGTGGGGGATGACGCCTTCTCCCTCACAACCTACCTCATGAAGCCCTACACCTCCAGATGCCTCACCCATGAAGAGAGAATCTTCAACTACAGGCTGTCCAGGGCAAGGCGGGTGGTGGAGAACGCCTGTGGCATCCTGGCCAACAGGTTCCAGGTACTTCTCACCACCATGCAGCATTGCCCAGAGACCATGAGGAGGATCATGAAAGCTTGCTGCATCCTGCACAATCTCATGCGCACCTGCTACCCAGTCTTGCAGAACAGGCTCGTGGACCTCCAACAAGGCAATGAGGACATGAAGCCTGGGGAATGGAGGCAAGGGCGAAACCTGATTGACACTGAGGATGTGCAAGGTCCCAACAGAGCCTCATGTGAAGGGAAGAAGCAGCGCAACCTCCGGAAACACTGGTGCAACTCCCCAGCTGGAGCAGTGGAGTGGCAAGACAGGATGATAGATGATTAATGGGTGCTTCCTTCAGCCTGTCTCATCACACGGATGAGATTGGGCCATGTATGTTGGGTGGGCCTACAATGAACAGGGCATTTAATAAAGAGTTGTGTTTATGTTGACATGTGTGGATGATTGATTACATTGTTATTGATAATAAAGGGCCATAGGTTTGGCACCTGGGAGGGTGGACCATCCAGTCCCACTATGCTTGCACTGGAGGTTTATCTATCCCACAGCTATTACCCATCCCAAACATATCCCTGCCCATCCAACTGCTATCTCAACCCATCCCACTGCTATCTTAACCCATCCCACAAGCATGCAAAGGCTTAAACCATTTCTAAAAGTTTCCAGCAAGACTTTCTTAAAAAAAAGAAATGAAGCAAGTGTGTGAATCAAAACTAGACTTTATTAACAACAAGCTATAAAACAAAAATGAGTCTCTGGCACTCCTCTTGGTCGCTCAGTCTCAGGGGTGAAGGGTCCAGGTGCTGTGGAGTTGGCTGGTGCTGGAGTGCTTGTCATCAGCTCCTCCAGAAACAGAAGCAGCAGAAGCCCCAGCCCCAGAAGAGCGAGCCCGTGCTGCAGAAGCCCCAGCAGAACCAGAGTGAGGGCCAGGGGGCGGGATGGTAACCCTGTCCCTCTTGCAAGGGCTGGCAGCAGATGGCTGAGGCTTGGTTTGCTTCTGCATGGTTGTGGGGTTGCTGGCTGGCAGGGAGGCTGGCAGGAACCAAGGCTGGCAGCAAGGCTTGCAGCAAGGCTTGCAGGCAGGCATGCAGGCAGTGCAGGCAAGGCTGTCAATCCATCCGGCAGCTGGTCTTTCCTCTGAATGGTGACCTGCTTCCGAGCTGCTTCCCTTATATCGGCGGGGCTGACGCAATGCATCCTCCCCGCATGCGCAATTAATGCTAGGCATCCATTAGGCTTCCGCTTTGCATCCACTAGGCTTCTGCTCTGCATCCGCTTCATCCGCTCGGCGTCCGCTGTGCATCCGCTGTATCCGTTCTGCATCCTCTTTGCTGAGGTCCCCCGGAAGCCTAGCGGATGTGCCATCTGCTCCCATCTGCTTCCACCCGCTGGGCTTCTGTTCCACATCCGCTTTCCATCCACCCTGTGTTCTCCCTGCGTCCGTTCCTTTCCGTGTTATCTGCTCCGGTTATGCAAATTTTTGCCCCTTCTGAGAGCGGATAACAATGGATGGAACATTTTTCTTGTCCGTTGTGTCCTTTTTACTAACGTTTTACATCTCTTGGGCAGTGTGACAGGGCCTTTAGTTGTACATGTTTGAGGTGGTACAGTCTTCTCCTTAGGATTACAATTTTGGGGAACCAATGTTTGCAAAAATTGTTCCCTACAGGTTAATAGTAGATAGAATGCAATCTGAGCCTGGCCTGGTTTAATATTAATTGTGCCCTTAATATTTTGATTCAGTGCCAAGTTCATTATTGCAACTTGATATTTTGAGTGATCTTAAGAAAATCCCTGTTAGTTAGGATAAGTACAGTAGCTCATCAGTTGTGAAGCATGCAACTCATCTAAGGGGGGAAAAAAACCTTTTTTTTGTAAAAAGGATACCAAATCAACTCTGACAACAAGCTGGGTTTTATTTATTTATTTTATGCAATTTCTCTACTGCCTCAATAACTTTTGGGCTCCAAAAATTGTCTTGATGTTACTAATAACACCCAATGATTAAAAATTAGGTTGTGGAAGGACGATAAATAGAAATCTGATAGAATGGGTAGCTGGTGTAGTTATTTAATCATGCCAAAACCTGGAGATTGATTAGGCAATGAGCTGAAGTTCCTTGTGTCCTTGATACAAGCAGCATATTCATCAGTAATACTTCTAGAAATTAACAACAAAGTCCAGGATTCCATTAGCAAATTTAAAGAATGCCTAAAGTGTAATTTTAGTTGGAGGGACTATTCTCAACCAAAGCATACCTGTTCTAGAACTGTTTAAAAATTATTTGTCCTTTATGAGGAGAAATAAAGAAAATGGATGAGATACAGCTCACACTAAGTTCTATGAAACAGAACACCTGACATTTTCTTAGCAGGGTAGATGACATTTCTCCTACTTTCTGTAGAATTGTATATAACTCCCAACATCCCCCCATCTCTCTCCTCCCCCCTCCGGACTCATGATCTGCAAAATGGTCATTATTTCCTCAGTAGCTTCAGAGGTTTGCCAAATGTCACGCTAGTTTCCAAAGTAACAACTTTTGTCCTGATTCTGTTAAAAAGAGCAGGTATTTTGCTTCGAATGAAGAAAAACTGTTGTAGAGCGGCGGAATAACCTGAGGTGAACACGGAGCAAACTTCAGCTTTTACTTTATTGTAACAATCAAGGGCTGCCGCACTAACAAGGCAGCCAGCTGGTGGACAACAGCTGATGCCATCTGACAGCTCCCTTTTATAGCCAGCTGTCAAATGGCATCAGCCAATAGGAACGGTCTGTGTTCCCGCTGGAAACACAGACCAGAGTGAAGACTTCATCTCAGTCTTTTCTGAACGCCACATTCCTTTCCCCCAGAACGGAGCATGCAGAGTCCTTTAGATAACTTGAGAGCTTGCACAGGTGGCCAAATCTTCTAGGTTCTGATGAAGCTGCTGCTGGAAGGAACTTTTCTGCTTGTTGGGCAACTTCTGGTGCTGACGAAGCTGGTGTCTTGGTTCAGGAGTCTCTGGGCGAGGGACAGATGGCTACTCAGGTAGGCTTGAGTTCCTGTCAGATTTGTGGGAAGTTTCTTTGGGTGCCAGTGGTTTCTCTGTTGCAGGAATGTCTAGAGGGCCATCTGCAGATAAACTCCAACACCTTCTAAGTTGATCGATATGGCGGCGCCAGATGCGCCTGTCTTGCAGTTGGACCCTGTAAGACTTAGGACTGGTTACTGCCACAATCTGCCCAGGCATCCACAAAGGGTGTCCCGAATAATTCCGGGCATAGACCTGGTCAATTTCAGTGAACTCCCTTGCCTGGCTATTTGATCCTAGGGGCACGACAGGGGCATAATATGGATGGAGTCTGTGTAAAGTAATCCTCAGATGTCTACCAATGAGAAGTTCAGCCGGGGACCTATTAGTGGTGGCACAGGGAGTCATGTGCTGAGTTAGAAGATACTTAGCAAGCCTAGAGTGCCAATCTATGGGCCCAAACCTTTCCAGGACCTCCTTAGCAGATCTGATTGCTCTTTCAGCAAGATCATTACTGGCAGGATGGAAAGGAGCTGTAAGTGCGTGCCTGATTCCCAGGTTAGCTAGGAAGATCTCAAACTCACAGAAAGTAAATTGGGGGCTGTTATCAGACACAATAGTGTGAGGGAGGCCATGGGTAGCGAATATCCTTGATAGAGCCTTAGTGACGGCTTCTGAAGTTGTGGTGGTCATCAAGGTCAGCTCTACCCATTTAGAAAAAGAATCAACCATCACCAGGGATGTATGCCCGTAAAAGGTGCCAGCCAGATCAATATGCACCCAGGACCAAGGGGTCCCAGAATCTTCCCACCTGCCTGGAGTGGGTGGAACAGCTCTGGTAACTTGGCATGGCTGACAAGCATTCACCCAACTTGTAATCTGAGCACCCATGCCCAGCCCCCATACATAACTGCGAGCTAGGGCTTTCATTCTGACAATGCCAGGATGCCTTTCATGCAGGACCTTTAAAACTGAGGCTTGCAACTTGGAAGGGATAACTACCATAGTTCCCCAAAGTAAACAGCCTCGCAAAGAAGACCATTCTTGCTGGCAAATTTTGAAAGGCATGAATTCATGGGCATAAAGAATTGCAGGCCACCCCCTTCCCACCCAGTCAAGGACTTAGTCGATTACCTTGTCCCTGGCAGAGTGGGCAGCGATATCAAGGGTGGTGATGAGAAGTTTGAGATTGTTGATCAGGAACATAGCATTAGTTGGTGCAGGATCCTCCACAGGAACAGGCAGGGGGCAGCGACTAAGAGCATCAGTGTGGCAGAGACTCTTGCCAGCTCAATGAACCAGTGTATAGGAATAGGCAGCCAGAAATAAAGCCCATCTGGTCATCCTTGGAGACAAAATCTAGTAGTTTGTCTATTGCCTGACAGAAGGCCTAACAGAGGCTTGTGATCCATAACCAACTCTAAATAGTGTCCATATAGAAACTCATGGATTTTTTTGACAGAAGCAACTGCAGCCAAAGCCTCCTTGTCAATTTGGCTGTAGTTGTGCTCAGCTGGGGAAAAGGTTCTGGAGAAAAAGGCAATGGGTGCTTCAGAACCATTAGGCAGTCTATGACTTAAAACAGACCTATGCCAAAAGGAGAAGCATCTGCTACTAAAACTAAAGGTAAATGCTCATTAAATTGGATCAGAACAGCATCGGATGTGAGCAATGTTTTGACTGAACGGAAAGCATGGGCTTCCTTCGGTCCCCAGTGCCAGGGGGATTACTTATCCAAGAGTCTGTGCAGAGGCTCTGCAATGCAAGCTTTATGTGGCAAAAATGAAGTGTAAAAGTTAAGAAGTCCTAAAAGGGCCTGGAGCTCAGTTTTGTTAATTGGTGTGGGTGCCTCGTGAATAGCCCTTACTTTGGATTCGATTTGGTGAATACCAGAGGCATCAATTCTATATCCCAAAAATTCTACCTGTGGGGTGGCAATAGTGCACTCCTCTTTTTTTAGCTTAAGACCATGCTTCCTGAAAGGATCAAGGACTCCTCTGACTTTTTGCAGTAATTGAGACTTGTCAGGGGCAGATATTAAAATGTTGTCAAAATACAGAATTTCACCTGTTAATCCTTGAAGAAGTCTTTCCATTAAAGATTGGAAAATCCCTGGGGCCACACTTACTCCAAATTGGAGGTGCCTACATTTAAAAGGGGCTTACATTTAATGCCCCTGTGCATGACAATAGTTGTAGTTCAGTGGCTGTGTCATCAACAGGAAACTGTTGATAGGCCTGTGACATGTCTAATTTCACGAAAATGGTTCCTGGGTCTAAAGAATGTCGTAGGTGCTGGATAACAGGGACTGGATAAGCGCTGATTTGTAAATATTTATTCAATGACATCTTGTAATCTGCACATATTCTTATGCGACCATCTTTCTTCAGGGGTGTCACTATTGGGGTTTCCCATTATGCAAAGTCCACAGGCTCTAATACACCCTGTTTAATTAATTTGTCAAGCTCCCTGTCTAATTTGGGGCAGATTGCAAAAGGTACCCTTCGAGGCTTTAAACAGATTGGTACTGCCTCAGGGTCCAAGATATTGGGGTTCCTGAATAACAGCCCAGCCCCTCACTGAACACATCAGCATAGTCATTAAACAAGGTGTCCACTTCAGCATTTGTAATAGAGTGGATTCCGCTTATATGGAGGCCAAGGGCAGGGAATCAGTCTAACCCCAACAGGCTAGGGAGGGCACCATCCACTACCACAAAAGGCAAGTGACCTTTAAAATTTTGAAATTGAACAAAAAACTTGCCTTTTTCAATGACTGGGATGGTTCTGCCTTGGTAGTCACGTAGGGTTAACTGGCAGCCATGAAGCTTCTTCTTAGCCATTCTGGGAAGTAGTTGTTTCAAGGTGCTCCATGAGATGATGGACAGTGCTGAGCCTGTGTCAACCTCCATCCTGCAAGGTTTCCCTTCTATAGAAACAAAACACTGATTTTGTTAGAGCCTTTGTTAGTCAGCTTGGCTTGATAGCAGGTAAAACAGTCTTCAACTTGTTTTTGGAAGTGAGGCTTTTGGGCAAAAGTCTTTCCTGCTTGACAGATCCTGGCTAAATGACCCTTCCTCTGGCATTTTAGACAAATGGCATTCCTGAACTTGCAGGATGCCCTGAGGTGGTTTCCCTCACAGCTTAGACTAATGGGCTGAGGTCATGGAGGTAGATTGGGGTTTGGCCTTTTCTCCCTTTGACTGGTTTTTTGCTGCCTGAGGCGATTTACATCATTAGCCTCTTCATAGCATTCTTCTGTGGAGGCTTCATCATAAGGATGGCTGAGCTGCTCTGGCTAATTGGATTTCCCTGGATTTCTGCTGCTGAAGGTGCTGATAGTTCAGCAGCTTGAGACTCTTCAATTGCTAATTTAAGGGTTAAATCCCCTTTATCCAATAGACGCCTTTGTAGCCTTAAATCCCTGACTCCACAGACTAGTTGATCTGATAACATTTTTTCCAGATAGTCTCTAAACCCACAATGCAAGGCAGCTGTTCATAGGGCAACCATGTACCCACTAATAGTCTCTCCCTCAGCCTGAATCCGTCTCCTAAAAGCATGATGCCTGGCAATTCAGGATGGCTTAGGGGAATAGTGGTTGGAAAGAATTTCCTGCAATTCTTCTCATGGAACAGTCTTAATTGAACATGGAGCCAATAATGCCATAGCAGTGTCAAACACTTGTGGCTCCGCAAAAACTTAAAAAGTAGGACTTTTTCCTATGGTCGGAAATGTCAGTGAGGTCTATGGCATCTAGGTAACAGTCAAATTGGTTTCTGTAAGATTCCCATGTTTCTGCTGTTGGTCTGAAAGGCGGGAATGCAGGGTTTGAAGTCATCTTGACTCAGCGGTGCCAGATCTTTGGAGGAAAGTTGAAATTCACGCTTGCGAATAGTGACAGTAAGCTTTTAAAGTGACATACAGCTCGGTAGTGACTTCAACTCTTTTTTGTAGTGACTTCGCTCAGCGATTCTTTGCCCGGTTGCCTCTTATATGTATCCCACCCTTGTTGCCAGTGTTGTAGAGTAGCGGAATAACCTGAGGTGAACACGGAGTGAACTTCAGCTTTTACTTTATTGTAACAATAAAGGGTTGCCGCAGCTGCCATGCTAACAAAGCAGCCAGCTGGCAGACAACAGCTGATGCCGTTTGACAGCTCCCTTTTATAGCCAGCTGTCAAATGGCAACAATTTTGTCTTTAGGGTTTGATAAGAGTCAATACTCTGTTGCCCTGCATACCTATGAGCAACTTGGTTGTTGTAATTTTGGGGAAGTAAGTTGCAAATCAGGTAACAAATGACATAAAATTGAATTGCAAAACAAATGCAGGACAAAAAAAGGATCAAGAATATGATAAGAATTTAGAAAGTTGCAGTTGGAAATTGTTGATGAGATCCTTAAAAGAGAGAGAGGAGAAGGAGGAGAGGATAAGAAAAAGAAAAGAAAAAGAGGAGGAGGAGGAGGAGGAGGAAGAAGAAGAAAAGGAGGAGGAAGAAAGAGAGGAGGAGGAGGAAGACTTTTAAAGATATATTGTAGTGTATTGGTATGGTGGAAGCAAGAATGGTTTGCAAGAACTGAAAAACATGGAAAGCATAATAAATAGGCTTGGGTAAACTAGATTTAGCTATATTTTCTTTCTTTCATTCCTTATCTCAATAGATGATTTTCTTGGCTTACTATTACCTTTTCTCCTGTTTGCATAATATGACTTTGAGAGAGAACAACATGATGGATGTGTCTGTATGTAGCTTTGTCTAGAAGTCAGTTGTGCTTGTCAAGTATATTAATTTGATTGGTTTTATGTCTGAAGAATACAGACAGGCAAAAAGGGCTTCCACACTGCTATAATTCTATCTCCCTAATCCCTCAAAAGCAATCTGAAAATGACCTGTAATTTAGAAATATTAAGAACCAGATGAGAAAATCACTGCTCCAGTTAGTTTCTGGGTCTCCCAGCAAAAGAAATCCCATTTCTCTTAGCTTCAGGAAATATATATTAAAAAAACCAGCTTCAGAGTGGTTTGCCTGGCACTGTGGCTAAGCTGGCAACAAATTGGCTCAGTTGCCAGACAGAGATCATTTCAAAGTAGAATACATAATATAGAATAACATAATTGGGAAGTTTCCTTAGAGGTCTTCTAGTCTAACCCGTGGCTCAAGCAGGTGACACTATACCATTAAGCAGGTGACACTAGACAGAGGGCTGTCCAATTTCTTCTTAGAAACCTCCAGTGATGGAGCTCCCACCACTGCAGCCCACAGACAGCCAGTCCTCTTCTGGCCAAGAGTCAGCTCCTGTGTCCAGGCAGGTATCTTTGGAGCACCCCACGACGGAGACCCCCCCGACAGCTGCACACCCCATGCCGGAGCACATGGAGGATCCCCTGACACAGATGGAGCATGAAGAGGCCGTGGCCAACAGAGACCAACCCACCCCCACCCCCAGCTCCACCTCCACAGAAAGCAGGCAGAGAGGCAGACCGGAGGGAAAGAGCCACACTGTCCTCTTGGAGATCAGGGACACCATCAAGAGCAGGGTAGATCTCCTCTCTCAACTGGTACACTTCGAGATTCCATCCTCTAACAGAAAGCCCTTCCTCACCTACGTGACCAGACCCTCATGGAAATGCCCGAAACCCAGTACCAGGTGATCAAGGAGAGGATCATAGGTCTTCTGCACCACCCTCCAGGCCCAGCTGAACCTGCTCTGACCCACTCCAGGTCTTCTCCTCCACCCCAGGCGATGTCACAGCCCTTCCAAGGCTTTCAACAGACCCTCACCTACCAAGGCTATGGCTACCAGGAGTTCCAGCAGCACAGGCAGCCCTTCCCAGTACAGACACAGGTACATCATACACCACAGGTGCCACTGATGCCACCGATACCAATGATGCCACCAACGCCACAGATGCCACCGATGCCTCACCTCGCTCAGCTGCAGACCAGACAGCCCCACTACACACCTCCTTCCTGCACCCCACAGCCAAGCCTGGCCTCAGAACATCTGTCATCGGTCTTGGGATGAACATCCCATGTCCTGGAGGAAGGGCCTCTCAACATCACGGGACTGAGCCAGATCTCTGAGAGCTTCCTGCACACACCATCCCCTGTTGTCCTCTCGGGGCCAGGCACCCCAATGGCACCTCAGACCAGCATTCCAGCCACTGCCACCTCCACAGCCCCTGGACCCTTCACCCCTGAGACCATGGACATGCCTCAGAGTGACTGAGAAGAGTGCCAGAGACTGGGTTGTTGCCTGTTGACTTTATCTTTTCTTGGGACACTTTTCTTGGTTCATTTTTCTTTTTTTAAAAAGTCCTACAGTTTGTTATTAATAAAGGTTAATCTTTGCTTCACACACTTGGTTCAGTTCTTTCACTAAATAAAGTCTTGTTGGAAACTTTTAGAAATGGTTTAAGCCTTTGCATGCTTGTGGGATGGGTAAGGATAGCTGTGGGATGAATAAGGATAGCTGTGGGATAGATAGTTGTGGGATGGGTAAGGATACCTGTGGTATGGGCAGGGATACCTGTGGGATGGGTAATAGCTGTGGGATGGGTAATAGCTGTGGGATAGAGAAGCCTCCAGTGCAAGCATAGTGGGACTGTATGGTCCACCCTCCCAGGTGCCACACCTATGGCCCTTTATTATCAATAACAATTTAATCATTCATCAACACATTTCAACATAAACACAACTCTTTATTAAATGCCCTGTTCATTGTAGGGCCACTCAACATACATGGCACAATCTCATCAGTGTGATGAGATAGGCTGAAGGAAGCATCCATTAAGCATCTACCATCCTGTCTTGCCACTGCACTGCTCCAACTGGGGAGTTGCACCAGTGTTTCAGGAGGTTGCGTTGCTTCTTCCCTTCATGTGAAGCTCTGTTGGGGCCTTGCACATCCACAGTGTCTATCAGGTTTAGTCCTTGCCTCCATTCCCCAGGCTCCATGTCCCCATTGCCTTGTTGGAGGTCCACGAGCCTGTTCTGCAAGACTGGGTAGCGGGTGTGCATGAGATTGTGCAGGATGCAGAAGCTTCCACGATCCTCCTCACGGTCTCTGGGTAATGCTGCATGGTGGTGAGAAGTACCTGGAACCTGTTGGCCAGGATGCCAAAGGCGTTCTCCACCACCCGTCTTGCCCTGGACAGCCTATAGTTGAAGATCCTCTCTTCATGGGTGAGGAGTCTGGAAGTGTAGGGCTTCATGAGGTAGGTTCTGAGGGAGAAGGCGTCATCCCCCACGATGAAGTAGGGCACATCTTGTGTGTCGTTGGGCAGGAGGTCTGGATCTGGGAAGCCCATGATGAGGTTGCATTCCAGTCCCTCCTTGAGGTGACTGGCATTGTATACCTGGGCATCTGAAGATGACCCATTGCCTGAAGCATCGATGTACATGAACTTGTAGTCAGCATTGACCATGGCGAAGAGGATAATGCTGAAGAAGCCCTTGTAGTTGAAATAAGTGGACCCCGACTTGGCTGGAGCTTTGCAGGTCACGTGCTTGCCATCGATGGCTCCAACGGTGTGGGGGAAGTTCCACTTCTTATACCACTGCTCTGCAACTTTCTTCCAGCCTTCTTCAGTGGTGGGGCACTGGAGGAGCTCCTCCAGGTATTCTTCGATGATGGCCTGCACCACTTCTCTGACCACAATGCTGATGGTGTTGTGTGGCACCCTCCAGGCGTACTGCATGTTCCTGTATGTGGTCCCGGAGGCCAGGTGGCGCAGAGTGAGGGCCACCTTGAGCCCAGGGTCCAGGCTGGGCCGGAAGTTGGTGTTTGCCTTGGTCAAGGCAACCCCTTGCCTGGGTCTCAGCCACTCCACAACTTTGTCAAACATGGCTGGTGGCATCCTCATGAAGTGCTGGAATGCATGAGTGTCTTCGTTCCTCAGCTCCACCATCAGCTTGTCATACAGTCTGTACTCTATCTTCAGACCCACACACTTCTTGGATGCCTCCTTTTCCTTGTGTAGAACAGGTGAAAGAGCCTGAAGAGGGCTTGGCACTGCTGTAGAATGATGGTAGCTACCAAAAGGAGTGTGCGACGATCCATGGTGGAGATGACTGGATGATGTGGAAGAGCAAGAGCAAGAGCAAGTCTGAAGAGGTCTGCATACCAGGACTCCTGGACTGAAAGTGAGATCCAGGTGATTTCCTCCCCCTTTTTATAGGAAATATCGGTTTTCCACTAGGTGTCCTTCCACATACTCTAGACATCCTCCAGACATCCTAAATATCCGAGATACGTCCCCTATACAAACGTTTTTTCCATTTTAATGCTTTATATGTGAGCTGCATCCGCTTTCATCCTTTTTATGTCCATGCTACTAACGCTGCGCAGACGTTCCGCATCCGTTTTGCTTCCTCCCTCTTTCCGTTTTCCACTGGAGCAGATGCGAGTTGCGCGGATGCACAGTGGATGCCGAGCGGATATAGTGGACGTGTATCGAATGACGATGGATGTAGAACGTTTGTTCCCTGTATGTGTCGCGGATGTAGAACAGACGCGGCGGAAAGTTCGTCCACTGAAAAAGTTTTGTGCAGCTCAAAACTTTTTGAGCGGATGAAATCTCAGTAGACGGATGCTGGACGGATAGAACGTATGAAACACGCACGCAGTAAGTACAGAATGGATGTATCGCGTTAACCAACAGATGGCAAGTGTTTTTCTCTGTTTTACATCCTCTTTCCATCCGTTGGTGTAGTGTGACATGGGCTTCATATGTTCTGGGCATTGTCCAAGAGACAACTTAACTTACCACAATATATCTCTAAGCACTTTTTACAACAGCTATTTGTGTTCTCTCATAGCAAGAAAAAATATTTTTTTATCAAGCTTTCGATCTCATAACTGAAGTAAGAAAAAAAGTGGCAACTTTCTTGTCACCCTTCATTGGATAATATAGATAAACACTTTGTCAAATCATTGCATGAGTTCTGAAGCAAAGTTACTACATATTCAATGGGTGTGCATATTTTAGTCAATATATCAGTGGAATTAAAATTGGATTAGTTCATTTATTTTCTTTTTCAAAAAAGAAACAAAGTCCTTGTGATATTCAGGCCACGAGACCTCATCTTCATATGTATCTCTTGCCAATAGAAAGCCTGCCTCAGATTTTATAAATATTACATGTATTTCAGATCTTTTCATTTAATTTTATTACCAAAAACTCTGAACTATGAGGCATTTTCAGAAAAAAAATATATCCATAAATAACAGACTGCAATCAATGAAAAGAGGATGGTAATTTGTAAGAAAAAGGAATATAATACAGTGGTTAGCTCTTAAAATTAGGTCATTCTCACTGTGGCCTGGGTCAACTTGGTATGGAAAAAAGCTAATACTTCTTGAAACTGAATATGTATTCATGGAAATTCTGCTTGACCGCATTAGTGTATAAGTGGTAATATATAAAATGAACCTGAGATGGAAGATTATGTGCCAAAAGGAGAGAACAAATCCTCTGCTTCAGAGGGGGTAATGGTGAAATATGTGGAATTTAGTTTTTCTGATGCTGATGACATACACATTTCCACTGAATTTGATTTTAGTTAGGTCAGGTTCTTCATCTCCAAACAGCTGTTCTCAAAGCCTGAAGAAATCAGGTACTGAACTGATAAAAATGTTCCCTGTGCCTGATTCTCATGTTTGCTTGTCACTATCCTGTGAATAATTTGTAAATATTTTCTCCTTTACTGTACAGTGGAGGCCATAAGGTCATCACAAGGGGTTTATGAATGTTATGCGCCTCAGTAGCGTAGTGCAGTACTGCAAACTACTTCTGCTGATAGCCAGCTGCCTGCAATTTGGCAGATCAAATCCCATTAGGCTCAAGGTTGACTCAGCCTTCCATCCTTCCTAGGTCGGTAAAATGAGGATCCAAATTGGTGGGGGCAGTATGCTGACCTTGTAAACTGCTTAGAGAGAGTTGTCGAGGTATATAAGTCTAAGTGCTATTGCTATTGCTGTTATGATTTAAATCTTAAGTCTTGGTGGTCCATAACCATGGTCCATGGCAAGAAAAGGTATTTGAAAGGAATCTGTGGTGAAGAAAAGATTCACCACTTTAAAGGCATTAAAAGCATTTTTAGGATTAAAAGCATTTTTAGGATTTCAACAGTGGCTCTAAAAACAAATATGGTTGTGTAACCTTTAAGAAAAAGAAGCAATGAGGGCGGAGCTGGCGGAGCGATGATACGGCATGCGATCTTGCTCCTGGATGGTTCAATTGGATCTAAACCATCCTGAAGAGATAGAGATCGTAAAGAGCATGTCCTGTCGATCCCAGGGATACCTCAAAGTCCCTGGTAGATCCAGGAGAAGCTCTTTTTACCAGCGGCAAAGAGGCAGCCATTAAAGCTTCTGAAGTTGGGACAGCTCTGAGATGGAAGGGGAGAGAGTGTGCCTGTTTGGTGAGAACCTTTTTAAATATATTTTAAGACCTGAAAGGACACCCTAAAGAAAAGAAAGAATCTGTAAAAGTTTTGACAAAAGTGATTAAGCGGCGATTTTAAACAAGGACGTCAAAGTAATAATTCTTTTTTCTTCATTGCTGGATTTTTATATATGATTTTATATTTTGAAACTGGACTGATTTCTTTTTCTTCTTGTTATTTATTCTTTTCTCCTTTTTGATTATATAACATGTTAAACTAGAGATTCCTTTACAGTTATTTTTTAAATACTTTTTTTCTTTTTTAGTTAATCCTTATTATATTTTGCCTGGAAAAGGAGAGGGGGAAAGTGAAAGCTAATTTTTTTTTGTAGCACTGCCAACTAGAGTCTTGGAAGTATCCTGTTCTTTTCTTTACCAGACAAAGCTGAGAAAGAACTGAGACTTTGTTTCAAGGACATTGCCTGGTTGATAAGATAGAGGGAAGAGCACGGGAGAGTATTATTGCAGGTGCTCTTCTGGGTTTCTATCAACAGCTGGAGTCTGGTGCTGAAAACTAGGAAAAGAAAAGGTGCTAAGTTCTTGGAGAAGAGAGAAAAGAACTATAATAAGAGCCTTGGATAATTAAACAAAGTGCAGTGTACTCTTTTTATTTTTTTCTAAGCTGTACTATTCCCCCCTCATCAGTTAATCTTTTTTTCTGGTGATAGATATTTGGATTTTTGGATTTTTGGAACTTGGCTTTCTGGAGTTTGTCTACATTTCATATTGGTTTCTTTTTGGTCCATTTTTATGTATCTTTCTATATTTGAGATCCCTTAATTGGATAGGCCCGGTCCCACTGCACTTACGGATGCAAAGAGGATGTAAAACGTGAAAAAAAGTTTGCCATCCATTGGAAAATACTATGCATCCGTTGTGTACTCACTGCATATGTGTTTCATATGCTCTATCCGTCGAGCATCTGTCCACCGCAATTTCATCTGCGCAGGAAGTTTTGAGCTGCACAAAACTTTGTGAACGGATGAACTTTCCGCTATGTACGATGTACATCCATGACATATACGGGCAACAAATGTTCTATGTCCATTATCATCCATTAAACATCTGCTGTATCCTCTCTGCATCCTCTGGCCATCCCCTCAACTCACATCCGCTGCAGCTGAAAACGGAAAGAGGGAGGAAACAAAAGGTACACAGCGTTAGTAGCACAGAAATAGAAAGGATGTAAGCATATGCATCTCGTATATAAAGTATTCAAAATGGACAAAATGTTTGTATCTGGGATGTATCTCGTACATTTAGGTTGTCTGGAGTATGTCTAGAGTATGTAGAAGGCCCCATAGCGAACAACCAATATTTTCTATAAAAAGGGGGAGAAAATCATCTGGATCACTGGGATGGTGGACCATACAGTCCCACGATGGTTTCACTGGAGGTTTATCTATCCCACAACTGTCCTTATCTATCCCACAAGCATGCAATGGCTTAACCATTTTTTCAAAGTTTTCACCAACACTTTATTAAGTAAAAAAAAATGAACCAAGTAAACTAAGTGTCTTAAGCAAAGATAAACTTTATTAACTTTCTTAGGTAAACTTTATGACTTTATTAAATAAGCAAAATGAACCAAGTAAACTGTATTAAGTGTCTTAAGCAAAGATAAACTTTCTTAGGTAAACTTTATGACTGTATTAAATAAGCAAAATGAACCAAGTAAAGTGTCTTAAGCAAAGATAAATTTAACAAGGAGACAACTCAGGCTCTGACACTATTCTCAGTCACTCTGAGTCATGTCCATGATCTCAGCTGTTAAGCAGGCAGGGATTGTGGAGGTGGCTGTGGCTTGAATGCTGGTCTGAGGCACCATTGGGGTGCTTGGCCCCAAGAGTACAACAGGGGATGGTGTGTTCAGGAAGCTATCTGACAGCTGACTCAGTCCCGTGTGGTTGAGAGGCCCTTCATCAAGGACTTGAGATGTCAGGCACAAGACTGATGACAGATTGTCCATTAACAGGCTTGCCTGTGGGGTGGAGGAAGGGTTGGGAGGAGTGTAGTGGGGCTGTCTGGTCTGCAGCTGGGTGAGCACTGGTGTCTGTGGCGTCCGATGAACCTGGGCCTGGACTGGGAAGTTCTGCTTCTGCTGTGGGAAGTCCTGGTAGTCGTAGCCTTGGTAGGGGAGGGGCTGTTGAAAGCCGTGGAAGGGCTGTGACATCGCCTGGGGTGGAGGAGCAGACCTAGATTGGGTAGGAGCAGCTTCAGCTGGGCCTTGAGGGTTGTGCAGAAGTGCTGTGATCTTCTGCTTCATCACATGGTACTGGGCTTCAGGCAGGTCCCTCAGGGGCTGGCTCATGTAGGTGATGAAGGTGTTCCGGCCCGAGGATGCTCTGTCCAAGTGGACCAGCTGAGAGAAAAGTTCTGTGCTGGTCTTCATTGTGTCCCTGATCTCCAACAGGACACTGTGGTCCTGGCCATCCAGTCTGACTCTCTGCCTGCATCCTGTGGAGCTGGGGGTGGGGGTGGGGGTGGGTTGGCCTCTTGTGGCTGCTGCTTCTTCCTCCATTTGTGACAGCAGGGCGTCATCCTCCACGAGATCCTCCAAGTCCGCTGGCATGGGGAGTGCAGCTGTTGGGGGGGGAGTCTCTGCTGTGGGGCCCTCTGAAGACACCGGTCTGGACAGGATAGCTGGCTCCTGGCTGGAAGAGGACTGGTTGTCCTTCAGGGGCTTGAGCAGGATGTTCTTCAGCAGCAGGGCTTTAAGGGGCTTGAGGGCCTTGGGGCTGGTCCACCACAGCAGCAGCAGCAGCAGCAGCTTCAGAGTCAGTGCCATAGGGTGGGATGCTGGTTCTGCCCTTCTTCACCTTGCCAGGGCTTGAACCAGTAGGCACGGACTTTCTCTTCTTGCCTGATTGACGAACCATGGTGTTCCTGCAAGATGTATGCGGCAGCACGTCTTTCCCCTGTATGCTGACTGCGTGAGTGCTGCATCCTTTTATATCCACGGAGCTGACACAATTCATACTCCCCGCATGCGCAGTGAGTACTTTGCATCCGATATACATCCGTGCAGCATCCCCTTTGTTTCCTATAGGTGTCCGTGATGCATCCGCTTCATCCGCGATGCATCCGCCCCTTCCGCTATGCGTCCGCTTCGAAATTCTCCCCCGGAACCCCTTCAGAGGTGTCATCCACTTCCATCTGCTTTCATCCGCTAGGCTTCCTATCAACATCTGTTTAACATCCCCACTACATACTCCCCACGTTCGTTCTTTTCCATTCTTTTCTGTTCTGTTTATGCAAATTTTTGCCACCTTTTGGAGCGGATGACAATGGATGGAGCCACCCCAAAATTTTTGCTCATCCATTGTGTCCTTTATGCATACGTTTTGCGTCCGTCGGCCAGTGGGACCAGGCCTTAAGGTGTTGAAGAACCTGAATAATTTTTTCTTTTCTTTTTTTTTTATTAACTGTTTTTTTACCTTTTTGCCTTCTTTGGGACTTTTCAACTTTTCTTTTTTTTCGTGTTTGTTTATGATGTCCTTATGCTCTTTTTTATTTTTTTTTCCTTTTTCTTCATTTTTGAATTTTTATCATCATCTAACTAATTGATTGGATTAAGGCATAGAAGAGCCTGAAGAAATCTTTTTTTTCCTTTTTTCTTTTTGCTTTTTAATTATTATCACTATTTGGCTTTTTCTTTTTTTTTCATTATTTTTACTTGGAATGGCAGCTGGTTATTTTACAGCTGGATTAAAGTCTAGAAGAATTTGAAGATTTTGAATTTTTCAAAATGAGTAGGAAGTTAAGAGCTCCTGGTTCTTCAACTTCTGCTTCCTCCTCTCCACCATCTGGAGGACAACACTCAATACAGACAATGTTAAAGCAAGAAAAAGAAAAAGTGACCCTGCAGAAGATTATGCAAGGAATTCAAAATATTCAAACAAGATCAGAGAATATTGAAAAGAGAATAGAGAACATTGAACAAAGAACAGGGAACATTGAACAAAGATCAGAGAAAACTGATGAAAAAGTGGAAAACATCCAACAATTGATGATGAAGTATGATGAGAGGCTCCAAGAAATTGAAGAAGAAGGTGAACAAAGAGATAAGAAGATTGGAGACATTGATAACAGATGAACTGTAGCTGAACAAGATAAAAGTGGTATGCTGAGATGAGAGATGGACAGATCATAATTTTATCTTAGATTTCAAAATATAAAGGAAGAAAAAGGACAAAACTTAGCAGAGATAATGACAGAAATTCTGGCGGAAGCTTTGGAAATAACTCAAGAGACAATGATGGATGGAACAGATGAGGTTTATCGACTCTTTACAAGATATGCGATGAGAAATAGTTTACCAAGAGAAGTTCATATCAGATTTACAAAGAAAGCCATTAAAATGCAAATTCTGCAAGTGGCAAGAGAGAAAACTTTGAAATACAAGGATAAGGAGATTGTCTTGAAACAAGTACCCAGAAGAGTGAGAGAGATGAGAAGAGAATATTGATTCTTGACCAAATTGTTACTTAAAAAAGAGGTGAATTATAGATGGGTGATCCCAGAAGGTTTCATGTTCACATGGCAAGAACAGAGATACAGAATTGATTCAATTGAAAAAACTGAATCATTTTACACAGAATTTTTTAAAGAGGAGAAAGAGGCAGAAAAAGAAATTTCACTAATTGAATTCCAAGAGGACTACCAAATGACGACTGGAAAAGAAGAAAGAAGCTGCAGTCGGCGGAAAGGAGGAAGCCAAGGAACTATGCGAATTAAGATCGACGAGAGCTGTTAAACCTAACTACAAAATTTAATCATGGAAGAAAAAAAATTAATCACAATCAATATAAATAGACTTAATTCAGCTGTTAAAAGAAGAATTTTTTTTCATAAATTAGAGAAATTAAAATTTGATATAATTTGTCTAAAGAAGTACACATTAAAAAGCAACATGAACAATTGCTGAGACAGCCAAAATTAGGGAAAATATTTACCTCTTTGGCACAATGCAAGAAAAGAGTGGTCTTGTATATTAAAGATATTACCCCAACGAAATTGATATATGCTGCTGATGATGAAAGAATACTAATGGTGGAAATAATAGACAATAATATAAAAACACTCCTGATTGCAATTTATGCCCTGAATGATAATTAAGAAGAATTTTACAAAAAATTACACATGAAAATAATTGAACTGGACTATGCCAATACAGTTTTGATGAGAGATTTCAATGGAATTGTAGACAATAAACTGGATTATACAGCACAGAAAACAACAAAGCAAAGCAGAAAGGTCCTCCCTAAATCCTTTTTTTAAATGGTGGACAAAATAAACTTAAAAGATACATGGAGAGAAAGAAATGCTAAAACTAAACAATACACTTTCTATTCAAACAGACATTTATCATGGTCCAGAATAGATATGATATGGATGTCAACAAAATTGTTAACTAATATTCAAAAAGTAAATATCGAAACAAGTACTTGGGCAGACCACAATCCAATGACAATTAAATGGAAAAGACAAAGAAGAAGATCTAGATGGACGTCAGTAATATTATTTTAAAGGAAAAAGACTATACCGTGGATGGAGAAAGAACTGGCTCTTTTCTTTAGAGAAAACAAAAAAGAAGATACATCAATCCAGAATGTATGGGATACAATGAAGGCATATGCCAGAGGCTTGATAATAGATTGTGCAAGGAAAAGAAATACCACAAAAAGATTAGCCTCTAAGGCATTAGAGGATGAGTGTAAAGGACTTGAAAAAGAGCTACAGAAAATGCCACAGAAAAAGGATGTCAAGTTAAAAATGGATATAATTAAACATAAAATGGGTTTAATAGAAAAAGAAGGGCTGGCACAAAAAATTAGAGGTGCCAAACAGAATTATTTTGAGGGTGCAAATAACCAGGAAGATGGTTAGCTTATAAATTGAGAAAGGAGAAAGAATCAAGGAAAATTTTGCAACTAATAGATGATCAAGGCCAAGTTTGTTATGGTAGCAGAGAGAAGAAGGAAATCATACGAGACTATTATGGGAAATTATACACACAAGAGAATATTGATGAGGAAAGAGTCAAACAGTATTTACAGGATGCTAATCTACCCCAGATATCTAAAGAGATTGAAACAATGTGAGAAAGCAATATAACGATGATGGAGTTAACTGAAGCACTTAAGAAGCAAAATACTGGAAAGGCGCCAGGCCCAGATGGACTTCCGGCAGAATTTTATAAAACATTACAAGAATCATTGAATCTTTCATTGTTAGAAGTTATGAATGAAGTTATGTTAAAGAAGAGGATACCTAAAACATGGTTATAAGCTTATATTACACTTATTTCAAAAGAGGAGGCCAATCCATTACAAATTAAGAACTATATACCTATTTCTTTACTAAATGCAGATTATAAAATTTTTACTTCAATATTGGCAGAAAGACTTAAAAAATATTTAAACAGTTTTATTCATCCTGATCAAAATGGATTTCTACCAAATTGACAAATTAAAGACAATATGAGAGTAATTTTGGACGCTTTGGAATATTATGAGGCTCATCCTGAAAAGCAAATGGCTTTGATATTTCTAGATGCGCAGAAGGCATTTGATAATGTGAACTGGTGATTCATGTTGAAACTGCTGGAACAGATGGGCTTCACTAAAAAATTTACTCAAGCAATAGAACCTATATATCATAAACAAACAGCAAAAGTAATGATAGAGGGAGAATTGACAGATTGTATTGATATAAGAAAAGGAACTAGACAAGGATGCCCACTGTCACCTTTGTTGTTTGTGTTAACCTTGGAAGTGTTAAACAGAAATATTAGAGAAGAAAAGGACATAAAAGGGATGAAAATTAAAAAGGAAGAATTTAAATTGCAAGCATTCACAGATGACTTGGTTTTCATCTTAGAAGATCCATTAGAAACAGCACCCAAATTGATGGAAAATATAGAGACATATGGAAAAGTGGCTGGCTTGAAAATAAATAAAGACAAGACAAAGTCTGACAAAGAACATTTTATCAAAATAAAAGGAAGAATTAGCAGACCTATTGAAAATCCAGGTCACAAATAAGATTAAATACTTGGGGATATATTTGACAACAAGATGCAGTACATTAAAAGAGAATAACAATATTAAACTTAAGCAGCAGATAGCGCTAGATCTCGCAAAATGGAAACATTTACAACTGTCACTAATAGGGAGAATATCAACAATCAAGATGAATATATTATCCAGAATTTTATATTTGTTTCAAACAGTTCCAATCAGGCTTGGAAAAGATTATTTTGAAGATTTAAATAAAATTGTGTTGAAATATATATGGCAAGGTAAGAAGGCGAGAATAAAGTTAAAACTTTTGCAAGATGCTAGAATAAGAGGAGGATTTGGCTTGCCTCATTGGGAGTTGTATTATCAAGCTACAAAATTGATGTGGGTAAAGGAATGTATAACATTAAGAAATACTAGGTTGTTGGCATTAGAAGGACATGATCTGTTGTTGGGGTGGCATGCTTTTTTATGGTATAAAGGAACTAAAACACAGGGGTACTTTATAAGACATTATATACTGGAGTCTCTGTGGTTAAATTGGGAGAAGATTAAAAGACAATGTTATTTGAAAATTCCAGTCTGATTATCAACTATTGAGGCATTTTCTTATCCTATAATATACAAAAAGGAACAAACAGATATGGTAAAATATTGAATGAAAAGGGTGAACTAAAATCTGTGCAAAAATTAGAGGAACAAAGTATAAAGATGAATTGGTTTTCATACACGCAAATACAATCAAGGTATGATAAAGATATTAAAACAGAAGGTTTTTAGGATAAATTGACCGATTTAGATAAGATTTTGACAGGTACTGATGAAAAGGTGATTAAAAAATTATATGGATATTTATTCGAAATTAAGTTAGAAGAAAAACAAGTTAGAGAACCTATGATTGCTTGGGGGAGGAATTTTGGATATGGGATTGATTTAGAGAAATGGCAAAAATTGTGGTCTCAAAATTATAAAATGACAATGTCAACAGCATATAAAGAAAATTTGTATAAGATGTTTTACAGGTGGCACTTTCCCCCGACAAGAATAGCAAGGATGTTCAAGAGTAAGTCTGAAAAGTGTTGGAAATGTCATCAGACACCTGGCTCATATTACCATATGTGGTGGACATGCCCGGACACTAAAAAATATTGGACTAAAATCCATATATGGTTGGAAAAAAATGACACATAAGCATATACACTTGAAACCAGAGATTTTTTTGTTGGGAATTTTGCCTGAAATATATATTAAATAATTGAAATATCTGATTGTAAATGTATTAACAGCAGCTAGGATTGTATTTGCTAAAAACTGGAAAAATGAGAATATACCGTTACAGGAGGAGATTATTAAGAAAATATTGGAATGTGCTGAAATCAGTTGATTGACATTTGAAATTCGAGAACAAGATGATAAACAATTTTACAAAGTTTGGGATCTGTTCTATCAGTGGTTAGATAATAAAATACAGTAATGGAATATAATAAATATATAAAGATGTATTTTTTTCTTTTTAAATTATATTTACAAAATGATTCTAGGATAGATCTGGAAGGACAATATCAATTGTTATAAAATAAACTAAGTAAAATATGATTATCTTATAAAACATGAATAAAAATATAGTCAATGATTGATTAATAAAGATATTAATGTACTTGATATTTGATTGAAAGTATGAGAGATATATAATGTAATTGTAATAGAAGACTACGAAATGGTTGCACAAAATAATATGTAAATCAACCAGCACACTGTATGTATATATATGAAAGATGGTTTATGTTTTTATGTTATGTTTGTTTATGTTTGTTTTAAAATCAATAAAAATTTTAAAGAAAAGAAAAGAAAAGAAAAAGAAGCAAAAAGAAAACCAGATTCCTTGAGAACTATTTAACTTTTCACTTGTGATCAGTGGCGCAGACTCATGGGCCTCTTGGTATATGGCAAAATACTCTTCTTTCTCTCTCCTTATATAATAGCATGTTTTATATATAAACTTGTGTATATGAAACAGTTCCCATATTATATTATCCAATAGAGGCCAGTGAGTCATCACATTTAACATTTTTTGAAGTGTTAGTTATAATGTTGGCTTTAAATGTTTTGTTGTAATTTCTGCCAGTGCAACTATTTATCTTTATATATCTCTACTGCAGTTTCTCCCATCACAAGCACAGTCCCTGACTAGAATCTGTTGGATCCCATGGATTTTTAGCATGGCTTAATTGTGGAGAGAATGACAGAATAACAGATATGGAGGTCTAGTTCAAACCCTTGCTCAGCCTTGCTTCGCTGTGGGATAGGATAGCAAACCTTATTTTTTCTGGCTCAAAATATCTCCTGAGTTTCTTGATAATAATTCTTTTTACCTGAAATGTCCTTGGATTATCTTGGAAAGAAATGGGACTAGTCAGTGAATAAATAATGGAAATGTTGGTCTTGGCTCAATAGAACTGTTTTTAATTGACAAAAATCAGTCAAAAAAACAGACTGTAAATGGGTAATTATATAAGCTAATGTAGTTCTCTAATCATAGTCCCTTCCCTTGGCTAACTATTCCTAAAAGCCAGACACTTATCAGTCAAAGCAGATAAATAGATGTGCTTGCATATAAGTTGTTCAGAGATGGAAATAGAAATAATGTGGATTTAACCATGGAGCTCTTGGATGTTTCTGTGGTTAGCATCCATACATTCACTTTCTTTTTTGTTTCCAGGATGTATCCAGAGGAAAGGACCGAAGGTCTTATTTACATATTTCTGAATGAAGGTCTAAGGGTATCTTCCATGTAGCTCCCAGCCTCATTCCTCTGTCTTCTGCAATATTTGGGTGCTGCATCCTCAGGGCCCTCAGTTCAGCTCCTCAAGCATGGAAAATAAGTAAAGGAACAGAAAACCCAGCATTCCACTTTATACAGCATTCCAACCAGTATTTTATTCCCCTGCCCCTTGCTGTGCTCGCCCACTCTGAACCCCCTCCCCATTAGCAATGCCCCTCTTGATTAGGAAGCAAGGGAGAAAACTGGGAAAATATGGGATATGAAGCCAGTAAAAAATCTTGGTTGACTGACAGCTCCAGAAGAAATGCTCTGTCAGAATCATCTTTACAATAGCGGAGCAGACTAAATAAATAAATATTCCTTAGTTTTGGTTATATTTACAGAAAGATAGACCTTGCATCCACTTTGGCAAGCATTTGAGGGCCATTACCAACATTTCTGTTTTGGCAAGTTAAACTGCTTGGTTTGTAAGGAACCCAGCAGCTCTTGTCTATCGAAGGGTCAATGCTTCATATTCACGAAAGGACTGTGAAACTGTCACAATTTCTTTTCAAAGTTTAAATGAGCAAAGAAAAAAAAAAGGAGCTACAATGCTGCTTCCTTAAAACCAAGTTCTGAAGAAAAAGCACCTTGTATAGAAAAAATGAGATACATTTAATAACGGTCTATCAATCCATTCACTATTGTCTAAAGCAATTCTTTTGGATGGTTCAGTCAATATCTAATTTGGTATTTATTGTATTAGACAACCATTTGTTTGAAATGGTATAGGGTTTCCTGCTTGAGCAGGAATGGAGTAGAAGACTTCCAAGATCCCTTCCAATTGTTCTGTTCTGTTCTGTTCAGTCAAAGTATTCCTCCAGTTGAAATGGTAAGATTGCACCCTTGAAGATTCTTTTGTCTAGGTATTATGAGAATTCAAAATACCAGGCTGAGAAAGGTTAAACAAATCTTTTTGCTAAGTTCTATTGTTTGAAATAATGCAGCTGTTGATTGGGCTTTTGATCTCCCCTCATGCTCAATGGTACATCTTCCATATTCATTCACAAATCAGTCAGATTCCCATGAGATTTCAAGTCAGCTACCCTGATGCTATTAAAATGATTTTTGTGTCAGCAATAACAAACATGCTCTGTGAACGATGAAAAACAAATTTATGGATGTGGCAGCTATCTGAAATAGATGCACATTCTTCAAATTATATCACAGGAAATGTATGATGGGATCATGGAGATTCTCCTGTCAAAAGTGTTTATTCTTTTCCTCGCCAGGATAAATTTGTCTGAAGAGGGAAAATTGCTTTGATTCCAAGTGTTATTAAGCTTTCAGCCATTTGAGCTTCTCTTGCTGACTTGGATGCTGATTGAGGTATCCATTTTCTAATGGAATTCTGAAACAAAAATCTTTCCATCTGAAGACTTTACAGGTCATAATGTGTTCCGGAAGGTTAGCCAAGATATCGAACCTAACATTCTTATTAATAGGATCATTATATTCTAGCTTCCAGACTTCTTCAGTTGTGCTCCCTTCCGTACAGTAGCAGTTCTCAATTTCATTCCACAATTTAACCTATAAAGTCTTAAACACTTTAGATTCTAACCCTAACAATATTGGGAATATACAAACAAGAAAGACCTCCAATGTTTTTGATTGTCGGGGGCATGTCTGAAATTGTGAAAATATGCCTTGAGTGCACTTACAAAATGGCTGTATGCTTGTCACAAAACTTCCATATTTCTAGAGGGTTTACTGATGCATGTACTTTCTTCAGAAATCCAAGATGCTACCAAACTTTCTTTTGAATGGGAATCAGTGGTAAAATAAGTGGGCATATTTCCAAATTAAACATTGAAAAGCAGCCAGCTGTAGGACACCTGTGCAGCTGCGGTCACACCTTGTAAAATGTACACACATACACAAAAGGAGTGGGGTTTCGATCACAGGCCCATACTTGCCATCTTGCAGATTTTGACATTACCCCTAGGTAGCCATTCTTTTAATTGTGTAAGAATTCCTCTGGTTAGCTATGTTTTACAGTATGCCAGTTCCCTTTTTATAATTAACATTTTTGTTTAAAAAAAGACAACATTATACGCATGACAGTTGCTGAAGAGAGTATTTACTGGCATGTTAATACAAATAAATACCACTTTAAGAATAGACTTCTGAGTTCTGGGTTTCCAGACACAACTCTCATAATGTGCATAGCCATGAGTAAGAATTGTAGTTCAAAATACTTGAGGTCAAGTTCTACCAAACTAAAGTCAATCAATCACAGTTTCCTAGTGATTCCTTCTCCTTGCTACTTACCCCTGAAGTGTTTTAAGTGTTATCTATGCCAAAGCAGTAATCCCTGGGAACAGAGTGTAATATCCAGAACACTTTTTTTTTTCTTCTGTTCAGTTGTGTCTGATTCTTGGAGACTTATTGTATAAGTTCCTGCAGTTTTCTTGATAAGGTTTTTCAGAAGTGGTTTGCCCTTGCCATGTTCTTCCTGAAAGAGAGTAACACAACTGGCTTTGTTCCTAAGGTAGGACTAGAACTCCCAGACTCCTGGTTTCTAACTTGATGCCTTAATTATTACACCAAAGTGGCTCACATTCAGAGCATAGACAAATCTAAATCCCTAAGCATACATTACACCCATTCCAAAACACCCAGTCAGCACAACATTCTCTCACTGTTTCCACTGACATCAACTCTTTTCTGGGGCTCTAAAGGAGACTTGCAGATCCCAGAATTCCAGTTAGCTTATTGTTTTGGTCAAGCCAGCATAATTTGAATGATCTCAATGGTACATTTTGGGTGTCATGTCATGAATTAATGATATGGATTCTCTCTCTGAACAGATCTCAGTGATAGTTTGGGTTCCCACATGAGTAAGATTTCCCATTTTTCTCATTCACAATGTTCTTCCAATACTCATTATACTGTCAATAATGAAAATACAGAATAAAACATCAACATTTTAATGTTTGCTAACTTATGGCCAGGTTTATAATACCACTGGTTACATATGATTTCTGTTAGTACAGAATTTGATTTGATTAAAAATCCCCAGTTATTCTAGTCTCATGCGGCATCATCTCATGTCACATCTTGTGTGGTTGGGAAAGGCAATAGCTTCAAAAATTTGATGAATAAGCAATGTTGGAAGGAGTAATGAAAGGCCTATTCATTGGATTTGAATTGCAAAGTCAGCAAGCTGACCCAAGGAATACTGAGAAAGATTGTTTTTATTTCCCCCACTGGCTGGTAGGACCTATTGCTAAAGTAGAGTTTGGCTGTGTTCCCTGCATGATAATTTAGTGAACCAGTACTGTTTTATATTAAAGGAAAATATTTAGGCTGCTTTGCTTCCTTTTTCCACTTAGCCCTGCAGATGAGAATGCTTTTTGAAGGGGTGAAGGCACACCATATGATTGAAGTAAAAGGATCCATTTTTCAATACTTTTTTTGCCAGCCTGCAAGTCAAAACCGGTTGAGAAAAATGCAGGCCACTGTACTGTGCTTGCATTTATGTGAGGTTTCTGAAATGGATTGGGGATTAGGCCACATGGAAGTTTGTCAGCAAACCTAGCATCTTCATTTTATTTCCATCCCTGTTGTAACTTCCAGGACAGCTTTCCATCATCCTGAAATGTGGGACAAAAATTTGTGCAGGACTACTACTGAACAAATGACAGAGTCTCATCACTTCAGTCCCATTCCCACAATATAGCAAACTGTAATGCAGCTTGTTGCTTTGGGTTTAGCCCATTTTATTAAAGGGATAAACCTAGCCAAATGGTGCGTTCAACTAAGAATAGTGTGAAGTATGAACCCAGTTTTAGAGACACACATAATGCTATAGATCTGATGATGATGCCTTCTCAAACCCAGAACTTTCCATATTTATGCAAGCTTACCTGCTCAGAGTAGGCTATCTAACAGATGAGTTTGGTTGGAGATCATGTATTCAATTCTATGTGTTCAAATAACAAGGCAATGGATTAGACATTTGGAGAAAGATACTTATGCCATTGAGGCAAAAAAGTCACCAGTTTTAGACCCCACTGCTACAAAGTGGAACTCAGAAATATGCTTGTCTGTAGCCAATAAATATTGTGACACAATCATACTTATAAGGCAGTTTAATATTAATGGAAAATCTCAGTCATCCAGGTCATGGTTATCCCAAAAATGCTTTTTCAAAAGGCAATGGGACTTTCTTTGTTTTTTCTTTGAAGACGTTTCGCTTCTCATCCAAGAAGTTTCTTTAGTTTGAACAAAAACCAGTCACCTTTTAAAAAGCATCTTTAGGACAAGGCAGCTTAATGCGTGCAACTAGCCCATCCTGCTTTTGCTAATGTTTTTAAAGAAGGGATTGCATAAATACAATTTGTGTGTATGTATGTATGCAGCAAGGGAATAGCTGCTTATAAACTTTCATTTTATAACACAGAATATTTCCACAAATGAAGAGTTGAATTCTAAAAGGATGGAATAGCTATGAAATTAGACCCATGCTGGTTTTGTGTAAATGTATATTTATTAATTTATGTATTTCCAAAAACTTTTTGAATTGTAAACATGCAGATCACAAAGGAAAAACACACTGACTTCTATTTACTGAGGTTTTAGGGTTTTATTTCTGTTTTACTACTATTTATGTAAATATTGGAATACTTGGATTTGTTAAAAGCAGCAGTTATTGTCCAAGCATTGTAAAATATTAATGGCAAATACATTAATATTTCCTCTAAATCCACAGAAAATGCAGTAAAAAAATTGCTTTTTTAAAAAATCATGTTTTGGATTCCAAAAAGAAATATAAGGAAAAAGAACTGCTGAAGATAAAATTGATTTGATCTCAAATAAACTATACAATGTCTTGTAGCAGCTATAGACCTTGCTAATCTGTTGTTGTATAGGTTGGTTTCCAGATGTTGTCTTTGAAATGATTAAAAGCTACATCCCAAACATGCAGATGACATTAGGTAAATCCTACCATTTTTTATGGTGATTCTCTCACTATCCAGTGTCAGTCGAGTAGTTTGTTTGGGATATTGTCAGAGCAGAGAAGGAGAAGTTTTAAGAAGCAATTGCCTGATGGAGCAGAATACATTAATATTTTCATTGTTGTCCCCATATTATTTAGCATGTATACAGAACTCCTAAGTGAGGTCAGCTTGTGACTTGGTATGCAGTCCATTAGTGAGCCAATGATAGTCAGACGTACATTAATACTCCAAGCTAAATCAGGAAGGTCATAGCAAGCTCGATCACATTTCTGGAGACTGCCAAGATCTGGATGGGGCAAACTAAAATCCTTTCAATACCAAGTTCTGTAGATCTTTGAACAGGTGCTGAGGTGGCTTGATTATGGCACCGCTGCTCTCTCTTCTCAAGGTGATGTTTTGAACATGTTTGCTCAGCCCTCCATAGCTGCTAGTGCATTCTTGGTCTAGGCACTCCTTTAGGAATTGGATGTAAATATTCTGAATAGGATCTCTCTGCCAAGGAGCATGATTATATGCAGATGCTGCCAGTGCCTGATTGGCTTTCCTCTGTAGTTTCTAACTCTGGAGGTTCAGAGACCATAACTTTTGTGTCACAGTTCTTCATTCAGGAATTCTTGGAGATTCATGCAGTTCCTAAGTGGCATTTTAAAAAGCATCTGAAACAGCTCTATTCCACTGAACCTTTAGCCCTTGGGCATTGCCAGAAGCATTTGTCTTGTTTTGCATAGTTTCATTAGAGTCTTCTGTTTTAGTTGTGGGAACAATATAATATAAACATAACACAATACACATAGGGAGAGCCAGTTTGGTGTAGTAGTTAAGGCATCAGGCTAGAAACTGAGAAGTGGGGAGTTCTAGATCTGCCTTGGGCACAAAGCCAGTTAGTGACCTTGGGCCAGCCCCTCTCTCAGCCCTGGAAAGGAGGCAAGGAAAAACTTCTGAAATCCTGCCAAGAACATTCTAGGGACCTGTCCAGCCAATCACCAGGAGGCAATGTTTGAAGGCATAAACACAAACAAAATAAAAATAAAAGTATTTTATACCTCATATCATGTTGTATTAAAGAATGGCTAACTCAAATGAGAGAGGAAAACAACAGCCAATAGCCAGTAGACCATCAACACACCAATCAACCAATTGGAAGCCACACCCAACCAACTACCACATGAATATAGAGCAGTCCAAAGCACACATTCCAGTAGAGAGAAGGATGGGTTCCCTGAGGATGGGTTCCAGCAAAAGTCCAAAAGCTCAGAAGATTAAACCTCTGGCCCTGGTGTCTGACCCAGATTGGATCCTGCAAGAGAGGAAAAAAAGACTAATTGTTGTGAATGGGCATTCCCTTTGTGGGAAATAAGTAGTTAAGAAATTTGATATATAAATAAATAAAATTATCTTCATGTTTCCATATTATCTACAGACCTCTAACATCCTGGACACAAATTGTTTCAACTTCTTTCCTTAAGATAATGCTATAGGACATTGTACATCAAAACAACTCGACACAGTGACAGTTTTTCCCCCATGCCATCACTCTGCTAAACAATTAATTTCCACAACATTGTTAAACTACCTAGTACAGCTGTATTACTATTCTCCTTCTCATCTTTCCTATTACCTATTTCCTTATATTCTTATGACTGTAACTTTGTTGTTTGTATCTTATATTTATATTGATTGTTTTTATTTAGTATCCTAGTATGATTTATGTTTATTGCTTATTTAGTAACCTATGTCTATCAATGAGTGTGGTATCTTATGATTTATTATGATAGTATTTTATGATTATGATCATGATTTCTCAATTGTGTGTACAGTGAGAGCTTATGCACTGGAGACAAACTCCTTGCACGTCCAATCACACTTGGCAATAAAGAACTCTATTACAATCCTTGCTTCCAAATTGTGGAATGTGGAAAGCCTAATGTAGAAATAAATATCAAATCCTGACCAGCATTGGCTCTTGTCCCTCATACCTCATTCTTTTTCCTGCAGAAAAAGCTACAAGGCATTTCGAAGGTATATTTGTGGCTCAGTTAGATCCCACCTAAACTGATAGATGAATCCAAAAGGGAGAGGAGGAAGATTGAACCTAAAGAAGCTTCTGTTGTCCATGGGCCCCATGAGGGTATAGAAAAAAGTACCAATTGCCTCTTGCCTCTTGCAGACCTGCAAGAGTTCATGAAGGATTGAGAAACAATTTCTGCATGTCCAGGCCCATTTGCTCAGGTCACTGTTTCTTGGAATACAAGAAAGATTCGATTTACAGGTGTTTTTTCTTGTCCCTGGGATGTCTCAGCAATTTGCCTACTGTGAGTCTGTCCAGAAAGGGAAACAGTGTTGAGAGGATGGGGGCTTTGAAAAAGGAATGAGCCTTTGCCAAGGCCATTCTGGCTAAAGATTTGTGACTCTGTGTGTGTGTGTATGTGTGTGTGCTGTGTTCCTGCAAGTTCCTTTTCTTGTAGCGAATACCTACATATATAGGTACCTCTAGCCTTTTTTCAATTGCATCTAATCAGGACACAAAAAGCAGCATCTGTTTTTATTGCCATGTACACTATCACAATCTTCTTCCAACTTTTCTTTAGTCTAGGAGTTTTTCTCTGACTTATTTTTGACACTAATTAAAGACACATCAGCTCTAGTAGGCTTTGTCATCCATTACCTTGGATGTCTTTGTGTGTGTATGTGTCTCCCACCTCAGGGACAAGAGAAGAGAACAAAGTTAGGGGGAAAAACAGCCTTGGGGATAGCAAATACTTTTATGGTGGTATAATTTTCTGTTAACTCAAAGGAAATCCATTGCTCCAGGCCACCTCTTGGTGATATCTCAGGACATCACTAGGTGTAACCACTTTCTATTTATCCTTTCCATGCAATAGTGCAACTCATAATCCCTATTGGCCTATAATTGTTATTATTAAATTGATGTCTTTATTTTTATATAGCTCAAAATGTTGTATATGATGCTCCCCATGTGCATTTTCCCACACAGCAGCTCTGTAAGGTGGGTTGGGCTCAGAAAGTAACCCAACTCATTAGTTTTCATGACTAAGGGTGGAGCTGGAACCCAAGCTCTCCTATTTTCTAACTTGGTTCCTTCATCATTACCTCAAATAGATCTTCATTTGCAATGCCTGTTTTACAATGTTATGTAGCCCATTGTAGGAAGGAGAATGAAATATTTTGGGGGATATTAAAAAGATAGAATAGAATATTTTTCCTAAAACAGAAATAAAAAAAATCTTAAGTGAGGCAGAAACCAGCCCCAGTTTCCCTGCTCCAAGCAGAAATGGAGGAGGCCTGCTTTTGCATTTTAGAAATGCAAATTTGGTAATCCATTCAGAAAGACTGAGTCAAGACAGAAACTCAGATAAACAACAAACAAAGGGTTGATAAAATTAGCTCAGAAAAGTACCTAGGATTTGCATTTCCCCTTTTGCCTATGGAACCAGCCATGACCCCATAAGAATCTGACAACAGCTAATAGAATATTAAAGGAAATGTTCTTGTGCAGGAACAGGAAGCTCAGATACAAAGCCCAAAGAAGGCATAAAAACCCACCCACTCTCAACTCCATTTTGTCAGCTGTCCCAGAATCACGTGGTTGGTGGTTCTGCTTCATCAATAAAGAGAAACTTTCTTCCCAGCCTCCAGCCTCCATTTATCTCCAGTGCCTTTCTCCTAGCTTGGAACTGGACCTGGATATTTCATCCAACACCACCAACTCAACATTTAATCTGGTCATTTGGAGAAAGAAAAACATTTATTTTATACAAGTGAATTTAAGAATAAGTTCACAGAAGGAAGATATCTCTGTAGATATCTCTGTTAGACAACACATTTTGCAGTTGAGATGAACTTCAAACAAGGCCTGCCCCACTGTTAGCACTAATAATGTCTTGCTTCCTCATTTAGGTTTCTATTCCTGACTTCCTTGCTGTCTCATGGTTCTGCCTAAACTCACCATAATACATGCTGGGGATCTTTCTCTTCACTATAGGAATGAAGCAACAACAAAGCAGCAAGTTGCTGGATTTTTTTTAACTAAACACTTTTGAAAGAAGTAGAGTGGGTAGAGATTCCCAAACAAAAAATATGAAAATATCAGGCTGGTGGAAAAAACATAAATCTAGAGTATGAATCCCAGGAAGAGTTTCCTATTCAAAACTGTAGCCCAGCCCAGGCAAATTGCCCAAGAAACCTTGAGGAGAGCTTCATTTCAAATTCATTTCAGTGACAAATGGGGATCTTTAAATGTGACAGGGTTACTTTGCAATTCAACTAGAATGCTCAAAAGCAACAAGTTAGGTTGAAGGGCTTCCTCTGTTTGTAAGTATGCATGACCAAAGCAAGTGGAGATTTGCTTAAGCAAAGGTATTTGTTACCCCAAAGGGGAAATGAACAGCATGCCTCAAAAAACATTCTTTGTTTATTTGAGCAGTTTTGTAATCCAGTCAGACAGAGTCAATATAGAAGGATCTACAAAGAAGAACCCCATTGACCAAAATAATTTTGGTTTACTGCCTTACTATCCACTGGGCAAGGATAGATAAGGTGCCTCATAAACAAGACAAAATGATCTGCTGGAGTTCTGGAATAAGGGGAGGCTTGGGAAGCCTAATAAGTCTATGGCTATTAATTAAAGACTGCATATTGCAATAAAGCTGCCAATATTTGTACTACTCTTGTAAAAAGCAATAAAATATTTGTTGATTGTCAGATTTTGCATTCATTAGTCATCAAGCATTTTCACATGAATTTAATTGGGATTACATATCTCTTGTAGAGTGTAATATTAATCCTTTTTTTCCATATATTTATTGAATGGAAGCTAATGTTCTGCTTTTTCCTCTCCTCCCAAGAACTGTTTTGGGATGCAGAGTCTCCTTTGCCAGACCACAAAATTGTTCAAAAGCCCTCCTGGCTTTGGCTGTTTGTGGAAAAGTCTAGAATGATGCAGAATTGTGCAATGGTTCTGATTGGTTGGGAGCAGATCTTCATGGAGAAAATCTAAGAATTGAAAATAGCACACGATCAATCAATCAATCAATCAATTTATCTGAGGTAGTGCAATCTGATTCTGGACAAGAGCTGGAACTAGAGCCCCCAAACCCAGAATCAATACGGATGAAGACTAAGACAGAGTCTCCACAGTATCTATCACATGGTTAGCTTGGAATGAACTGGATATTCAGCTTACTAATGGTACCTTGTGTCACATGATGATCTCACTTACCATCTATTTAGAGAGATGTATGATCAAACTCCTCTTTGCCAAGTCCACTGCCATCACCATGCCATCTTGCCAACCATTGATTGGTATTTCAACTGCATTGACCCACTTCAATAGCCATTGCTGACTCTGTTGGGGGGAGGGGTCACCTAAAACAAGGTGACAGCCATGTATGTTTCTGTCCCAAATCACCTGAAAGCCAGACAAGGGATATTAAGAAAACCAGCCAAATGAAACCACAATCTGGTCATATATAGCCACCTGGTCTGCATAAAGTTGGGAAGATCCCATAATCCCATAACCTGTCAGCACCAATCACAAATCTGCTCTGATATACTAAAATGAGGCCATAATGAAAGCTTTTTCATTAACTTTGAAATGACTTCAGCTGGAGCCATATTTACTTTTGCTTTGTTTCTTAGTTGCCACTCTTTGGGGGGAGGGGGGAAGTGAGAAACAACTGGAGTGCAGTGCCTGAGTCCATTAGACAAAACATCCACTAGACACAGTGTGTGAACCAAGGTCATGGCAACGAGCATCTGCTGAGACTGAAGGGGAAGCTAACACTGGACTGATTGGTTAATGTGACCCAAGACACTTGAGGGGGGGGAATGGGAAGTTTTTTTTTTTTTTATTACTCTGAACCGTGGGAATTACCCAGAGATGGATTCAACTTCCTAAGTGCCAATACAATGTACTCAACAAAGGTCTTTTCAAAGATGCCTGGAAACAATGCACCGCCCGCACCCTTCAACCCCAACGAAGAGGATTGGGATTTCTATGCAGATCACTTCCAAATGTATCTGGAAAGCAATGAAATGGAAGAAATTTCAGAGCAATGTAAGAGAGCTGTGTTCCTAACACACTGTGGGCCAATGGTTTTCAAGATGGCAAAGGCTCTAGCGAAGCCCCAAGATGTCAAACAACTAACGTGGCCAGAATTGCAACGAATTCTCAAAGCACACTACGCTCCGATGGTGTCAAACTTATTAAAGCGACACGAATTCTACAGGAGAGACCAGAGAGAGGGAGAGACCATCGCCGATTTCGTTGTTGCACTTCGACAAATAGGTGGTGAGTGTGAATTCTCAAACCTCGACGAGGCAATGAGGGATCGAGTGGTGTTGGGGTTGAGAGACTCGACCACACAGAGTAAATTACTCAACAAACCCAACATCAGTGTAGCCGAAGCTATCAAGGAAGCCACAGCCGCCGAAGCCGCGAAAAAATCGGCTGTCACTATGAAGAAAATGAACACACATAGTGATGAAACGAACCCAACCAAAGACAAAAAACAATCTACCACCACCACGCATTACGAAGAGTATGGCGAAACACCTGACAATAGCGAAGAAGACGACGAGGTCCACCGCCTATACACTAACAGAAAAGAGCGCGAAAGAAGAAATTGGCGGGAATGCGCTGGCTGCGGAGGAAACCATCCCCAAGCCGAATGCAGATTTCTCGATGCCATCTGCAGGGTCTGCAAGAAACGAGGGCATATCAAAAAAGTCTGCAGAAACAATTTGCATACAGAACAGGTTCATTGCTCGGAACCATGATATTAACCACATCATCATGCTATGATGGGAAAAATGAAATACAGAATGCTAAACTGAAATCAAAGGCACTTAGTGCCATCAAAATAGAGGGCCTCCAAAAGTGTGAAATCAGATGTTAACCAAAAGCAGCACTTTTTAATAATTATGAGATTTAGGATGCAAGGGGCTAGTATTGGAAAAGGATTTTAGAAACAGTCTGGTTTGGATTGGAGCAAGAATGATCATCAGACTGTCAGAGTTCCAGCAAACCTCCATTCCAAACAGTAACTCCAAGACAAGCATAATCTCAAAAGTACTTTTAATAGTACTTTTGCACCTGGCACTCAATTGAAATCACCCCCTCCCACTTTCTCAGGCTATGTGGCAGCATGGAATATGGCTTGCAAAGCTGACACAGACTTCTTTAAAAAAAATATTACTGTCAGTGTTCAACTAATAAATTCCAAATCAATAAAGTCTGAGATAAGCATTTCCTCTAAGTTCCATTTATTAGAGTTGTCATATTGGCACATCTGGGAAACTCCAAATCTAAGAGTTCTGGGTTTTCCTTGCATAATTAAAAATCAAAACCTATCCCCTGCACCCACCAATCCATCACATGGTCCAATCATCCATTGTCCCAACTGGAGACATTCCTCCAACTATCCTTTCCAGGTGCAGGATAACTTGTCCTTGACTTTATGAGAAGAATATTGTTATGTCTAAACTTCTACCTCTTATGAAATCCCCCTTCCCAAATTTCCAGGCACTAAGATGTGGAAGCTGACAATTACAAAGAAAGAAAAGTTGAGAAAGAAGTCTGTGTTGAAAGGATTGTAAACATTTCTGAGATATAACGTCAACCTCCATCTTAAAACCACTGATTGATTTGGAAAGCTCAACTAAAATTATTCCATTAATGGAAAATATTTTAGCCACCGGAGCACTAGCATCTTAAGCCACTGTCACACTGCACCAATGGATGCGAAGAGGATATAAAACGGACAAAAAAGCTTGCCATCCGTTGGTTAACGCGATGTACTCACTGCCTCCGTTTTGCTTCCTCTCTATCCGTCCAGCATCCATTTATTGACGTTTCATCCGCTCAGAAAGTTTTGAGCTGCTCAAAACTTTTGCGCAGAAAATGTATCCAATCCGTCCGTTCTGCATCCGTTACGCATCCACTATATCCGCTAGGCATCTGTTCCGCATCCGCGCAACTCGCATCCACTCGGACGCAGGGAGGAAGCAAGACAGGATGATAGATGATTAATGGGTGCTTCCTTCAGCCTCTCTCATCACACAGATGAGATTGGCCCATGTATGTTGGGTGGGCCTACAATGAACAGGGCATTTAATAAAGAGTTGTGTTTATGTTGACATGTGTGGATGATTATTATATTATTATTGATAATAAAGGGCCATAGGTGTAGCACCAGGGAGGGTGGACCATACAGTCTCACTATGCTTGCACTGGAGGCTTATCTATCCCACTGCTAACCTTACCCATCCCACAGCTATTACCCATTCCACGGGTATCCCTGCCCACCCCACTGCTATCTTAACCCATCCCACAAGCATGCAAAGGCTTAAACCAATTCTAAAAGTTTCCACCAAGACTTTATTAAAAAAAGGAAATGAAGCAAGTGTGTGAATCAAAGATAAACTTTATTGAACAACAAGCTGTAACAGAAAAATGACCCAAGTCAAGTGTCCAAATAAAGTCCACAGGTAGCCAGCTACCCAGTCTCTGGCACTCTTATTGGTCACTCGGAGGTGTGCCCAGTCTTAGGGGTGAAGGATCCAGGTGCTGTGGAGGTGGCTGCTGCTGAAGTGCTGGTCTGAGGCACCACTGGGGTGCCTGGCCCTGAGAGGACAACAGGGGACGGTGTGTTGAGGAAGCTCTGGGACAGCTGGCTCAGGCCCGTGATGCTGAGAGGTCCTTCCTCCATGCCATGGGGTGTCAGCCCCAGTACTGATGACAGATGTACTGAGGCCGGGCCTGGCTGTGGGGTGGAAGAAGAAGTAGTGTAGTGGGGCTGTCTGGTCTGCAGCTGGGTGAGGACTGGTGTGGGTGGCATCGCTGTCGTCGGTGGCATCATTGTTGTGGGTGGCATCGGTGGCATCAGTGGAACCAGTGGCAACGGTGTCGTCCGATGACTCTGTGCCTGGACTGGGAAAGGCTGCTGCCTGTGCTGCTGGACCTCCTGGTAGGCTTAGCCCTGGTAGGTGAGGGGCTGTGGGAAACCTTGGAATGGGAGGGACATCATCTGGGGTGGAGGTGGAGGAGCAGACCTGGACTGGGTGGAGCAGGTTCCTCTGGATCTGGAGGGTTGTGAAGCAGCTCCGTGATCCGGTCCTTCACCACCTGGTACTGGGCTTCCTCCATGTTCCTGAGGGTCTGGTTGACATAGGTGAGGAAGGGCTTGAGGTTGGAGGATGAGGAGTCGGTGCTGACCAGCTGAGATCTATGCTGGTGCGGATGGTGTCCCTGATCTCCAGCAGGACAGTGTGGCTCTGCCCCTCCTGCTGTCTTGCTCTCTGCCTTTCTGTGGAGGTGGAGCTGGGGGTGTGTGGATGCGGCTACGACTGGGGTGGACTCGATGTCTCCTTTCTCCCACCGCACCAGGGAGTCCTCCACGCGCTCCTCCACGGTTTCTACAGCTGTCCGCGGGTTCTCCGCCGTGGCACGCTCCACAGAAACCTGCCTGGAGACAGGGACTGACTCTCGGCCGGAAGAGGACTGGGTCTCAGCAGGCTGCCGGAGAGAGAGGGTTGTAAGAGGGGTTCCTGGTGCTCCTCGGTGGTGGATCTCACCCTCCAGGAAGCTGCACCTGGCCATGACGTAGGTCTCTCTGTCCGTCAGCTTAACCGTGGCTTGGCCAGATTTCTTCAGGTGCAGCTTCCCGTACCAGGTGTGCATATGTTTTCACCAGCCGAGGAGCACCTCCGAAGTGTAACCCATACTCTCCGCCCTCTCTCTCCAAGCAGCCTGCTTCCTTTTGGTGTCCCTGTACAGCTGGTGTTCCTTCTGCCACAGATAGTCATTCTCTCTCAGCCACTCCAGCACCTCATCCTCATGTTCCTCCTCAATGAAGTATTGCCCCCTCTCCCATCCCCGCATACGCCTCTTCCTCCCTTTGGCAGGACAAGATGGGCCCTCATCAGAGGGGCTCCCAGGTGGTAGGGACTGCTCCTCCACACCACCAGCAGCAGCAGCACCAGCAGGATCATCATAATCATCATCATCATCATCATCATCATCATCATCATCATCATCACCAGCAGGATCATAATCATCATCATCAGAAGCAGCAGCAGTAGCAGGAGGAGGATCATCATCATCAGCAGCATCATCATCATCAGCAGGATCAGCAGGGCCAGGATAAGCAGGACCAGGATCATCAGCAGCAGAGTAAGCACCAATATCCCCAGCAGCACCAGCACCACCAGCAGCAGCAGGACCAGGAGCACAAGCAGGATGAGCAAGATGAGCAAGTCCAGGAGCATGAGCAGGATGAGCAGGACGAGCAGGACGAGCAGGACCAGGAGCAGCTTCAGCAGAGTGCGCAGCAGCAGAAGCACCACCCGCCAGGAGCAGCTTCAGCAGAGTACGCAGCAGCAGAAGCACCACAGCCAGGAGCAGCTTCAGCAGAAGCTCCAGCACCAGAAGAGCGAGCCCGAGCAGCAGAAGCCCCAGCAGAAGCAGAGTCAGGGACAGGGGGCCGGAGGGTGGCCCTGTCCCTCTTGCCAGGGATGGTGGCAGGTTGCTGAGACTTTCGCTTCTTCCCTGTGGTTGTGGGGTTGCTGGCTGGCAGGGAGACTGGCAGGCACCAAGGCTTGCAGGAAGGCTGGCACCAAGGCTGGCAGGAAGCCTGGTAGGAAGGCTGGCAGGAAGCCTGGCAGGAAGGCAGGCAGGCAGGCACCAAGGCTGGCAGGCAGACTGGCTGGCAGGGAGGCTGGAAGGCAGGTTGGCAGCAAGGCTGGCAGGCAGGCAGAGAACAAGGCTGGCAGGGAGGCTGGCCAGGAGGCTTGGAGGCAGGCTGGCAGGAAGGCTGGCAGCAAGGCTTGCAGGCAGGCATGCAGGCAGGGCAGGCAAGGACTCGATGTATCCTGCAGCAGGTCTTTCCTATGAATGCTGGCCACGTGTGAGCTGCTTCCCTTTATATCTGCGTGGCTTACGCAATGCACCCCCCCCGCATGCGCAATTAACGCCAGGCATCCGTTAGGCTTCCGCTGTGCTTCCTCTCGGCTTCTGCTCTGCATCCGCTTCATCCACTGTGCATCCGCTTCATCCGCTCGGCGTCCGCTCTGCATCCGCTCTTTCCGTTCTGCGTCCTCTTTGCTGAGGCCCCCCGGAAGCCCAGCGGATGTGCCATCCACTCTCATCCACTTCCATCCGCTGGGCTTCCATTCTGCATCCGCTTTCCATCCGCCCTGCGTCCTCCCCCCGTCCGTGTTATCCGCTCCGGTTATGCAAATTTTTGCCTCTTTTGAGAGCGGATAACAACGGATGGAACATTTTGCTCGTCCGTTGTGTCCATTTTGCATCCATTGGGCAGTGTGACAGGGTCTTTAGTCATTGCACTACCTTCTTATTACCACCTATTATCAATCCTTTCAGTGCTCCAACCAGATGATGAAGGGGCAAACCACATCAGTAAAGAAAGAAAGAGAACAAGCCAAGAAAGCTGTCTCCTATTTGAAATACCGTTCAAGAGGTTGCAATAAAAATTGAATCAAAGATGGATCTGTTCGATTGAGAATGCTGCAGTAGAGAAGGAGCAGAGATGAACCTCCTGTTTAACTTCTATTCTCCTATTTTACCTTTGACATTTGATTAATATATTACTTTGTGTGGTTGCTGTGGTCCATTGACTTGTTCTCTTGTAGGAGGTAATCTATTTTTCATCCCAGAGCCATTTGATTGCAAAATGATCTCTTGAGTTTGAAGAGGCACTTAGAACTACAGACAGTATGCACATAATTTATCAAGATCTCCCTCTAAATACAACAAGGCTGACATCTTTTCCCTAATACATGCTATTTTGTGTGTTCTTTATGATGGTAAGGAAAGATTATAATTGTCACTATTTATTGTATGTCAGATATGGCACTATAGCTTTGGAAATAAATCAATTATATGTCTGGATGTCTCTGTGTGTATTTCAAATGAGATAGGAACTGTGGGGTTTTTTCTCAAAATTGTAGTTTTCCCTCAAAATTGTAGTTAGTTTTCCAAAATAAAATTGAATATTATCAAACCTGGGTTGCAAAATAAATGCCAAATAGAAAAAGCAATATTTTGCTAACAGTCAGAATTTCACCTCAGCAAGTTGCCAGTTACCAGATGAAACTATGGGGGAAAGCAATACCAAAGTCCTGGGGTTATTGCAGGGAAGGTCTGCCTGAAGGTCCCCGTCTCTTTCATCTCTTATGCATTCTGAAGCCAAAGTGTCCTCACTCTGAATGATAGTAGAATCCTTTCTCTCTATCAACACTGTTATCAATGAGGTGCCAGGTTCAAAGCTATTGCAATAGAAGCTTATCAACTGATTATGATGGAGATTATATATACCATATGATCTGTTCTACTTATTTATTTATGTTTATTTTTAGCTACCTGCATAGATTTGAGAGGAAAAGGAGGAAGAGGAGGGTGGTAGTAGTAGTGGAGGAGGAGGAGGAGGAGGAGGAGGAGGAGGAGGAAGAGGAGGAGGAAAAGAAGAAGGAGAAGGAGAAGGAGGAGGAGGAGGAGGAGGAGGAGGAGGAGAAGAAGAAGAAGAAGAAGAAGAAGAAGAAGAAGAAGAAGAAGAAG
>BLBF01000003.1:30658292-30673337 GCA_015471245.1 Laticauda colubrina | reverse complement strand
AGAAGAAGAAGAAGAAGAAGAAGAAGAAGAAGAAGAAGAAGAAGAAGAAGTAGTAGTAATAGTTAGGAATTATCTTATACAAACTCAAATGCTTTTGGTACCTGAAGTTCAAAACAAATCCAAAAATTACATCAACATCAAATTTTATGAATACCACAATTGCTTTCAGAAAGTGTCTAGATTGCAGACAGCCAATTCAGTCTGGTGGATTTGTGTGAAGATCTTCTGCTGCTACCAGTTGCAAATCACCTTTATAACAAGGATATTCCATACCAAATCTGCTTTTGATTAATGGAGCAGGGAACCTTTAGAACCCATTATATGATACAGAAGACATATTAACTGATAATAAATCACACTGGTGCTGTAATTCTTTACCAGGGTAAATTTACATTCCTAGCATGTTCTAGTCAGGTCCAGTGAATTTAGTAAGTAGAAGATAATCAGATTCAAGAATGAGTCAGAGCAGAACTAGAAATATTCTCAATACTAATACAATATTCACAAAAATTTAAAGACCTTATGTTTTATTTTTTTTGAAAAAACAAAAATCCAGTGAATGTTAAGGCCCTGTCACACTGGCCGACGGATGCAAAACGTTTGTAAAAAGGATACAGCAGACGAGAAAAATGTTCCATCCGTTGTTATCCGCTCCCAAAAGTGCCCTGAATTTGCATAACCAGAGCGGACAACACGGAAAGGAACGGATGGGGGGAGGACGTAGGGCAGATGGAAAGCGGATGCTCCACGGAAGCCTAGCGGATGGAAGCGGATGGGAGTGGATGGCACATCCGCAAGGCTTCCGGGGGAGCACAGCAAAGCAGACGCGGAATGGAAAGAGCGGATGCCGAGCGGATGCCGAGCGGATGAAGCGGATGCAGAGCGGAAGCCTAGCGGAAGCCTAGGCAAAGCCTAGCGGATGCATAGCGGATGCCTAGCGTTCACTGCGCATGCGGAGAGGATGCATTGGGTCAGCCCCACGGATATAAAGGGAAGCAGCTCCCAAGCAGGTCACCATTCAAAGGAAAGACCTGCTTCCAGACACAGCTTGCAAGCCAGCCAGCCAGCCAGCCAGCCAGCCAGCCAGCAACCCAATAACCATGGGGAAGAAACGGAAGCCTCTGCCATCTGCTGCCAGCCCTGGCAAGAGGGACAGGGCCACCCTCCCACCCCCTGGCCCTGACTCTGCTTCTGCTGGGGCTTCTGTTGCCCGGGCTCACTCTTCTGGTGCTGGTGCTTCTGCTGATGCTGCTTCTGGTGGTGGTGCTTCTGCTGGTTCTTACTCTGCTAGCACTGCTCCTGGTGCTGGTGCTTCTGCTGGTGCTTACTCTGCTGGCACTGCTCCTGGTCCTGCTGGTGCTCCTGGTGCTGCTGGTGCTCCTGGTCCTGCTGGTCCTGCTGGTGCTCCTGGTCCTGCTCCTGGTCCTGCTGGTGCTGCTGGTCCTGCTGGTCCTGCTTTTGCTGCTACTGTTGTTGCTGCTGCTGCTGGTGGTGGTGGTGTGGAGGAGCAGCCCCTACAACCTCAAAGCCCTTCTGATGAGGGTCCATATGGCCCTGCCAAAGGGAGGAAGAGGCAGCCGCATGAACGGGAGAGGAGGCAATACACCATAGAAGAGGAACATGAGGAGGAGGTGCTAGAGTGGCTGAGGGAGAATGAATATCTTTGGCGGAAGGGACACAGGCTCTATCGAGACACCAAGAGGAAGCAGGCTGCTTGGAGAGAGAAGGCGGAGAGCCTGGGCTACACTTCGGAGGTGCTCCTCGGCTGGTGGAAGCACATGCAAACCTGGTACAGGAAGCTGCACCTCAAGAAATCTGGCCAGGCCGCAGTCAAGCTGACGGACCGGGAGACCTACGTAATGGCCAAGTGCAGCTTCTTGGAGGGTAAGATCTGCCACCGAGGAGCAGCCCCTCTCACAACCCTCTATTAGGCAGCCTGCTGACAGCCAGTCCTCTTCTAGCAAATAGTCAGCTCCTATGTCCAGGCAGGTATCTGTGGAGCGTGCCACGACGGAGACCCCCCCAACAGCTATACTACCCATGGTGGAGCGGGTGGAGGACCCCCTGATGCAGTGGGAGCAAGGAGAGGGCACTTCCACCACAGCCCAACCCGCATCCACCCCCAGCTCCACCTCCACAGAAAGGCAGAGAGGCAGACCGGAGGGGCAGAGCCACACTGTCCTGCTGGAGATAAGAGACACCATCAGGAGCAGCATAGATCTCCTCTCTCAGCTGGTACACACCGACGCCCCATCCTCCAACCACAAGCCCTTCCTCAACTATGTCAACCAGACCCTCATGAACATGTCGGAAACACAGTACCAGGTGGTGAAGGACAGGATCACCGATATTCTTCACAACCCTCCAGACCAAGATGAACCTGCTCCCACCAAGTCCAGGTCTGCTCCTCCACCCCAGGTGATGTCACTGCACTTCCAAGGCTTTCCACAGGCCCTCCCCTACCAAGACTATGGCTACCAGGAGGTCCAGCAGCACAGACAGCCCTTCCCAGTCCAGGCACAGGTACATCGGACGCCACCGGTGCCACTGATGCCACCAATGCCACCCACACCACCGATGCCAGCCACGCCACAGATGCCACCGACGCCAGTCCTCACCCAGCTGCAGACCAGACAGCCCCACTACACTGCTCCTTCCTGCACCCCACAGCCAAGCCCGGCCTCAGTACATCTGTCATTGGTATTGGGGCTGACACCCCATGTCATGGAGGAAGGGGCTCTCAACATCACGGGGCTGAGCCAGCTGTCTGAGAGCTTCCTCAAAACACCATCCCCTGTTGTCCTCTCGGGGCCAGGCACCCCAGTGGCACCTCAGACCAGCACTCCAGCAGCAGCCACCTCCACAGCACCTGGACCCTTCACCCCTGAGACTGGGCACGCCTCAGAGTGACCAGGAAGAGTGCCAGAGACTGGGTGGCTACCTGTAGACTTTATTTTTGCTTTGGACACTTGACTTGGGTCATTTTTCTTTTACAGCTTGTTCTTCATAAAGATTATCTTTGCTTCACACACTTGCTTCATTTATTTTTGTCAATAAAGTCTTGGTGGAAACTTGTAGAAATGGTTTAAGCCTTTGCATGTTTGTAGGATGGGTAAGGATAGCAGTGGCATGGGCAGGGATACCTGTGGGATGGGTAATAGCTGTGGGATGGGTAATAGCTGTGGGATGGGCAGGGATACATGTGGGATGGGCAGGGATACCTTTGGGATGGGTAATAGCTGTGGGATGGATAAACCTCCAGTGCAAGCATAGTGGGACTGTATGGTCCACCCTCCCTGGTGCCACACCTATGGCCCTTTATTATCAATAATAATGTAATCAATCATCCACACATGTCAACATAAACACAACTCTTTTTTAAATGCCCTGTTCATTGTAGGCCCACCCAACATACATGGCCTAATCTCATCAGTGTGATGAGACCGGCTGAAGGAAGCATCCATTAATCATCTACCATCCTGTCTTGCCACTCCACTGCTCCAGCTGGGGAGTTGCACCAGTGTCTCAGGAGGTTGCGCTGCTTCTTCCCTTCACGTGAAGCTCCGTTGGGGCCTTTCACATTCTTAGTGTCTATCAGGTTTTGCCCTTGCCTCCATTCCCCAGGCTCCATGTCCCCATTGCCTTGTTGGAGGTCCACGAGCCTGTTCTGCAAGACTGGGTAGCGGGTGGACATGAGATTGTGCAGGATGCAGCAAGCTTCCATGATCCTCCTCACGGTCTCTGGGCAATGCTGCATGGTGGTGAGAAGTACCTGGAACCTGTTGACCAGGATGCCAAAAGCGTTCTCCACCACCTGCCTTTCCCTGGACAGCCTGTAGTTGAAGATCCTCTCTTCACGGGTGAGGAGTCTGGAAGTGTAGGGCTTCATGCGGTAGGTTCACGGGTGAGGAGTCTGGAAGTGTAGGGCTTCATGCGGTAGAAGGCGTCATCCCCCACGATGAAGTAGGGCACATCTTGCGTGTCGTTGGGCAGAGGGTCTGGATCTGGGAAGCCCATGATGAGGTTGCGTTCTGGCCCCTCCTTGAGGTGACTGGCATTGTATACCTGGGCATCTGAAGCTGACCCGTTGCCTGAAGCATCGATGTATATGAACTTGTAATCAGCATCGGCCATGGCGAAGAGGATGATGCTGAAGAAGCCCTTGTAGTTGAAATAAGTGGACCCCGACTTGGCTGGAGCTTTGCATGCCACATGCTGCCCATCTATGGCTCCAACGGTGTGGGTTCCATTTCTGATACCACTGCTCTGCAACTTTCTTCCAGCCTTCTTCAGTGAAGGGGCACTGTAGGAGCTCCTTCAGGTATTCTTCGATGATGGCCTGCACCACTTCTCTGACCACAATGTTGATGGTGTTGTGTGGCACCCACCAGCCATACTGCATGCTCCTGTAGGTGGTCCCGGAGGCCAGGTGGCGCAGAGTCAGTGCCACCTTGAGCCCAGGGTCCAGGCTGGGCCGGAAGTTGGTGTTTGCCTTGGTCAACCTGGGTGTCAGCCGCTGCACAACTTTATCGAACATGGCTGGAGGCATCCTCATGAAATTCTGGAATGCACAAGGGTCTTTGTTCCTCAGCTCCACCATCAGCTTGTTGTACAGTCCGTACTCTGCTCTTCTCCCGATCCATCTTCGGACCCAGACACTTCTTGGCCGCCTCCTTTTCTTCCCGTAGAACAGTTGAAAGAGCCTGTAGATGGCTTCGCACTGTTGCAGAACAATGGTGGCTACCAAAAGGAGTGTGTTACGATCCACGGTGGACATGACTGGATGCTGTGGAAGAGCCAGAGCCAGATGAAGGCTGCAGAGGTCTGCACAGCACGGCTGCTGGACTGAAAGTGAGATCCAGATGAGTTGCTCCCCCTTTTTATAGGCAATATAGGTTTTCCACTAGGTGTCCTTTTGCATCCTCTCAGCATCCTGCAGACATCCTAAATATCTGAGATAGGTCCCTTCTGTGAACGTTTTTTTCATTTTAAATGCTTTGTATGCGAGCTGCATCTGCTTTCATCCTTTCTCCGTCCGTGCTACTAACGCTGTGCGTCTCTTTCGCATCCGTTTCATTTCCTCCCTGTGTCCGTTTTCCGCTGGAGCGGATTTGAGTTGCGCGGATGTGCAACGGTTGCCTAGCAGAAATAGCGGACGCATTATGGATGACGACGGATGTAGAACAGATGTTCCCCGTATGCGTTGCGGATGCAGAACGGACACGTTGGATACATTTTCCACTCAAAAAGTTTTGAGCAGCTCAAAACTTTTTGAGTGGATGGAACCTCAGTTGACGGATGCTGGATGGATAGAGAGGATGAAAAACGGAGGCAGTGAGTACAGAACGGATGAATCGCGTTAACCAACGGATGGCAAGTGTTTCTCTCTGTTTTACATCCTCTTTCCATCCGTTGGTGCAGTATGACATGGGCTTTCGCAATTATCTGGTGTTATAGCACTCCTGTTCTGTTCCTAAATAAAAGTGCAAATCAATTGCCTACTGATATTAGCAAAATGATTAAATTATGAGAACTGGATGTAACATGGCTTATTTGTTACAAAAGCTGTGTGTGTAAAATTAATTAACTGAATCTCAGAGCCAAATGTGCTTTCTTTCAATTGTCTTTGATCACTTCAACATATTCTCAAATGTTTTCAAGAGTGACTTTTTAAAGCTATATCTGGATTTCCTTCATTAGGTTATATGCAGGTTGTTCATGAGAAAGTAAAGCATTTGTACAGTGACTTTATTTAGTAACACAGACTGACTTTCAGATTGCAGTTTATATCCAGGGACAGAAATGAATAAAACTGAACAAAAGAAATAATAGAAAGGTTTTCATGGTTCTTAGAATTAATACCATGCATTATATATCGATTGTCAATCTGTTCTGGTTATTATATAGTATATCAACATTATATCGTATACCAATTTCATATGATGTTCCAGATGTATCTCCTTTTCAATTGCTGCAATCTCTGGAAAGTTCTCTATGATGTTTCTTATTGATATTGATATTGTTTTATTTTATTTTATTTTGAGGATGAGGAAGTTTCCAGCAGAATCCAACTGGTACTGCTATTGTCAGCCATTATTTTTTACTAAGTGGGAGTGATTAGTACTTCAAAAATAATTCAGAACTTGCAAGACAGGAAATGTAACACCCGTATGAAACTCTTTAAAGCAGCTGCATCTTCTACACATCTGCCTTCTTCAGCTGCCACGTGATTTTGGAAAAGGACATAACATTTGTAAGAAGTCAAATGTTTACAGACATGCATTCAAAATGTGCATTCTGGAATCAAACTAAAAACATTGTTTAGCTCTGCCATTCATTCTTTTGTTTTCTCCCATTTTATAATATTGTGCACATAATATATTTAGATTTCAGCAAGGCATTCGACAAAGTAGACCACAACCTACTTCTTAGTAAGCTAGAAAAAAGTGGAATACATAGCACCATCACAAGATGGATTTGCAACTGGCTGGCAAACTGTACTCAACGAGTAGTCCTTTATGGGTCTAAGTCTACATGGAGGGAAGTAAGCAGTGGGGTGCCACAAGGTTCCGTCTTAGGCCCAGTACTCTTCAATATATTCATTCAAGACTTAGATGAGGGAATAGAAGGGGAACTTACCAAATCTGCAGATGATACTAAGCTGGCAGGAATAGCTAACACCCAAGAAGATAGGCTCAAGATCCAGATGGATCTTGACAGACTAGAACACTGGGCAATATCTAATAAAATGAAATTCAACATAGAGAAAAGTAAAGTCCTACACTTAGGCAAGAAAAACGAAAAGTACACATATAGACTGGGTGAAACCAGGCTCAATAGGAGTAACTGTCAGAGGGATCTTGGAGTCTTAGTGGACAACCAGCTAAATATGAACCAGCAGTGTGCAATAGCCACCAAAAAAGCTAAAGCCCCTGTCACACTGCACCAACGGATGGAAAGAGGATGTAAAACGGAGAAAAACACTTGCCATCCGTTGGTTAAAGCGATGCTTCCGTTTTGTACTCACTGCGTCCGTTTTTCTTCCTCTCTATCTGTCCAGCATCTGTCGACTGACATTTCATCCGCTCAAAAAGTTTTGAGCTGCTCAAAATTTTTTGAGCAGAAACGAGTCCGTTCTGCATCCGCTAGGCATACGGGGAACATCCGTTCTGCATCCGCTGCACATCCGCGCAACTCAAATCCACTCCAGCGGTAAACGGACACAGGGAGGAAGCAGAACGGACGTGGAATGGACGCGCAGCGTTAGTAGCACGGACGGAGAAAGGATGAAAGCGGATGCAGCATGCAAAGAAAGCATTTAAAATGGAAAGAACGTTCGCAGAGGGGACCTATCTCGGATATTAAGGATGTCTAGAGGATGAATAGAGGATGCAAAAGGACACCTAGTGGAAAACCTATATTGCCAATAAAAAGGGGGAGCAACTCACCTGGATCTCACTTTCAGTCCAGCAGCCGTGCTGTGCAGACCTCTGCAGCCTTCATCTGGCTCTTGCTCTTCCACAGTATCCAGTCATGTCCACCATGGATCATAACAAACTCCTTTTGGTAGCCACCATCGTTCTGCAACAGTGCGAAGCTATCTACAGGCACTTTCAACTCTACTACGGGAAGACAAGGAGGCGGCCAAGAAGCGTCTGGGTCCGAAGATGAATCGGGAGAAGAGCAGAGTACGGACTGCACAACAAACTGATGGTGAAGCTTAGGAACGAAGACCCTCGTGCATTCCAGAACTTCATGAGGATGCCTCCAGCCTTGTTTGACGAAGTTGTGCAGCGGCTGACACCCAGGTTGACCAAGCAGAGCACCAACTTCTGGCCCAGCCTGGACCCTGGGCTCAAGATGGCACTGACTCTGCGCCACCTGGCCTCCGGGACCACCTACAGGAGCATGCAGTACAGCTGGAGGGTGCCACCCAGCACCATCAGCTTTGTTGTCAGAGAAGTGGTGCAGGCCATCATCGAAGAATACCTGGAGGAGCTCCTGCAGTGCCCCTCCACTGAAGAAGGATGGAAGAAAGTTGCAAAGCAGTGGTATCAGAGGTGGAACTTCCCACACACAGTTGGAGCCATAGATGGCAAGCACGTGGCCTGCAAAGCTCCAGCCAGGTCGGGGTCCACTTATTTCAACTACAAGGGCTTCTTCAGCATCATCCTCTTCGCCATTGTCGATGCTGACGACAGGTTCATGTACATCGATGCTTCAGGCAATGGCTCATCTTCAGATGCCCAGGTATACAACGCCAGTCACCTCAAGGAGGGGCTGGAACGCAACCTCATCATGGGCTTCCCAGATCCAGACCCCCTGCCCAACGACACGCAATATGTGCCCTACTTCATCGTGGGGGATGACACCTCCTCCCTCAGAACCTACCTCATGAAGCCCTACACCTCCAGATGCCTCATCCGTGAAGAGAGGATCTTCAACTACAGGCTGTCCAGGGAAAGGCGGGTGGTGGAAAACGCCTTTTGCATCCTGGCCAACAGGTTCCAGGTACTTCTCACCACCATGCAGCATTGCCCAGAGACCGTGAGGAGGATTGTGGAAGCTCGCTGCATCCTGCACAATCTCATGCGCACCCGCTACCCAGTCTTGCAGAACAGGCTCGTGGACCTCCAACAAACAATGGGGATATGGAGCCGGGGGAATGGAGGCAAGGGCGAAAACTGATAGACACTGAGGATGTGCAAGGCCCCAACAGAGCCTCACGTGAAGGGAAGAAGCAGCGCAATCTCCTGAGACACTGGTGCAACTCCCCAGCTGGAGCAGTGGAGTGGCAAGACAGGATGATAGATGCTTAATGAGTGCTTCCTTCTGCCTTTCTCATCACACTGATGAGATTGGGCCATGTATGTTGGGTGGGCCTACAATGAACAGGGCGTTTAATAAAGAGTTGTGTTTGTGTTGACATGTGTGGATGAATGATTACATTATTATTGATAATAAAGGGCCAAAGGTGTGGCACCTGGGAGGGTGGACCATACAGTCCCACTATGCTTGCACTGGAGGTTTATCTATCCCACAGCTATTACCCATCCCAAAGGTAGACCTGCCCATCCCACAGGTATCCCTGCCCATCCCACAGCTATCTTAACCCATCCCACAGCTATCTTAACCCATCCCACAGCTATTACCCATCCCACAGGTATCCCTGCCCATTCCACTGCTATCCTTACCCATCCCACAAGCATGCAATGGCTTAAACCATTTCTAAAAGTTTCCACCAAGACTTTATTTACAAAAATAAATGAAGCAAGTGTGTGAAGCAAAGATAATCTTTATTAATAACAAGCTGTAAAAGAAAAATGACCCAAGTCAAGTGTCGAAATAAAGTCTACAGGTAGCCACCCAGTCTCTGGCACTCTTCTCTGTCACTCATAGGTGTGCCCAGTCTCAATGGTGAAGGGTCCAGGTGCTGTGGAGGTGGCTGCTGCTGGAGTGCTGGTCTGAAGTGCCACTGGGGTGTCTGGCCCCAAGAGGACAACAGGGGATGGTGTGTTGAGGAAGCTCTCAGACAGCTGGCTCAGCCCCGTGATGTTGAGAGCTCCTTCCTCCATGACATGGGGTGTCAGTCCTGGTACCGACGACTTATGTACTGAGGCCAGGCTTGGCTGTGGGGTGGAGGAAGGAGAAGTGTAGTGGGGCTGTCTGGTCTGCAGCTGGGTGAGGACTGGCGTGGGTGGCATTGGTGACATGGGTGGCATCAGCGGCGTCGGTGGCATCAGTGGCATGGGTGGCATCGGTGGCATCAGTGGAAACGGTGGCAACAGTGACATCTGATGAGTCTGTGCCTGGACTGGGAAGGGCTGCTGCTTGTGCTGCTGGACCTCCTGGTAGCCATAGCCCTGGTAGGTGAGGGCCTGTGGAAAGCCTTGGAATGGGAGGGACATCACCTGGGGTGGAGGAGCAGACCTGGACTCGGTGGGAGCAGGTTCATCTTGGTCTGGAGGGTTGTGAAGCAGTTTGGTTGTCCGGTCCTTCACCACCTGGTACTGGGGTTCCGCCATGTCCATGAGGGTCTGGTTGACATAGGTAAGGAAGGGCTTGCGATTGGAGGAAGAGGAGTCGGTGTGGACCAGCTGAGAGAGAATATCTATGCTGCTCCTGATGGTGTCTCTTATCTCCAGCAGGACAGTGTGGCTCTGCCTCTCCTGTCTGGGTCTCTGCCTTTCTGTGGAGGTAGAGCGGGGGGTGGATGTGGGTAGGACTGTGGTGGAAGTGCCATCTCCTTTCTCCCACTATGCCAGGGAATCCTCCACGCGCTCTGCCATGGTTACAACAGCTGTCCACGGGTTCTCCGTCGTGGCACGCTCCACAGACACCTGCCTGGAGACAGTTGCTGACTCTCGGCCAGAAGAGCACTGGCTCTCAGCAGGCTGCCTCAGAGAGAGGGTTGTGAGGGGGTCTGCTCCTCGGTGGCGGATCTCACCCTCCAGGAAGCTGTACTTGGCCATCACGTAGGTCTCCCGGTCGATGAGCTTGACCGTGGCCTGGCCAGACTTCTTGAAGTACAGCTTCCCATACCAAGTGTGCATGTGCTTCCACCAGCTGAGGAGCACCTCCGGAGTGTAGCCCAGGCTCTCTGCCTTCTCTCTCCAAGCAGCCTGCTTCCTTTTGGTGTCTTGATAGAGCCTGTATCCCTTCCCCCATAGATACTCGTTCTCCCTCAGCCATTCCAGCACCTCATCCTCATGTTCCTCTTCAATGGAGTATTGCCTCCTCTCCCGTTCATGCATATGACTCTTCCTCCCTCTGGCAGGGCCATATGGACCCTCATCAGAAGGGCTTCCAGGTTGTAGGGGCTGCTCCTCCACACCACCACCAGCAGCAGCACCAACAGGATGATCAGCAGCAGCACCAGCACCAGCACCAGCACCAGCAGGACCAGGATCAGCAGCAGCAGAGTAAGCACCAGCAGTGCCAGTAACACCAGGAGCACCAGCAGGACCAGGAGCACCAGCAGGACCAGCAGGTCCAGGAGCACCAGCAGGACCAGGAGCACGAGCAGGACCAACAGGACGAGCAAGACCAGGAGCACGAGCAGGACCAGCAGGACGAGCAAGACCAGGAGCACGAGCAAGACCAGGAGCACAAGCAGGACAAGCAGGACAAGCAGGACTAGCAGGACCAGCAGTCCCAGCAGGACGAGGAGCAGCTACAGCAGAGTAAGCACCAGCAGAAGCACCACCGCCAGAAGCAGCACCATCAGCTCCTCCAGAAGCAGCATCAGCAGAAGCACCACCGCCAGAAGCAGCAGCATCAGAGTAAGCACAAGCAGAAGCACCACCACCAGAAGCAGCATCAGCAGAGTCAGCATGAGCAGAAGCACCACCGCAATAAGCAGCAGCATCAGCTCCTCCAGAAGCAGAAGCAGCAGAAGCCCCAGCCCCAGAAGAGGAGCCCGTGCTGCAGAAGCTCCAGCAGAAGCAGAGTGAGGGCCAGGGTGTGGGAGGGTGGCCCTGTCCCTCTTGCCAGGGCTGGCAGCAGATGGCTGAGGCTTCCTCTTCTTCCCCATGATTGTGGGATTGCTGGCTGGCAGGGAGGCTGGCAGGCTGGCAGGCAGGCAGGCAGGCTGGCAGGCAGGCTGGCAGGCAGGCAGGCAGTCAGCAAGACTGGCAGGGAGGCTGGAAGGCAGGCTGGCAGCAAGGCTGGCAGGCAGGCAGACAGCAAGGCTGGCAGGGAGGCTGGCAGGCAGGCTGGCAGGAAGGCAGGCAGCAAGGCTGGCAGGCAGGCATGCAGGCAGGGCAGGCTGGCAAGGCAGTGGATTTGTCTGGAAGCAGATCTTTCCTCTGAATGGTGACCTGCTTGGGAGCTGCCTCCCTTTATATCCGTGGGGCTGATGCAATGCATCCTCCCCGCATGTGCAGTGAACGCTAGGCATCCGCTAGGCTTCCGCTAGGCATCCGCTAGGCTTCCTCTCTGCATCCGCTTCATCTGCTCGGCTTCCGCTGTGCATCCCCTTCATCCGCTCGGTGTCCGCTCTGCATCCGCTCTTTCCGTTCAGTGTCTGCTTTGCTGCACCCCCCCGGAAGCCTAGTGGATGTGCCATCTGCTCCCATCCGCTTCCATCCACTAGGCTTCCTTGGAGCATCCGCTTTCCATCCGCCCTGCGTCCTCCCCCCGTCCGTTCCTTTCCATGTTATCCGCTCTGGTTATGCAAATTTTTGCCACTTTTGAGAGCGGATAACAATGGATGGAACATTTTTCTCGTCCGCTGTATCCTTTTTACAAATGTTTTGCATCCGTCGGCCAGTGTGACAGGGCCTTAATGCAATCCTAAGTTGTATTAACAGAGGAATACAGTCAAGATCAAGGGAAGGAGTAATACCACTCTAAAAAGCCAAAGTAGGACCACACCTAGAGTACTGCATCCAATTTTGGTCACATTATAAAAAAAATGTTGAGACTTTAGAAAAAGTACAGAGAAGAGCAACCAGGGTGATTAGGGGACCGGAGGCTAAAACATACAACAAACGGTTGCAGGAACTGGGCTTGGCTAGTCTAGTAAAGAGAAGGATCAGGGGAGACATGATAGTGGTCTTCCAGTATTTGAGGGGCTGCCACAGGGAGGAAGGGGTCAAACTGTTTTCTAAAGCTCCTGTAGGCCAGACAAGGAATAATGGATGGAAACTGAACAAGGAGAGATTTAACCTTGAAACAAGGAGAAACTTTCTGACAGTGAGAACAATCAACCAATGGAACAACTTGCCCTCGGAAGTTGTGGGAGCGCCATCAGTTGAAACGTTCAAGAAGAGGTTGGACTGCCATTTGTCAGAAATGGTGGAGGGTCTCCCGCCTGGACAGGTGGTTGGACTAGATGACCTACAAGGTTTCTTCCAACTCTGATTATCTATATAACATCAGATAATCTTACTTTATATTGTGGTATTTCGGATTTCTACATCTACAAAATTTGTTGGTGTTATTCATTTACCTAACCTTATACAAAACCATATATCTCCTCCTTCTCAGGACTCAAGCTAGTTTGCAAGATGCCAAGAAAAGGAAAAACACATTAATATTCCATATTTTATTAAGTAAACTGTTACTATTGGCTTTCAATTGCCCTGTGAAATGAAAAGGACTTTAGTGCTTTCTTGAAGATTGCAAAGATAGGGACAACATGTAACTCAGGAGGCAAAATATTCCAAATTTTCCACCCTGCAGAAGCTACATGTGCCAACAACCTCAGAGCATTATCTATTCAATAAGAAGTGTGTAAAAAAAAACATAAAGATTTTAATGACTACCTTATTGTAGAAAGTTAGCACCTACTCCTTTTCTGGAAGAGTGAAATGTTTTAGAAAATATTTTTAAAGGCAGAATATTATATTTCCCTGGATGAATAAAAGAAGAAACATGTTAGGCCAGCCTATCTACAAGACAAAAGGCCTCCAGCTCCAGAATGATGGGATTAAGACATGACCCTCCAGGACATTAAAGGATTAACCCATCTAGCAGCAGCAGAGCTCACTACATTGCACCTGGGAACATTTTTCACCCTCCAGGCTTCAACCAAACTTGATTCAGACAAACATGACCCCCACATGGCCCCATGGAAGTCTGGCTACAGCCAGTAGAATACATTTCTTGCACAGGAACAGGAAGCTCGAGTGCAAAACCCAAGGGAGGTTATAAATGCCTCTTTCTCTCTCAATCATGTGGCCAGCTGCACCAAGATCATGTGCTTGATGTTTTCCCTTTATTAAACCATCTTTCCAAACACTCTCCATGATTTCAGTGTCTTTCTCCCCACTTGGAACTGAACTAGATAGATATTTCTTCCAATAGTATATTTGCTGTAATGTTACCTTTAGAGCCAAGGATTCAATATTCTTTCTAATACTAATACTGGTTCCATAAAAATATTACTATTGTTTGGTTTACAACTTGCCTTTTTATTCAACAAGGACACTCAATACAGCTAACAAAATAAAATGCATGTGCTCTGGATATCAGGAAAGAAGTTCAGCTAATTAACTTTTTGATAGTAACTGGCAGATTTTTACATTTCAGATATATTCCTATTTTGCATAGCTCTGAAAGGAGATGGTTTTTCATCACTTGCAGCAAAGTGGAAGGAGGAAAATTTATCTAAGAGTTTATGTTTTTTTGAGACCAAGTCCTGTGAGGCGTTGCTCTCCCGGAGGGCTCCCCACGAACTGCCGAATGGGTTTGAGGAAAGACACGACACACGTTTTCTCCTCGGGGTGAGCGAGCCCCAAACTAGCTCGAGACAGGCTCTTTTATTGAGGTTTGGGTGGGTTACAAAATATCAGAAGGCAAGCATGTGATCCTGATTAACCATACTCAAACTGACACATTGGGTTGAATACACATATATGCCAACTATGTTTTGCAAACACAGTTGAGTGGGATGGATATCCATATTTGGGTGTCATGAGATGTCTTCTATGTGTAAAAAGCAGTTTCTACATCATGTCCAGTATTTTTCGGACAGGCCCTGTGGTTAGCGTTTCTGAGCAGTTTGCAACAGCAGGTGTGGTCATATTTCTACAGAGCTTTTCTGTTGCAGAATGTCATATGCAGCAGGGTAGTTCGTGGTTGGAACAGCATATGGACAAACAATATAGCTATAGCTTATTCAAAAGATTATATGGCTAATGCAAGGCAAAACTACCTGATCATTGCAGTAATGTTTCTCCACAGTCCTGTCAAATCATTCTTTGCTACTTGGCTCCTTCAGAGAAAATAATAATTGCATCTTCCACCAAAGTTAGGCATATGACAGAAATTGCCACATGTGCTACTTTCTTTTCTTAGCAGGTAAAATATAACAATACATTCAATAATTAACAATTTCCTTTTTTTCCCAGTTATCCCAAATGAGAACATCACCTTAATCTGCCTAATATTGTTATCAAAATTCCTGTTGGTAATTTATTTTTGTATCTTACCCCAGCATGAAAGGATGGGATTTCAAGGTAATATAATGTCATTGTTAGGGATAACATTGTTCACCCTAACTGGTTTAGGTGAAATAATAACTATGAATCATAGTTAGTG
>BLBF01000003.1:30563137-30638292 GCA_015471245.1 Laticauda colubrina | reverse complement strand
AATATTGGACTGTTATTTGACTATGCCATAAACTTATACTGGAATAAACTATATTCTTGATAGCACAAGCGTATCTGTTATTTTTACTGTATGTTAATAAACATACAAGCTTAGCTCACTCATTTATCTGTGTGCCTATCTGACTAACGCTGCACATTCTGTTTAGCTTGTCTACCTAACCCTGGTTGGGGAACCCAGGCTTAACATTGATCTGTGTCCAGATCTGTGTCCATTGATCTGTGTCCAGATTTTTCTTGAGTTTGATGGGTGGGATTGATTATGGTGGAGTTTGGCTGTGGTCTGTGACTGCTGGCTTTGCATGTGTCCAATGTATCAAAGAGTCTCATTCTGCGATCTTAATGGCAGTATGAGCAGTCAGTAAAACTTGGTAGGGTCCTTTCCACCTGGGTTGTAGAGGTGAGGTTCTGGTGAAGAACTTGGTCCACACCCAATCTCCCAGCTCATATGGATGCAGGGCTTCTTCCAAGGGTAAGGTCTGTGTCAGTGCACTCTGGATCCAGAAGGTCTGTAGTCTCTTTTGCAGGGCTGTAAGATAAGAAGAGAGAACTCTATCCACCCTATCTCGGTGGAGGGAATGAGGATTGGGGCCTTGTAGGGTATGGGGGGGTTTCGACCAAAGGGATCTCAAAGGGGGAAATACCTATGTCCTGTCTTGGTCTAATTCTGATATAAAAGAGAGCAATTGGGAGCACTTGTGGCCAGGAGAGGTGTGTCTCCTGACAGAGTTTGCCCAGTAGGGTCTTCACCTCTTTGTTTGCTCTCTCCACGGTTCCTGTTGCATGGCAGACTCTAAAAGCGTATTTGGAATCTGTGTTCCAAATTCCAAAAAGTATATTTGGAATCTGTCAGTAGATCAGTTCCTTGCAGGCTTTGGTTAAAGCTATAAGCTTAGCAGCTTGGGCACTGTGGGAGGGAGAAAGGGGGGAAGCCCAGATGATTTCTTGTAGAGAGACTACAGCTGCTCCTGTTACTCTTTTGTTCTGGTGCGTATAAGAGGAACCATCTGTGAAAAGTTCAATGTCGGGGTTTTGTGGCAGGGTATCTGTTAAATCGGAGTTGGGTAGTTCAGCGTCATGCACTAAATGGAGGCAATCATGGAGATTGCCTTCTTCCTGTTCTGTGGGGAGCAGGGTAGCTGGGTTTAGATTATTATATCTTTCAAACGTAATGTGATCAGAGGTAAAAAGTTCAGCTTCATATTGAGCCAGGCGCTGTTGAGTAAAGGCTTGTGTCTAGCTTTTTAAGAGAATTGCAAAAACTTCATGGGGGACTTTTAGCAATAGAGGATGCCCTGGTACCAAATCTTTAGATCGTTTCACCAGTTTGACTGCAGCTGCCACGGCTCTTAAGTAGAGGACAGCCCCTTGAGCTGCTGGATCCAGGGTTACAGAATAGTAAACGACTGGTCGGTGTGTATGTCCAAAGGGCTGCGTTAGAACGCCAGAGGCAACACCTAATTTTTTTATGGATGAATAAGGTAAAAGGTTTCCTATAGTCAGGTAGCCCGAGTGCTGGGGCAGATGCCAGGATTTGTTTCATGGTCTGAAGTGTTTTGTCTAAAGGTTTGGATCATTCAGTGAGGTCAGTCATGTTTTTGCCTGTTCGTTGAATGAGTGGTCAGGCTAATTGTCCAAACGAGGGGATCCATGGGCGGCAGAAGCCCAGTACGCCCAGAAAGGCTCTGACTTGTTGTTTTGTCTGGGATGGTTTCATGGCGAAAATGGTTTCTATCCAGTTAGGGGCCAATTTTCTAATTCCTGGTGCAATAATGTAGCCCAGATATGTTATTTCTTGTTTTAAATACTGCAATTTGAAAGGGGAGGCTTTGTGCCCTCTTTCGGCCAGGGCTTCAAATAAGTATAGGGTGTCTGTTTTTCCAAATAGTTTTTAACAGTTCATCTTTCATTAGAAAGACTTGTAGCAGCTGGGTCATGTCACCCCAGGATGGGTTATGGCTTTCTATGATTGATTTCAGGGTTTGAATTACTGTTTGAGGATCAGCCCTGAAGTCTGGGGTATCTTTTTTCCAGATGACTAGGTCAGAGGCAGAGAAGGGAGTGTGGGTATAAACATATTTTAATTGTCCCCTGTTTGGCACTGGTTTGCTTAAAAGGGGAACCATGAATCGTGCCCCAGTTTGTCCATCCAGGGAATGGGTTTCAGGTTTTTCCTGATCTTTTCCCTCGGTCAGATGTTTTTGTCCTAGCCATTTCAGCCCAGCAGGACCAATAGGATATTTGGCTGGGTTTAATGCGTGTTCTAAGTGCTTTCAGGGTTTTATGATCTAAAGTACCGTTATCAGGCCCAATTTGTCTTCCTGTGTCATCTTGCAATAAAGCCCACTTTTTGCAAATTCTTTTTGCATCTCTTTTATTCATTCCAGGCAGGACAGGCACTTGCCTTTCATACCAAGCCTCAAGTAATTTATCCAAGGGGGTCTCTTCCATTGCCCTTGAGCTACAACTTCCCATATTCCCTACCTGATGTGGGGATTATTTTGGTTTAGCCGGGCTACCGCCGTCAGTTTTCAGCCAAAAAAGGTCTGGAAAGGACTCTGGTTTCCCTAAACATGGAGTACAGGCCCCTTTCTCTGAGGTAAACTCTGCCATCAGTTTGAAGACCCCCCCTAAAAAACGGGGATCTTGGAGGATCGTCTGCCCCCTAGCAGCACCGGTATGGGCCCCTCCCCATACTCCGCTTTCAGTTTTCAGATCTCCCTTCAAAGTGGGGATCTGGAAGGACCTGCTCTGCTTTTTTAGGCAAACTATTTCCAATTCTGTTTGCCAGCAGCCGGTATGGGCCCCTTCTTAAATGCACAGGGTTTTCCTTGCAGGATGCACCAGGGCTATTTTCTGCTTTTTTATTTATTTCCTAACACCAGTTCCTTTTGTAGCCCGCTCGGTTTTTCTTACGTCCTTCAAAAGAACTCACACTCCATGATCACCCCTTGCATTCCCAAATCCAGCTGGTCATGGCTTGTTTTGGAGCTAGCAGCTGGCTGGGGTGCAGCTGGCAATCACGGAGGAGGTGAGGTCCTGCTGTTTCCACAGAAAAAACCCACAATCACACACCTGGTCCACTCATGCTTCCACTCCCCTCCTGAGTAAGATTATAAATTTGAAGCTGCTTTCAAGCAGCTGTTGAGCGGAAAAGCCCAAGGACTCCCTTTACTGTCCTTATGCCTTCCGGGCTGGGTCCGTGGATGTTGTCCCTGGACAAAGAAGGTCCATGCCAGCTGGGATTGGATCTGCGGGCCCGGTCTGGTGGCAGAGTTGGCTGGAAAATCTTCGTGGCTGCCAATTGTTGAAAGGCTGTCAAAGTGCCTTCCTCTGAGGATTCGAATTTTCCCACTGGGAGAGCTCCAGTGCAAGGATATGGACAACTGCTTGAAAGCTGGATCTTTTTATTTTCAGGAAAGTGAGAGACAGCGTGGCTGCATTCCTGGGTCTAGCTAGCTAACTTCGAATGGTAAGTCTTTGGTTTTTATACCTTTCTCCTCCTTTTGTGAATGAATGTTCATTTTAGTGTTTAATGTTTAATGTTGAGATATTAAAATCCTGTCAGAGTTTCTTTTTCACCAGAAAGCAAACAGTGAGGTGCGAAAAATAAACTCTGTGGGGAGGCTTGATTGTATTATTGGTTTTTCCTAATCTCTTTTATCTTTATAATGGTTTTTCTATTTGTATTTTTGTCAATCTTCTGTTTGTTTTCTTTGTAATTTATTTTGTATCTTTTGTCTGTTTGTCTTGCTGATTTGGCATGTCCTGTGTTTGTAAGGGTTTTCTTTTCCTTGTTTCCCTAGTTTTCTTAATTACTTGGTTTTTGTCTAGGGGGCTTCTTTCAATACCTTTTATTTGATTTCTTTTCCTATGCAAGTTTGTTTTATAGCTGGCCTGATGTTCCCTTCGGGCTTTTCCTGCTTGGATGACACCACTGTCCTCGTGAACTTCCCTTTCCACAGAACAAAACAGCAGCCTGGCTGACCTTGGGCAGATTATGATATGTTGAAGAAAATATATTAAATCATGTGTGCTATTTTTTAAAGGGATAATTGCTTGTGTTCAGCATCAGCTATAGAACCACAAGTTCTATCACTCTTTGCCACTACCCATATGAAGTGCAAAATATCAAGTTGCTGGACTAAACTAATTGGCTTTTTGTATTACAATCTTTTTTATTTTAATTTATTTTTTTATTTTAATTATAAGAATCTAACACGATGCAACCAATCTAGCATTACAATTGTTAAATATATATACCATTTCACCATTTATAATCTCCTTGTTTGATTTATTGTTTTACTAATTATTCTAATCATCATAGCTACTAATGTTCTGACCTTGCCTTCTTCTGTATAACCATTGATAAAATTTATTCCATGTTTCATAGTACTTAGATTCTCCTTTGTCTTTTAATTCTAGACTTAATCTATCTTGCTCTACACATGCCATAATTGTTCTTATTATCTCTGTTTCTGGAGATATGTTTTCATTTTTCCAGTATTGTGGGTATATTATTCTAGCCACTATCAATACATGTACTATTAGATACATTAAATCCTTCCTATATCTTTCTGATATTATTCCCAGAAAAAAAAATCCTGTTTAAAAGGAGCACACTCTCCCACCATTAGTTCTACCTATGACTTAATCAGTCTCTAATATTTTTTTTGCAGCATTGCAAGTCCACCATGTGAAAATATGTGCCTGATACATCTTTACACATCCAACAATTTGGAGATATATTTTTGAACAGTTTAGAAAGCCTTGCTGGCAGAAGATGCCACTTATAAAACATCTTATATTTTCTGTGTATGCTGTGACCAATGTTATTTTCTTATTTGTGGTCCAAAGTTTTTTCCATTTAGCCAATTCAATATTATAACCAATTTTTTTTGCCCATGCCACCATTGTTTCTTTAAGCCCATGTCACACTGGCCAACGGATGCAAAAAGGACACAGCGGACGAGCAAAATGTTCCATCCGTTGTTATCCACTCTCAAAAGGGGCAAAAATTTGCATAACCGGAGCGGATAATACGGACGCGGGGAGGACGCAGGGCGGATGCAAAGCGGATGCGGAGCGGATGGAAGCGGATGGGAGCAGATGGCGCAACCGCAGGGCTTCTGGGGGGCCTCAGCGAAGCAGATGCGGAATGGAACGAGCGGATGCAGAGCGGACGCCGAACAGATGAAGCGGATGCATAGTGGATGCACAGCGGAAGCCTAGCGGAAGCCTGGCGTTAATTGCGCATGCGGGGAGGATGCATTGCATCAGCCCCGCAGATATAACGGAAGCAGCTCGGAAGCAGGTCGCCATTCAGAGGAAAGACCTGCTGCCGGACGGATTGGCTGCCTTGCCTGCCCTGCCTGCATGTCTGCCTGCCAGCCTTGCTGCCAGCCTTGCTACCAGCCTTGCTGACTGCCTTCCTGCCAGCCTTGGTTCCTGCCAGCCTCCCTGCCAGCCAGCAACCCCACAACCATGAGGAAGCACAGCAAGCCTCAGCCATCTGCTGCCAGCCCTGGCAAGAGGGACAGGGCTACCATACCGCCCCCTGGCCCTCACTCTGGTTCTGCTGGGGCTTCTGCAGCATGGGCTCGCTCTTCTGGGGCTGGCGTTTCTGCTGCTTCTGCTTCTGGAGGAGCTGATGACAAACACTCCAGCACCAGCCACCTCCACAGCACCTGCACCCTTCACCCCTGAGACTGAGCAACCAAGAGGAGTGCCAGAGACTCATTTTTGTCTTATAGCTTGTTGTTAATAAAGTCTATTTATGATTCACACACTTGCTTCATTTCTTTTTCTTAATAAAGTCTTGCTGGAAACTTTCAGACATGGTTTAAGCCTTTGCATGCTTGTGAGATGGGTAAGGATAGCAGTGGGATGGGCAGGGATACCTTTGGGATGGGTAATACCTGTGGGATGGGCAGGGATACCTTTGGGATGGGTAATAGCTGTGGGATAGATAAACCTCCAGTGCAAGCATAGTGGGACTGTATGGTCCACCCTCCCAGGTTCCACACCTATGGCCATTATTATCAATAACAATATAATCAATCATCCACACATGTCAACATAAACACAACTCTTTATTAAATGCCCTGTTCATTGTAGGCCAACCAAACATACATGGCCCAGTCTCATCCGTGTGATGAAACAGGCTGAAGGAAGCATCCATTAAGCATTTACCATCCTGCCTTGCCACTCCACTGCTCCAGCTGGGGAGTTGCACCAGTGTTTCAGGAGGTTGCGCTGCTTCTTTGCCTCACATGAGGCTCTGTTGGGGCCTTGCACATCCTCAGTGTCGATCAGGTTTTGCCCTTGCCTCCATTCCCCAGCCTCCATGTCCCCATTGCCTTGTTCACGGTCCATAAGCCTATTCTGCAAGACTGGGTAGCGGGTGTGCATGAAATTGTACAGGATGCAGCAAGCTTCCACGATCCTCCTCATGGTCTCTGGGCTATGCTGCATGTTGGTGAGAAGTACCTGGAACCTGTTGGCCAGGATACCAAAGGCGTTCTCCACCACCCACCTTGCCCTGGACAGCCTGTAGTTGAAGATCCTCTCTTCACGGGTGAGGAGTCTGGAAGTGTAGGGCTTCATGAGGTAGGTTCTGAGGGAAAAGGCATCATCCCCCACGATGAAGTAGGGCACATCTTGCTTGTCGTTGGGCAGCGGTTCTGGATCTGGTAAGCCCACCATGAAGTTGCTTTCTAGCCCCTCCTTTAGGTGACTCGCATTGTATACCTGGGCATCCGAAGATGAGCCATTGCCTGAAGCATCGATGTACATGAACTTGTAGTCAGCATCGACCATGGTGAAGAGGATGATGCTGAAGAAGCCCTTGGAGTTGTGATAAGTGGACCCCAACTTGGTTGGCACTTTGCAGGCCACGTGCTTGCCATCTATGGCTCCAACGGTGTGGGGGAAGTTCCACCTCTGATACCACTGCTCTGCAACTTTCTTCCAGCCTTCTTCCGTGGAGGGGCACTGGAGGAGCTCCTCCATGTACTTTTCAATGATGGCCTGCACCACTTCTCTGACCACAAAGCTGATGGTACTGGGTGGCACCCTCCAGCCGTACTGCATGCTCCTGTAGGTGGTCCCTGAGGCCAGGTGGCGCAGAGTGAGTGCCACCTTGAGCCCAGGTTCCAGGCTGGGCCGGAAGTTGGTGCTCTGCTTGGTCAACCTGGGTGTCAGGCGCTGCACAACTTCATCAAACATGGCTGGAGGCATCCTCATGAAGTTCTGGAACACCCGAGTGTCTTCGCTCCTGAGCTCCACCATCAGCTTGTTGTACATTCCGTCCTCTGCTCTTCTGGTGAACCATCTTCGGACCCAGACTCTTTTTGGGTGGCTCCTTTTCTTCTCGCAGTAGTGTTCACAGAGCCTGCAGATGGCTTCGCACTGTTGCAGAACGATGGTGGCTGCCGAAAGGACTTTGTTACAATCCATGGTGGACATGACTGGATGCTGTGGAAGAGGAAGAGGCAGATGAAGGCTGCCGAGGTCTGCACCACTGGGCTGCTGTTCTGAAAGTGAGATGCAGGCGAGTTGCTCCCCCCTTTTATAGGCAGTATAGGTTTTCTGCTAGGCATCCTCTAGGCATCCTCTAGACATCCTTAATATCCGAGATAGGTCCCCTCTGCGAACGTTTTTTCCATTTTAAACGCTTTGTTTCCATTCTGCATCCGTTCTGCATCTGTTCCGCTTCCTCCCCATGTTGAGTTGCGCGGATGCAACTCCTCCCCAGATGGAGTTGCGCGGATGCGTAGCGGATGCCTAGCGGATATAGTGGATGCGTAATGGATGCGTAGCGGATGCATAGCGGATGCGTAGAGGATGCGTAGCGGATGCAGAATGGACGAACTGGATACATTTTCCGCGCAAAAGTTTTAGGCAGCCCAAAACTTTTGGAGCGGATGAAATGTCCATAAACGGATGCTGGACGGATAGAGAGGAAGCAAAATGGAGGCAGTGAGTACAGAACTGATACATCGGGTTAACCAACGGATGGCAAGGTTTTTTGTCCATTTTACATCCTTTTTGCATCCGTTGGTTCAGTGTGACATGGGCTTTAACTTGTTCTTCCTCAAGTTTGTATTCTAATAAATATCTATTATAAATGCATTACAGTCTTAAAATGCTTGCCATTTCTATGTAATCTGGTTGGAACTGAAGCCCCTTAAAAAAAAAAACCTTTCTGAATTTTCACTCCTTTTTATGTAATAGATGAAGTGATTGGCTTCTGTCTGACTGAGTGACATTTACTATAGTCCCTGATTTGTGGTTTTTTTGTACTTCTTTATCCTTTTGAGAGAGAGAGAGAGAGAGAGAGAGTTGAATTAGAAGGAAAATGATAGAATATTTGTCAATTTACTTTAAAAAAAAAGAAACTGGGTCCACACTTTCAGTGTTTCATTATTGAAATCATAAAATAAAAAAGCATATTTCCACTGTTCTAATACTTAACTTTTAAAAAACAATTACTTGTGGAGAGAAATAATCACTAACTGAATAAGTTCCTGAAAGAGTATATACTGTAGGAGCCAGCTGGGGTACAGAAACCTGCAATGAAATAAGAGCAGCAGGCAAATCAGACAACATCACTGAGCATAAGTTGTAAACACGTTGATTTATTTTTTTTCAAATAGATAGAAGGCATTTGTTTTCCTTGTGGCTGGGTATGACTAGAGGGTGTAGAAAGTTTGCACCCATCCCTCTTAGAAGAATGAAATATTTTAGGAAATATTAAAAAGGCAGAATATTATATTTTCCATAAAGGAGTAACACATTTCTAAAGACAGAGCTTTAGCTCCCTGCCCCCAGCAGATATTTGGTGCCCATTGAAAAGGACTGAGGCAGCCTATCTACAAAATCTTCAGCTCCATGATGATGGGATATCGTTCAGGGCAAAGGCATTCAGTCACAATAGAAACTGCACAACAAAGCCCCTTTGTTGCATTAGGCCAAGCTTCAAACAAGCTTGACTCAGATAACCTACAAAATCAGCTATGAGCCCTGCATAGCCCCATGGGAGTTTGACAGCAACCAGTAAAATACATACTCTTGCCATAGGAACAGCAAGTTCAAGGGCAAGGCCCCAGAGAGGGTATAAATAACCCTCACTCTCCACTCCATGTATCAGCTACCCAGAATCACATGTGCTTGTTGGTTCTGCTCCATTAAACCATCTTTCCAATCAGCCTCCATGTTTCCAATGTCTTTCTCCCGACTTGGAACTGAACCAGATGGTGCTTTTTTTCTTATTCGTATCCATTTCATGTATTCATAACCATGTTTATCCTTATACCTGCTATCTAATAATCGCTTGACAAAATAAAATAAATAAATATTTTTTTCCAATAAGGGTAATGCTGCTTTCCTGCTCTTGAGAAATGATCACTAGTCCATGGTGTCCTAGGTACAAGCTGGTCATACAGACCAACCTTAAGCCTAGATGTTTAATGGTACAGGTCTCTACCAAAATACCACAACTCTATAGGTCTCTGTCATATTATGATCCTTCATGTGACCAGAGACCCCTTGAAATTTTATAAGCAAGCATCTTACTCCCTGCTAGATAGCAAGTCTCTCATCACCAGAGTTCTGTTTCTTCAATTAAGGCAAGATGTGCTACTGCTTTTTCTTTCTGTATCTAATATAAAAATGCCAATCACTTAATAGTATCTCATTTGATAATACACATTTAGCATCATTAGGAAAATTTAGGTTTAAAATGTCAGCATTAATTTTGTAGTTCCTCTGTCATTATATGCAACGTGTTGAAAAATAGACAGAAACATTACACCACACAAATGTGGTGGGGTTAAATTCAAATAGCCAAAAAATGCTTTCTCAGAATGGAAATAATTAATGGAAATAATGTATTCTAAGCCACTTTTCTTGTTAAGAAACTTTACTGAGCAAGTCCTATTACATTTAAATTTCCAGCAGGAACCTGTGCCTATGGATCTTGGCATGCCCTTTTGCTAGCCCTATTTGGTCATTAACTCAATTTTGAAATATTCATTATTTGTGTCATACTGAAAAAATGTGCTTTTTTTAACTGATTATACTTACACAACTGTAATTGAATTTTGTCATTTTACCATTATTGCAAATAAAATAAAAATGAAATATAGTGGCACCGTGGTACTATCGTTAATTGGTTCTGGGAGGCATGATGAATACCAAAAATGATGAGTACCAAACAATTTTTTTCCCATAAGGAATAATGTAAATAAATGAAGGAACTGACACTGAGAAGTTCTATCTTGTGTGTCAAGTACCAAACAAATGACAAATACCAGGACAAAATTCATCAAGTTTCAAAGCAGTTGAGTACCAAAGTATGACTGTAATATAATATTTGCATCCAATTTGATTAATATCTATTTGAAAACTTTAGTGTTAGGCCAGAGATACTGGCACTTAGCATTCCATCTAGTAGTCTAAAACTAAAACTTACATTACATCTAGTAGTCTAGATGGAAATAATCAAGGTGGAAAGAAATCAAATTTAGTAGGTTATCTTGTACAACTGGCATCTCTAGAATGACAAGCAGTGACTTAGGCCAGCGGCCTCCAACCTCAACCAGGGACCAATTCTGTGGGGACAGGTTTTTCTGTGGACCAGACGGGGCGTGGGTTTGCATGCTGCCTGCATCCTGTGGATGGCGCTTGTTTGCATGGCCCAGTTTCTTACATGATGTGGCTGGTGCTGGTCCATGGACTGGGAGTTGGGGACTCCTGACTTAGGCTTTGTGCCTAAAAGGACTAGAACTCATGGTCTCCCAGTTTCCAGCTGATGTCTTAACCACAACACCAAGAGTCTTCAATCTTGGCAAGTTAAAGACTTGTGGATTTCAACTCCCAGAATTCCTGAGTCAACATGACTGAAGGAAGAATTCTGGGACTTCCTATGTTTATAGGAAGTCCACAAGTCTTAAAGCTGTCAAGTTTGAAAACCTCTGCACTACACTGAAGTGGCTCTCAAGTATAATACAAGTTTATTTTCTGAACTATAATAGAGGAAAAGCAATCAGTTTTGAATCTTTCCAGTTGGAAATGGATACCTGTTAGATTGCCATATGACAGCTAAAGAAATGGTGCCACAAATATCTCAGAATGCTTCATTTACATTGGCAGCTGCAGAGTCTTCTCTGGATCTCTAGAATACAAAAGCTGCTAATGTTTTCGGTTTCCTTGACAACAGATAAAGTATTAATGAAAAAGTAGAGGGAGAGAACATGCACTAAGGGTTCAATCCTAGTCCTACACACATGAAACCAATTTGCCAACTTCTTCATGGTAACATAATTGCTACAATGTTGTGTAGCTATTAGAGCTTTATCATTTATGATCACATTTTCATCAGTGAAGCCCATGTCACACTGCACCAACGGATGGAAAGAGGATGTAAAACGGAGAGGAAACACTTGCCATCAATTGGTTAACGCGATTCATCAGTTCTGTACTCACTGCGTCCGTTTTTCTTCCTCTCTATCCGTCCAGCATCCATCGACTGAGGTTCCATCCGCTCAAAAAGTTTTGAGCTGCAAAAAACTTTTTGAGCAGAAAATGTATCCAACGCGTCCATTCTGCATGCACAACGCATACGGTGAACATTCATTCTACATCCGTCGTCATCCATTACGCGTCTGCTACATCCGCTAGGCATCCGCTGCACATCTGCGAAACTCAAATCACTCCAGCGGAAAGCGGACACAGGGAGGAAGCGAAACGGACGCGGAACGGACGCGCAGCATTAGTAACACGGACGAAGAAAGGATGAAAGCAGATGCAGCTCGCATACAAAGCATTTAAAATGGAAAAAACGTTTGCAGAGGGGACCTATCTCAGATATTAAGGATGTCTAGAGGATGCCTAGAGGATACAAAAGGACACCTAGTGGAAAACCTATATTGCCCATAAAAAGGGGGAGCAATTCACCTGGATCTCACTTTCAGTCCAGCAGCCCTGCTGTGCAGACCTCTGAAGCCTTCATTTGGCTCTTGCTCTTCCACAGCATCCATTGATGTCCACCATGGATCGTAACACACTCCTTTTGGTAGCCACCACCGTTCTGCAACAGTGCGAAGCCATCTACAGGCTCTTTCAACTGTTCTACAGGAAGAAAAGGAGGCGGCCAAGAAGTGTCTGGGTCCGAAGATGGATCGGGAGAAGAGCAGAATATGGACTGTACAACAAGCTGATGGTGGAGCTGAGGAACGAAGACACTCAGGCATTCCAGAATTTCATGAGGATGCCTCCAGCCATGTTTGACGAAGTTGTGGAGCGGCTGACACCCAGGTTGACCAAGCAGAGCACCAACTTCCAGCCCAGCCAGGACCCTGGGCTCAAGGTGGCACTCACTCTGCGCCACCTGGCCTCAGGGACCACCTACAGGAGCATGCAGTACGGCTGGAGGGTGCCACCCAGTACCATCAGCTTTGTGGTCAGAGAAGTGGTGCAGGCCATCATTGAAAAGTACATGGAGGAGCTCCTCCAGTGCCCCTCCACGGAAGAAGGCTGGAAGAAAGTTGCAGAGCAGTGGTATCAGAAGTGGAACTTCCCCCACACCATTGGAGCCATAGAGGGCAAGCACGTGGCCTGCAAAGCTCCAGCCAACTCAGGGTCCACTTATTTCAACTACAAGGGCTTCTTCAGCATCATCCTCTTCGCCATGGTCGATGCTGATGACATGTTCATGTACATCGATGCTTCAGGCAACGGATCAGCTTCAGATGCCCAGGTATACAACACCAGTGACCTCAAGGAGGGGCTGGAATGCAACCTCATCATGGGCTTCCCAGATCCAGACCAGCTGCCCAACGACACACAAGATGTGCCCTACTTCATCAAGGGGGATGACGCCTTCTCCCTCACAACCTACCTCATGAAGCCCTATACCTCAGATGCCTCACCCGTGAAGAGAGGATCTTCAACTACAGGCTGTCCAGGGTAAGGCGGGTGGTGGAGAACGCCTTTGGCATCCTGGCCAACAGGTTCCAGGTACTTCTCAACACCATGCAGCATAGCCCAGAGACTGTGAGGAGGATTGTGGAAACTTGCTGCATCCTGCACAATCTCATGCGCACCCGCTACCCAGTCTTGCAGAACAGGCTCATGGACCTCCAACAAGGCAATGGGGACATGGAGCCTGGGGAATGGAGGCAAGGGTGAAACCTGATAGACACTGAGGATGTGCAAGGCCCCAACAGAGCCTCACTTGAAGGGAGGAAGCAGCACAACCTCCTGAGACACTGGTGCAACTCCCCAGCTGGAGCAGTGGAGTGGCAAGACAGGATGATAGATGATTAATGGATGCTTCCTTCAGCCTGTCTCATCACACTGATGAGATTGGGCCATGTATGTTGGGTGGACCTACAATGAACAGGGCATTTAATAAAGAGTTCTGTTTATGCTCAAATGTGTGGATGATTGATTACATTTTTGTTGATAATAAAGGGCCATAGGTGTGGCACCTGGGAGGGTGAACCGTACAGTCCCACTATGCTTGCACTGGAGCTTTATCTATCCCACAGCTATTACCCATTCCAAAGGTATCCCTGCCCATCCCACTGCTACCCTTACCCATCCCAAAGGTATCCCTGCCCATCCCACTGCTATCTTAACCCATCCCACAAGCATGAAAAGGCTTAAACCATTTCTAAAAGTTTCCTCCAAGACTTTATTGACAAAAATAAATGAAGCAAGTGTGTGAAGCAAAGATAATATTTATTAATAACAAGCTGTAAAAGAAAAATGACCCAAGTCAAGTGTCCAAAGCAAAAATAAAGTCAATAGGTAGCCACCCAGTCTCTGGCACTCTTCTTGGTCACTCGGAGGTGTGCCCAGTCTCAGGGATGAAGGGTCGAGGTGCTATGGAGGTGGCTGCTGCTGGAGTGCTGGTCTGAAGCTCCACTGGGGTGCCAGGCCCCGAGAGGGCAACAGGGGACGGTGTGTTGAGGAAGCTCTCAGACAGCTGGCTCAGCCCCGTGATGTTGAGAGATCCTTCCTCCACGACATGGGGTGTCAGCCCCAGTTCTGATGACAGATGTACTGAGGCCGGGCTTGGCTGTGGGATGAGGAAGGAGGAGTGTAGTGGGGCTGTCTGGTCTGCAGCTGGGTGAGGACTGGCATCGGTGGTATCTGTGGCGTGGGTGGCATGGGAGGCATGGGTGGCATGGGTGGCATGGGTGGCATCGGTGGCATCGATGGCATCCGATGTACATGTGCCTGGACTGGGAAGGGCTGCTGCCTGTGCTGCTGGACCTCCTGGTAGCCGTATCCTTGGTAGGAGAGGGCCTGTGGAAAGCCTTGGAAGGGGAGTGACATCACCTGGGGTGGAGGACCAGACCTGGACTGGGTGGGAGCAGGTTCATCTTGGTCTGGAGGGTTGTGAAGCAGATCGGTGATCCTGTCCTTCACCACCTGGTACTGGGGTTCCGCCATGTCCATGAGGGTCTGGTTCACATAGGTGAGGAAGGGCTTGTGGTTGGAGAATGAGGAGTCAGTGTGTACCAGTTGAGAGAGGAGATCTATGCTGCTCCTGATGGTGTCTCTTATCTCCAGCAGGACAGTGTGGCTCTGTCCCTCCGGTTTGCCTCTCTGCCTTTCTGTGGAGGTGGAGCTGGGGGTGGATGTGGGTTGGGCTGTGGTGGAAGTGCCTTCTCCTTTCTCCCACTGTGTCAGGGGGTCCTCCATGTGCTCCGCCACAGGTAGTACAGCTGTCGGGGGGGGGGGTCTCCATCTTGGCACGCTCCACAGATACCTGCCTGGAGACAGGAGCTGACTCTCTGCCGGAAGAGGACTGGCTCTCAGCAGGCTGCCTGAGAGAGAGGGTTATGAGAGGGGCTGCTCCTCAGTGGCAGATCTCACCCTACAGGAAGCTGCACTTGGCCATCACGTAGATCTCCCGGTCCGTCAGCTTGACCGCGGCCTGGCCAGATTTTTTGAGGTGCAGCTTCCCATACCAGGTGTGCATGTGCTTCCACCAGCTGAGGAGCACCTCCGAAGTGTAGCCCAGGCTCTCCGCCTTCTCTCTCCAAGCAGCCTGCTTCCTTTTGGTGTCCCTATAGAGCCTGTATCCCTTCCGCCCTAGATACTCGTTCTCTCTCAGCCACTCCAGCATCTCATCCTCATGGTCCTCTTCTATGTTGTATTGCCTCCTCTCCCGTTCTCGCGTCTGCCTCTTCCTCCCTTTGGCAGGACCATATGGGCCCTCATCAGAGGGGCTTCCAGGTTATAGGGGCTGCTCCTCCACACCACCACCACCACCAGCAGGAGCAACAGTAGCAGCAAAAGCAGGACCAGCAGGACCACCAGCAGCAGCACCAGTAGCAGCACCAGCAGCACCAGCAGCACCAGCAGCACCAGTAGGACCAGGGTCAGCAGCAGCAGTGCCAGCAGGGCCAGCAGGATAAGGAGCACCAGCAGGACCAGGAGCAGCACCAGCAGAGTGAGCACCAGCAGAAGCTCCAGCACCAGGGGCAGTGCCAGCAGAGTAAGCACCAGCAGAAGCACCACCGCCAGAAGCAGCTTCAGCAGAGTAAGCACCAGCAGAAGCACCACCGCCATAAGCAGCATCAGCAGAAGCAGCTCCTCCAGAAGCAGCATCAGCAGAAGCCCCAGCCCCAGAAGAGTGAGCCCGGGCTGCAGAAGCCCCAGCAGAACCAGAGTGAGGGCCAGGGGGTGGGTGGGTGGCCCTGTCCCTCTTGCCAGGGCTGGCAGCAGATGGCTGAGGCTTTCTCTTCTTCCCCATGGTTGTGGGGTTGCTGGCTGGCTGGCTGTCTGGCTGGCTTGCAAGCTGTGTCTAGAAGCAGGTCTTTCCTCTGAATGGTGACCTGCTTGGGAGCTGCTTCCCTTTATATCCGTGGGGCTGATGCAATGCATCCTCCCCGCATGCACAGTGAACACTAGGCATCCGCTAGGCATCCACTAGGCATCCGCTAGGCTTCCACTCTGCAGCCGCTTCATCCGCTCGGCATCCGCTCTGTATCCGCTGTATCCCTTCCGCATCTGCTTTGTTGCGCTCCCCCGGAAGCCTTGCGGATGTGCCATCTGTTCCCATCCGCTTCCATCCACTAGGCTTCCATGGAGCATCCGCTTTCCATCCACCCTACATCCTCCCCTGTCCGTTCCTTTCCGTGTTGTCTGCTCTGGTAATGCAAATTTTTGCCCCTTTTGAGAGCGGATAATAACGGATGGAACATTTTTCTCGTCCGCTGTGTCCTTTTTACAAATGTTTTGCATCCATCGGCCAGTGTGACAGGGCCTTGAGATGGTGTGCATAAATTTTGTCTTTGTTTCAAATCTACATTTATTATCAAGCAAATTAAGTTACTCTCTTCCATTTTCTTCCCTGACTCTTTTTCTTAATTTGGCTTATAGCTGATGACCAAATACTGTACATGCTGGAGTTATTGACACAAGCAAAGATAAGAGCAGCCCTGGATTTGTGACCAATATTTATTTTATTTTCTGAATAAATAGTCTCTAAATAATATCTCACAGTTGTAACGTTCACTCAGAAAGACATTTTTACATTTAATCTATCTCCAATTTTGGAATTTTCAATGCTTTGTAACACAGTCAATAATGACTTAGTTGCAACCCTTTCTGTTCAGTTCAGTTGAATCATGTTTGCTTTCTAGAGGAGATCAAAGAAGGGAAACAATCTCTGGTTTGATTAAAAACCATTTGAATGGACATAGCTACATTTTTTATGAGCTCTTTCACATAGATCCTCTGTTATTATTTTTTCTTATTTTAAATTTATAGAAATATCCCAAAATTCTTGGATCCCAATTTATATCCTATTCTGTTGGGGATACAAAAACTGTTTCTTTGGAATACTTACATAGAGATCACTGTTCCATAAAATGGATATTCTGCTCTTCACTTGGTTCAGCAGAGTTGAGCTGAAGATGAGCAACATGGCAAAATACAAATTCCACAGAATCTTTCAAATGAAAAAAAAAAGCTTCTTGAGAGCTGATATTCATCCTCGTGACTAACTGCTACCATTGCTTGCTGCTGTTCTTCAGTGAATAACATAACACATAACAGCTAGCATAGTGCAACTATTGGCTGATTATTTTCATAACCTTTTATTATTTTAAAAAAATAACTCAAGGCTATGGAATATATCCATCTTCCTCCTCTTATTTTCCCACAACAACTCCTCTATGAGGTAGTTGGGCTGAGAGAGAATGACTGACCCAAAGTTACCCAGCTGACTTTCATGGCTAAGGCAAGTCTTGAAGTCATGGTCTCCTGCTTTCTAGCCTAGTCCCACAACCACTAGACCAAAATGGCTCATTGTCTCTGAAATATCCTTGAAAAGATGACTGGCTGTTAATTTTCTTCATATGAATAGGGAGATTTCTTGAGTATCTGGTCAGGAATTGCATCTATTGTTAAGTTCAAAACTTTGGCTTTGCAAATCAGAAACATATTAGTTGTGAATAGAAAGAAATTTGCACTCCTCCAAAATTAAAACTGAAGCTAAATACTTTGTAAGTTTGGTTGAATTGGTTAAGTTTGGGTGATCTGGAAGTGGAATAGCCAAGATTTGTAGATTTAATTATTTTATTTTATTTATTAGATTTGTCAATCACTTACAAGATGATAGGTATAAGTATAAACATAGTTTTGAATACATGAAATGGATACATATAAGAAAAATAAAAATAATCAATAGGACAGGGATGGTAGGCACATTGGTGCGCTTATGCATGCCATTTATTGATTGATAGATTTTGCATATAAAAGGCTCAGTTTGATTGATTAGGGACTGGCAAATTCTTGCCAGGAAACATGGAGAACTGCCCCAAGTCATGATTGATAATACAAACCTAAACAAACCAAGTACTCTTAATTTTGTGCCCTTATAAGGATGTTCAGAGAAGTCCCAGCATCATTTTGTGCCCTTATAAGGATGTTCAGAGAAGTCCCAGCCACAACAGCCAATGGTAAACAATTCTGAAAGTTGTTGCTTAATAGGCTCTGCAGAGCTAAGGGTTTCTCCTCCTGAAGAAGGGAAAGCAAATTTCATTTTAAGCTTCTACTAAATTTCATTTTAAGCTTCTACTATGTCTCAAATACTTGTCTGCTGCTTGGCTAAGGAATTCTACCAACAAACACACACAAGGCTAATCTCTGTAGATGCTATCTACTGTTTGTTCTTGCAGAGATAAGCCAAAATGATTTACCATCTGAAACAGAGTCGGAAGGGACCTTGGAGTTCTTCTAGTCCAGGGGTGTCAAACTCATGTAATCACAGCGGCGTCACATGACATATCGGGACTTTTTCCCCTTTGCTAAACTGAGAGTGGGTGTAGCCAGCATGTGATATATCCGGCCTGTGGGCCAGGAGTTTGACAGCCCTGTTCTAGTCCAACCCCCTGTTCAGGCAAGAGACCCTATACCTCATAAAGAAATTAGTGTTCTTTTCCAAATAATAATCCAAGAATCCAAAGCTCATCAATATATTGGCATTTGAAGGAGGGCTACACCCTTTCTGTGACATATATTTCCAATAAATAATATAATTAAAAATAATTTCATAGCACTCCAAATCAGCTATATGTTAGGACTGTCTCAATCTAAAGTTAGGCCTGTTATCTCAAATTTGAACAAGCCACTATGGCCCCAGTTTAGGATTTCAGTGAATTGCTGTTTTGACCAGAACTATACAATATCATATAGGCAAATATCTGATCTGAACCCACTGTTACTTTCCTAAGGCATTGTCAACATTACATTTTACTAACATTCCATTAATAACAGATTCCAGATGTACATGTAAATGTACTTCATGTAAACTATAAAGAATGAAAATGGGGGATGCTTTTCCTCTCAAGTTGTATGAATTTCAAACAAATTTCCAAAATTACTGGTGAATGATATCAAAAGTATAAGACAACTCTAGGTCAAGACTGGTATATATGACTCTATAGTCAGGATATCATTATCCCTGGATGTTTAGTCCAATAGTGGATTGGAAGCTGGGAAATCTTCCTATCAAGTTTCAAAGCTATGGATTAAATTATTCAGCTATTTTGATAATTTTATTTGGTCCATCATTCATTCTTTTTATCACCTGCTGAGGAAATAAACCCAATTAATGAGCCAGCTAGTAATGTCAGGTCAACATAAGTAGCCAAAAAAATAAAATAAAAATGGAATAATATAATTTCTGCTTTCTTAGCTCTGAATACTAACAAACTATTTAGAAGATACTGTGATAGGGCATCCTAGTGAAAACAACAAACAAAATTTAAGACAAAATTTCTGTTTGGTAAGGAAAGAAAAAGGAATATTTTGCACTGAGATGTGAGAACACAGTTCAAGGATAATTCAGAAATGTGAAATTACTGGTTCTTACTGCATCTGTTTGAAAATCTTAATATGCATTTCAGAACCTCGTGACTCTGATTAGACATAATATGTTTTTCTTGAGTCCTGCTTATTATAAACATTTTCATTTTCTTAAAACAACAGTTTAAACCTTGGGTGCTAAAGCTTAAGAGGAAGAAAGGTACGGATTGTTCTATGTGTTTTCCATAAATATCAAGCAAATATTAGATTAAACACAAGTCTGGAATGTATCTCTGCACTATAAAAAAACCCCACAGGCAGAATTGATTCATGGAGAAAATACAAGTTTTGCTTTAATTCAAGAGCAGCATGGGTTTAAGATGTACAGCAGTCCCAGTCCCCATCGTTAATCCAAAATTAAAACAACATAAAATCATATAAAAACTGTCTGTCTATCTATCTATCTATCTATCTATCTATCTATCTATCTATCTATCTATCTATCATCTATCTATCTATCATCTGTCTGTCTATCTATATGTTATAAGGCTTGTCTGTTCATTCCTATCTTGATAAGTTCAAATCTGAAGAAAACAATTAACAATATAAATAATAATAACTCTCCCCAAAGTAAAACATTGGGAATGCTACAATCAACGGCTCCAAAATTAAAACACCAGAAGGAGACATCATAATGTTTAGTTAGTTCCAATCTTGCCAGTAAGAACCCAGAGACCTTTTGTTTTGCCTTTGGGCTTTGGAACAGGATGATATACGAGCCTGCTATAATTATATGAATTACATGTCTGATCCTGGTACAGTATGTTTCACTTTATTTTGTCTTACTGTTTTTACCAGTTTTTTTGCCTTTGATTTAACTGTTGTTAGCTAGTAAGAGTCACCTGGTGAGCATATACATTCTGATTCTCATGGTGTGATGGAACAGCTATTTTTTTAAAATGGGCTTTCTACAACCAAAACACATTCAGTGCTCTTCTAGAGAAGATGAGCAAGATATTTTGGAAGATGCTTCCATGGTCTTCATGGATGGCAGTACTTAAGAGAAGGTACCTGTAATGAAGCCACTGTCAGTGTTCCAGAAAAACCAAACTCCAATCCAAAACTCTGAGACAGGCATTTTCTCAAAGTTCCATTTTATTAGAGTTGTCTAATGCACATCTGGGAAAACCCAAATCTGTGAGTTACGAGTTTTCCTTTAATGATTAAAATTACAAAATCCATCCCCTGCACTCATCATTCCATTACATGGCCCAATCACCATCTGTTCCAACTTGAGCTATTCCTTCAACCACTCCTCACCCAGGTGCAGGAATAACATGACCTTGACTGCAAAGAAAAATGCTATTATGTCTAACAACATATGCTCCATGAAATTCCCCTCCCAATTTCCCAAGCACAAGATGTGGCAGCGTGGCAGCTCCTGGTGCTACTATGGCTTCCAAAGCTGACACCTACTATTCTAAATCTTATGGCACAGGGAGATGTTGGGAGAAGATTGTCCTGCAGATATCTAGATCGTTTACTGTGAAAATTGCATCTTGAAAAGTACCTGGAAGCAAATTGGTAACCAATGCATCTGTCAAAATAGAGAAGTTACCCAAGCTCGGTGCAAGTTCCAACTTCTTCATCATAGAAGACCATCATTTAGATAAAGGTCAAGAATACTTCATCAAGGAATGGTGATGACTGGGATACCAGAACAAAGAAAGAAAAGCAAATGAAGGGTTAAATAATAAAACAAAACATTGACACAGTTATATGAAGAAGCACGAAAGAGAAGATGGAAGCTGTTACAAAGCATGAAAAAGCACTGGTTTTCATTTAAGTTCAGTTCAATTGTATTGATGCATTCCATGGCATTTTTTTGGCAACAGTAGAAAGTCATTTGCTTTTGCATTCTTCAGGATACATTTCCACTTTCCAATCTAGGCTGTGTCCTAGAATATCTTGTTGTTTTCCCATCCAAGTACTAACCAGACCCAATTCTGCTAAGCTTCCAAGCCTAGGGAAGGTTGGCCAGAGGTTGCCACCATAATTGCAGACAGGAACTTCATAATAGATTCCAAGAAACTGCAAATGAAGTTCCCTTGTTTTCAATTATACCTGAAAGGAATCTAGATGATGGCAACTGATGACAGAAATAATGATCTTGGTGGAGCACAGCTGGGGAATAACAAATCTAGGGAACAGTTCAGAATGACAGTTTTAGAAGAACTCTACGGCTCAAGTAAAATATGTATTTTGAATCAATAAATGTCAAAATGGTAGCCTCTGCTCATGGAGCTAGATTTGTTCTGCTCTCTTTTGAAAAAGCCAGCTGATCTTCTTGGGAGTGATAATTAATTCATAAAACATATCAGTTTACTTCTGTTACAGATTTTCTCTTTCAGACTCTTATGTTCCGAGTCACTTGTTTTTGGAGACTATGCTTTTAAAAGAGATCCTGGCACAATTCCACAAACTTGAAATATATTATGGGAAAAAGTAGCCTCTTCCCAAAATTGTGCTTTGGAAAGTAATGACAAGTAATGCTTTGGAAAGTAATGACACCTCCCCCAAACATTATTAAATAATGAGAAACAGAGAGAGAGGGGAAGGGAGAGAAGGACATAAAAATCTCGAGGATGTATGTACTATATGTATGTATAATCATCTAAATATTTGTTGTTATTAAAATATACTGCAAATTAGTAAAAGACAAGTTTCTCTGTGCAGCTAAAAGATCCACATTATTGGAAGTGTGAATTTCAGTAGCACTCACTCTAAAGCTTCTTATAAAACTACTAACCGTGAGGGGCAGTTGATAGAGAGTTAAGGATTTATTTGTGTCCCCTCTGTCTATGGTTTTTCCAGCTTTTGGTCTGTGAGATGGATAAATGCAAGATTATTCCTTCTGCCTTTGTTCCCAGTTGCATATGTGTGTGAACACATAAGCACTTGTTCTGTGGGCCTCCCCTGGTATGATGAAGTTAATAAGTGCTTATTCGGCAAACTGTTCCCTTTCACTGGTGAAGAATGAACAATGTATAGCCTGGTGTCCTACTTTCCATCTCAATTTTGTAGATGTAAATTAGTTTAAACACAGCTGGAACAATTAAAGGCCACTGCCCTTGAATCTGCCTGTGCTAATTACCAGAATTACTGCTTTCAGTAACCCTGGGAGAATTGTGTGTTTTAGATATCTTTTTGATTATCTTTATACAGATAATGTTTTCTTGCCTGTTCATATTTCTCTTCTTCCTTTTGCATACTTTTTATCCAGGGGTGGGATTCAAATTTTTAACAACCAGTTCTGTGGGTGTGGCTTAAGGCCCTGTCACACTGCCCAACAGATGCAAAACGTTAGTAAAACGACACAACGGATGAGAAAAATGTTCCATCCGTTGTTATCCGCTCTCAAAAGGGGCAAATATTTGCATAACCAGAGCGGATAACGCGGAAAGGAACAGATGCAGGGAGGACGCAGAGCGGATGGAAAGCAGATGCAGAACGGAAGCCTAGCGGATGGAAGAGGATGAGAGCGGATGGCACATCCGCAAGGCTTCCGCGGGACCTCAGCAAAGTGGATGTGGAACGGATGAAGTGGATGCAGAGCGGACACGGAACAGATGAAGCGGATGCACAGTGGATGCACAGCAGATGAAGCAGATGCAGAGCGGAAGCCTAGTGGAAGCCTAACGGATGCCGAGCGTTAATTGTGCATTCGGGGGGGATGCATTGCGTAAGCCCCACGGATATAAAGGGAAGCAGCTCAGAAGCAGTTCACCATTCGGAGGAAAGACCTGCTGCCAGACGCATTGACTGCCTTGACTGCCTTGCCTGCCCTGCCTGCATGCCTGCCTGCAAGCCTTACTGCAAGCCTTGCTGCCAGCCTTCCTGCCAGCCTTGGTGCCTGCCAGCCTCCCTGCCAGCCTTGGTGCCAGCCGGTGCCAGCCTCCCTGCCAGCCAGTCTGCCAGCCAGCAACCCCACAACCATGGGGAAAAAGAGAAAGCCTCAGCATCATGCCGCCATGCCTTGCAAAAGGGACAGGGCCACCCTCCTGCTCCCTGTCCCTGACTCTGCTTCTGCTGGGGCTTCTGCTGGGGCTTCTGCTGCTTCTACTTCTGGAGGAGCTGATGATGCTGATTCTGGCGGTGGTGCTTCTGCTCGTGCTTACTCTGCTGAGGATGCTCCTGGCGGTGGTGCTTCTGCTCGTGCTTACACTGCTGAAGCGGCTCCTGGCAGTTGTGCTTCTGCTGCTGCGTACCCTGCTGAAGCTGCTCCTCGTCCTACTCGTCCTGCTCATCCTGCTCGTACTCCTGGACTTGCTCGTCCTGCTCGTGCTCCTGGTTTGCTCATACTGCGCGTCCTGCTCGTGCTCCTGGTCCTGCTTGCGCTCCTGGTCTTGCTGGTGCTGCTGGTGCTAACTTTGCTACTGCTGATCCTGGTTCTGCTGGTCCTGCTGCTGCTGCTGATGATGATGATAATCCTGCTGGTGCTGCTGCTGCTGCTGCTGATGATTATGATCCTGCTGGTGATGATGATGATGATCCTGCTGGTGCTGCTGCTGCTGGTGGTGTGGAGGAGCAGCCCCTACTACCTGGGAGCCCCTCTGATGAGGGCCCATCTGGTCCTGCCAAAGGGAGGAAGAGGCATATCCGGGGACGGGAGAGGAGGCAATACTATATTGAGGAGGAACACGAGGATGAGGTGCTGGAGTGGCTGAGAGAGAAAGAGTATCTAGGGCAGAAGGGATACAGGCTCTATAGGGACACCAAAAGGAAGCAGGCTGCTTGGAGAGAGAAGGCGGAGAGTCTGGGCTACACGTCAGAGATGCTCCTCGGCTGGTGGAAGCACATGCACACCTGGTACGGGAAGCTGCACCTGAAGAAATCTGGCCAGGCCACGGTTAAGCTGACGGACAGAGAGACCTATGTCATGGCCAGGTGCAGCTTCCTGGAGGGTGAGATCCGCCACCGAGGAGCACCAGCAGCCCCTCTCACTACTCTCTCTCTCCGGCAGCCTGCTGAGAGCCAGTCCTCTTCCAGCCGAGAGTCAGCTCCTGTCTCCAGGCAGGTTTCTGTGGAGCGTGCCACGGCGGAGAACCCACAGACAGGTGTTTTAACCATGGTGGAGAGCGTGGAGGACTCCCTGGTGTGGTGGGAGAAAGGAGACGGCACGTCCACTACAGCCCTACCCGCATCCACCCCCAGCTCCACCTCCACAGAAAGGCACAGAGGCAGACCGGAGGGGCAGAGCCACACTGTCCTGCTGGAGATCAGGGACACCATCCAGAGCAGCATAGATCTCCTCTCTCAGCTGGTCCACACCAACTCCTCATCATCCAACCGCAAGCCCTTCCTCACCTATGTCAACCAGACCCTCATGGACATGGCGGAACCCCAGTACCAGGTGGTGAAGAACAGGATCACCGATCTGCTTCACAACCCTCCAGACCAAGATGAACCTGCTCCCACCCAGTCCAGGTCTGCTCCTCCACCCCAGGTGATGTCCCTCCCATTCCAAGGCTTTCCACAGGCCCTCACCTACCAGGGCTACGGCTACCAGGAGGTCCAGCAGCACAGGCAGCAGCCCTTCCCAGTCCAGGCACAGAGTCATCGAATGACACCGTTGCCACCGGTTCCACTGATGCCACCGATGCCACCCACAACACTGATGCCACCGATGCCACCGATGCCACCCACGACACTGATGCCACCGACGCCAATGATGCCACCCACGACACTGATGCCAACCACGCCACCGATGCCACCAATGCCAGTCCTCACCCAGCTGCAGACCAGACAGCCCTACTACACTGCTCCTTCCTCCACCCCACAGCCAAGCCTGGCCTCAGTACATCTGTCGTCGGTACTGGGGCTGACACCCCATGGCATGGAGGAAGGAGCTCTGAACATCACGGGTCTGAGCCAGCTGTCCCAGAGCTTACTCAACACACCGTCACCTGTTGTCCTCTCAGGGCCAGGCACCCCAATGGCGCTTCAGACAAGCACTCCAGCACCAGCCACCTCCACAGCACCTGGACCCTTCACACCTGAGACATGGCACACCTCCGAGTGACCAAGAGGAGTGCCAGAGACTGGCTGGCTGGCTACCTGTGGACTTTATTTGGACACTTGACTTGGGTCATTTTCCTTTTACAGCTTGTTCTTCACAAAGATTATCTTTGCTTCACACACTTGCTTCATTTCTTTTTTTTAATAAAGTATTGGTGGAAACTTTAGGAAATGGTTTAAGCCTTTGCATGCTTGTGGGATGGGTTAAGATAGCAGTGGGGTGGGCAGGGATACCTTTGGGATGGGTAATAGCTGTGGTATGGGCAGGGATACCTGTCAGATGGGCAGGGATACCTTTGGGATGGGTTAGGATATCTGTGGGATGGGTTAAGATAGCAGTGGGATGGGCAGGGATACCTGTGGAATGAACAAGGATACCTTTGGTATGAGTAATAGCTGTGGGATAGATAAACCTCCAGTGCAAGCAGAGTGGGACTGGATGGTCACCCTCCCAGGTGCCACACCTATGGCCCTTTATTATCAATAATAATGTAATAATCATCCACACATGTCAACATAAACACAACTCTTTATTAAATGCCCTGTTCATTGTAGGCCCACCCAACATACATGGCCCAATCTCATCAGTTTGATCAGACAGGCTGAAGGAAGCATCGATTAAGCATCTATCATCCTGTCTTGCCACTCCACTGCTCCAGCTGGGGAGTTGCACCAGTGTTTCAGGAGGTTGCGCTGGTTCTTCCCTTCATGTGAAGCTCTGTTGGGGCCTTGCACATTCTTAGTGTCTATCAGGTTTTGCCCTTGCCTCCATTCCCCAGGCTCCATGTCCCCATTGCCTTGTTGGAGGTCCATGAGCCTGTTCTGCAAGACTGGGTAGCGGGTGCGCATGAGATTGTGCAGGATGCAGCAAGATTCCACGATCCTCCTCACGGTCTCTGGGCGATGCTGCATGGTAGTGAGAAGTATCTGGAACCTGTTGGCCAGGATGCCAAAGGCGTTCTCCACCACCCGTCTTGCCCTGGGCAGCCTGTAGTTGAAGATCCTCTCTTCACGGGTGAGGAGTCTGGAAGTGTAGGGCTTCATGAGGTAGGTTCTGAGGGAGAAGGCATCATCCCCCACAATGAAGTAGGGCACATCTTGCATTTCATTGGGCAGGGGATCTGGATCTGGGAAGCCCAGGCTGGGCTGGAAGTTGGTGTTTGCCTTGGTCAACCTGGGTGTCAGCTGCTGCACAACTTCGTCAAAAATGGCTGGAGGCATCTTCATGAAGTTTTGGAATACACAAGTGTCTTCGTTCCTGAACTCCACCATCAGCTTGTTCTACAGTCTGTACTCTGCTCCCGATCCATCTTCGGACCCAGACGCTTCTTGGCCGCCTCTTTTTCTTCCCGTAGTAGAGTTCACAGAGCCTGTAGATGTCTTTGCACTGTTGCAGAACGATGGTGGCTGCCAAAAGTACTTTGTTACGATCCATGGTGGATATGACTGGATGTGACTGGGTGCTGTTGAAGAGGAAGAGTCAGATGAAGGCTGCAGAGGTCTGCACAGCTGGGCTGCTGGGCTGAAAGTGAGATCCAGATGAGTTGCTCCCCTTTTTATAGGCAGTATAGGTTTTCCACTATGTGTCCCTATGCATCCTCTAGGCATCCTCTAGACATCCTTAACATCCGAGATAGGTCCCCTCTGTGAACATTTTTTCCGTTTTAAATGCTTTCTTTGAATTTCTCCATCTATTCTGCATCTGTTCTGCATCTGTTCTGCATCCGTTCCGCGTCCATTCCGCTTCCTCCCTGCGTCCGTTTACTGCTGGAGCGGATCGAGTTGCGCGGATGCAGAATGGATGCCTAGCGGATATAGCGGATGTGTACCGGATGCGTAACGGATGCCTAGCGGATGTGGAATGGATGCATTGGATACATTTTCTGCGCAAAAGTTTTGAGCAGCTCAAAACCCTCTGAGCGGATGAAACGTCAATACACGGATGTTGGATAGATAGAGAGGAAGCAAAACGGAGGTAGTGAGTACAGAACGGAAGCATCGCGTTAACGAACGGATGGCAATCTGTTGGTGCAGTGTGACAGGGGCTTTAGGTGGTAGGCATGGCTTGGTGGTCATGTGACTGGGTGGACATGGCTTGGTGGTCATGTTATTGGCTGGGTGTGGCCAACTCAACATCACTTACATCGAGGCACGCATCTCCTCGCCTGGCCTCTCATGACTGTGGGGATGCTGCAACAGTTGAAAGTGTGAAAAATGATCATAAGTCACTTTGTTCAATGCTATTGTAACTTTGAATGGTCACTCCACAACAAGCAAAGTAGCAGCAAAGGAGGGGGAAAAAACTCCACAGATGTTTCTGAGATAAGAAGTCTAGTCCTGCCAAGAATGTAATAAGGGATAATGGAGAAGCAGTTTCTGTAAGCAACAGCAGAATGTTTCCTTCCTGCCTTCCTTAAGCCCATGTCACACTGCACCAACGGATAGAAAGAGGATGTAAAATGGAGAGAAACACTTGCCATCCATTGGTTAACGCGATTCATCCATTCTGTACTCACTGCCTCCGTTTTTCATCCTCTCTATCCATCCAGCATCTGTCGACTGAGGTTCCATCCGCTCAAAATGTTTTGAGCTGCTCAAAACTTTTTGAGCGGAAAATGAATCCAACGTGTCCGTTCTGCATCCGCAACACATTCAGGGAATTTCCGTTCTACATCCGTCATCATCCGTTACGCGTCCGCTTTATCTGCTAGGCATCCGCTGCACATCCACGCAACTCAAATCCACTCCAACGGAAAATGGACACAGGGAGGAAGTGAAACGGACACAGGACGGACGCGCAGCATGAGTAGCATGGACGGAGAAAGGATGAAAGTGGATGCAGCTCACATACAAAGCATTTAAAATGGAAAAGACTTTCGCAGAGGGGACCTATCTCGGATATTTAGGATGTCTTCAGGATGCCGAGAGGATGCAAAAGGAAAACCTATATTGCCTATAAAAAGGGGGAGCAACTCACCTGTATCTCACTATCAGCCCAGCAGCCCAGCTGTGCAGACCTCTGCAGCCTTCATCTGACTCTTCCTCGTCCACAGCATCCAGTCATGTCCACCGTGGATCATAACAAAGTCCTTTTGGCAGCCACCATCCTTCTGCAAAAGTGCGAAGCCATTGACAGGCTCTGTGAACTCTACTACGGGAAGAAAAGGAGGTGGCCAAGAAGTGTCTGGGTATGAAGATGGATCGCCAGAAGAGCAGAGTACGGACTGTACAACAAGCTGATGGTGGAGCTCAGGAACGAAGACACTCGTGCATTCCAGAACTTCATGAGGATGCCTCCAGCCATGTTTGACGAAGATGTGCAGTGGCTGACACCCAGGTTGACCAAGGCAAACACCAACTTCCGGCCCAGCCTAGAACCTGGGCTCAAGGTGGCACTCACTCTGCGCCACCTGGCCTTGGGGACCACCTACAGGAGCATGCAGTATGGCTAGAGAGTGCCACACAACACCATCAGCATTGTGGTCAGAGAAGTGGTGCACGCCATCATCGAAGAATACCTGGAGAAGCTCCTCCAGTGCCCCTCCACTGAAGAAGGCTGGAAGAAAGTTGCAGAGCAGGGGTATCAGAAGTGGAACTTCCCCCACACTGTTGGAGCCATAGATGGCAAGCATGTGACCTGCAAAGCTCCAGCCAAGTCGGGGTCCACTTATTTCAACTACAAGGGCTTCTTCAGCATCATCCTCTTCACCATGGTCGATGCTGACTGCAAGTTCATGTGCATCGATGCTTCAAGCAACAGGACAGCTTCAGATACCCAGGTATACAATGCCAGTGACCTCAAGGAGGGGCTGGAACACAACCTCATCATGGGCTTCCCAGATCCAGACCCCCTGCCCAACGACACACAAGATGTGCCCTACTTCATCATGGGGGATGACGCCTTCTCCCTCACAACCTACCTCATGAAGCCCTACACTTCCAGACTCTTTACCCGTGAAGAGTGAATCTTCAACTACAGGCTGTCCAGGGCAAGGTGGGTGGTGGAGAATGCCTTTGGCATCCTGGCCAACAGGTTCCAGGTACTTCTCACCACCATGCAGCATCGCCTAGAGACCGTGAGGAGGATCGTGGAATCTTGCTGCATCCTGCACAATCTCATGCGCACCCGCTACCCAGTCTTGCAGAACAGGCTTGTGGACCTGAACAGGCAATGGGGACATGGAGCCTGGGGAATGGAGGCAAGGGCAATACCTGATAGACACTGAGGATGTGCAAGGCCCCAACAGAGCCTCACTTGAAGGGAGGAAGCAGTGCAACCTCCTGAAACACTGGTGCAACTCCCCAGTTGGAGCAATGGAGTGGCAAGACAGGATTTTAGATGATTAATGGATGCTTCCTTCAGCCTGTCTCATCACACTGATGAGATTGGGCCATGTATGTTGGGTGGGCCTACAATGAACAGGGCGTTTAATAAAGAGTTGTGTTTATGTTGACATGCGTGGATGTTTGATTACATTATTATTGATAATAAAGGGCCAAAGCTGTGGCACCTGGGAGGGTGGATCATCCAGTCCCACTATGTTTGCACTGGAGGTTTATCTATCCCACAGCTATTACCCATCCCAAAGGTATCCCTGCCCATCCCACAGCTATTACCCATACCACAGGTATCCCTGCCCATCCCACTGCTATCCTTACCCATCCCACAAGCATGCAAAGGCTTAAACCATTTCTAAAAGTTTCCACCAAGACTTTATTGACAAAAATAAATGAAGCAAGTGTGTGAAGCAAAGATAATCTTTATTAATAACAAGCTGTAAAAGAAAAATGACCCAAGTCAAGTGTCCAAAGCAAAAATAAAGTCAACAGGTACCCACCCAGTCTCTGGCACTCTTCTTGGTCACTCTGAGGTGTTCCCAGTCTCGGGTGAAGGGTCCAGGTGCTGTGGAGGTGGCTGCTACTGGAGTGCTGGTCTGAGGCGCCACTGGGGTGCCTGGCCCCGAGAGGACAACAGGGGATGGTGTTTTGAGGAAGCTCTCAGACAGCTGGCTCAGCCCCGTGATGTTGAGAGCCCCTTCCTCCATGACATGGGGTGTCAGCCCCAATACCAATGACAGATGTACTGAGGCCGGGCTTGGCTGTGGGGTGCAGGAAGGAGCAGTGTAGTGGGGCTGTCTGGTCTGCAGCTGGGTGAGGACTGGCATTTGTGGCATCTGTGGCGTGGCTGGCATCGGTGGTGTGGGTGGCATCGGTGGGATCAGTGGCACCGGTGGTGTCCGATGTACCTGTGCTTGGACTGGGGAGGGCTGCCTGTGCTGCTGGACCTCCTGGTAGCCGTAGACTTGGTAGGGTAGGGCCTATGGAAAGCCTTGGAAGGGCAGTGACATCACCTGGGGTGGAGGAGCAGACCTGGACTGGGTGGGAGCAGGTTCATCTTGGTCTGGAGGGTTGTGAAGAAGATTGCTGATCCTGTCCTTCACCACCTGGTACTGTGTTTCTGACATTTTTCACCAGCCGAGGAGTACGTCCAAAGTGTAGCCCAGGCTCTCCATCTTCTCTCTCCAAGCAGCCTGCTTCCTCTGGGTGTCTCGATAGAGCCTGTGTCCCTTCCACCAAAGATATTCATTCTCCCTCAGCCACTCCAGCACCTCCTCCTCATGTTCCTGTTCAATTGTGTATTGCCTCCTCTCCCGTTCACGTGTCTGCCTCTTCCTCCCTTTGGCAGGGCCATCTGGGTCCTCATCAGAAGGGCTTCGAGGTTGTAGGGGCTGCTCCTCCACACCACCAGCACCACCATCAGCAGCAACAACAGTAGCAGCAAAAGCAGGACCAGCAGGACCAGCAGCACCAGCAGCACCAGCAGCACCAGCAGCACCAGCAGGACCAGGAGCACCAGCCGCACCAGCCGCACCAGCTGCACCAGCTGCACCAGCAGCACCAGCAGGACCAGGACCAGGAGCACCAGGAGCACCAGCAGCACCAGCTGGACCTGGAGCACGAGCAGGACCAGGAGCACGAGCAGGACCAGGAGCACTAGCAGGACCAGGAGTACCAGCAGGACCAGTAGGACCAGGAGCAGTGCCAGCAGGGTAAGCACCAGCAGAAGCACCAGCACCAGGAGCAGTGCCAGCAGAGTAAGCACCAGTAGAAGCACCAGCACCAGGAGCAGTGCCAGCAGAGTAAGCACCAGCAGAAGCACCAGTACCAGGAGCAGTGCCAGCAGAGTAAGCACCAGCAGAAGCACCACCACCAGAAGCCGCATCAGCAGAAGCACCACCACCAGAAGCAGCATCAGCAGAGTAAGCACCAGCAGATTCACCACCACCAGAAGCAGCATCAGCAGAAGCACCACCTCCAGAAGCAGCATCAGCAGAAACCCCAGCACCAGAAGAGCGAGCCCGGACAGCAGAAGCCCCAGCAGAAGCAGAGTCAGGGCCAGGGGGTTGGAGGGTGGCCCTGTTCCTCTTGCCAGGGCTGGCAGCAGATGGCAGAGGCTTCCATTTCTTCCCCATGGTTGTTGGGTTGCTGGCTGGCTGGCTGGCTGGCTGGCTGGCTGGCTTGCAAGCTATGTCTGGAAGTAGGTCTTTCCTCTGAATGGTGACCTGCTTGCGAGCTGCTTCCCTTTATATCCACGGGGCTGATGCAATGCATTCTCCCCGAATGCGCAGTGAATGCTAGGCATCCGCTAGGCATCCGCTAGGCATCCGCTAGGCATCCGCTAGGCATCTGCTAGGCTTCCGCTAGGCTTCCGCTCTGCATCCACTTCATACGCTTGGCATCCGCTCTGCATCCACTCTTTCCGTTCCGCGTCCGCTTTGCTGTGCTCCCCCGGAAGCCTTGCAGATGTGCCATCCGCTCCCATCTGCTTCCATCCGCTAGGCTTCCATGGAGCATCCGCTTTCCATCCGCCCTACGTCCTCCCCCCGTCCGTTCCTTTCCGTGTTGTCTGCTCTGGTTATGCAAATTCGGGCCACTTTTGAGAGCGGATAACAACGAATGGAACATTTTGCTTGTCCGCTGTGTCCTTTTTACAAACGTTTTGCATCCGTCGGCCAGTGTGACAGGGCCTTTACAGGATTAGGCCAGTAATTTCTTCTAACAACTAGTTCTCCAAACTGCTTGTAATGTTAACAACTAGTTCTAGTGAATAGGTGCAAACTGGTAGAATCCCACCCCTGTTTTTATCCCCTTTTGCCATTTTAAAAAAATGTTTGTGAATATTTAATATGTAAATTCAACACTATATTTTGCTAGCTGTACTGAGTGGCTTCTGTTTGTTCTGATCTGAATATAAAGCAGTATTCTTGGTGCAAACAAAACATTATTCACAATAGTCTTTCAACAGATGCAAGGATTTGCCTATCCCAATAATTTATTTCTTTAAATACATATTCTTTCTAATCCTGAACTTAATTTTTTATAGTTATAATAAAATCTGCTTGACTGATCATTGTTCAGGTTAGATCCTGCTCTGTCTAGATTCTGTTCTGTGTCCTGTTAAGAAAGAACAAAAGTTCCCTCTAACATGCCATATATTAGGGGGTTTGCCCTAGATGTGAATCTATTTATTGTGATTTATAAATTATACTTTATAACTTAGCAAATTATGTGAATCAGACTAATTATTGCTTAGTTAATATCTCATAGATAAGGAAACAATTGTTCAGCTCCATATGTAAAGTGAGCCATTAATATATTATTTCAATGTGTGATAGCAGCTATTAGCAAATTATTATTGACTCGACATAATTGTTTTAAGTCAGCAGTCAGCAATAGTCAGCAATAGTTTACAAGATTGTGATCTTGAAAACTTAAGTAGGTTTGATAATCACAAAGTATTTCCTTCATGGTATATGCTTATAATAGCATTATAAATGTTCAGAAAAGAAGCGCGAGAGACCAGGTTCCAACTAACAACTCTTTATTCGGTTAACAGCAACAGTAACAGAACATGGCTCAAGCCACGGCAGCCCTTTTTATAGAGGCTTGCCTGCTGGCTTGTAGCCAATGACATTAATTTAATCTTGCCACCTTTGAGTGGCTTCTTGGATTGGTTCCTAATGAACCAACCCACTAGTGGCCTTTCTGGCCAATCAGAAGTGACTACTTGGAACCTTCCAAGTCATACAGAACACCCCTCCCCCTTTAGTTCAGTCCTACATGAGTGACATAGTCGCGCAGGTAGGTGGGGCTCTTTCTGGTCCTAGTTGACCTGCGCGGCTCATTCTCACCCAGGACTTCAAGCGGTTCAGTCGGGATCGTTGTCTCTCCGGCTCTTCTCCATGGAATCGCCTGGAAGGGTGAGTCAGCACTGCCACTCTCGCCTGAGTTTCTTAGGCCAGTCGAAGTGGTTCTGCCGCTCCCTCCCGGCTCAGCCGGGCTGGTTGAGCTGGCCTGGCTGTTACCTTCCAGGTCAGCTTCCCTTTCGCCAGGACTTCTTTCGATGGTTTCATCTAACCGTAAGTGCTCTTTTTGGTTGGTTAGATTTTCTGGTTGTGATTTTAATGGTACATTTTCACACCCTTTTTTAATTTTTTTGTATTTCCCCCCCTCCTTGGTTTTGTTTTCATCGAAATTTATTATTTGTGGTTGCATGGTTGTTTTGTGCTCGATGTTGCAGGAATGAAGCTGGTCTATGTGCCATTTCCACTCTCTTCCATCGTCCATGGTTAGTCGGTCGGCCCGGGGGCCTGTTACTTGTGTGATCATGGCTGGAAGCCAAAGAGGGTCCCCGGTAAAATTCTTTGCATAGACCAAGTCGCCGATTTAGAAAGTGCAGTATCGGCTGGAAGAGTCGGGGGGGTGGTTCTCGCAAGTAAAATTGGGGTGCAACCTATCTAAATGGGATCTGAGTTTTCTCCCCATTAGTAATTCTGTCGGGCTTTTGTTTGTTGTGCTACTGGGAGTGATGTGTTGTAGTGTAAGCAAGCGGTTTAGCTTGTCTTGGACATCTCCATGGTCCATTTTCTCAAGGCCTTCTTTTGTGAACCTGACCATTCGCTCGGCCCTACCATTTGCTGCCAGGTGAGCCAGCGTGGTTAGTGCATGGCGTATACCCAAAGAGGCTAAGTATTGTTCGAATTGTATTGCTGTTAGTTGTGGCCCATTGTCTGATACTAACAAATCAGGTAACCCATGCGTTGCAAATAATTTATTTAGCTGTTTTATAACAGCATCGGTTGTTGTGGATGACATTAAGATGACTTCTAGCCAATTTGAATATGCATCCACAACTATTAAAAACGTATTGCCCCTAGTTGGTCCCGCAAAATCGATATGGATTCGAGACCAAGGGCCTAGTGGGGTCTCCCAGTCCCATATGGGAGCTTGCGGTGGTGTGGGTCTAGCTCTCTGACACTTGTGGCATGTTGCAATCCAGCTTCAATGTCCTTGTCTAGGCCAGGCCACCAGACATAGCTCCTGGCCAGGCTTTTCATCTTGACTATGCCTGGGTGGCTCTCATGTAACATGCCTAATACCTCTTCTTGTAGTTTGGATGGAATCACTACCCGATCTCCCCACAATAAACACCCCTTTTGTATTGACAGTTCAGTTTGTCTAGTCTGGAAAGGTTTAAAGTTTTCAGTCTTTTGGCCTTCCAGCCAGCCTTTACCTACCCAAGTCAAAACGCGGGCAGTCAATGATTCTTTTGCTGTGGCTCTGGCAACATCATCCGCAGTCAATGGGAGTTCAGGGCAGGTTTCTAGTTGTAGGGTGGCAGTGGCTGGGGCAAGATCATCCTCTATGATGGGTAATGGTGCTCGGCTTAATGCGTCTGCATGGGCAATTTGTTTTCCGGGTCGATGCAGCAATGTATATGAATAGGCGGCCAGGAATTCTGACCATCTAGTCATCTGTGGAGATAGAATGTTTGGTGTGGGTTTGTTCCCAGCCAAAATCCCCAGTAATAGTCAGTAACAATGGAAAATGTCCTACCGTATAGGTATTCATGAAAACATTTTACTCCGGTGGCGATTGCCAGGGCCTCTCTGTCTAGTTGGCTCTAGTTGCATTCTGCTTTGGAGAGCATTTTTGAATAAAAAGTGACGGGTGCCTCTCTCCCATCAGGTAATTTGTGGCTCAGGATAGCCCCGACTCCGAATGGTGAGGTGTCGCAGGTGACTGTCAAGGGTAGAGTATTACTAAACTGAATAAGAACAGTGTCTGAGGTTAACAAGTCTTTTATATTCTGAAAGGCTTTTTGTTCTTTGTGACCCCAAGTCCAGACAGTTTTTTTGTCTAGCAAACGGTGCAATGGTTCTGCTATCATTGCTTTGTGGGGGAGGAAACATTATAAAAATTGATCAGACCCAAGAATGCCTGTAAGTCCGTTTTATTTCTAGGTCTGGATGCATCTTTAATTGCTTTGATTTTTTTTTTCTGTTGGGTGAATACCCTGTTCGTCAATCAAATATCCTAAAAATTCGACGCAGTCAGTGGCCAGGCAGCATTTTTCTTTTTTAACTTTCAGGCCGGATTTTCTGAATTTCGTTAGCACTTCCCTTAGTCCTGCTTCTAATTGGGTCGTGTTTTTTGCTGAAATTAGGACGTCATCAAAGTATGGAACGACCCCTTTTATTCCATTTAATAGGCATTCCATGAGGCTTTGGAAGACGCCTGGGGCAACGCTCACTCCAAATTGAAGTCTGTTACATTTGAAAACCCCTCTATGCATTACTATTGTTTGTGCCTCGGCCGTTATGGGGTCTACTAGAAGTTGCTGATACACCTGGGCCATGTCGAGTTTTGCAAAAAATTTTCCTCCCCCAAGTGAGTGCATAAGTTCTGCACGACTGGTACTGGGTATGCGCCTTGCTGTAGCGCATGGTTCAGGGTAGCCTTGTAGTCTCCACAGATGTGCACAGACCCATCTGGTTTTACAGGTGTTACTATTGGTGTCTCCCACCTGGCATGGTCAATTGGTTCTATGACCCCTTGTGCAATCAATTTATTTAATTGCTCATCTATTTTGGGTTTTAATGAAAAGGGGACCCGTCTGGCTTTTAGTCTTCTCGGTGCTATTTAGGGATCTAGGCTAAAGGATATTGGGGTTCCCTAGTACCTGCCTAGAGTTCCGTCAAAGACGTCCTGGAATTCGTGTAACAGATTCTCTTCCCAATCGCTCACAACTATTTGGCTTACTCCAGTCATTCCGATGCCCAATGGCGCAAACCATTCGAAGCCCAGAAGGCTGGGACGGTCTCAGTCGATGATAGTTAATGGCAGGATTTCAGTGTGTTGTTTGTGACTTTGAAGTGCCCCAGAGCTACCACGGGAATCCTATTTCCCTGGTAGTCTTTGAGAATTAATTTTTGTTTTCTGAGTTCGTTTTGTCTGATATTTGGAATCAAGCATCTAAATGTGTTCCAAGACATTATTGATAGAAAAGATCCTGAGTCGACCTCCATCTCACAAGAGCTTCCTTCAATGTTCACTACAATTCTGACTTTTTTTCCGCTTTCCGTCTGTGTGCTTCCTATAGTGACAGTCTGATGTGTGTTTTCTCGGTTGCTGGTTCCCTTGCTGCGCTCCCATTTTTTATCGGTTTGCCTTGAGTCAGTTCTTGATGGGGAATTACCGTGTCTGCTAAGGCTGCTGTTTTTTCGATTGCAGCAGACTCTTTCGATATGTCCCCTCTTCTTGCAAACCCGACAGATGGCATCAAGGAACCTGCACTCGGCTTGGGGGTGGTTTCCTCCGCAACCAGCGCATTCCCACCAATCTTTCTTCTTTTTGCACCTTTTTTGGTTTGTGTAAAGGTGATGGCCTCATCATCATCTTCATCAGTGTCTGATGATTCATCTAGGTTTTTGTGGTGTATGGTTGTGGCAGCTTGCTTTCTTCCTCCAGCTGAGTTTCTTTCTTTTGGGAGGGTTGTCGTGTCAGCACTGGCATTCATCATTTTCATTTTGGCCGCTGATTTCTTTGCGGCTTCCACGGTGGTTGCTTCCGCGATTGCCTCTGCCACCGTTATGTTAGGTCTGTTTAAGAGTTTGCTTTGTAGGGTAGAGTCCTTAAAACCTAACACAACACGATCTCGCATTGCCTCGTCCATATTTTGGAATTCACAGGCTCCTCCAATATGGCGCAGAGCTGCCACGAAATCAGCAATGGTTTCGTCTTCCCTCTGGTCTCTCTTATAGAAGTCATGTCTCTTGATGAGGTTTGAGAAAATCAGCACATAGTGAGCTTTCAGCATTCAGTTAAGCTCAGACCAGGTCATTTGTTTCACATCTCTGGGCTTCACCAATGCCTTTGCCATCTTAAATATGGCTGGCCCGCAATGTGTTAGGAAGACAGCCCTCTTTCACTGATTGGAAATGTCTTCCATTTCATTGCTCTCCAGAAACATCAGGAAGCGATCAATATAAGACTCCCAATCTTCCTCATTGGGGTTAAATGGTGCGGGCGGCGCATTATTACCAGCCACCTCATCTAGCGTGGTTTGTTCTCTCGCCGCGTGCTCAGTCTCAGCTTCAAGACGATCCCATCCTCGTCGCCAGTGTTCCGTCCAGAAAAGAAGAGCGAGAGACCAGGTTCCAACTAACAACTCTTTATTCGGTTAACAGCAACAGTAATGGAACATGGCTCAAGCCGCGGCAGCCCTTTTTATAGAGGCTTGCCTGCCGGCTTGTAGCCAATGACATTAGTTTAATCTTGCCGCCTTTGAGCGGCTTCTTGGATTGGTTCCTAATGAACCAATCCACTACTGGCCTTTCTGGCCAATCAGAAGTGACTACTTGGAACCTTCCAAGTCATACAGAACAATAAACACACAAACAAACACACACACATGGAATAAAATAAATAGTATTTTTGTTTTGCATATTTTTATAAACAATTTGGAGAACAGAACTGGGGGTCTCATCAGATTTTCATATGATCTTAAAAGGGGAAATTAGGTAATTATTTAGAAAGAGAAATGGAATTCAGAATGATCTTTGAGGACTAATATGTTTTGAATAGTGTAAATTTCTTCAATCAGTTCGTAAGACTCAGATGAACAAGGACAGAACGGGAAAATGCTGCTTTTAAGGCAGCATTAAAACAGTGAAGGATTAATAAATAAGAAACTAAACAGGAATTGCAGTGTGATATGTTGAAACTGAGGGTGGCATCAAAACCGTAATATTCATATCACAAGAAATAATAATTTTCCTTCTTCAAATCCAACCTGAAAAGTAAATCCACTTTGTGACATCAAATTTATTGATAGAAAAAAATATGTCCATATTCAATCTGTGGGAAGAAGGAACTGCAACTGGAAACAAAATCTTTCATGGAAAAACTGCATATATTTTACTTGGAGAAAAGATTATGAAGAAGAATATCATAGCCTTCTTTTAAAAATAGCATGCTATATAGTTAGCAAGTGTAAATAATAAAAAAAATAATTTATAATCTATCATGGATATAGCTCAGATCTGCCCTTAATTAATACTTACGATATTGACCACATGTCCAATCTTAGATTTTGACAAGCACATCCTGAAACCTTAAAGCAACATGAGCTGGCCTAGAAAAGAGCAAGAAATCAATTATTGTTATTCTTCTAATAGGAGTTGTTTATCTGGATGCCAAGCTTCTAGGACTTCCTTGGTATATTTTGATTTGGCTTCAATCTAAGATGCTAATGATTTCCCAATTGAAACTATTGTTGAATCTGTCCATGTCTTGTGAGCTAAGAGTTTTTGTCATGTTTTCTAACAGCTAGTTGGTGTTTATGGTGTCTCCTCATTTCTGCCTTTCTGCCATGCAATAGTGGCTGTTACAGTCCTTGCACTGTAGATAATACTTGGGCTATTGGGTCTTTTGGTTTGCTTAAGGTGTTTTGGAGGGCTTTAGTTGATTTGTGCACAATGCCAGGTGGTTATAGCAGTTCTGTTCTCTCAGATTTTGGGAGGTGTTATCCTTTTCATAGGTTGCACTGGCTCTGCTGTAATGGATTGTGCAGTCAACTTCTTAACAAAGTTGCATTGGTGTCCATTTTGTTGGAAGAAGTTGGACTGGAGGCCTGTTTCCTCCTTCTGGTGTTCCACGTGGCTGCAGTATGTTTGTGACTGTTGAATAATATTCTTACAGAGCTCCTCTTATGGGAAGTTAGGTTGCTGCTTTGGTTATGGAACACTTGGCTAATGTGGGTTATATCATGATATTATTATGCATAATAGTTAACAGTCACTACACTATTTGCTTGTATGTTCAAGAAACCCTGTTTCATTAAATAATTAGACTTTCATACTGTGGACATTTAATATTTGCTATTTCAAGATAGAGTTGAAAGCAAAATCTTTGTGTTCTCACTTTTTAGTCTGAACTTGCCAAAATAAATTAAATTGGGAGGAGCTCGTCAGTGTAAAGAACTCCAAACATTTTGAATGACTGGGAAAAAGTTATTTAAATGTTGTTACTGCCTTTTGCTGTTGAAACTGTAAGTGATTTCAGTTCCTTCCCCCCATTAAACTTTCAGGACTGCCGAATGACTTGCCAATGAAACCCAAACACAGGAAAGGCATTGTTGTTTATTTCACAGGAGGCTTTCAGCCAAAACATACCTTATTCACAAGAAAAGATATCATTGTTCTCAGTTATGCAATTGTTTGCATTTTTGAGCAGGCAACAGAATTTCATTTTTAATGTGGTCCTGTGTGTTCAGAGTAAAAGATGACAATAAAGGTTATCTTGAGTTTTTTATGTAAATATTAGAAAGAGTGGTCTGGGGGTGGGGGAACACCCACCTAAAGATGCATGTTGGAGAAGCATTGTCCCAAGTTTCTTTTCTCCATTTTCAGAGCCGCCTAATAGCTATATGAATGGAGAAGCTTTATTTTAAAAAATCAGGAAGGATTATATCTATATATAGTATCGAAACAGGGTTAGAAATTCTTGAAAACAAGGAAAGGTAGATATAAAATTAAACACTACATTGCAAAAATAAAAGTGAAAATATTTATGAATAAATGTATAAAAAGATATTAGAGAATAAAATGTTTTTGCTGATGTCAAAAAGACAAAATTCGCACTCACTCAGGAGGGTATTCCAGAGGACTATTACTGAGGACTATTACTGGGGACTATTACTGAGAAACCTTGTCAACCATTTAAATCTTACTGAGCTCTGCATGAAAAAGCACCCAGGTCAGGACCTCTAAAGATTTTTCATTTATATACAAACATATTAGAAGACATGTTCATTCAGACAAATTGACTTACTCAAGTAGGAATTTGATTATTTTCAGAAAAATACCCTTGATAATTTTGGCCAGGATGACCCACAATAAAAGCATCATGTTTTTAATACTGTTAAAAAAATAAGCCTTAAAGCAAAGTGTCTTTTTCTGGTGTCAGAAAATGATTTTTTTAAAGGTGAAGGGGGTTTAGACATAACTGCATGTTTTTAAATTATTTCCAACATTTTTTCTTCTTTTTTCTTTTTATATTTTGTATCTTTAACTTGCATGCATCCTCTGAATTTGTTATTCTTGCACCAATGCATTTTGACAAGCTGATTAAGTCAACCTAGGGAAATTAAATGCCAGATCTGAAGAAAGCTTAATCAAGACACAACCCATCTCGAAAATTGAGTGCCATCTTTTTAATGAAGCCAAAAGCTGGGAAAGATTCTGCTTCCTTTGAACTGTTTCCCTTCATCAATAGCACTAGATTTCATTGCTTGCATTAAAGCAATTCTGCATCAATAAAGCATGATTTTTTTAAAATATAGTTTTATTGAGTTTTAACAAAATAAATAAGTGAATCTTATTTGAGTACAGCATCGTTCTGGGTTATCACATTTCCATACAGACCAATTTCATATACATATTCATTTTATGTATTCAACTTCATATCTTATTACTCTTTTACCATCCTCTCACTATTTCTCCCTTTACTTCTCTTAATTTTCTTTTATGGTTATCTTATTTTCTTCTTATTCAATTGTATTTCTTTTACCTAAATTTTTATATTTTTTAATTCATTGTACTTATACTTTTGTCTGTCTTGTTTACAATTTCATATGTTCTCTTCCAACATTCTTAAGAAGCAAAATTCCCCTTATGATTGCCAATCGAAGTGCAACACCTTTAAATCTTATTGTTATTATCATATGAAATCTCATTAAACATTGAATTTATGCATTTTAAAATTATAACATTCAAATTTCTAATATCTATTTTATATCATGTAGATCTCATCATTCAGACTTTGCTTGGTACTTCCCCTTGAAAATGTAAAAAGAAAAATTCTAAAAACATAGCAAAAACAACATATATATATCTATAAACATTAGTAAACAAAATAGTTATTCAAAATCATTCTGGTACTGGTATGAACCCTATAAATCTTTCACGTTTCTTTTCAATATCTAGCAATGTTTCAGAGCAATTGAAATGTTTCCCTCCCTTCTTCATTATTACTTAACTGTTTATAAGCATACTATTGGATAGTCATACAGTTTTATGTTATAAATCATTTACTATTAATAAGTAAAATAATTATTCAAATTCATTCTAATAACTGGTATAAATTTTCTTATAAATCTTTCACGTTTCTTTTCAATATTTTATCAATCTTTAAAAACAATTGCAAAGTTTCCCTCTCTTCTTTATTATTGCATTAATCATAAATAAACATACCATTACATAACAATACAGTTTATCTCATAGATTATTTACTTATTTCGTTTCTAACTCATTACAGTATTCTACTGTCACAACACTTGTACCTTTGCAGAATCCTCACTTTTAACTTAATTTAACCATTGTCTCTGTGTTTTCTAGCTGAGCAAAAACTTTAATTCTAGTACATTTCCCCTTTTTCTTTATTTCCTGTTTTTGTCCCTGATAAGTTCTGTCCCTTTCTATCTTTCCCCCCTTTTTCTCATCCCCTTTTTTATACCCTTCTCTCTCTAATTTTCCCTTCTGTAGTTTTCTTTTCTGCTTCTCCTTGCTGTTATACTTCTTTTTCAGACTATTTTTCTTTTTGGCTGTTCCCTTTGATCTCAAACTTTTAACTTATTTCCCCCTTTTTCCACTTATTACCACACTTTGCATTATTTGATCATTAAAAATGGCTTTTTCTTTGTCCTGTCCTTCTTGCTCTTGAAGCTTTTCCTTTTGCTTTTCATAGTTCAGGATCTCCATTTCAAAAAATTCAAATACGAAGCCAAAGGATCTTCCTCCCCTTTCTGCATCTTCTTTCTGTTTTTTAAGACTTATCTTCCATTCCCCCAGGATGACATTTTAAACACTTTTGAACAACCACCTGATTGACTTTAAGTAAAAACAGAAAAAGAAAGAAAAAAACCAATGCCCAAAACGTTTTTTTTTAAATCACCAAATGATCCCAGACTGTTCCTTCTTGTTTCTTTCCTTTACTTTTCCTTACCGTGGGTTACTGTATCTTTTAATAAGATTTCAGTTACAATGTATCCTTGGGAGTCTTTTCAAAGTTTCACTGTTAATCCTCTTTATTTTTCCAGGTGGCACTCCATTTTTCTATTATTCCAAGTCCCACCCTTTTGCCTCCACTCTTCTCCATTTTAGGGCTTTAAAATGACCAAGAAAAAAAATTATTGTAATTTTGACACTTAGATTTCAGTTTAAGGTTGCCTATTAGTGTCAAAATAGATTAATATAAATTTCTTTCCATACCATTTGTAATTGTCAATATAAAGGTTAAAAAAAGGGTTTTTAACCTCCTTTTGTCTCTCCTTTGCTGCTTAAAGATCTTCTTTCAGAAGTATCTCTCTAGGTACTTTTAGATTCAGGTACCTTGTTCTCTGTTGTTTAGCGCAGTCTGTCTTGCTTTCCTCTTTGTTTTCCTCCTGCACAATCTTATCCAGTCGGGTTCTTCTTTGAGGTAGACATTTCTGACCACTGCTGCTACTGCCTTCGGAGAAGGGAGTTTAGACCAGCCAAGGAGGAGAGATGGGGCTCCCATCCACTCGGCTAGCAATCTCCCCCCTCTTCACCACCTCTACGGGGTGACTTCAGCCCCGAATCCAAAGGATCAGGGCGCTCCAGCAGCAAGTACAGATTGAAACTGCACACGATCGTGGATTTCGGTCTGTCGCTGAAGAGACCCAAACCGGAAGCCATGATTTTTTTTCTCAATAAGGGAATCTCAGTTTTCACTTACTGTCAGGCACTTAACCTGAGAAAGGCACCACTGTTTTCCCCAATACATTCTAATATCAAAACCTTGGCTATTCATTAATAACTTTCTACCAGGAACAACAGATAGAACCATAGAGATGCAGACACAGGACTAAAATCTCAAGACATGCTGAGTTGCCAAGTCACATTATGCTTAGGTAGTCACTGTATTTCTCATCTGTTCATCTTTTAATGTGATACATAACACTGTTTTTCAGCAATGAATTGAAATGTTATGAACAGTTTGTAGGACAAACTAGCCGAAGTTTGTCCTATAAAGAATCAATCAGACATTAGCATGCTCACATTGGAAGGCTTTTTAATGAGAAATCTTAAAACTTTTGGGAACTTCCATGATTATTTTCCATTGTGATGAATGTCTTGGGATGAGCACCCACCCTGATGAGGGTGAGAGGAGCAACCTATTTTGTGAGGTAAAAAAGAAGATACAAGATAGATAATAAAGCAAGAGAGAGAAAAATATCCCCTTAAAAGAGAAAAAGAGCCCCATTTGTTTCACTCTGTTCCACCTATCACTTGTTCTGTAGAGAAGCCCTGAATACAGTTTCCATCCTCTCCTCTCCCTTCTGTTCTCCTCTCCTTTCTCTTCTCTCTTCTGCTCTCCTCTGCTCTTCCTTTCAATTCCCATCCCTTCTCCACTCCACTCCACAGTACCTTACCTCACTTTACCTCCAAAGTAATAAAACTTCCCAAGCAACTTGTTAATAATAAAACTCAACAGGTTTGTGTGGCATAACTGCAATCCATGAAAAGGTATCTCTAAGAGTAAATTGGTGTCTTCTGGAACACATTGAGATTTCAGCTGGCTTTCAATGTAAAGAAGTGTTAATATTTAATCTGCAGCATGAAATAGGAAATGAAAGGATAATCTTCCTTTATTCTTATTTCCTCTAGGCTTATTTGTCACAAAGAAAATTAAAATCTGGGTCAAGTTACCATTAATATCAGAAAACACAAGCCCCCTCTTTTCTCAACCAGCCCTCATATGCTCTCCAAATTTGCTGTAAAAAATTGGGATGATGATCTTCATAGCATATTACAGGCGAGAGAGGGAAAATAAGGAGAACAAGCATGAGTACATGCTATTGAATGTAGCCCTCATAATCCAATTTATTGTTTTGTTAGCAATTTTCATTCTTATTATTGTCGAAACAGTGGGAACATATCATAACATAAAAAGACATAAAGATCAGTGAATTGAATGGGACTTGCTACTTTGTAAGCATTTGAGGCTAATCCAGGTAGCGCAAAAAGTCCTGACCTTTGAAAAGCAATTCAGAAAAGTCTCCTTCAATTTTATTTTCCTGGGTGAAGAAGGTACTCAAAATTTATTGCCCCTAGAAGAAAAATGGATGATCAAAGTAGAAGGATTAATTCATAATCTAACAGTAGTCCTCATTTAGTGACTACAATTGGTTCTAGTGAAATGGACACTAAATGAACTATGTGGCTGAGAGACTCTGCAAAGATCACTGGTTACTGTTTTCTCATTCAGATAAAGTTCTGTCACACAATGTCCAATGGCTAACTTGTTTGTTTGTTTGTTTGTTTTGGGGTTTTTTTGTGCCCTCACAGGGTGGAGAAATTGCTTTAATAAGCTATCTCTTCCTGAGCTGTTTTTCTCTGCAGTGCAGCACATCCTTCAAAGATGCGAACGGCAAGTTAACAAGCTCAGCTCTGGGGTGTTAATTTGTTGATTAGAAGCTTCCCACAGCTAGAACCTACTGTCTGAAACTGAATAGGCCTCACTCAATTCTACACTAAAATATTTTGTAAATATGTACATTTGGTGGAAAATGAATATTTGATTACTGTTTATTATTTGCTTAATGTCATTATCTGAGACAGCTGTTAATCAAGTACTACCTGGATTCTGTGTCAAATTCTGGACCCGTGGAAGAAAAATGAACAATATAATAAAAGGAGTTTTCAGAGTTTGAAACCAAAGCCACATTTCTTATGCACCTATAGAGATTTTGAGACAGTGGTATCAGTTACAGCATTTTTATAAAATGATATAAAACATCTTATTCTAATACCTTAGACATTCAATCTTCTTATATAATATAGATGATTCAAAAATGGCTGAATTATTTAAGACAAGAAGAAGACTCATACTTCTTTCCCCATCATAGCAATTATTTGATATACAAAGAAATAAATGGCAGTAAATGAAGTTTCACAAAAGAGAATATAGATTTGAATTTGCCACATTCAGTGGCTTAGTGTAGTCCTTCATCAATGCATTGGTCATAGTGTTGAATTATCACCTCTACCTGTTGTTCAATATGGTGTTGTAAATTATAAGTGCCAAACAGCAGAAATATCAAATATATCAGTAAAGAATTCTTTCTTGGAAAAAGAGATGGAAGAGGAAGAAGAGACCTTTTGACTTAGAAAATTCTTGATCCTTCTCAAAAAAGCATTCTTGAAGGTAAAAAGTTTTTGAAAACTTTTTCTGGGCCCAGTTCTAGAGAGTGAAAACAGTAAAGAATAAAGGCATTCTATCTTAGAGAGTAAAGCAAAGTCTGAAAATAAACTATCCTACAGAATGAAGGTGTCACCTGTTCTGGAAAATCAATGCAGCAGGCTCGGTCAATAGTCAAATAAAGATATGCTTGTATAAAATACTCCTGTCAGATATTGGAAGAGGTCCTCCTCAGAAACAGAATACTTGGAGGAGTCTTCTCTTGATCTGCAGCAAAATCTGGGCAAATAATCTATCCTTAAAAGTTTTTGTGGAAGATCAAACATTTTGTTGAAGCAACAATTATTTATAAAAATAAGACATCATAGATAGGTAAGATCTTTTGTAGGAGTTTTGGACTGCAGAGTGGGAAATTCTAGGCAACTATTTTATTGTTGGAGAAAACAAGATTTTATGAGGGGGTAGCAGTGCTGAAAATAACCATTGTCTCCTGTTAATGAGAGGTGGAATATTGATGGGATTGAAGCATCTGCCTTTAACTGACTAGAGAACATGGGTGTCAAACTCAATTTCACTGAGGGCTGCATCAGGACTGTGGTTGACCTTGGAGGGGGCATTGGGTAGGCATGGCCGACTGGGTGGGCATGGCCAACTGGGTTGGCATGGCTAGTTTGACACCACTCCCCAAACTGCTGGCATTTTTTCCTCTTCACATTGGGTAGGTCAGGTCAAAGCCACACTGGCCTAATCTTTCCTCTTCACATTGGGTAGAGCAGGATGGCTCTGCGGGCCAGATCCGACCTCATAGTGGGCAAGATCCAGCCCACAGGCCTTGAGTTTGACACCCCTGTTATAGAAGGTCTGCAGTGTGCAGTGACATTATTGTCTTTCATCCTAATGATGTCCTGCTAGAGCCCACTGTAACTACATTGCCAAAAAGGCATTAAGAGTTGTTAACCTAATCTATGTAGCTTTTTCTCTGGTAATATCACACAACTAACAAGGGCATACAAAACATTTGCTAGACCAATATTTGAATACAGCTCATCAGTCTGGAACCCACATTATGTATCTGATATTAATACAGTTGAGAGAGTCCAGAAATATTTCACAAGAAGAGTTCTCCACCCCTCTATTCATTGTAGAATACCTTATGCCACCAGACTTGAAATTCTAGACCTAGAAAACCTAAAACTATACCGCCTTCAGTCTGATCTAACAATAGTATATAAAATTATACATTGCAATGTCCTACCTGTCAATGAATACTTCAGTTTCAACCATAACAATACAAGAGCACACAATAGATACAAACTCAAGGTCAATCACACCAAACTTGATTGCAGTAAATACGACTTCAGCAATAGAGTGGTCAATATCTGGAATACTCTACCTGACTCTGGGTTTCTTCTCCAAACCCCAAAAACTTTAACCTTAGACTGTCTACTATTGACCTCACCCCTTTCCTAAGAGGTCTGTAGGGGGCATGCATAAGCTCACCAACGTGCCTACCATCCCTGTCCTATTGTTTCTTTTTATTTTTCATATATGTATTCATTTCATCTACTCATAACTATGTCTATATTTATACTTGTAATCTTATAATTGCTTTACTAAATAATAAATAAATGAGTAAATGAATAAATGAATATATGAATAAATGAATAAATGAATAAATGAATAAATGAATAAATACCTTGGGCAACTGCATGGGCCGAATCCCTGCAGCTCTTTATCAGTTTCATCCCTCTTGGGTTGAGATGTGTAACATCCCTCCCTTTTAGAATAGAATAGAATAGAATAGAATAGAATAGAATAGAACAGAATAGAACAGAATAGAACAGAATAGAATAGAATACTTTATTGGCCAAATGTGATTGGACACATAAGGAATTTGTCTTGGTGTAAATACTCTCAGTATACATAAAGAAAAGATATATTCATTAAGAATCAAGAATCATAACATACAATGCTTAATGATAGTCATAGGGTACAATCAACAATCAAATCATACTAGGAAACAGTCAATATAAATCGTAAGGATACAAGCGACAAAGTTACAGTCCTACAGTCACAAGTGGGAGGGGATGGATGACAAGGTGAAATAGAAAGATTAACAGAAATAGTAGTGCATACTTTGTAAATAGTTGGACAGTGTTGAGGGAATTATTTGTTTAGTAGAGTGATGGCTTTCAGGAAAAAAATATTCTTGTGTCTAGTTGATCTGGTGTGCAGTGCTCTATAGCGTTGTTTTGAGGGAAGGAGTTGAAACAGTTTATGTCCGGGATGTGAGGGGTCTGTAAATATTGTCACAGCCCTCTTTTTGACTTGTGCAGTATACAGGTCCTCGATTGAAGGCAAGTGGGTAGTACTTGTTTTTTTCTGCAGTCCTAATTATCCTCTGAAATCTGTGTCTGTCCTGTTTGGTTGTAGAACAAAACCAGACAGTTATAGAGGTGCAGATGACAGACTCAATAATTCAATAGAATTGTATCAGCAGCTCCTTGAGCTGTTTGAGCTTTCTGAGTCGATGCAGAAAGAATATTCTTTGTTGTGCTTTTTTGATGACGTTTTTGATGTTAGGTGTCCATTTTAGGCCATGTGATATAGTAGAACTTAGAAATGTGAAGGTCTCTACTGTTGATACTGTGTTGTCTAGTATTGTAAGAGGTGGTAGTATGGGAGGGTTTCTTCTAAAGTCTACCACCATTTCTACGGTTTTGAGTGTGTTCAAAAGGATTATGGGGCCTTGTTTTAAAGACAGGAATGCTTTCTTTGGGCTTGACAGGATTATATAAAGTATGGAACTGGATCTAGTCCCTGTCATATTTACAAGGTCAGAAAACAAGTCCTAGAAGTAAGCTCCTACCCAAAAATCTACCTTTGCAAAATATCCTTATGAAATTTTGCTACCTGTTTTTCAACTCCCTAGTGTGTGCTGATGTTTGGACCTTGTTTCTAATAATCATTATGAACCGAACTATCATTTAGTAGTTTCCAAATCCTTTATACATGTGTGGGTGTTGTGTATATGCGTATTCCAACAATACATTTTTTTCTTAGTTTATCCTTCATCATAGAAGTACAGCTTCTTAACTACAGTTTTTACCTTTATGTCACCTTTAATGGCCTCTTAGAATGTTGAAGGTCTAAAGTGTCCATTAAAAATGGTTTCTAGTAAATGGGCAGAAATAAAAAGTAATCTTTCTCAACAAGTCTACCTTTCTTCTACAGGAGATGGATTTTCAAATCAGGAGATGGTTCAGCATATTAAATGGTAACTCTAAGTTTTTTCAAAGGTAGTTTATTTACTTTCTAAATTCCTGGTGAGATTTCTAATGAGCAATTCAGAAGAATTTTTAAAAAATCTTTGTAGATTATAATTTGCAATTAAAAGGTAGTACTGATTAATTACTACAGTTCCACTGAAGGTCACCCAGATATTTTACCAATATGTTTTATATTTTTGTTCTGGCTATTTCTCTTATAATTATATTTAGAGCTTTTAGTGGACCGTAGTAGAGTTTCAAATAAAGTGTAATCTAATAATTGCTACAAATCTATTTACTAGAATTTATTAGGTGAGAGTATAGTTATGTTTTAATCTTTCCCAATATGGATTTTTTTTTCTATTTCTCAAAACTCCTGACCTAATTCTTATTTTTTTCAGTCTTCAGCTAATCAAGTGGTCTTCCATAATACACATTCAATTGCAATTTTTGAACGTGCTCCAATTATACCATGATTTTTTTAAAAAGAAACCATATGTTAATATTCAAAGTTTACATTTAAACACACCAGTCATTGTTTAAAAGAATGATGAATCTCATTTAAAAAAAAAATGAATACAAGTTCATTGAATATAGAGATATTTTGGGGGGTTTTATAAGGCATATATTTGAGATCAGTTTATTGTTTATGCTGCTTGGAAAAAGAACAAACAGAAGTTGGAATGTGAAAAGTTGAAAACTAAGGTTAAAATTTCTGGCAGCTCCTAAGTTAAGAAGGAATTTTGTTCCCTAACTCGATCTTTAATCTGAATTTATCAGATTATTTTATTTTCAGATTAATTTATTAATCTGAAGTGTTAATATCACTTTATGATATTATTCCAAGACCACACTTGGAATATTGCATCCAGTTTCAATCATCACAATATAAAAAAGATTTGTGACTCTAGAAAGAATAGAGAAGAGCAACAAAGATGATTAGGAGACTATGAAGAATGGTTGCAGGGTACGTCTAGTTTAATGAAAAGAAGGACTAGAGGTGATATGATAGCAGTTTTCTTAATATCTAAGGGGCTGCCACAAAGAAGAGGGAGTCAACTTGGAGGCAGGACAAGAAGAAATGGATGGAAACTAATTAAGGAGAGAAACAACCTAGAACTAAGGAAAATTTTCCTAATAGTGAGAACAATTAACCAGTGGAATACTTTGTCTCAGAAATTGTAAGTGCTCTAACACTGGAGGTTTTTAAGAAATGATATAGAAATGATATAGGATCTCCTGCTTTAGCTGGGGGTTGAACAAAAGACTTCCAATGTCCTTTCCAAGTATGTTATTCTGTTATTCTGTTAACTGAAATGAGATCTTGTATTTTCAGACAGACTGCATATTACCATAAATGGTGGATGGTGTCATCCTTCCATGAGCCAATGAAGTGCTGAAGTTGTGCAGTGATTTCAGAAACCACTGAAACTGCTGAAAACAGCCTGTATATTAAAACATATGGCTCCAGAATTTCTTGAAACCATTGCAGAACTTCAGCACTTTGTCGGCTCAAGGAAAGGTGATGCTATCCACTGTTTTTTTTTCTACGTTGGGCACTGATTAAATACTTTTTCATGTGTGGTGGGAATGGCTTGGTGGTCGTGGCTTGGTGGTCATGTGACTGGGTGGACATGGCTTGGTGATCATGTTATTGACTGGGTGAGGCCAACTCAATATCACTCACATCAAGGCATGCATCTCTTTGCCTGCCTTCTCATGATTGTGAGGATGCTGCAACAGTCATAAGTGTGAAAAATGGTCATAGGTCACTTTGTTCAGTGCCACTGTAACTTTGAATGGTCACTCCACACAAGCAAAGTGCCAGCAAGGAGGGGAAGAAAACTCCACAGAAGTTCCAGAGACAGGAAATCTAGTCCTGCCAAGAATGTAATAAGGGTTAACGAAGAGGCAGTTTCTGTAAGCAACAGCAGAATGTTTCCTTCCTGCCTTCCTTACAGGATTAGGCCAGTAATTTCTTCTAACAACCGGTTCTCTAAACTGCTTAGAATGTTAACAACTGGTTCTAGTGAATAGGTGTGAACTGGTAGAATCCCACTGATTGCATATGTTTGCACAACACAGTTTTTTACAACACAGTACACCACAGGGTTGCGTGTTGAGTCCCTTACTCTGTACTCTTTGTGCATGACTGCATTCCCACTCAGGTTAGTAATACTATTCCTAAATTTGCAGATGATACAACAGTGGTGGGACTTATCTTGGGGGAGAGGAATGAGTCTGCCTACCAAGATGAGATAGACCGATTGCTTTCATGGTGTGGAGACAACAACTTGGTCCTCAACACCAATAAGACCAAGGAGCTTATTGTGGATTATATAAGGAACACATCAGACATCCAGCCCTTGCTTATGAATGGAGACCGAGTGGAACAAGTGGCCAGTTTTAAGTTTCTGGGTGTTACCCTAAAAGAGGACCTGACTTGGGGTGCCCACATTGCAGCCCTGGTCAAAAGGGCCCAGCAGAAATTATACTACCTGAGGCTTCTCAGAAAACAACAATTGAATGAGAAACTGCTCATGACCTTCTACCGCTGCACCATAGAGAGCATTTTAACATACTGCACCTCTGTATGATTTGTCAATTGTACGGTGGCAGATAGGAAAGCACTCCAGAGGGTTAATGGCATTGCCCAGAAGATCATTGGTTGCCCTCTCCCCTCTTTGGAAGAGCTTTATAACTCTCACTGCCTTAAGAAAATTCAAAACATTCTCAAAGATCCATCTCATCCTAGGAACCCTTTTTTTTGAACTATGACCATCTGGCAGATGGTACAGAATAATAAAAACAAGGACAAATAGGCTAAAAAACAATTTCTATCCCAGGGAAGTAGCTCTTTTGAATTCTGTCATATAGTGCAGTGTTGGTGAAGTGTTGGGGGTTTCCGGTTCATTATGTGAAGGGTGAAGGATGTGTGTTTGTGTTTATTTTCATGGTCATGATGTGCACTGAAGATGGTGTTTGATTTTGTTGTACGAGGTGCAATGACAATAAAGTAAACTAAACAGACCAAGCTATTCTGAATGATTAATTGGAAAGCAAGCATGACTGTATGTCATTTTAGTGCATTCTATAGCTGATTTAACAATGGCTGGTGGCTTTCCTAGAATTAAACACTGTGTTGAAATGGAAACCATCATTTCCAGCGAGCACTAGTTGGAAATAGAAGACAACAATTAACCATAGCTAATTAATTTGTAAACAGCTCCTTTGCTGATCTCTATGCTGGAGAAGACGATCATGGCATATTAGGAATGCTTACTTTTGTTTAGCAAGTGTTCTAATTTAGGACTGGCCTCCCCAGAGCTACTTGACCAGTTTTTAGAGTTTTGACAGCTTTAGATCAGGGGTCTAAATCCCACCCCTGCCTGTGTGTGAGAGAGAGAGGGAGAGAGGAAGGTTGGATCATCTCTCTCTCTCTCTCTCTCTCTCTCTCTCTCTCTCTCTCTCTCTCCCTCCCTCCCTCCCTCCCTCCCTCCCTCCCTCTCCCTCTCTCTCTTCTCTCTCTCTCCCCCCCCTCTCTCTCCCTCTGCCTCCCACCCTCCTTCCCTCTCAGACTAGTTTTGCTCTACTTCAGTGGTTCCCAAAGTGGGCGGTACTGCACCCTGGGGGACAGTGGCATGCCTTGGGGGCGCTGAGAGGCAAAGGGGCTGGCAGGGGGGCACTAAGAGGCGGCAGGGGGGCATTCGAGGCACCAGCCCTGAAGGTTCACTCATTGACTGTAGCACCGCTCCAGAGCCGGCGCCTCCAATGTGGAAGTGGTGGCATGTTACATGCTGCCACGGTCACATTTGATGCACCACCTGCCATCTCTTAATGCCCTTCTGCTGGCCCTCTTGGGGATGTTAAGAATTGGCAGGGGGGCTTTTGAGGCGCCGGCCCTACAGGTTCACCTATTGACTGTAGCACCACTCCAGAGCTGGTGCCTCCAATGCAGAAGCAGTGGCACGTTATGTGCCGCTGCGGCAGCATTCAATGCACCATCCCCCAGCTACCTCTTAGTGTCCCCAAGGGGGCTGGCAGAAGGGTGCTAAGAGGTGGCGGGGGGCGTTTGAGGTGCCAGATGGCCCTGCAAGTTCACCCATTGAGGCGCTGCCTCTGGAGTGGTGCTACAGTCAATGGGTGAACCTGTAGAGCCGGCGCCTCAAAAGCCCCCCTGCCAATTCTTAACATCCCCAAGAGGGCCAGCAGAAGGGCACTAAGAGGTGGCAGGTGGTGCATCAAACGTGGCCGTGGCAGCATGTAACATGCCACCACTTCCACATTGGAGGCGCCGGCTCTGGAGTGGTGCTAGTCAATGGGTAAAACTGCAGGGCCAGCCGGCGCCTTGAACACCTCCCCTGCTACCTCTTAGCTCCCCTCTGCCAGCCCCCTTGGGCATGCTAAGAGGTGGCAGGGCGGCCGGCAAAGGCACCGACCCTGCAGGTTCATCCACTGACTGTAGTAATGCTCCAGAACCAGTGCCTTGAATGCGACAGCATGTTGGGAAAAGCTGCTGCCACCGCTTTCCCCTTGGGGATGCTAAGAGGTGGCAGGAGGGCATTCCAGGCGCCGGCCCTGCAGGTTCACCCATTGACTCTAGCATCGCTCCAGAGCTGGTGCCTCAATGGGTGAACCTGCAGGGCCATCTGGTGCCTCAAACGTCCCCCTGACCCATCTTAGCACCCCTCTGCCAGCCCCCTTGGGGACACTAAGAGGTGGCAGGGGGACGGTGCATTGAATGCTGCCGTGGTGGCACATAACGTTCCACCGCTTCCGCATTGGAGGCACCGGCTCTGAAGCGGTGCTACAGTCAATAAATGAACCTGCAGGGCCAGCCCCTCGAATGCCCCCCTGCCACCTCTTAGTGTCCCCCTGCCAGTCCCCTTGCCTCTTAGCGCTCTCCTAAGGCATCCCACCACCCCCAGGGGGCGGTACCGCCCACTTTGGGAACCAATGATATAGGGGATCATTCTCTTGTTTGGTTCTCTTGGCATCTGCTATTTCTCTCCTGATCCTAGGTGGGGTAATGGCAGTGAGAGAATACGTTTTCTCAATTGGTGTAGGTTCGAGACAATCTGTCACCAAGCATACTGCTGATTACTTTATAATCAGAGCAGCCCCTCTGACACTCCTCTCCCTCAGACAGCCCACAGACAGCCAGTCCTCTTCCAGCCAGGAGCCAGCGAGCCTGTCCAGGCTGGCGTCTTCAGAGGGCCCCATGGCAGAGACCCCCCCCGACAGCTGCACTCCCCATGCCGGTGGACTTGGAGGATCCCCTGTCACAAATGGAGGAAGAAGCAGCAGCCACCAGAGGCCAACCCACACCCACACCCACCCCCAGCTCCACAGGATCCAGGCAGAGAGGCAGACTGGAGGGCCAGAACCACAGTGTCCTCTTGGAGATCAGGGACACAATGAAGACCAGCACAGAACTTCTCTCTCAGCTGGTCCACTTGGACAGAGGATCCTTGAGCCGCCACACCTTCATCACCTACGTGAGCCACACCCTCAGGGACCTGCCCGAGGCCCAGTACCAGGTGATGAAGGAGAAGATAACGGCATTTCTGCACAACCCTCAAGGCCCAGCTGAAGTTGCTCCTACCCAGTCCAGGTCTGCTCCTCCACCCCAGGCGATGTCACAGCCCTTCCACGGCTTTCAACAGCCTCTCACCTACCAAGGTGATGACTACCAGGACTTTCCACAGCAGAAGCAGACCTTCCCAGTCCAGGCCCAGGTTCATTGCATGCCACAGATGCCACACCTCGCCCAGCTGCAGACCGGACAGCCCCACTACACTCCTTCTTCCTCCACCCCACAGCCAAGCCCCTCAATGGACAATCTGTCATCAGTCTTGTGCCTGACATCCCAGGTACTTGATGAAGGGCCTCTCAACCTCACGGGACTGAGTCAGCTCTCTGAGACCTTCCTGAACACACCATCCCCTGTTGTACTCTCGGGGCCAAACACCCCAATGGCACCTCAGACCATCACTCAAGCCACAGCCACCTCCACAGTCCCTGCCCGCTTAACAGCTGAAACCATGGACATGCCTCAGAGTGACTGAGAATAGTGCCAGAGACTGAGTTGTTACTTGTTCACTTTATCTTTGTTTAAGACACTTTACTTGGTTCATTTTGCTTTTTTAATAAAGTCATACAGTTTACTTAAGACATTTAATAGAGGTTATCTTTGCTTGAGACACTTGGTTCATTTTTTTACCTTAGTGAAGTGTTGGTGAAAACTTTTAACAATGGTAAAGCCTTTGCATGCTTGTGGGATAGATAAGGACAGTTGTGGGATACATAAACCTCCAGTGCAAGCATAGTGGGACTGTATGGTCCACCATCCCAGCTGCCACACATATGGACCTTTTTTATCAAAAACAATTTATTCATTGATCAACATATTTCAAAATAAACAAAGCTCTTTATTAATGCCCTATTAATTGTAGGACCAATCAACATACGTGGCACAATCTCATCAGTGTTATGCGACAGGCTCAAGGAAGCATCCATTAATCATCTATCATCCTGTCTTGCCACTCCACTGCTCCAGCTGGGGAGTTGCACCAGTGTCTCAGGAGGTTGCGCTGCTTCTTCCCTTCATGTGAAGCTCTGTTGGGGCCTTGTTCATCCACAGGGTCTATCAGGTTTTGTCCTTGCCTCCATTCACCAGGCTCCATGTCACCATTGCCTTGTTGACAGTCCACAAGTCTGTTCTGCAACACTGGGTAGTGGGTGTGCATGAGATTGTGCAGGATGCAGAAAGCTTCCATGATGCTCCTCACAGGATGTGCTTCATGCTGCATGGTGGTGAGAAGTATCTGGAACCTGTTGGCCAGGATGCCAAAGGCGTTCTCCACCACCCTTCTTGCCCTGGACAGCCTGTAGTTGAAGTTCCTCTTTTCACGGGTGAGATATCTTGAACTGTATGGCTTCATGAGGTAGGTTCTGAGGGAGAAGGCATCATCACCAATGATGAAGTAGGGCACATCTTGTGTGTCATTGGGTAGGGGGGTCTGGAACTGGAAAACCCATGATGAGGTTGCGTTCCAGCCCATCCCTGAGGTCACTTGCATTGTATACCTGGCCATCTGAAGCTGACCTGTTGCCTGAAGCATCGATGTACATGAACTTGTAGTCAGCATCAACCATGGCAAAGAGGATGATGCTGAAGAAGCCCTTGTAGTTGAAATAAGTGGACCCTGACTTGGCTGGAGCTTTGCAGGCCATGTGCTTCCCATCTATGGCTGCAACGGTGTGGGGAAAGTTCTACCTCTGATGCCACTCTTCTGCAACTTTCCTCCAGCCTGTTCAGTGGTGGGGCACTTGAGGAGCTCCTCCACGTATTCTTTGATGATGGCCTGAACCACTTCTCTGACCACTTTGCTGATGGCGTTGTGTGGCACCCTCCACCCGGACTGCATGTTTCTGTATGTGATTCCAGAGGCCAGGTGGCGCAGAGTCAGTGCCACCTTCAGTCCAGGGTCCAGGTTGGCATGGAATTTGGTGCTCAACCTGGATCTCAGATGCTCTGAAAGTTTGTCAAACATGGCTGGTGGCATCCTCATGAAGTGATGGAATGCACGAGGGTCTTCATTCCTCAGCTCCACCATCAACTGGTCATACAGTCCAAACTCCATTCTTCTCACAATCCATCCTCAGACCCACACAGCTCTTGGACGTCTCCTTCTTTTCCTTCTGTATAAAAGATGAAACAGTCTGAACAGGTTTTGGTTCTGGTGATGAATGATCGCAGCTACCATACGGACTGTGTCATGATCCATGGTGGAGAACAATTGATGATGTTGAAGACCAAGACCAAGGGTGAAGAGGTCTGTACACCACGGCTGCTGGACTCATACTGAGATCCAGATGATTTCCTCCCCCTTTTTATCGAAAATATCGGAAGTCCACTAGGTGTCCTTCTACATACTCTAGACATACTGCAGACATCCTAAATATCTGAGATACATTCCAGATACAAACGTTTTGTCCATTTTGAATACGCTTGCATACGCTTACATCCTTTCTATTTCCGTGCTACTAACGCTGTGTAGACGTTCCGTGTACCTTTTGTTTACTCCCTCTTTCCGTTTTCAGCTGCAGCGGATGTGAGTTGAGGGGATGGCCAGAGGATGCAGAGAGGATACAGCGGACGTTTAACGGATGATAACGGACACAGAACGTTTGTTGCCCGTATATGTTGCAGATGTACATCGTACGCGGCGGAAAGTTCATCCGTTCAGAAAGTTTTGTGCAGCTCAAAACTTCTTGCGTGGATGAAATTGCAGTGGATGGATGCTGGAGGGATAGAGGGTATGAAACACGTATGCAGTGAGTACACAACGGATGCATAGTGTTTTCCAATGGATGGCAAGCTTTTTTTTAACGTTTTACATCCTCTTTGCATCCGTTAGTGCAGTGGGACAGAGGCAACACATGAAAAGCGGTTGGAGGATTTGGCTAGTCTAGAGAAAAGAAGGATTAGCGGGGGACATGACAGCAGTATTCCAGGATTTGTGAGGCTGTCACAAAGAGGAGATGGTGAATTTACGTTCCAAAGCACCAGAGGGCAGGACAAGAAACAAGGGAGGGAAACTAATGAAGAAGAGAAGCAACCTGGAGAAACTTCCAAACAGTGAGGACAATTAACCAGAATTGTCATATCGTATTAGTATATGCCCGGAAAAAAAAAAAACTACGATACCCAACAGCCTCAGCGAGAGTCCCGGAAATGTTCCCTTGCCGCGCGCTCCTCCACGGCGCTGAAAGAAGGAACGCGCGGGTAATTTCGAGTCCGGCGGGCGGGAGAAATAAAAGTTTGGGTAATTCTAGCTGAACGTGATGTCTTTCCCGGTGACTGAATTGCGGTGGCCCAAGCACCTTCTCCCGCTGGAAGTAAGTAGAGGCGGAAGGGAACCCGACTTCAGGCGCGGGCTGCGTTAATGGCGTGAATTAGGGCCTTAACCGGTACGGAGGGTGTCCCTGATCCTGGAAGCGAGAAAAGCGCTTGGGAATGTGTACAACACGCCTTTTCCTTCTGCGAAAGAGCTGAGGTAGAACCTCGGCGTCGCTTCCGTTAAAAAGTTTCAGAAAGAAAATTAAAAACTAATGCAAACTAATATAAAGGAAGGAAGGAAGGAAAAAGAACGAAATCAAAGGAAAAGCTAAAAGTGCAATAAAGAAAAAAATTAGAAAAGAAAAAAAAAGATATACAGAAGTGGCTTCTGATCTTCTCTGCAGTGATTATAAGTCCAGTTATAAATTTACCTCTTTCCCGAGAGTAACACTCTTTCTTGTCTAATCATCAAAACAATAACTTCATTTTGATTCTGCTTTCTGCCAAAAGAGGTTTCCAGTCAGTAATAAAAGTAAATATTCTCTTTTCTCTCATCAAAGAAATCAATTTGGCCACCTCAGCAGGTTCCAACATCTTCACTAACTATTCCCTCCTGGATGTATTGCTGAATTAGTGTCTTCTCCGAAAGTCTGGCAGGCTTTTATTTTCAGTGAATAATGATTGGAAAAGGCAAAAATCTTCCAATTTGCTCCTGAGTTGTGGTATCTTCTTAAACAAATATTGCTTAAAAATATTCTGGAAGTGGTTGGCTTTGCATTTTTCCAGACTAGACTAGAGTTAGTAGTATTACCAACCTCCCCTCCCATGATCTCATCTCAAGTGCTGAACACTCACAACAGTAATTTTTGGCATCTCAGCTTTTTAGTTCTGCTAGTACTCCTTAGTAAAATATTAACTGTAGTCACATAATGTGATTTACATAAAGAAACAGCGAAGAGTTGTGGGGGTGAGACACCATAACATGTAAATGAAACCCGTATCAAGTCAAAACAGAAGCAGCAAATGTTTAAAATATAAAAGGAGGATTTATTAGGCATCAAAGCAAGAAGAATTAAAACCCCAAATACAAACATTTAATTTGTTACATCAATGCCATAACAAAATGAAAGAAACATGATTGCATCTGCAGCCTGAAAGTAGTCTTGCAATTTGAATAGATTATGAAATTTATTTTTGTGTCACATGGTTACCCTGTTCAAGAAATCTGCATAGCTGCTGAGTTTTTTTATTCCATTCTGGATCTCTATTCTCCCTACTTTTTTATTGAAGTATTTTGGAAGGATGGTTGCCTTCAGGTGTTATTTCAAAATATTTTGTACTTTTGCAGCTGTCTGGAGATCCAATTTGTCTTTTGACACTTCCTTTTTGTATGTGGATGAATTGTGGTTGCTATTAGTACATTTTGTGATTGATACATAAAATTCTAGCAACTATGGAGGAATGTTGAAGGGAGTATTAATAGCCATGCAATCTAATAATGCTAAATATGTAATAAAATTATTAGCATTATTAGATTGCATGGCTATTAATCTGATTTGCTCATCTTCATGATGTCTTTGTAGCATTTACTGACAGGGTTCAGAAAGCCTTCTGTCTGAAACCTTGGAGTGTGGCTTACAGTCATTGTAGATAGTCTTGTGATCTAATTGGGTCAAGCTGTATTGGACAATACATTTCCTTCCCTGTTACATTTGCAGTTAGACCTCTGACATAATATAACTTTTTAAGGCAGTTGGTTCATATCTTTTGCATACAGATAGAGGTGGGAACAGCTTTTAGAGCATTTGTGCAAGCTTTGCAAAAAATATGGCATATGAATAGTTCAAAGAGAAGTGTTTTGTTCATACTCTTGAACATTTTTTTCAAATGCTTTGCGCTGCTCTGTTGGACATAGAAGTTTGCATACTATTACAAGTGAATCCATTAAATGAGTTAAAATACATATTTCTGATGTTTTAAATAATTTTTCCTTTAACCACATATAAAACTGCAATTGGCACCATTTTTAATGATTCAGGGGGTGGATCATGTTTTTAGAGTATTAGGGGCACAGCTTGTGTATTTGTGTAGTAGACAACTGATACTATAAAGCAGCTTCTCATTCTCCCAAATCCTTGTCAAAACACACTATAGACTAAGCAATGCCATTTTCCCACAGTTAATTATTTGTGCTCCTTATTAGAGGTGATTGGTGTCAGATGCCATGTGGGAAAAATGTGATATATCTGTCTGGAATTCTGTAGTTCTAAAATGCAAGCTACTTTCAATTTAAGAAACAATGCCATGCTTCTGAATAACAACATTCTTGAAATATTAGTTGATGTTTGATCAAATAAGAGTCACTGGTCTGACATGGACGGTTATACAAATAGAATAAATAAATAGTTGTTTAGCTGACAGGTCATTTAATTATGTTTGTTTGGCTGATTGTGTCAGTTCTAGGTTTAGCATATTGACCCTATGCAGGTTGCTTCCAACATGCAAGACGAAATGAAAGACACTGATTACACTTCCATTTCTATCTCTGAGGCGGCGTGGCCTGCTGGGCTTAATATCCTTGTGCACACATAAGAGTAGGTAAAGGCTCTTGGATGGTTGAGAAGTCCAATCTCATTAAAGACCTTCCCACTATATCTTCTAAAACTGTTGGTGTTAGAGATAAGCATACTTAGATTCATAATGACAATGAGATGAAAATATCTGCAAAGAGATTCATTTTATTGCTAAGAGTATCAGTTTGAATGTCATAATTAAATGTTAAATTTAGATACTCTTGAGAACCTTTACACTGCAACAACTTCATACTTTAGAAGTCTGGGACTGAGAAAATTGATGGTATCTGCATATAGTGACTCTGAATTAGTTCAAAATCTATTAGATCAGCTATAAGATTTCATAATCTCATTTTTAAAATTTTGGAGTATTGCAAAAGTCTGGAAGAGATTGGACTCAGGGTGTGGAGAGATTTGGTTTGATCACACTGAGCTCACAGGGTCAGCATCAAGGCAACCTGAGATCTCGGAGTGGGAAGAAGAAATGGAGCTGGCAGAGAGAGACAGAGGCAGAGGTAGATCCTGGGCCATCCATCAGCCCTCAGATGGAGAATCAACAGCCCCTAGCTCTGGAGGTGGCTGATGAGGAAAAGGAGGAACAGCTGAGTCTAGTGTCTAACACCTGGATGCGCAGAAAGCAGAGGAGAGGAGAAGCAGTGGAAGTCTGTGGGCAGATCCTTGGGAAGGAAGAGCCACTGCTGCTAGCGAAGCCCCACCCTAGCTCTGGGAATAAAAGGCAGGGAGTGGAGATTAATAGAAGTTGCAGACAACTATTCATCTTGCAGCCGGCCGGACTTGTTCACGTGTGGTGAGAGAGAAAGTTTTTGCTGGGGCTGCCAGTATTCTTACTAAAGGAATCTTTAACTTGGAAGGGTTTGTCATGTTTAGGGAGCTGGATCAAAAGAGGTTCTTAATCTTTTCTTCACCATGGACCCTTTTTAAATAGCTTTTCTGGTCAGGGACCGCCAAGACTTGTGATTTAAATCATAACATTTCTCTGAGCTTTTGCGGACTCCCTGTGATGACTTTTTCCCCCCCCCCCCCCCCCCCGAGATCTGTGGACCACAGGCTGACAACCTCTGGATTAGAAGAAGAAAATTAAGCCATTAAAAATAAGTTCTCCCTGTTATTGGTATGATTTCAGGTTGCAAATGGAATTTCTAGGGTGCTGGTATAAAGAAGTAAAATAACCATGTTGTTTTTTTCATTCTTAGCTGTGCATTTAATTCCTTGGACATGTTCATAAATGAATTTAAATAGTTCACGTATAATCTTAAGCAGCATAATGCTCTATCGATATTATTAAATCACATTCCCCTACTCCCAGTGTTGACTGTAATCATTGGGAAATGGGTAGAAGTAGAACAAGTTTTTTACGCTGTGACCTTCTTACAGAAAAGAATAGGAATTACATTTAGTTTGTTATTTTTTTTCCAGAAAGTGCTTTTGCAAAATGACTTTTCAGCTTACTCTGTATTTAAATACTGTAATTTTTAAAATGTATTTCAGGAAGTTGATAACTTGTTGCGTTGTGGGATATGCTTTGATTACTTCAACACTGCGATGATAATTCCACAGTGTTCACATAATTGTAAGTACAGAAATGGTTTCCTTCCTCCTCCCTTTTTTTTTTTTTTATAATTATGCATTTGGTGTCTCATTATTTGCTATGATGAATGCCTGGCTTTTAACTGTTGAATTATTTTAGTATTTATTTTAAACTGTTTTTTCAGCTTTCTTTATTCTGTTCTTAAATTTTGATAGCCATCTTAGGTATTCATAAGAACAGAAAGGCACAATGGATCTTGAATTATACCCAGAAGCTTATAGGGAACCAGTGTTCAGTGCCCAGATTGTCTTGATGAACTTTTTCCTTGGAACTGAATGATTACGAGCAATCATGTTTGATGGTATCAACATTCTGATATTGTGTTACACTAGCTCACCAGATGGGAGTCCTCCCTCTCCTCCAGCATTTTCATGGGAATGTTGAATAGAATGGAAACAGCATGGAAATGGAACCAGAGTAAAACATTCCAGCCAATGACAATTCAGAAGTTTACCATAGTTGGGGATATGTTGGGTTCCCCAACTCAGTTTACCATAGTTGGGGATATGTTGGGTTCCCCAACTCAGTTTACCATAGTTGGGGATATGTTGGGTTCCCCAACTCAGTTGTACTATTAATTCCTCAGAGAGTTCATATAGTAAAGCATTTTGTAAATGTGAGTTAGAGCGTAAAGTGGGTCATATCAAAGAAAAGTCAATCAATATTTGTGGATACCAAATATTTGAGGTACCACAGATAAAATCAGTAAGATACTACACAGGCATCACATCAAGACTGCCTTCAAAACAGACAAAAAAATAGCAGCCATCCTGAGGAACCCCAAAGACAAAATTGACCTGGAAAACCAAGGCATATACGAAATTCCCTGTACATCATGCCCGGCCACATACATTGGACAGACCAATAGAAGAATAAGTACCCGCCTAGATGAACACAAAAATGCAGTAAAAAAGCTGGAACACACCTCCTCACTAGTCCAACACATGAAAACCACAGGTCACAACATCAACTTCAATGGCACTAAAACCCTGGCCACTATAGAAAACCCCAGCCACAGAATCATCAGAGAAGCCATAGAGATTGGCAATAAGTACTTTATTGAGGCAACAGTTTTTGATTCAGATCGGACTCTGGGCGTGCCAACCACCTTGTACACAGATTATATTCAATTACTGTTACTCTAATTTTAATCAAAATGGCAGATAGTAGCACCTCTCAGGCACCTTGCTTGAAGATAAAAGCCAAATCAAAACACAGTGGAAATTCTAAAGTCTCAGAAAGGGACGCCTTAAGGCGCCATGAGGCCTTACAAAAGCAAATATACAGGCATTCTTGAGAGGTCCACGCTGTATCTCAGGGTGCCCCCTCTTCCAGTCTGTCAGTTTTTTCACACCCTCCTCCTCCTCTAGATCTCTCCCTTTCATCCAGGTGCAGCTTAACTCCACAAGGACAACAGGCTCAAGTGTCTGGAACACCAACCAGATGGACCCCTGAAGCCACATTCACTCCGACAGCCGCTGGTCTTCGTCAGGGTGACAGCTTCATTGAGGAGGTTCCAGAAAGGATGAAAGCCTGGATGGAGATGGCTATTCGCCAAGGGATTGCAGCAGGGTTTCAACACGCGGTAATGTCCAGACCTTACCCTATAGATACTGACCAAGAGCCTCAACCTCTGAGGTCACTGACCAGGTCGGAACAACACCAGTCCCAGGTACATTTAAAGGGGGAGACCCCTCTTCAAGGGCCGGAGGAGGAGGAGGAGGAAGTAGATCACATCTTTCAAATGGCTGAGTCTGAAGTGGGATCAATTCACGATAGCGAGCCCCTGTCAGAGGCAGACCCATTAGAAGGGGAAATGTCTGAGGATGAAGGTCTTATTCCTGACCATCTTGCTTTTATAGGCTTATTTAGGCCACAGCTTTTCAAATCTCCCTTGTTTAAGGCAAAGAATATTGCAGGCCTAAACAAGCCAAAACCTTCTGACACACCTGACCCTTCAGGGGAAGGACCAGAGGACATGATCTTCAACCAACCGATAGTTGAAGCAGAGGTAATTCCAGTCCCACCCATATTTCGGACCTGGTGCAGAAGCAGTGGGCTTCTGCAGCAGTATACACCTCCCCAACTGGACAGGATAGGAAATGCTTCAACTTGGACCCTGATTTTGCAAAATTCCTGGGGACTCCTGAGGTAGATGAGCCTATAGTGGATTTAGTGTCCCCCTCTATTCCCAGTGAGGCATTGGAGGCCTTAAAGCCGGAGGAAAAACAGGTCGAGCTAGCCCTACGCAGAGCTCATCAGTCTGATGCGTGGGCTATCTGATCCGCCTCCTTCTTCACGCGGTCATCTCTTAGATGGCTTCGTCTTTTGAAACAACATGTTCCTTTTTCTAACATCAGGGCGCCAAACTTACGGCAGCTGCTGAATTCTCTGCTGATGCTACCTATCATGCAGTCAAATTTTCAGCAAGGGCCATTACCTCGCATGTTACAGCGTGTCGCTTGCTATGGTTAAGACACTGGCAAGCCGACTTCAAACACAAATCCAAGCTGGCATCATCCCTCATTGCAGTAGATAGATTGCTTGGCCCTTCCCTGGATCCGCTACTAATTGAAACATGCAACAAGAAGAAAATTGTCCCTTCCCCTTTTTCGGAAGTCAGATTCTAGAAGCCCCCAGTCCTTTCAGAGGGGATCTTTTTCGATCTTTCTATCCGGGATCCTTCTCTTCCAGATACCAGAGACCTCCAGCAGTTAGACCAGGACAACAACCAGATAGTTCCGTCTCAGTGGACAGAGGTAGAGGGGATGGTCAATCCAAAATATCCTTTCGGGGAGCTGAGAGCAGGACCTTCCGGTGACCAAGATAACTCCCAGGACTCAATTCCCATTGGCGGACGCCTTAAGTTATTCGCTGACCAATGGGACTCCTCTACCTCTGACACCTGGGTCAGGGATACAGTTAGATTTGGCCTCGTGCTGGAGGTTAGATCCAATTCTCCAGATCCCTTCATGTCATATCCTCCTTCCAGAGACCCGGTCAAGTGTAATCTCATGATTCCACTGTCCAACATATACTCGATATACGAGCCATCCAACCAGTAGTGACCAATCAACGAGGACAAAGTTTTTATTCACATCTTTTCGTTGTGCAAAAAAAAAAAAAAATATTCGGGGGGGGTGGAGAGCGATATTAGATTTGAAACGTCTCCACTGTTTCTTAGTATATCACAAATTTAAAATGCATAGCCTTTCATTAATATTACTGGTTATCAGGAAAGGGGACGTGCCCAAATATTGACAGAGGCATACTTGCACATTGATATTTGGCCCTTCCATTATAAATTTCTGAGATTCTGCTACAATAACCACCATTTTGAATTTGTGGCCCTTCCATTTGGATTAGCCTCCTCCCCCAGGACCTTCACCAAGGTCCTCGCGGTGATAGCGGCCCACCTCAGGAACATCCCGGTACGCCTTCAGCATTATCTTGATGATATTTTGATTTTATCTCTTTCCGCTCATCAGGCAGTCATAGACACACAGAACACATTACTATCCCTACTAGAGCATGGCTTCTTAATAAATTGGAAGAAGAGTCAATTAACTCCATCGACTCGAATAATCCATTTCGGGGCGATCATCGTGAAAGGCAAGGTTTATCTGTCACCAGATAGACTAAATAGCATTCAAAAATTGGTTGAGATCAGGTTGCTTAAGAAGGTGTCCTTAATGGACCTCTCAAAATTGTTAGGCAAAATGATCCTCATATATTTCTATTATTCCTTGGGGCTGCCTTCACACTAGATCCCTCCAGTGGTTCCTGCCACCGTACCAGCGATCCGGCCAAAGCAACTCCAAACACACAGTCAGGGTCCTGCCCAAGGTTCTCAAATCTCTCCTCTGGTGGTCCAAACCGATTATCAACAGAGGCTGTCTCTTCAAGGAGCCACAAAGGCTCACCATCACCACAGATGCCAGTCTGTTTGGATGAGGAGCTCACGTTCAGTCGCTCTCAACCCAAGGCAGATGGTCTGACATAGTACAGTCGTGCAGCATAAACTGGCTGGAATTTCGCACAATACACCTGGCCCTTCGCAACTTCTTCCCCCAGGTGACGTGGTCAGCACATACTGATACTGACAGACAATGTAACAGTCAAAGCTCACATAAACAAGCAGGGGAGCACACAATCGAAGCAGCTAATGCGGGAAGAAGAGCGCCTGTGCCGCTGGGCAGAGAACATACTTTCCATCAAGACAGAACACATTTAGGGTCTGTCAAATGCACAGGCAGACTGGCTAAGCAGGGGCACCATAGATCAATCGGAGTGGCGCTTCCACCCATCCCTGTTTCAAGAAGTGGCACGGACATTTGGTCAGCCAGTGGTAGACCTATTTGCTTCCTCTCAACACTCAACGCTCCCGAGATTTTTTCAAGGTACCCATCTCAAGGGCCGGAGAATTTCAACTCGCTCCGTTGTAGTTGGCCCCGGGTCTCCTGTATGTATTCCCTCCACTTCTGCTGGTTCCCAAGGTCATTCAGAAGTTACTAGACAAGAGAGCAGAATTACTTCTAGTAGCAACCTACTGGCCAGATGGCCATGGTTCGCAGACCTCCACAGTCTCTTGGTAGCTCCCCCCTGGAGAATTCCGTCACACAGAATCTCATTAACTCAGGGGCCCCTTCAACATCCAGACTCTCAATGGTTACAACTGACCGTCTGGAGGTTGAGCTGAGTGGTTTGAAGGGCAGAAAGCTCTCCAATAGGGTTATCGACACTATCCTAGCCGCCAGACGCCTCTCAACAATTCACATTTACAACGCCACATGGTCCACCTTCTGCAAAAGGGTGTAGTAAGTTTCAAATTGATCCTGCCTCTCCCTCTGTCGCTCAGACTCTAGAGTTTTTACAGGAGGGACTTGATAAGGGGTTGTCACTTAATACATTAAAAAAAGCAGGTGGCGGCCTTGGCATCAGTTCTCACTTGCGAGGGCCTCAGTTCTCTTTCATATCATCCATACATAAGGTTTTTCCCTCGAGGAGCCTCCAATTTACGCCCTCTAGCAGTGCACCATTATCCCATCTGGGACCTTGTAGCTCTGACTAAGGGACCTTTTGAACCTTTGAAAACGTCAAGTCTCCACTTCTGATGTACAAAGTACGTAGCGATCACTTTCGCGCGTTGTCTTTCGGAAATTGCAACTGTGTCCATCAGACAAGATCTCTGCATTTTCATGCTGATCGAGTGGTTCTTCGCCCCAATCTCATATTTATGCCCAAGGTCAATTCGCCTTTCATAGAGCACAAGAGCTTATTCTTCCAAATTTTTGCCCCAGTCCATCACAGGGGATGGAAAGACAATGGCATAAGTTTGATGTGAGGTGTACACTGCAAATCTATATCAAGCGTACAGTGGTTTTTAGGAAATTGGAGGCTTTATTTGTGTTCTTTCAGCCCAATACTCAAGGTTGCATAGGTCTCACCATCTATGATAGGCCGTTGGATACAGGCGGCAACAGCAAAAACATATCAGACCCAATCTCTGCAGGTGCCTAAGGGCATAACAGCTCATTCAACAAGGAGTGCAGCAACTTCGGCAGCATGGGTCACACAAGCATCAATAACTGAAACCTGTTGGGCTGCAGCTTGGGCTTCCCCATCGCCCTTCATTAGACACTACAAAATTGATGTGTTTGCTTCTGCTGAGGCTTCCTTTGGCAGAAGAGTTCTGCAATGGGTCCACAGAGACCAGGAGGTGATTCCAGACCAAACGGAGTCCCTCTCATAGGACAGGCTAAGCTTTGGTATGTTCCACTACTGAATGCTCTGAACAGCTCATAGGAGAAAGGGTGTTGGTACTTACCTGATACGCCTGTTCTCTTTGAGCTGTGAAGAGCATCCAGCCCCACCCTTTTTTTTTCCCGTCTGGTGGGGTCCTGTTTCGGCCAATGAACTTTTTTGTATGTGAGGATGAGAGCGCTTTTTTCTCTCGTCTTCGCCAAAACTGGGGAACTCTGAGGAGTCACGTGGTGGAGGAGGAGTGTTCCACAAATCAAGCTCAGCCTGTGAATGCAGAGACTAAGCACCTCCCACTACTGGATGCTCTTCACAGCTCAAAGAGAACGGGCGTATCAGGTAAGTACCAACGCCCTTTTTCTAAAGCCAAGTCAATGATCTGGTTGGCATCTTCCTTTCTCTCTTTCCATGTAGGGATCTATTCTATGTTGAATAATTCTAAATATTATTTTGCTAACATATGAAATAAAGGATGTTGTGTTGTAGCTTGCACAATCAGTTAGGTTTCCTTTCTTTGGTATAGATATGTAGATTGACCTGTTCCAATCTACTGGCTACTGAATTGTTTTCCACATTTGCTGCTCCAGCTCAGTTAAAAACTTTACTTATTCTTACTTATTCTTTATTATTACTTATTACTTATTATTATTTACTTATTATTACTTATTCTTCTGTTCCTTGCCAAACTTCCATTGATACTCTATTAATTATATGGGCTTCAATTTGGTAATGACTAGCTCTAGTTGATTTAAATTCATCTTCTAGCATTAGATTCTTGTAAGTAAGAAATATATTTCGAAGTATCTTGGATATTGACTCCTTTGCTATATAAAATTTCAGTGTGTGCTTTCTTTGATCATTGAATCAGTTGCTATCTGTCAATTGCTTTAAATTAATAATTGTCCATCTCCTTTAGCATAGCAATTGAAGGCTGAAACTTCCCTCTGAATTCTGAAATCTTTTGGAATAGTTTCCTTGTTTTTCCATGTCTGTTTTCCTCGTTGATGTCTTTTTGGATGTTGTATAACATCTTGTCTCTTCTAATAGCTTCTGAAATTCTTTCCTGCGATGCTATTTGCAACTTCATATTTTCTTTTCCTGCATGGCAATATCAGCTACTAGATGTCCCAAATGCTTTAATCTAGCCATGTTATAAACACCATTAATACGGAGGGATCCACACCTCTTTCTATGTAGCATATTGAGAACTGTCTGGCCTAAGGGATCCATTATCCATCACTATATCATCAGTCATTTTATATTTTCTATCCATTTGGTTTTCTTGGTGAGACTACTATTGCCTTCTGTGTAGTATGAACCTTTGCCATTGTCAGTGATTATCTGTCTCCAGCATCTTCCTGTATTGCTTGTCCCGAAAAGACGTGCTTGCTTGCTTTAGTTACATACTGGGTATGCAAGTAGTTCTTGACTTATAACCATAATGGAACCTACCCATTATGGTTGTCAATCCTGACAGTTGTAAAGTGGTTCATCGTGAGATTGGACCCAGTTTTATAATCTCTTTTGTAGTAATCATTAAGTGAACATCAGCCTTGTAAAGAAAATGCAGTGGTTGTTAAGCAAACTCATTGTTTTTAAGCCAAACACCATAAATGTGGGTCAGGTGTCAAGTGCCCAAGATGTGGTCACATGACCATAAAAGGTATAATTGTTGGAACTTCAAAACCAGGTCTTAACTATCTTTTAGGGAAGGGGTCTCTTGTAATTTCAGATGGTCGCCAAGCGATCTTTCATAAGTGGATGGTTGTCTGTACACTTAGCATAAGTTCTCAACATTATTTGCTCATCCTTCTTAGAAATCATGATGTGGAAACATAGTAGGAGTTTCAGGAGAATAATGGAGATTGTGTTTAAATTTCTAGTCTGCTTGAAGGAGAAGAGTAGGCAGACCTGGGAGAGTGGGGGAGGAGTGAAATGCATCATCACAATCATTTAGATTTGTGCATTCTCACAAGCACTCTTAAGTCCAACCTCTCCTGAGTTTCATTGATCCTTATCTGGCACTAATTTAGGATTGAACTTTAGTTGACCAGATTCTTGTGAATAGGCTTGAATAAATCTTCTATGCTGCAACCTTCTGTAATCTCTTGATTTTTTGTGCCTGATGGTATTTCAGTATAACATAACTCACACAATTTGATAACTGACTGAAAAAAATAACAGTGTAGAAGAATAACTTTAAAATATATAATAAACATTAGAAGTCATTCATTTTTTTATTTATTTGATGATTTAAAATAGAAGAATTGGTTACAAAAATAATTGACACATGTGGAATCCAAATCCTACTGGAACATTCCTCTGGGCCTTGAATGAAAATATTGAAAGAACAACTCACCTGTTGATGATGAAGAGAGCATGAGCGGTTACTTTCTGCTCATGGAAAGACTTCTGAACAAAGCTTAAATAGAATGTTTATGCTAGTGAGGAATATAATTCAAATTCTTTGTACTATGTGTTTTGTGCATTTACAGCAATTATATCTACTAAGAGAAAAACAATGAAATTAATGGATTTTCAAAGGCAATAGGCATACTGCCTCATTATTATGTGTTGAATTGTGACCTAAATGCTAATTACTTTTTGTAAAATAGTTTTACAAAATTATTTACCAAAATAATGTTTCTCTTGACAGATGAAATACATGTTATGCTGATTGGTTGATAATGATAAATATTGATTATTTGTACCTTTAATACTACATTTTTAAACCCATGACTCGTTATCTGATTTTAAAAAATGGCAAATTTTAGAGACATGGACTTTCTACATGGTATTTTATTTTGTTTTTTGTTTCATACAGAAAACTCTGCTTTGGTTTGATGTACTTTCACTAGGGATATTCAGCTCTGAAAAGATTAAGATTTTCAGCTCTGAAAAGATTAAGATTTAAGCCATCCTAGGTGTATTGGTCTGAAAACTCAAAAATTATATGGTTAACTTGTTGCATAAGCACTAGTCCTTCAGATCTGGACTGCAAAACTCAGAACTTCTAAATCGCAGCAGAAAGTTAGAATTTTCTGTATAAAGGATGATAGTAACATGGTGGGTTTGATTTAAATCAACTCAATTTAAATCATAATTGTTAAATAGCAACTGTCATCTCTGTCCCACAGCAGCTCCTCCTCTGACCTGCTGTCTATTCACTGACAGTCCCAATATTACAGAATATACAGCCTCATGCAACATAACTAAGCTCCATTTCATGCTGAATAAACTAAATTATTAATGTATTTTAAATAGAAAACTATCTTTAGATATATTTTTTACTCCAAAAGCATTTTATTAAAATTAATTTGATAATAAAAATCTGATTTTTTAATTTTTTTTTTAAAGCACCAATTTTTATCCACCCTGGATAGTAGGTGAGTTGAATAGTAATAATAGCAACAGCAGCAACAATAATGGTAGCTTGTAATGAAAGAAAAATAGAGCCACAGAAAAAATAAGTGAGATTGGAATGATCTGGTTACTGTTGGAGCTAGACTGTAAGGATGACAGGCACAAAATTGCAGATTTGGAAAAATCATAGGCAAAAGTGGTTGCAGAGGATAATAGATGCAGTCCGGTTTTTGAGAAGCTCGTTGACCTAAGTTGCCAAGAATGGTGAATTTGTGGTTGTTGCTGACCTGATTTGAATAACAACTGGGAGGATTAAGTTTTAGACTGGAAAAGGATTAAGTTGTATGTTAGAGGAGATGGATGGTGAAGGATGGGCTGGATGCCATCTCCAGTGGCCATAGACAGAAATGAAAGCAACTGGGGTACCCTGAAGCAGACAGAAAAATACTGGGATACAAATGGGCCAGGAATGAATGAATGAATGATTGGTGCGGGTGAGAAAGTAGTCAAATGAAACTGGAGGACAAGAGAAGGGAAGAAACCCAGAATATTAAAAAGATATTGAGAACAGTCATGAGCAGTGGGAGATATTTAAGATGGTTAAGTTGTGATGATTTACAGTGCTGTGTTTTGCCTAGAACAGTGTTTTGTATGTCTGAAGTGTCCAGTTTTATACATTCATATAAAATAAATACCAGGAGCCCTGCTGGCCCAGGAGTTAAAACACAGTATTACAGGCAAACTCTGCCCTTAGTCTGGAGTTCAATCCTGACCAGCTCAAGGTTGACTTAGCCCTCTACCTTTTGAAAATCAATAAAATGAGTATCCAGATTGTTGGGGACAATATGCTGACATTTGTAAACCTCTCAGACAGTGCTGTAAAACATGGAGCGGTATATAAGTCTAAGTGCTATTGCTGTTAATCATTTATGATTAAGATTGTTTTAATAATTGTTATGTTAACGCTGAATTTATATCACTTCTATGAGCTGTGTAAAGACATAGCAATTGAAGCAGCAAAGAAATATCTGAAATAAATAAGATATTAATTTCATTTGCTCGTCTGCCTTATGTAATTTCCTCCACTGTGAGTATAATTATTGTGAGGAATATTTACTCATTTGGATACAGAGAAAAGATTTTAAAAAGCTGTGCTAATAAAATGAAAGACATTTTGAAAGGTATCAGTCACATTTTGCCTATAGAAAAGCAAATCTCATAATTTGCATTTTTGTTAGATTACTCTGTTTTGCTTATATTTGTGTGTATGTTTTTCCCCCTACAGATTGTTCTCTCTGTATTCGCAAGTCGCTGTCCTATAAACCTCAGTGCCCTATATGCTGTATGGTAGGTGTGCCTTTATCATGTTAAAAATGTTTTTAATTCTACATCTTACTGTCATCTGTACTGGATTAGGCTTTTGAGCATATAGGAGGATGTATGTATAGGTAACTTTACAGAAGGTATGCAGGAAGAAATAAGGCAAAGTAAGAGACAACCTAGTTCCTGGAAAAGAAAAGGTGTAAAAAAGGACCTCAAAATATTTATCCTTGAGTCTGTTTTGTAAAAGAAGGTACAAAGGAAAACAGCAAGCCTTTCAAGATTCTGTTATGAATCACCATCATACCAATAAAGGAGAATATTTGTAGCTCAGGGTTGAAATGAAGGGCCTTGGTGCTCTTTGAGCCTAGTTGTTTTCTTGCAGATGTTTCATTACCCAAACTAGGTAACATTATCAGTGCTAGTTTGGGTAATGAAATATCTGCAAGAACACAACCAAACTCAGAGAGCACTAAGGGACCCCTTTTACCATCGTAAAGTATCACTGCCATACTTCTTGTAGTGTTTCCTGATTGGCTTACTTCGAAGGGTTGATGTGTAACTATGCCTCAGACATTACCAGATGTGATACCCTTTTTGTGAGTTGAGCCATAGGGTTCAGTGGGGATTGCTGTAGCAGCATCTCTGACTGCACTTCTGAACTCTGGTTGGCAGGATGATGGTTCTGGAGGAACTTCAGTCTCCTTTCTTTGGATCTGGGATCTGAGGTAGTGTGGGAGTGCGTGACCACCATTCATTGTTAGAAAGGCTTAGTTGAGATGTTTATGAATGCTGATGCTATGAGTTTGATATCATAAATTACTTTGGAAAGACTGTAGTTTTGACTAGAAAGTCCTTAAATAAATTTCTTTTAATCCTTACAGCCTTTTTAGCAATACTAATGTTCTAATGTAATGCCAGTGTAAGATATGTGGACTTCAATGCCCAGAATTCTCCAGCCAGCATGTGGCTGGGGGATTCTGAGTGTTGAAGTTCACTGCCTGTGGTCCAGAAACATGGTTGTAATGTACTATATCATATGTCTAGTATTGTGTGTATCGGTAGTTCTCGCATAATCACCCTAAGTAGACTCTGTCATTAAGTGGTCAACAAACAAAAATCACATGACCGTGACTGTACTGTCCAGCTGGGAAAAATATAAGACTAGTCAGTTGTGCATTTTTGACTTTCGTTTGCCTCCTAACCACTCCCTCATTCTTTGGAATGCTGTGCTTAAATCTTCCCTGCTGCTGATTGTTCTCCGTGTGTAGAAGACCAAACAGTACAACTCTTTTGAAGCTTCTTTCCAGTTTCTCTTCTCTGCGAAGGAGAAAAGAAAGATAAAAAGCCACGTCAGGCACAGGACAACTTTTATTGACTGTACAGGTCGTCCTTGACTTACAACCATTCATTTAGTGAACGTTCATTGTTACAACAGCACTGAATAAAGTGACATGATTGTTTTTTCATATTTGTGACCATTACAGCATCCCTATGGTCATGTGATCAAAATTCAGGCGCTTGGTAATTGGCATCTATTTGTGACAGTTGCATTCTCCCGGGGTCATGTGATCTCTATTGGAACTTTCCCAGCTGGATTTCAACAAGCAATATCAATGGGAGAAGCCAGGTTCACTTAATGACTGCATGATTCACTTAACAACTACAGTGATTCATTCAACAACTGTGGTGAAAAGGTTGTAAAATGGGGCAAAACTCACTTAACAACTTCCTTGCTTAGCAATGGAATTGTGGTCATAAATCAAGGATTACTTTGATTGTGGTCATAAATCAAGGACTACCTGTAATGGTGATCATGTGACTAAGGGCTTGGAACATATTAAATAGTTGTAAATGGGCCATAAAGTTATTTTTTTCAGCACTCTCATACCTTTGAAGGTTGCTGAACAAGTGAGAACTACTTGTGTGTATCGTAAATAGAATAATTCACCAAGCACTGAAATGGCTAGACATTCTTATGCATATGGTGAGTTTAGAATGCTAAACTTAAATTTGTTCTCCTATGATATATCACATTGCTTTTATACTCAGTTTGTATTCCTTATTTTTTCTCTATTTTGTTTGTATGTGTCTGTTTTTCTGTATTTCTGCATGACAAGTTTGTCTCCTTTGGCAACTTTTAGTAAGTGCCTTTTAGACATGTTTATTATCACCTTATATAGAAATTGGCTTGAATTCTCATTCTGTGTGTGTATGTGTGTGTGTGTGTGTGTATGTATGTATATGTGTGTATATATATATATATATATATGTGTGTGTGTGTGTGTGTGTGTGTGTGTTTTCTGAGGTTTTCGCGGGTATTTGTATGTGGATCTTTGGTTATTCGGGTTTTCTCCCGCGTAGAATTGGAAGTATCTAGGCAACGTTTCGATGAAGTCTCATTCATCATCTTCAGGCTTGTTT
>BLBF01000003.1:30549775-30561681 GCA_015471245.1 Laticauda colubrina | reverse complement strand
CCCCCCCACCAGGCACCCAGGTGAAACTCAGCTTGCTAATGAATAGCAGCTTGCTAATGAAGAGCAGCCGTCCCTTCACACGGAGCCAAGCTGCACTGAAAGCCTCCAACACAAGAACAGAGTGTTGCCAGCCAGTCAAAGCCACAAAACAGACAGAAGAAACCAGAAACACCAATCAATCAAACTCCAAGTCCAATGAACACAGATCCAGGCTCCCAGCCAATCAGAATGCACCAGCCTCAGATTTGAAACCAGGAACTAACTCTATACAGAGGCCTGAGGATGGCAGATGAGATTCTGCAACGTTGCTGCAACTTTAACAGAACTTCAATGACGTGGGATAATACCCGAAGGAAGCTAAACAGCACACATACACACACACACACACACACACACACACACACACACACATATATATATATATAGTTTTCTTAGGGTTGAAATATTATAAGGTAAATTAATCTAATTAACAGCAATTTTCATTTCACTGAAAGTGAAGGAATTGTTTATTGATATGTACACTGATATGTAGTCTGTATACTCTGTTCTCTGGTAGTCTTGAGGATTTACAGGTAATCCTTGACTTACAACCAGTCTTTAGCAACTATCTGAAGTTACAATCGACCCAGAAAATGGGATGTGCAACTCAGATTTGAAGTTCTGACATTCCTCCACCCCTTTGTACCCATGGTTGCATTTGGGTGCTTGGTATTTAGTCTGAATTTATGACCATTTGCAGTGTTCCATGATGAAATGATTGCAATTTATGTCAATTTTGGCAGATCATCATTACTTATGATTGAAATTATGGGCTCAGTTATGGTTTGTAAGTCAGAGACTACCTGTATGAAGTAAGCATAGGGATATTTTGAAACAGTTACATGATAAAGATAACAAATGCAACCAGTAAAATAAACTGTGGCATCAAACAATTACAAATCTCTCAGTGCCATTACCATTAGCTAGTAATCTAAACCAACTTTCCCCAACCTTTCTGGTTCCATAGACTGGCAGTGGCGGTGGGTGGGTGGGATGGGATCGTTTTGTACATGCAACCTTATCCCACACATGTACAAATGAAGTTTTGTGAGCTAGCCTGCTGCTCACGTGGCCCAATTCCCAATGGGCTGCAAAACAGCAGTCTGTGGACCAGAGATTGGAAAACCCTGATCTAAACACTTGGAGTACGTAAGTGTATGAAGAATTGATGGTTCAGATATCAGGAACCCAAGTTTCCATGAGGAGTTTTAGAAATTAAAAACTATGTTATAGATTTGTAATAGAAGCAAGTAACAATAATAAAACTGGGAAAATGCACCTGACATTTAGTGTACTTAATATTTTTGCAGCCATAGTTTATATATATTGAAGTTTTAGAGTTAAGTATAACTCATTGCTTGGATTAATAGATCAATAGATCAATAGTAGATCATTCCTTGAGGGAGAATAAAACTCAAAGATTGTGTACCAGTTGGTTAAGTGATATACTTAAAAGCAGTTTCCTATGTGGATCTGTTAACCCTCACCAGGATTATTACGCTAAATAAATTATGTTTTGAAACATGTTTACTGCTTTGCCTGGGTTTGGAAAAAAAAATTCAACTGCTAATTGCATACTGATGAAGATCAGACTGACTTGATTTAGTGCTTTCATGTAAATGTTAAAATGACATGGAAAATGGAAGTGCTTCGGTATGAATAAAGGTCATAATAATATAGTCTTAATCAATACAACTTGTATAATCTCTCCAGAAGGTAAACATGGTTGATGATAATGAAAGCTGTTGTGAAGTCCAAAACAACCAACAGGGTGTGTATTTTTTCTTGGAGGAAAGGACCTATCACAAGATGAATGAGGCAGTTCTAATGCCAAGCCAAATGACAAGTCAGTTTGAAAATGGGTCCAGAAAATAATTTTCATTCAGGAGTACCTAATGTTGACACAGTATTTGTTAGATTACAGGGTATGAATAGGAATAGCTGTATAATTAACAGGAAATATTAATTATATAGGGAATTATATAGGGAAAGGTAATGCAAACTTGCTTAATATCTAGTATCAGTGTTTCAATATTAAGACTTGAGAACATTCTGCCATTATTCAGTCTCTGCATTTACTGTATTGGCATGTCATCATGCTTTGCCAAAACCAATCACAGATAATCTTTAGGCATGAGATTTTTCACAAGGGTGGATATAGAAATTTATAAAACTTAATATCATTGATTTAATTTATAATTCAAGTTTTAAAAATATAGTTCCCATCAAATTTGTGAGCTAACAGTATTTTGGAAAACACAATCCTATACATTTCTTTTAATTTAATTTCAGTGAGATGTTATCAGCAGTAACTTGGTGAGACAAAGGATTGTTGAGCACCACTGCATATAGTGTTTACTTCAAAATTAGCATTATAGCATAAGCTATTTGAAATTCAGGCTGCATATCAAATAAGCTAGAAGTACTATGATAATCCTCCAATGTGGCATTACTTTGATGTGGTTGTGGACATGCAGGCTCTGAGAAAGAGGAAACCTATGCCAGAGATTCAACCATATTGGGTAGGTCTCATCAGAGGAGCCAGAAGAAGAGTGCCTCTCCCAAAAACAATATGGTGAGATGTAATTTACAGAAACTTATACTGAACTGCCTGAGTCAACAAGGGACATGCTAGGTGTTCTGGACATGTGGTGAAAAATGGACTATAGGACTTAGGATTGTTGATTGAGCAATCAGGGCCAGCAGGTGCAGGACTATTGGAAGAAAAGTTGCTTTCAAATACTTTATTGAAATTGCTATTACAAGTTCTGTCCCAGCTCCTGTCCAACTAGCAGATCGAAAAACATGAAAATACAAGTAATTAATAGGTATCACTTCAATGGAAAGGTAACAGTGCTCCATGCACTCTTGGTATGTAGCCATGCTGGCCACATGACCAGAGATAGGTGTTCAGATAATGCTGGCTTCCTCAGCCAAGAAATGGAGATGAGCACTATGCCCTAATGTCGGAGACGACCAACAGGGAAACCTTTATCTTTATTACAAATCAAATCCAAAGAGAAGAAGATATTTTTTAAAAATGCACCAATTTAGGAAAGAATCAAAAATAACAGAACGAAGACTAGCAGGTCAAAGCTGATTTATAATATAAAATAAAATGTTTGCAGAAGTAGAACTGGAAAAATTGTAAAGTATACCCAGAGCAAAGAAATCAACACCTTGCCAGAAGTAGCTCAGACTGTAGAGGCAACTGGGAGGAGAGTCGGCAGTAGAGGAAGCCAGCATAGCTATTGAATCATCTTCTTTCCCCAACCAGACATCTTTTCCTCTATCTTCTCAGAAAGAACAAAGCCCTCTAACGAAGAAAATAAAAAGGATTGAAACGAAGAATAACTGAGCATCTAGAACAGCACAAAAACAACAGAGTGCATTAAAACTTGTCGCACAGAAACAGCTGGCACATTTATTAAAATATACCAACACTGTAATATCAAATATAAGCGCTAGCTTACTGTAAGAAACAAACCAACTGCACAGCAGTTATAACTGAAGAACTTGGATGCAGAATCAACAAACAAACAAAAAAATAGGCAACAGTACACCGCATCACAAAAATGGAAGATTAGATTGGAGAATAAGATCAACGTACTAACTTCAGATGGAAGCATGCTAGAACAGATGAAAGAAAAGAAGCTGAAGAGCAAGAAGACCAAAGAAGAAGATTACAAAATGCAAAGACATGCAAATAGAATTGTCTTGGCAAGAAAAAGCAAAGATAGTATCAATAGTAACTGGTGCAATCTCAGAATATGTGGAACACCATTTCAATACCAATCGCCCTGACAAAATCACCACCAGTCAATTGCAAAAGCTTTTTTTGGAAAAAGCTTATATATTATTAAACAATAGCATCTGCCTATGCCAGATCTTTGGGAATGACTTGATAGGTGAATAAAAATGTGCAAATTAATCTGAACATCTGGCTGACTCTATGACCAGCCATAATAATAAAGGCAAACAATTTTTCAGCAGAGCCTGCTGTCAATTTATTTGTATTTATAGAGTGATTTATAGAATGAGACTTGGGTTGTCTGACCTGCATGCAATATTTGAAATTTGATTTGAGGCCTATTCTATTTTATAGATGTTAGAAAATGGTACTGATTTGATCAGCTTCAGAGGAATTACAGGGGGCCTTTTCTTCCAAATCTTCCATAGGAATATGAAGTTTGGGAATCATTTTCCAAATTCCAATCTGTTTATGTGGCTTCCTGTCTAAATTTCAAATAATTAGCTTTAGCTCTGAATCACCTTTTCTTAATCTTTGTATCAAGACTGTCTCTCTAGATATGTGGACTTCAGTTTCCAGATTTCTCCAAATAGCATGACTATTCCTGGAATTTGGGAATCCAAACATATAGAGGCTTTCCAGGTTAAGGAAAATATATATTTTATTCATTTTTGCAGTTGGTAAATATTTAAGGTTTCTCTGCAATGATTGTTGCAATGTTTTATAAACTACATTTGTTAATAAACATTTATGTTCTCTGGAATACAGTTTCATGTTGAAGAACCATGTACCACATATGAGATAATGATTCAGAAGAAAAGAATAGATCTATTATATGCATAGAATGAAAACTATATTCTTAAAAAGACCAAATGAAAAGAAACTCTGTTACATTCTGTTACATTCAACTATGTTGGATTAATTACTGCTTTTAAATTGGTAGGTTTTAATGCAGTACTTAAAACAGTAGTCTGTATGAAAGATGTTATGAAAGGCTTTAATAAGCCCAGGAAAGTTATGTTTTCCTTTCAAGCTCTATGTCTAAATGGATGAATTTGGCTGTACCCTCTTCTGGGAAGTTGGAAGTCTCTATATTCTGCTCCTAATCTCTATTGACTTCTCCTGTTTGTTTCAAAAATTGCTTTCTGTATGTATCTGGAGCAAGCAACTTTGATTCTGTCTTTATGTTTTCGACATCATGTATTGTGATGTTTTTCTAAAAAATTAATAGAAGTTTGGCTCCATATAAGGCAACTAAAAGCTCAAGGAAGATGATTATCACTTACATAAAAGAATAAGTGTATGCAAAAAAACTCAATTATAAATTAAACTCTGGATGTGCTTCATTTTTTTCCAGTTTAAGCATTTTCAGAAAATATATGTATATCTCATGTTTATATTTTCATATGTGGGAATTTATATACAGACAATTTAAGAGACCAGTAAAAGCCAAGTGTACAAGTACCATCTTGAACATTTATGTTGTTCTGTTGTTTTACAGGTAGCCACAGGACCTGACTTGAAAAATAACCGGATATTAGATGAGCTGGTACACAACTTTGTTTCTGCAAGGTACCAAATCATTTTGCAAATTTTAGAGTGAGACTCAGATGTGATTCAACCCAAAATCATGGACTAATACTCAGCTATATATTTATCTACTGGTAAATGTTTATGCAGTATCAGATTATATGTGAGAAATAATACATGCAGGTAATATGCACAGTATTTTATCCATATGCAGATGTAACTTTGGACACACAAAACACTGTCACACAAAGCATATCAAATTGACTGGTTGCAATTCAGTGCTGATATATATAGGAAACTATTTCTAGGATACAAGGAAGAAAAAAGTAGAATAAAACTGTAGTATGATATAGTAAAATTTGAAATGTTTATTAATGTACCCTGTCCTAGGTTTAGTTTTCTGCACTGAAGTATTACAATTTGTAACATTAGAATTGGTGAATGAATAATTTGGCCTAGGAGATTCCATAGAGGAAAGATGTGAGATTAATTTAATTTGTAATAATGCCATTGAAGGTTAAAAATTATGATATTGTTCTTTAGCTCTCAAGATTTCAAACTCTTCCTTTTCCTGAGAAAGGCTGCAGGATTTATATATATCTGGCAATATTGTGATAACTATTTGCTACTGGTATTTTGGTGAGGTATTTGTTTATATTAAAACATTGTGCATTATTGTTAAGTTAAGAAGAATTAATAGAATTGTATCTAACAATATCCTGCTTTATTTAATGAAGTCTGTCCAAACTTGCATTCTGTGAATGGAAATTGAAGAGTTGGTTTGTGCTGATTTTCCATCATCTTCCTCACATTCCTTTCCACTCATCCTGTTCAGATCTATATGGTTGGAATATAGTGGCATTTGACATGATGTAGGTATGACTGGAAGACATAGTTTTGCAAATAATTCCTTCCTACCCTTCTTTTATTCATGGAAGGTATCCCCCCTACAGAGAGTCACCTTATGAAGTGAATATAATTGCCTAACAGGAGATGAGAATAATCTTTATAACAGACAAAATGTCACTTTTAAATGTTTCTTTTCTTTTGACTTAGGTTCTACCTTTCTTAACATAAATTATGCAGGATGTCTGACAATCTTAGAAATATATAAACAGTTTTAAACTGTATAAAGACAATTTAAATTATTGCTACTGTAACTTAAAAATCTGGCTTTCCCAAAAAGGAAGAATCCTTCATAGAGATCAGTATACTGTCCATGGCACTTAACTTTTCCATATCTGTATCTAATAGATTTTGGATTATCTTGGAAATTAAGTAGGGTTAGTCTTGGCTAGAATTTAGTTAGAGAGCCTTCTGGGAATTCCAAGATTGTTGGCCAATTTGTTGGCCAATTTGGAGATCTAACAAACATCCCAAAAGAAAAAAGTGGTAAGCTACTTCTACAATTTTGTTATGAAAACTACATGGGCATGCATATGAAGTATTCAACAGTTGAATTCATCCTGAACATGGCTTTCTTTTAATTATTTGACATGATGTGCTAATCTAGCTTGTTGAGATATGATTGAGATTAATTTGGTGAGGGGAAATGAGCTTTTGTATGGACAGTGAGCATTCTGTAAGTGAATAGTTTTATCAGTCTGTTGTAGAATTAGAGCAAGAATAGATTTTCTTAACAAGAAATGGAACATTTTCTGTCAGCTAAACTGTGTTACTATTCATTGATTTATATTTTGAATCACCAAAACATTATTTTCTTCACTACATGACTCAGAATTGGCTATACCAGTGGTACTAATAGACTTACCCTTTCTGTGTAGAATAAATTGTTCTTTAAAAATGAAGGCAAAGTTGTAGAATGAGATACAGTTTGTTTCAGATTATGCAAGAAGTCTTCAGGGATCTATTTCAAGGGATGAAAATGTCTATTGAATTGTTAATCTAACTATTTGCATTTCAAACATGTGTCTGTTCAAAGTGTTACAATACATCTTTGCACTTTATAGTTCTGACAATAAACATGTTTTTTGAAGGTTGATGATTTGAGAAGCGGTTTATTACATATGATAATAAACCCATCCATTTTTTTAAGATAGGGCTATTGACTTACAGTATTTTTGCACATTCCCAAAGCAATTACAATTCAGATTAGTACCTTAAGCCCCTGTCACACTGCACCAATGGATGCAAAGAGGATGTAAAATGGACAAAAAAGCTTGCCATCCATTGCAAAACGCGATGTACTCACTGCCTCCGTTTTGCTTCCTCTCTATCCGTCCACCATCCGTTTATTGACGTTTCATCTGCTCAGAAAGTTTTGGGCTGCTCAAAACTTTTTTGCGGAAAATGTATCCAATGCGTCCGTTCTGCATCCGCTAGGCATCCGTTCTGCATCCGTTCTACATCCGTTACGCATCCGCTATATCCGCTAGGCATCCGCTGCGCATCCGTGCAACTCGCATCCGCTCGGACGCAGGGAGGAAGCGGAACGGATGCAGAACGGATGCCTAGCGGAAACAAAGCATTTAAAACGGAAAAAACGTTCGCAGAGGGGACCTATCTCGGATATTAAGGATATCTAGAGGATGCCTAGAGGATGCAAAGGGACACCTATACTGCCTATAAAAAGGGGAAGCAACTCGTCTGCATCTCACTTTCAGCCCAGCAGCCCAGCTATGCAGATCTCTGCAGCCTTCATCTGACTCTTCCTCTTCCACAGCATCCAGTCATGTCAACCGTGGATCGTAACACAGTCTTTTTGGCAGCCACCATCCTTCTGCAACAGTGCGAAGCCATCTACAGGCTCTGTGAACTCTACTACGGGAAGAAAAGGAGGCGGCCAAGAAGAGTCTGGGTCCGAAGATGGATCGGGAGAGGAGCAGAGTACGGACTGTACAACAAGCTGATGGTGGAGCTCAGGAACGAAGACACTCGTGCATTCTAGAACTTCATGAGGATGCCTCCAGCCATGTTTGACAAAGTTGTGCAGCGCCTGACACCCAGGTTGACCAAGGCAAACACCAACTTCCGGCCCAGCCTGGAACCGGGGCTCAAGGTGGCACTCACTCTGCGCCACCTGGCCTCAGGGACCTCCTACAGGAGCATGCAGTATGGCTGGAGGGTGCCACACAACACCATCAGCATTGTGGTCAGAGAAGTGGTGCAGGCCATCATCGAAGAATACCTGCAGGAGCTCCTCCAGTGCCCCTCCATTGATGAAGGATGGAAGAAAGTTGCAGAGCAGTGGTATCAGAGGTGGAACTTCCCCCACACCGTTGGATCCATAGATGGCAAGCACGTGGCCTGCAAAGCACCACCCAAGTCGGGCTCCACTTACTTCAACTACAAGAGCTTCTTCAGCATCGTCCTCTTTGCCATGGTCGATGCTGACTACAAGTTCATGTACATCGATGCTTCAGGCAGCGGCTCATGTTCAGATGCCCAGGTATACAACGCCAGTGACTTCAAGGAGGGGCTGGAAGGCAACCTCATCATGGGCTTCCCAGATCTAGACCCCCTGCCCAACGACACACAAGATGTGCCCTACTTCATCGTGGGGGATGACGCCTTCTCCCTCAGAACCTACCTCATGAAGCCATACACTTCCAGACTCCTCACCCGTGAAGAGAGGATCTTCAACTACAGGCTGTCCAGGGCAAGACAGGTGGTGGAGAATGCCTTTGGCATCCTGGCCAACAGGTTCCAGGTACTTCTCACCACCATGCAGCATCGCCCAGAGACCGTGAGGAGGATCGTGGAAGCTTGCTGCATCCTACACAATCTCATGCGCACCCGCTACCCAGTCTTGCAGAACAGGCTCGTGGACCTCCAGCAAGGCAATGTGGACATGGAGCCTGGGGAATGGAGGCAAGGGCGAAACCTGATAGACACTGAGGATGTGCAAGGTCCCAACAGAGCCTCACGTGAAGGGAAGAAGCAGCGCAACCTCCTGAGACACTGGTGCAACTCCCTAGCTGGAGCAGTGGAGTGGCAAGACAGGATGATAGATGATTAATGGGTGCTTCCTTCAGCCTGTCTCATCACAGGATGAGATTGGGCCATGTATGTTGGATGGGCCTACAATGAACAGGGCATTTAATAAAGAGTTGTGTTTATGTTCAAATGTGTGGATCAGTGCTTACTAATGAAGGGCCAAAGGTGTGGCACCTGGGAGGGTGGACCATACAGTCCCACTATGCTTGCACTGGAGGTTTATCTATCCCACAGCTATCTTAACCCATACCAAAGGTATCCCTGCCCACCCCACTGCTATCTTAACCCATCCCACAAGCATGCAAAGGCTTAAACCAATTCTAAAAGTTTCCACCAAGACTTTATTACAAAAAAAGAAATGAAGCAAGTGTGTGAATCAAAGATAAACTTTATTGAACAACAAGCTGTGAAACAAAAATGACCCAAGTCAAGTGTCCAAATAAAGTCCACAGGTAGCCAGCTACCCAGTCTCTGGCACTCTTATTGGTCACTCTGAGGTGTGCCCAGTCTCAGAGGTAAAGGGTCCAGGTGCTGTGGAGATGGGTGGTGCTGGAGTGCTGGTCTGTATCGTCATTGGGGTGCCTGGCCCCGAGAGGACAACAGGGGACGGTGTGTTGAGGAAGCTCTCAGACAGCTGGCTCAGACCCGCGATGCTGAGAGGTCCTTCCTCCATGCCATGGGGTGTCAGCCCCAGTACTGATGAGAGATGTACTGAGGCTGGACTTGGCTGTGGGGTGGAGGAAGGAGTAGTGTAGTGGGGCTGTCTGGTCTGCAGCTGGGTGAGAACTGGCGTGGGTGGCATCGCTGTCGTCGGTGGCATCATTGTCGTGGGTGGCATCGGTGGCATCAGTGGAACCGGTGGCAAGGGTGTCGTCCGATGATTCTGTGCCTGGACTGGGAAGGGCTGCTGCCTGTGCTGCTGGACCTCCTGGTAGCCGTAGCCCTGGTAGGTGAGGGGCTGTGGGAAGCCTTGGAATGGGAGGGACATCACCTGGGGTGGAGGAGCAGACCTGGACTGGGTGGGAGCAGGTTCCTCTGGATCTGGAGGTTTGTGAAGCAGCTCGGTGATCCGGTCCTTCACCACCTGGTACTGGGGTTCCTCCATGTTCTTGAGGGTCTGGTTGACATAGGTGAGGAAGGGCTTGCGGTTGGAGGATGAGTCGGTGCTGACCAGCTGAGAGAGGAGATCTATACTGGTGCAGATGGTGTCCCTGATCTCCAGCAGGACAGTGTGACTCTGCCTCTCCTGCTGTCTGGCTCTCTGCCTTTCTGTGGAGGCGGAGCTGGGGAGGTGGATGCGGCTACGACTGTGGTGGACTCGATGTCTCCTTTCTCCCACCGCACCAGGGAGTCCTCCACGCGCTCCACCACAGTGACAACAGCTGTCCGCGGGTTCTCCGCCGTGGCACGTTCCATAGAAACCTGCCTGGAGACAGGGACTGACTCTCGGCCGGAAGAGGACTGGGTCTCAGCAGGCTGCCAGAGAGAGAGGGTTGTGAGAGGGGCTCCTGGTGCTCCTCGGTGGCGCATCTCACCCTCCAGGAAGCTACATCTGGCCATGACGTAGGTCTCTCTGTCCGTCAGCTTAACCGTGGCCTGGCCAGATTTCTTCAGGTGCAGCTTCCCGTACCAGGTGTGCATATGTTTCCACCAGCCGAGGAGCACCTCCGAAGTGTAACCCATACTCTCCGCCCTCTCTCTCCAAGCAGCCTGCTTCCTTTTGGTGTCCCTGTACAGCTGGTGTCCCTTCCGCCACAGATAGTCATTCTCTCTCAGCCACTCCAGCACCTCATCCTCGTGTTCCTCCTCAATGAAGTATTGCCTCCTCTCCCGTCCCCGCATACGCCTCTTCCTCCCTTTGGCAGGACCAGATGGGCCCTCATCAGAGGGGCTCCCAGGTGGTAGGGGCTGCTCCTCCACACCACCAGCAGCAGGATCATCATCATCATCATCATCATCATCATCATCATCATCACCAGCAGGATCATAATCATCATCATCATCATCATCATCAGCAGCAGCAGCAGGATCATCATCATCATCATCATTGTCATCATCAACAGCAGCAGGTTCAACAGGACCAGGATCATCAGCAGCAGAGTAAGCACCAGGAGCCCCAGCAGCACCACCACCAGCAGCATCAGTAGCACCAGCAGGACCAGGAGCACGAGCAGGACGAGCAAGACCAGGAGCACGAGCAGTACGAGCAAGTCCAGGAGCACGAGCAGGACCAGCAGGACCAGGAGCAGCTTCAGCAGAGTACGCAGCAGCAGAAGCACCACCGCCAGGAGCAGCTTCAGCAGAAGCTCCAGCACCAGAAGAGCGAGCCCGAGCAGCAGAAGCCCCAGCAGATGCAGAGTCAGGGAAAGGGGGCGGGAGGGTGGCCCTGTCCCTCTTGCCAGGGATGGCGGCAGGTTGCTGAGACTTTCGCTTCTTCCCCATGGTTGTGGGGTTGCTGGCTGGCAGGGAGGCTTGCAGGCACGAAGGCTGGCAGGAAGGCTGGCAGGCAGGCTGGCTGGCAGGGAGGCTGGAAGGCAGGCTGGCAGCAAGGCTGGCAGGCAGGCAGAGAGCAAGGGAGGCTGGCCAGGAGGCTTGGAGGCAGGCTGGCAGCAAGGCTGGCAGCAAGGCT
>BLBF01000003.1:30538434-30549765 GCA_015471245.1 Laticauda colubrina | reverse complement strand
GCCAGGAGGCTTGGAGGCAGGCTGGCAGCAAGGCTGGCAGCAAGGCTTGCAGGCAAGGCAGGCAAGGATTCGATGTATCCTGCAGCAGATCTTTCCTCCGAATGTTGGCCATGTGCGAGCTGCTTCCCTTTATATCCACGTGGCTTATGCTTCCGCTCTGCATCCAATTCATCCGCTGTGCATCCGCTGTGCATCCGCTGTATCCGTTCCGCGTCCGCTTTGCTGAGCCCCCCCCGGAAGCCTAGCGGATGTGCCATCCTCTCCCATCCGCTTCCATCCGCTGGGCTTCCGTTCTGCATCCGCTTTCCATCCGCTCTGCGTCCTCCCCGCGTCCGTGTTATCTGCTCTGGTTATGCAAATTTTTGCCCCTTTTGAGAGCGGATAACAACGGATGGAACTTTTTGCTCGTCCGTTGTGTCCGTTTTGCATCCGTTGGGCAGTGTGACAGGGCCTTTAGATCTGTTTCCCCTTCACAAATGTTGGGATCTCCTTTGCATCAGTTTTTAATAAACTTTCATGTGAATTAGAAAAATACATATTTTACACAAACAGCAAAGAATTTGTAATATTTTTAACACCTCAATATTATGAAGCAATTTTTCATTTTGAGATAACAGCATCCAACTTCTTGGTACGAAATTTGGACTTTGACAACAATGAAACCATACTTCTTATCATATCCTCCTTCGGAATTTCTCTTACCTGTAATTATGGAGACTGAATTTTGACATGACAAGTTGCAATGTTTTTTTCTCAAAAAATGTGTTTAGTAGAAGCAGAATAGAGAAAACATAGTGAACCATGAAATTAGGAATTTCCCATGATTTGTTTTGCCTCTTTGTTGTTAGTTTTAAAGAAAGTCGGCCTATCCTAAACAACATTAATTTCAGAAAAGTGTGACTGTTTTATGAAGAAACATTAGCTTCATTTATTTTGTTTTTGTTTACATTTACTATTTTACTGCTGGTAAAAGGTATCAAAGAACAAAAAAACATTCTAGCTCTTTTTCCGGTTTTGGAATGGCATTCATAATTATAATTTATTTTAATTATAATTTTGTATTCTACATTATTGTAACAGTTTATCACTTTTAATGTGATAAATCACTCATATTCGCCTTGTGGTGAGATGGAACAGCAAATAAATTAAATAAAACAAATAAATACATGTGTAAAAGTAAAGGTTCCCCTTGCACACATGTGCTAGTCATTTCCAGCTCTAGGAAGTGGTGCTCATTTCCATTACAAAGCCAAAGAGCCAACGCTGTCTGAAGATGTCTCCATGATCATGTGCCCAGCATGACTAAATGCCGAAGATACACGGAATGCTGTTATCTTCTCACCAAAGGTGGTCCCTATTTTTCTACTTGCATTTTTATATGCTTTCGAACTGCTAGGTTGGCAGAAGCTGGGACATGTAACAGGAGTTCATTCGGTTCCATGGTGCTAGGGATTCAAAACATCGAACTGCCGACTTTTCTGATCAACAAGCTCAGCGTCTTAGCCACTGAGCCACTACGTCCCGCTAAATACATATATACTTACATGCATAATACATACTTAGGAAAATCTGCCAATGTAAAACATAGTTGTTATCATAAATAGGACTACAATTTCTTAAGGTCTTTTCATGGTACAGTTATTTATTTAGCAAGAATATTGGAAATAGCTAAATATTCTGTATGTGCCGATATGGAATTTAAGAGCTGCTTCAAAGTTTTTATCAATGTTGTTTTAAAATTCAGCAAAAGAAAATGAAAGTGAAAAAGAATAAAGAAGCAAAACCAAAAAGTTGGGTTTGTTACAGTCATTCTCTGCAGCAGCTCCACTTTTTCTCAGAAATGCTGTATGTGTGGCATATCACTACAATTGGAATTGAGTTAAAACTTATTTTTTTAATTTCAATATGATTTCCATTCCAACTAGATGATGTGGAGTTCCTGTCTTGGGTTTTCATCTTGGATTTCTTTTGTGGTTAAATTTGGTCCTTTGAAACTGTCTTTGATTTAATTATTTGTTATGTTTTACATTTTTTTTCCTTGTTTGAGTTTGATGACATTTGGAATCCTTTGGAATTGGGTTGGATTATAAGTATTGTAAAATATAAATATTTAAAAAGAAAAAAGACCACAATCAAATACACAGAAAATAGCTCATGTTTTACTGCAGATTAAATCTTGAATGGTTTAGAATCTTGGTTGCAATCCCTGGAAATTTTTATCTACATGTTTCTCCCATGAGCTGCTCAGAGGATCCAGTAGTGGGGAGGTGCTTAGTCTCCACATTCACAGGCTGAGCTTGATTTGTGGAATGCTCCTCCTTCACCAAGTGACTCCTCAGCGTTCCCCAGTTTTTGCTCAGCCTCGTGCGAGAGAGGCAGTGCTTTGGATACTTCCTTGACTGAAACAGGAATATTAGCAGGTTTGATTGCAGTTCGGTTTTCCTTTGGTTTTTTCCTTTGTCTTTAGCCTTCAGTCCTTATCAGTCTGAGAGCCCGGCTTAAGGGAAGCGCTGTTCGTGCCCCCCCCTGTAAAAAAAAAGGTGGTGGGAGGCTTTTGGAGCTGCTCTGCTTCACCTCCCCACAACCAAAATTTTCTTACCTCTGCCAGTTTGATTGCTGCTGTGTCTTTATTCCATTTGCTTGCTAGAGGCTTGATATTCATTTTAAAAGTCGTATCACCCTTACCCCCCCCCCCCGGAACGCGATTTCTTCAGTGGGGAAGTTAATTAGGATTAATTCCTTTTTCTTCTCCGCTGTTCTGTTATTTGAGAGCTCAGGCTTCGTTTGAGCTCTGGCTTGGTTTGCAAGGCAGGAAGCTGCTGCTGAGAAGCGCGCGAAAAAACTTTAACTGTTGGAGGCCATCTTGAGTGCCACCTCGTGGCTGGGCACCCTATTTATCTTTTGTGAGCAGTGTGAGGTATTTTCTGCTCAAAGCAGCAGAAACCCTTCAAGATTCTGAGAGCTGTCTTACCCTCGTTTTGGCTACCTGCACTCGAGGATAATTAATTCGCTTTTTAAAAATTGTTGGCTAAACCCTCACAGCCTTATTCTCAGTGGCACAGCAGCAAGCACCTAGGCCAGTGTTCGCCTGTGCAGGGAAGCTGCTGAAGGCCCTTACAATCATCAATCTTGGCCTTAGGTGTTCGCTATTTGGCTAATTGGGCTACTCATTAATATTGGTTGTTCTATTATTAATATTGGAATAGACATATATCGCTATTCATAGGAGCAATTACAAAGCAATTATAGCAATAATATTATAATAATTATTATAATCATAATAATCACTCATGGGAACAAACTACTTAACAGTATAATATTTTAATTTCAATAAAATATTATTACTGAGATACGACTTATTATATGTATATAGACACCAGTAAAATAAAAAGAATAAATAAAATAAAAGGGGGCAATAAGAACTTTATCAGGGCAACCGTTTTTGACTCAGATCGGACCCTGGGCATGCCAACTGCCTTGTACACAGATTATATTCAATTACTGTTATTCTAATTTTAATCAAAATGGCAGATGGTAGCACCTCTCAGGTACCTTGCTTGAAGGCAAAAGCCAAATCTAAACACAGTGGAAATTCTAAAGTCTCAGGCATTCTTGAGAGGTCCACGCTGTATCACAGGGTGCCCCCTCTTCCAGTCTGTCAGTTTTTTCACACCCTCCTCCTCCTCTAGATCTCTCCCTTTCATCCAGGTGCAGCTTAACTCCACAAGGACAACAGGCTCAAGTGTCTGGAACACCAACCAGATGGGCCCCTGAAGCCACATTCACTCCAACAGCCGCTGGTTTTCGCCAGAGTGACAGCTTCATTGAGGAGGTCCCAGAGAGAATGAAAGCCTGGATGGAAATGGCTATTCGCCAAGGGATTGCAGCGGGGCTTCAACACGCGGTAATGTCCAGACCTTACCCTATAGCTACTGACCAAGAGCCCCAACCACTGAGGTCACTGACCAGGTCGGAACAACACCAGTCCCAGGTACATTTAAAGGGGGAAGACCCCTCTCCAAGAGCCGGAGGAGGAGGAGGAGGAAGTAGATCAAATCTTTCAAATGGCCGAGTCTGAAGTGGGATCAATTCACGATAGCGAGCCCCTGTCAGAGGCAGACCCCTTAGAAGGGGACATGTCTGAGGATGAAGGTCTTATTCCTGACCAGCCTGCTTTTACAGGCTTATTTCGGCCACAGCTTTTCAAATCTCTCTTATTTAAGGCAAAGAACATTGCAGGCCTAAACAAGCCAAAACCTTCTGACACACCTGACCCTTCAGGGGAAGGACCAGAGGACATGATCTTCTACCAACCGGTAGTTGAAGCAGAGGTCATTCCAGTCCCACCCATATTTTCGGACTTGGTGCAGAAGCAGTGGGCTTCTGCAGCGGTATACACCTCCCCAACTGGACAGGATAGGAAATTCTTCAACTTGGACCCTGTTTTTGCAAAGTTACTGGGGACTCCCGAGGTAGATGAGCCCATAGTGGCTTTAGCGTCCCCCTCTATTCCCAGTGAGGCACTGGAGGCCTTAAAGCCGGAGGAAAAACGGGTCCAGCTAGCCCAACGCAGAGCTCATCAGTCTGATGTGTGGGCGATCAGATCAGCCACGGCCGCCGCCTCCTTCACGCAGTCGCCTCTTAGGATGGCTACGTCTTTTGAAACAACATGTTCCTTCTTCTAACATCAGGGCGCACCAAGACATTGCCAATGCTACCTATCATGCAGTCAAATTTTCAGCAAGGGCTATTACTTCGCATATCACAGCGCGTCACTTGCTATGGTTAAGACACTGGCAAGCCGACTTCAAACACAAATCCAAGCTGGCATCATCCCTCATTGCAGTAGATAGATTGTTTGGTCCTTCCCTGGATCCACTACTAATTGAAATACGCAACAAGAAGAAAATTCTCCCTTCCCTTTTTCGGAAGTTAGATTTCAGAAGCCCCCAGTCCTTTCGGAGGGGATCCTCTCGATCTTTCTATCAGGGATCCTTTTCTTCCAGATACCAGAGACCCCCAGCAGTTAGACCAGGACAACAACCAGATAGGTCCGAATCAGTGGATAGAAGTAGAAGGGGTGGTCAATCCAAAAGATCCTTTTGGGGAACAGGGAACAGGTCCTTCCGGCGACCAAGATAACTCCCAGGACCAATTCCCATTGGCGGTCGTCTTAAGTTATTCACTGACCAATGGGACTCCTCTACCTCTGATGCCTGGGTCAGAGATACGGTTAGATTTGGCCTCGCACTGGAGTTTAGATCCACTCCCCCAAATTCCTTCATGTCATATCCTCCTTCCAGGGACCCGGTCAAGCGTAATCTCATGGATTCCGCAATCCAACACCTACTGGATATACGAGCCATCCAATCAGTAGCGACCAGCCAACAAGGGCAGGGTTTTTATTCACATCTTTTCGTTGTGCCAAAAAATTCGGGGGGGTGGGGGGTGGAGAGCGATACTAGATTTGAAACGTCTCAACCGTTTCTTAGTATATCGCAAATTTAAAATGTATACTCTCCAATCAATATTGCAGGGCATCAGGAAAGGGGACGTGCTCATGTCCATTGACTTGACGGAGGCGTTCCTGCACATTGCTATTCGGCCCTTCCATTATAGGTTTCTGAGATTTTGCCACAATAATCACCACTTTGAATATGTGGCCCTTCCATTTGGATTGGCCTCTTCCCCCAGGACCTTCACCAAGGTCCTCGCAGCGCTAGCTGCCCTCCTCAGGAACATCCCGGTATGCCTGCAGTGTTATCTTGATGATATTTTGATTTTATTTCCTTCCACCCATCCGGCAGTCATAGACACTCAGAACACATTACTATTCCTACAAGAGCATGGCTTCTTAATAAATTGGAAGAAGAGTCAATTAACACCATCGACTCAGATAATCCATTTAAGGGCGGTCATAGATACAGTGGAAGGCAAAGTTTATCTGTCACCAGATTGACTAAATAGCATTCAAAAATTGGTAAAGGAAATCAGGGCGCTTAAGAGAGTGTCCCTGATGGACTTATCCAAATTGTTGGGCAAATTCCTTGGGCTCGCGTTCACACTAGATCCCTCCAGTGGTTCCTGCTACCGTACCAGCGATCCGGCCGAAGCAACCCCAAACACAAAGTCAGGGTCTCGCCCAAGGTTCTCAAGTCTCTCCTCTGGTGGTCCAAACCGGTTATCAACAGAGGCTGTCTCTTCAAGGAACCACAAAGGCTCACCATAACCACAGATGCCATCTCTTCAAGGAACCACAAAGGCTCACCATCACCACAGATGCCAGTCTGTTCGGATGGGGAGCTCACGTACAGTCGCTAACAACCCAAGGCTGATGGTCCGACATAGAACAGTCATGCAGTATAAACCGGCTGGAACTTTGCGCAGTACACCTGGCCCTTCGGAATTTCTTCCCCCAGGTACACGGTCAGCACATACTGATACTGACAGACAATGTAACAGCCAAAGGTCACATAAACAAGCAGGGGGGCACACAATCGAAGCAGCTAATGTGGGAAGCGGAGCGCCTCTGTCACTGGGCAGAGAACAACATACTTTCCATCAAAGCAGAACACATTTCGGGTCTGTCGAATACTCCGGCAGACTGGCTAAGCAGGGCCACCTTAGATCAGTCGGAGTGGCGCCTTCACCCATCCCTGTTCCAAGAAGCGACATGGTCATTTGGTCAGCCAGTGGTAGACCTATGTGCTTCCCCTCTCAACGCTCAGCTCCCGAGATTTTTTTCCAGGTACCCATCCCAAGGGGCGGAGAATTACAACTCGCTCCGCTGTCGTTGGCCCCCGGGGCTCCTGTATGCCTTCCCTCCACTTCCGCTGGTTCCCAAAGTCATCCAGAAGTTACTAGACGAGAGAGCGGAATTACTTCTAGTAGCGCCTTATTGGCTCAGACGGCTATGGTTCACGGACCTCCGCAGTCTCTCAGTAGCCCCCCCCCCCCCCGGAGAATCCCGTCAGACAGAATCTCATTAACTCAGGGGCCTCTTCAACATCCGGATCCTCAATGGTTACAATTGACCGTCTGGAGGTTGAGTGGAGTGGTTTGAAGAGCAAAAAGCTCTCCAACAGAATTATTGACACTATTTTAGCCGCCAGACGCCCCTCAACAATTCGCATTTACAACGTCACATGGTCAACTTTCTGCAAATGGTGTAGTAAACTTCAAATTGATCCTGCCTCTCCCTCTGTCGCCCAGGTTCTAGAGTTTTTACAGGAGGGACTTGATAAGGGGTTGTCACCTAATACGTTAAAAAGGCAGGTGGCGGCCTTGACATCAGTTCTCGGTCACAAGGGTCTCAGTTCTCTTTCACATCACCCACACATAAGATCCTTCGAGGAGCCACCAACTTACGCCCTCCAGCAGTGCACCGTTATCCCACCTGGGACCATAACAAGGTCCTTGTCGCTCTCACTAAAGGTCCTTTCGAACCTTTGAAATCGTCAAGTCTCCAATTTTTCACGTACAAAGTAGTTTTCCTGGTAGCAATTACTTCTGCTCATCGTATCTCGGAAATTGCAGCCCTGTCTGTCAGACAAGATCTCTGCGTTTTTCTTGCTGATCGTGTGGTCCTTCGTCCCGATCCCGCATTTATGCCCAAGGTCAATTCGGTTTTTCATAGAGCTCAAGAGCTTATTCTTCCAAATTTTTGTTCCAGACCATCACAGGGGATGGAAAGAGAATGGCATAAGCTTGATGTGAGGCATGCCCTGCAAATCTATATCAAGTGTACAGCAGCTTTCAGGAAATCAGAGGCTTTATTTGTGTCCTTTCAGCCAAATTCTCAGGGTTGCAAGGTTTCACCATCTACGATAGGCCGTTGGATACAGGCGGCAACAGCAAAAACATACCAGACGCAATCTCTGCAGGTGCCTAAGGGCATAACAGCTCATTCAACAAGGAGTGCAGCAACTTTGGCAGCATGGGCCACACAGGCAAATCTGTCGGGCCGCGGCTTGGGCTTCCCCATCGCCCTTCATTAGACATTACAAAATTGATGTGTTTGCTTCTGCTGAGGCTTCCTTTGGCAGAAGAGTTCTGCAACGGGTCCACAGAGATCAGGAGGTGATTCCAGACCAGATGGAGTCGCTCCCATAGGACAGGCCAAGCTTTGGTATGTCCCACTACTGGATGCTCTGAGCAGCTCATAGGAGAAAAGGCGTTGGTACTTACCTGATATGCCCGTTCTCTTTGAGCTGTGAAGAGCATCCAGTCCCACCCTTTTTTTCCCATCTGGTGGGGTCCTGTTTCGGCCAATGAACTTTTTTGTATGTGAGGATGAGAGCGCTTTTTTTCCCTCATCTTCGCCAAAACTGGGGAACGCTGAGGAGTCACGTGGTGGAGGAGGAGCGTTCCACAAATCAAGCTCAGCCTGTGAATGCAGAGACTAAGCACCTCTCCACTACTGGATGCTCTTCACAGCTCAAAGAGAACGGGCGTATCAGGTAAGTACCAACACCCTTTTTATGTATTTATTTTTATTCATTTATTCAATTTCTATGGGGTGGCACGGTGGCTCAGTGGTTAAGTCCCTGGGCTTATTGGTTTGAAAGCCGTCAGCCCAGGTTTGAGCCCAGAACCTCACATGACAGGGTGTCTTCAACCCAGCTGCCAGGCTAGCAGTTCAAAAGCATGTAAATGCCAGTAGATAAATAGGTACCACTTCGGTGGGAATGTAACAGTGCTCCATGATGTGATGCCACATGACCATGGAAATGTCTTTGAACAGCGCTGGCTCAATGGACTTGAAAAAGAGATGAGCACTGCCCCTATTGTAAGCAATGACTAGCAGAGTAAAATCTGCAGTGACTCCTTTCCCTTTATTCATTTTCTATAGCCACTCATTTCATTCAAAGATTTTGGGTTGCTTACAATTAAAAAATATATTGGCTCAGCATTTTCTTTTCTGATCTTTTTTTTTTTTTAAGTCCTTTGCCTGGGCCTTCTAGGGCATGTATAAATTAAAGTCATCTTAAGAACATTGTTTCTTTTCTGTGCTACCAAAGCTGTCATGGACAATGTGCTCTGTTGCCTCTTAACCAGAAGAGGGTGTTCTGACTCTAATTCATTTGTCAATCAGATGAATTGGGAGGCATCCTCAAATAATCATTGCCTTGCTTTTTATGTCTGCCATTCATGGTTTATCAGTTTTTTACTTTACTTTGGATGTTTTTTGATCAGTTCTAGAAAAACTTATGTTGCAACTTGTACTGGAGAAGTTTTTTTGTTCCTGGATTTTCCTTATTCCCTTACTTACACTTCCTTGCCCCCTTTTCGATTGGAATATGAAAAGAATACCAGATTCCTGGCTTCCGGTTTGACCTTCTTCGGTGACAGATCAAAACCTTGTCTCTCCGAGGCTTTGATCCGTGCTCGCCACTGGAGCGCCCCGAGCCGGCTGGTTTCAGAGCTAAGCCACCCCGTAGAGGTGGTGAAGAGGGGGCAGACTGCCTGCAGGGTTGAGGAGAACCGCATCTCTCCTCCACAGCTGGCCATTACTCCCTTTCCCGAAGGCGGTTGCAGCGGTGGTCAGAAATGGCCACCACAAAGAACACGACTGGAAAAGAATGTGAAGGAGGAAGATAAGGAGAGAAAGTTTTGATTGACCGGGTCAAACTACAAAAGCAACAAATAAGGTACCCTGGAATTTAAGCATAACAACATTGTTTCCAAAGAAGATTTTGAATCTGCGAAGGAGAGAGAGAAGGGAAAGGATAAAGTTTTTTTTCTTCCCTTCCTTATACTGATAGCTAAGATACTTAAGCAAGAAATTGAAAAAAAAAATCCACTTTGACATTAATAGGCATCTAAGCTGAAAATAAAAGTCAAAGGGATAATAAAGATTTCTGGACACTTAAAAGTTTTTAAAAGCTGGAAAGGAGAAAAAAAAAGAATAGAAGGGCAGGATCTGTAAAAATGGATGAGACTGCCTGGAATTAAGGAATGGAACTGTAATTAAAAGGAACTCAGTGAAATTTTAACAAGATTCCTCAAAGATACATTTTAATGGAAACTTGGCAACATAATAATAGAACCCCAGGAAGAGAAAGTGGAAAAAAGAAGCAAATAGAAACAGCCTTGGATTATTTGGATTACTTGGTGATTTTTGTTTTTTTGCATCTGGATGACTAAAATTAACTGGGTGGTTGTTTAAAAGTTTTTAATTGGTATCACTCTTAGAAGAACTGAAAACGGAACTTAAAAAATGGAAAGAAGATGCACAAGAAGGGAGAAGTTCTTTTGGCTTCGTGTTTCAATTCTTAGAAATGGAGATCTGGAACTATGAGAAGCAACAAGAAACTCTTGCAGAACAAGAAGATTGGAACAAAGAAGAAGCCATTTTTAATTATCAAATAATTTTAAGTGGGGGGAAAAAAGAAAAGGGGGGAAAGAGAGTGAAAGGTTTAAGACAAAAAAAACAACAACCAAAAAGAAGAACAATTTGAAAGATAAGTATAATATTAGAAAGCAACAGAAGAGGGGATTACAGATGAGAGAGTTAGAAGTAGAGAGATGAGGGGGTAAAAAGGGGAGGGAGAAGAAGAGGGGGAAGAAGAAAAGGAAAAGAAGTTGTAAAAGACAGAAATAAGAAATGGAGAAACAGGGAAAAGATATAAGGATTGTAACCATAAGTTTGTTTAGAGATAATGGGTGAAAATTTAATTGTAAAGGGGATTCTGTCATCGTACATAAGATTGCATTGTTATATTACAAATAGAAATAATTCCAGAAAATATGATGATGGATAAATATACGAAGTTCCCTGTGCATCATGCCCGGCCACATACATTGGGCAGACGAATAGAAGAATAAGTACCTGCCTGGTTGAACACAAAAATGCAGTAAAAAAGCTGGAACACACCTCCTCACTAGTCCAACACATGAAAGCCACAGGTCACAACATCAACTTCAATTGCACCAAAACCCTAGCCACTATAGAAAACCCCAGCCACAGAATCATCAGAGAAGCCATAGAGATTGAAAAAAGACCTGAAAGCATGAATAGAAGAGATGATTCCACCAGACTGTCAATCATTTGGAAGCTTGCACTCTCAAATAGAAAGATCTCCACACCACAAGCCAGGCAAACACCTGGGCACAAACAGACTCCCCCTGATACCTCCAGCTCAAACACACCCCAACCAGGCACCCAGATGAAACCTAGCTTCCTAACAGATAATAGCCGTCCTTTCACGCGAAGCCAAGCTGCACTGAAAGCCTCCAATACAGGAACACAGTGTTGCCAGCCAATCAAAGCCACAAAACAGAGAGAAGAAACCAGAAACACCAATCAAACAAACTCCAAGTCCAATAAAC
>BLBF01000003.1:30392639-30458434 GCA_015471245.1 Laticauda colubrina | reverse complement strand
TTGCTCAGTGGTCCAAAGTCCTCTTTTCTGATGAGAGCAATTTTTGCAGCTCATTTAAAAACCAAGGACCCAGATTCTGGAGAAAGAATGGAGAGGCACAACACTGCAAGATGCTTGAAATCCAGTGTGAAGTTTCCACAGTCTGTGTTGATTTGGGGAGCCATATCATCTGCTGGTATTGGTCCAGTGTGCTCTATTAAGTCCAGGGTCAATGCAGCCGTCTACCAGGAGATTTTGGAGCACTTCATGCTTCCTTCTGCAGATGAGCTTTATGGGAATGCTGACTTCATTTTCCAGCAGGACTGGCACCTGTCCACACTGCCAAAAGCACCAAAACCTGGTTCAATGACTATGGGATTACTGTGCTTGATTGGCTAGCAAACTCACCTGACCTGAGAGAATCTGTGGGGCATTGCCAAGGGAAAGATGAGAGACATAAGACCGAACAATGCAGAAGAGCTGAAGGCCACTATTCTGGTCTTTCATAACACCTCAGCAGTGCCACAGGCTAATAGCTTCCATGCCACGCCACATTAAGGCAGTAATTGCTGCAAAAGGGGCCCAAACCAAGTACTGAGTATATATGCATGCTTGTACTTTTCAAAGGTCCAACATTGTTCTAGGTACAATCCTTATTTTATTGATTGCATGTAATATTCTAATTTTCTGAGATTGTGGATTTGGGGTTTTCATGAGCTGTAAGCCATAATCATATCAATTATGACACACCACGGCTTGAACTATCTTGCTTTGTATGTAATTAGTCTATCTCATATATTACTTTCACCTTTTAAGTTGCATTACTGAAATAAATGAACTTTTGCACGATATTCTAATTTTTTGAGTTTCACCTGTATATACCTATTTATCTGCCAACTGATAAAAGAATCAGTTTTATATTTTACATATTCAAATATTATTTTGTATAATATTCAAACATAGAAAAAATGTTTGGAACATTCTCTTTTGGCCATGAAACACACAGTAAGACAAAGCTATCTGTAATAATATAATCCATAATTTAATATTCAGACACAAAAATGAAGTTCACATCTTTTACCCTAGTTGCAGCTGAAATGAACACAAAGTAATAATGCCGTTCAATTATTTGACTGCAATGCATTGAATTGGCATTCTTCTAGCCAGAGATGCAATAACAATGGAAAGCATCTATTCCTTAAGTAAGCTAAACATTTACATTTTCGAAGTGTTCTCATAAACTATAGCTGACATTGCCAATTTCCCTCTCCAATTTTTTATATGCTTTACATTTTCATGTGCCTATCTGCTTAATTATTATTTTTCTATAACCACAAACATGGCAAGGCATTTAAAGGGTCATGCCTGAAGCATGAATGAATGAAATAATATATATATTAAGACCTCTAGAACAGTTGAATAAGTGAACTACGTCAAAAATATTTGAAGATAAAAATAAAAGCAACTGATAATTTACAAATACCACTGTCTTTCTGGCATTTTTCATTAAGAAAATTTTCTTTCCTTTCCAAAGAAAAGGCCATAGTTTAGTGTGGCAGTATAAGGAGTTTTCCAGACATGGAAAAATGCTTATCAAAACCCCTACAGAACTGCAGCCAATCCATGCAAACAACAAAGAAATACATGAACCAATGACTTGACTCAATCTGAGGCATTTTTCTCTGTTTCTATAACCATGGCACAGAGTAGGAAGGAAGTAAAAAGTCTATACAATTCCTTTCATCTCCAGATTGTCTGAAAACTCTAGCTGGACAACTGGTAGTTGCAACAAAGTTTGCTGAGCTCCAAGGAATAATATAAATTTATAAAATTTCTATCCTGCTCTTTTCTAAGGATTTTTTAAAACCTGACAACAAGTTGGTAACACTGTACATTAATAATATATAAAGATTAATGGTTGTAAGGGAAAGATTTACTGCTTAAATGTATATTGAAATTTAATTTCTATATAAAAAGAAATTATATGCCCTGTTTTCCTAAAGGACAACTCAATATGGGTCTTGGAAAACAGTAGCTGAATCTGAAGAGATTTCCAAATACAGAATGCAGCTAGACAGAAAACGAATGAGAGAAAAACAGCAAAGAATCCCATTATACACAGCTATATATGCACAGTTATATATGCTGCAATATATACCTGATATGCAATAATAAATCTGCAAAACACCAAAAAAAACTGAAATAGGAGAACGGAGAAATAGAAACAAAGAGCTGAAATGGATAGATGGATTATGTCAAAAAGAAAGAAATAGGAAACACTGCTCACCATATACGTGCTTGGGTGTCAAAGGACTATGAATTTCTATGTATCAGAAAATGCAATTGCATATTACACTATAATTTCACATTCCAGAGATAAAATGTGCAGTTAAGGGAAATGTTATATTGTATATTGTAGTTTTAGGTAACTGTTGCCAGATACTGTTGTGGCCCACCAGCAGCCAGTGGAGCTGGCAGCAGATTCGGACAGTAAGGAGGTTGGGGAGGAACACGGGCCAGTCCTGGAGTCTAGGGAAGGCTCTAATGAGTGCTCTGCATCGGAAGCAGAGAAGAGGCCAGGGCCGTCTGACAGTTATCAGCTGCCTTCAAAGTTGGACATCAGTGAGGCAGAAGAACATCTGGAGCCTGTTCCCAGTGTGCACATATGCAGAGCTGACAGAAGAAGGGAACACCTAAGGAACAAGGGTCAACTTGGGAGTAAAGCCACAGGTGGTCAGTGAATGAATATTCCCTTCCCAAAGGGAATAAAAGAGGAGCGAAAGGAGAGTGAGGTTTTGCAAGAGACAATTAATTTGGGTGAAGATCTGTTCCTGCATCCTTGCCAAGTATTGTTTGCTACAGTGTGGCATCTGAAAGATATCAGCCTGGCAACTCTCCAAAGCTGATAAATATCTGTAATTGTGAAATATCTTGAAAGACTGTTGGCCGCGACTTTGCTGGAGAGGAATTCACTGTAAACTAAATAAAAGGGGTTTATCAGAATGAGGAGCCAGCTTCATGCTGTTGGGGAAGCGTAGATCAAAACAGGTACAGAGTAATTTCAACTGTATTCAAGCATTCATCCCATTCAACACACTTTGGGCCCACCTATTTAATCACAAACTCTGCATACATACACACATATACACACCTGTTTGAAGATGCAGAGGACTGACAGGCAACAAAAAGAGAGAGGTTTTCTTCCCAGGCTGCAGCTTCTGTTTCGGGGAACTGATTGCTGACAGAGGCCTGATCACTTTGCTCTTGAACCCTTAATTTTTCTCCTAGCAAAAAGATTACAGCACAACCATCAGCAAATTGATGAGGCAATGTTTCAAATGACATTTCCTTCAAAATATCTATTTTCTTAGTCTATAATTAAGAACATAAGGTCTACTAGTTTCTATATTGGATAAAACTTTGAAAATCCGTCCTTTAAAACTACTTATTGCTAAACCTTATAGAATGTCATTTTGTAACTTTAAAAAAAAACCCACATTATACAAATCTAGACTTCAAAGACTTCAAATGATAGAATGTCTTTCTGATATTGGAAGAGAAGGAATAAACTGCAAGAGAAATGAATGAGTATGCAAACAAGAACACTTTTTCCCACACTTCACACAGAGGTTAGCAAACCGGAAGAAAGAAAGCTGCTCCCTCTTCATTGAGTCACTGAGGACAGAAAAATCTTACTCTTGTAAAGCTTTTCAGATCACAACAAAGCTCTTTTTGATAAAGCGACCTCAGCCTTTTAAATAAATAACATAACGGCAGCACATTGGGAAAGTAAAGTGGCTTTGCTCTACTTTCCGAATGTGCTACTGCCACTGCATTCAAGGCACCGGCCCTGCAGGCTCACCCCATTGACTGTTGCACTGGAGCGGTGCAAAGGGCTCAATGGGGTGAGCCTGCGGAGCCGGAGCCTCGAACGTGGCAACAGCACATTGGGAAAGCCACTGGCTTTGCTCTACTTTCCCAATGTGCCACTGCTGTGTTTGAGGCGTCAGGCTCAACCTATTGACTGTTGCACAATTCCAGTGGCTTTGTTCTACTTTCCCAATGTGCTGCCATCACATTCGAGGCACTGGCCCCACAGGTACATCATTGAAATCTACTTTTCAAATGCGCTGCCACTGCAATGTTCGAGGTGACAGCCCCGCAGGTCCACCCCATTGAGCCCACTGCACTGGAGGGACCTGCCCAAGCAAGTCTGAGCGGAGCGATACACCAAGTCAATGGGATGAGTCTGAGAGAAGGAAAGAGAGAGAGAAAACTGGTAGAATCTCACCCCTGAATTGCGCCCTGCAAGGTGCTTACTTCCAGCACCCCCCTGCTGCCTCTTAGTGCCCCCCCTGAAAGCATCCCACCGCCTCCCAGGGGGTGGTATCGCCCACTATGGGAACCATTGCACGAGAGCAATCCTGGATGTTTTCTCACCTTGGATTTTTTCTCCCCTTGAAAACCATCTTTTTAGTATGATTTCATTATTTTATCTAGAAATATTGATCAGTCTTTCAAAGTTATGGATTGCAAAAGTATTGCAGACCATAAATTTGATATCCTTCCACCCAATAAGATTTCTGCCCATACAAAGGAAGAATACTATTGCTGGATAAACTAAAAGCAATAAGTTTTATTCCTGGAAGCCTTTCGGATTTTGGGAGCTTCAAGGGCTGCATAAGAGGTCAATAGTAAGGTTCAAAAAACAATTGGTATTTCTGTTTATTTTTACTCATGAGAGATTGACTTTTCAAAAAAATGTCAAGATTCAGTGATAGGCCAAAAAAGCAAACTTGTTAACTTAAAAACAATTGGGATTTAGATCCTTGCAATGAAGTGACTGCCAAGATGAAAGTGCAAAATAAGAAGTTTTCCATAGAAGTATAAAAAAATGAATCCGTTCATAAATAAAAGTATTTTTGTTTTTAAATTTGGATTTCAAATACAAGACACTCACAGCCATTCCATTTCTTTTCACTGTAAGCAATAATATGCAAAGTTTGGAAAAATAATATCAAGCAAAAGAAATTTGACACAGGAGATAAGAAAAAAAGGAGATCTCAGTAAATCTAATTCATACCAACATAATTCATTATTATTTCCTCATCCATCACTTCCTTGCTAATCATCCTTGCTTCTACTACATTTATATAACAACTGGCTCTCATTCTTTAGACTTTATTTTTTTCTCTTTTGAAGGATCTCATCAACTCCATTTAATTGACTTTCCCAATAATCATCTTCCTCTCAGCCAATTTTCCTTCATGTGATTTATCTTCATTCATTAGCCCTTTATGGCCAAACCACTTCTCTCATATTTTTCATACTGATCATTCACTTATGCATTGAATCTATTCACATCCATTGATTCATGACATATTTCTTCTCTTTTACCATGCACACTTAAGTAATCTATTAAAGGGCTGCCACAAAGAAGTAGGAGTCAACCTATTCTTCAAAGAACCTGAAAAATATATAATATTATAATAAGAAGAAGAAGAAGAAGCAATGGACAGAAACTAATCAAGGAGAGAAGCCACTTAAAAATAAGGAGTGCAGTGAGAACAATTAATCCGGGGAAAATCTTGCCTTCAGAAGTTGTGGGTGCTCCGTCACTAGAGGTTTTTAAGAAGAGATTGGACAACTATTTTTCTAAAATGATATACAGTCATTTGCTTGGTGAGGGGGTTGGATTACAAGACTTCCAAGGCCCTTTCCAACTCTGTTATTCTGATACTCCCATTGTATTCAACTCAGTTTTATGTTTCTTCTGATATGATCAACTCTTACTTCACTTAATAAACTATACATAATGCAGATAATCAGAGTTGGAAGGGACCTTGTAGGTCATCTCGTCCAACCCCCACCCAAGCGGGAAACCCTACACCATTTCTGACAAATGGCAGTCCAATCTCTTCTTGAAAGTCTCAACTGATGGTGCTCCCACAACTTACGAAGGCAAGCTGTTCCATTGCTTGATTGTTTTGTCAGAAAGTTTCTCCTTATTTCCAGGTTGAATCTCTCCTTGTTCAGTTTCCATCTATTATTCCTTGTCTGGCCTACAGGCGCTTTAGAAAATAGCTTGACCCCTTCCTCTCTGTGACAGTCCCTCAAATATTGGAAGACTGCTATCATGTCTCCCCTGGTCTTTCTCTTTACTAGACTAGCCAAGCCCAGTTCCTGCAACCGTTTGTTGTATGTTTTAGCCTCCAGTCCCCTAATCATCCTGATTGCTCTTCTCTGTACTTTTTCTAGAGTCTCAACATCTTTTTTATAATGTTGTGAACAAAACTGGATGCAGTACTCTTGGTGTGGTCTTACTAAGGCATTATAGAGTGGTATTAGTACTTACCTTGATCTTGACTGTATCCCTCTGTTAATACAATTTAGGATTGCATTAGCTTTTTTGGCAGCTGTTGCACACTGCTGGTTCATATTTAGCTGGTTGTCCACTAAGACTCCAAGATCCCTCTCACAGTTACTGCTATTGAACCTGGTTTCACCCAGTCTATATGTGTACTTTTGATTTTTCTTGCCTGAGTGTAGGACTTTACTTTTCTTTACATTGAATTTCATTTTGTTAGATATGGCCCAGTGTTCTAGTCTGTCAAGATCCATCTGGATCTTGAGCCTATGATCAAAATCATATGGATCTTGATATGAGGCTGATTGGTCTATAGTTTCCTGGGTCTGTGTTTTTTTTTCCCGTTTTTGAAGATGGGAATCACATCAGCTCTTTTCCAGTCCTCTGGTAGTTCCTGGTGCTCCAGGATTTTTGAAAGGTATGGTGCAGTGGTTCTGAGATGACCTCTGCCGTCTCCTTTAAAACACTGGGATGTAATCCATTAGGCCCCGGTGATTTGTTTTCATCAAGATCAGACAGATGTTCTCTTACTATTTTTTCCTTATTTTCATATTTAAAGATATTTTAATAATATCTTTTATTTCTGGTCTGTCTTTTACAGTTATGTTTTTGGTGGGTTGAGCTATAGTTTCTTTTTGTGTGAAAACAGAGGCAAAGAATGAATCAAGCAATTCTTCTTTCTCTCTGTTGCCTGTTACTTCCTTGCCATCTTCTCTCTTTAGTGGGCTGACTGTTTCCTTGATTTTTTTTCTTGTTATTATATGTTGGAAGAAACTTTTTTTATTATCTTTGACTTTTGTTGCAAGTCTTTGTTCGTTCTGAGCCTTTGCTATCCTTGCATTTCTTGTTTTTTTTTCCTCAGTGATATTATGCTGCTGTGGGCTTCTATGATCATACTTTTTAGAACTCAACTGTCCTAGACAGTTATCTTCATTTCATTTGAAAGTGTCACATTACTCATTATTTTTCTACGAACATTTGCATCTATTAAATGTTTTCCATCCATTTTCACATCTTTAGTAAGCATTCTATTAAGATACCCAAAATCACATTCTTGCTTACTGTTCCACCATATGTATATGACTTGCCACTCATTCACTCATTGTTTTCTGTCACTTTGGAGTTTGATAATTTTCTTTTCACATCCATACTTTCCATTACACCTAATAAATCTAATACTGTTCATTACATACCATATTATATCTTCTTCAATACATCTAACAAATCTAATAATTACATCTAATAATTCAACAAAGACTGCAAATCATCTTTCAGCAATGAAATTGTTTGAATATAAAAGTACCTATGCATTTGTGTTCCTAACCAACAAGACCAATATTTCTTATGTTTATCCATGAATACTTTAAAAAGCTAAATATTCGCATATCTTTTCTTACTCTTGACTCAGTTCTGAATATTCATGTAAAGCCCATGTCACACTGAACCAATGGATGTAAAGAAGATGTAAAACGGACAAAAAACCTTGCCATCCGTTCGAAAACGCGATGTACTCACTGCCTCCGTTTGGCTTCCTCTCTCTCTGTCCAGCATCCATTTATGGACGTTTGGGCTGCCCAAAACTTTTGCGCGGAAAATGTATCCAGTTTGTCCGTTCTGCATCCGCTACGCATCCGCTACACATCCTACAGGAGCATGCAGTACGGCTGGAGGGTGCCAGCCAACACCATCAGCATTGTGGGCAGAGAAGTGGTGCAGGCCATCATCGAAGAATACAAGGAGGAGCTCCTCCAGTACCCCTCGACTGAAGAAGGCTGGAAGAAAGTTGCAGAGCAGTGGTATCAGAAGTGGAACTTACCACACACCGTTGGAGCCATAGATGGCAAGCACGTGGCCTGCAAATCTCCAGCCAAGTCGGGGTCCACTTATTTCAACTACAAGGGCTTCTTCAGCATCATCCTCTTCGCCATGGTCGATGCTGATTACAAGTTCATGTACATCGATGCTCCAGGCAACGACTCATATTCAGATGCCCAGGTATACAATGCCAGTCACCTCAAGGAGGGGCTGGAACGCAACCTCATCGTGGGCTTCCCTGCCCAACGACACACAAGATGTGCCTACTTCATCGTGGGGGATGACGCCTTCTCCCTCAGAACCTACCTAATGAAGCCCTACAGTTCCAGACTCCTCACCCGTGAAGAGAGGATCTTCAACTACAGGCTGTCCAGGGCAAGGTGGGTGGTGGAGAACGCCTTTGGCATCCTGGCCAACAGGTTCCAGGTACTTCTCACCAACATGCAGCATTGCCCAGAGACCATGAGGAGGATCATGGAAGCTTGCTGCATCCTGCACAATCTCATGCGCACCCGATACCCAGTCTTGCAGAACAGGCTCGTGGACCTCCAGCAAGGCAATGGGGACATGGGCATAGGGAATGGAGGCAAGGGCGAAACCTGATCAACACTGAGGATGTGCAAGGCCCCAACAGAGCCTCACATGAAGCAAAGAAGCAGCGCAACCTCCTGAGACACTGGTGCAACTCCCCAGCTGGAGCAGTGGAGTGGCAAGACAGGATGATAGATGCTTAATGGATGCTTCCTTCAGCCTGTCTCATCACACGGATGAGATTGTGCCATGTATGTTTGGTTGGCCTATAATGAACAGGGCGTTTAATAAAGAGTTGTGTTTATGTTGACATGTGTGGATAATTATTACATTATTATTGATAATAAAGGGCCGTAGGTGTGGCACCTGGGAGGGTGGACCATACAGTCCCACTATGCTTGCATTGGAGGTTTATCTATCCCACTGCTATCCTAACCCATCCCACAGCTATTACCCACCCCACAGGTATCCTAACCCATCCACAGGTATCCTTACCCATCCCACAAGCATGCAAAGGCTTAAACCATTTCTAAAAGTTTCCACCAAGACTTTATTAAAAAAAAAGAAATGAAGCAAGTGTGTGAATCATAAATAGACTTTATTAACAACAAGCTATAAGACAAAAATGAGTCTCTGGTACTCCTCTTGGTCGCTCAGTCCCAGGGGTGAACGGTGCAGGTGCTGTGGAGGTGGCTAGTGCTGGAGTGCTTGTCATCAGCTCCTCCAGAAGCAGAAGCAGCAGAAGCGCCAGCCCCAGAAGAGTGAGCCCGTGCTGCAGAAGCCCCTGGAGAACCAGAGTGAGGGCCAGGGGGCGGGATGGTAGCCCTGTCCCTCTTGCCAGGGCTGGCAGCAGATGGCTGAGGCTTGCTGTGCTTCTGCATGGTTGTGGGGTTGCTGGCTGGCAGGGAGGCTGGCAGGAAGGGTGGCAGGGAGGCAGGCACCAAGGCTGGCAGGCAGGCAGGCAGGAAGGCTGGCACCAAGGCAGGCAGGAAGGCTGGCAGGGAGGCAGGCACCAAGGCTGGCAGGAAGGCTGGCAGGCAGGCAGGCACCAAGGCTGGCAGGAAGGCTGGCACCAAGGCTGGCAGGGAGGCAGGCACCAAGGCTGGCAGGAAGGCTGGCAGGAAGGCAGGCACCAAGGCTGGCAGGCAGACTGGCTGGCAGCAAGGCTGGCAGGGAGGCTGGTAGCAAGGCTGGCAGGGAGGCTGGCAGCAAGGCTGGAACCAAGGCTGGCAGGCAGACATGCAGGCAGGGCAGGCAAGGCAGTCGATGTGTCTGGAAGCAGGTCTTTCCTCTGAATGGTGACCTGCTTCCGAGCTGCTTCCGTTATATCCGCGGGGCTGATTCAATACATCCTCCCCGCATGCGCAATTAACGCCAGGCATCCATTAGGCTTCCGCTGTGCATCCGCTGTGCATCCGCTTCATCCATTTGGCGTCCGCTGTGCATCCGCTGTGTCCGTTCTGCGTCCGCTTTGCTGCGGCCCCCCGGAAGCCTAGCGGACGCACCATCCGCTCTCATCCGCTTCCATCTGCTGGGCTTCCATTCCGCATCCGCTTTGCATCCGCCCTGCATCCTCCCCGCATCCGTGTTATCTGCTCCAGTTGTGCAATTTTTTGCCCCTTTTGAGAGCGGATAACAATGGATGGAACATTTTGCTCGTCTGCTGTGTCCTTTTTGTATCCGTTGGGCAGTGTGACATGGGCTTAACATTCTATTTACTCTCACATATGATTTAGTTCCATGATATATCTCTCTTACAAGAAGCAACCAATCTGCAATTCCAGATTTATATAAAATATTCCATACTTCAAACCTATTCACTTTATCATACGACCTGTCAAAATTTCTCAGTGATCTACTGATGAGCTACATGGTCTTTAATTCCAAGAAAAATTAAACGGCATTGTATTTTCCAAAATTTGTTTATTGTCATTTCTTGTATCCTTTGGATCAGAATTTTGCCCAAATACTTTCCAGATATGCTTGGTAAATTATTCCCAATGGATTCCTGTATTCATTGCTGTCATAGTAACAGTATTTTTTTCATCTGTCAGACACAGATGCTTTTTAACATACACATTGATCGAATTCGACAGTCGTACAAACCATACCCACATTTTTTTTCAGTTCTATCATTTATATCTGTGGTTTTACTATTTTTCAATATTCTGAAAGCATATCCTTTTCATCATTTGTTCCCCTTGGAAATTAAAAAATAAGGTTCCATTTCAATTCTGCTTAGTTCTCTTCACTCTGCGGGAAGCTCCTTATTTAGTCCTTTCGCTAACTTTCAAAATGATTTGGAATTGCTTTGGAACAATATTTGGAAGTGGAATTTTTAACAAGAATTTTTATATACATGTACATTTTGCATGCAATGTTTCTTAACATATAATTGTTGTATGCAGTTTTTCATACCATTTTTTAAACTCAAAGAATATTTTTAAAAAATCCAAGAGAAGTATAAAAACTGAGAAATGACTGAATTCTGACTCACTTCTAAATTTATTAGGTTATATCAAAAAGTTGAACAAATTTATAATTCTTGCTTTATAACTATGCATCTTGCTAAATCATTTCACACACATCCTTTTTCATCCAACTATTGTTCTGCCAAACATGCCCTGTACCAACATGTTCCTTATAATAAGAATTAGAGTGCATTCAGAAAGTATTCCCATCACTTTTATCAATTTTGTTATGCTGCAGTTGGATTCTACAGTTGCTGATTTTTTTTCTCATTAATCTATTTTTAGTACCCCATAATGACAAACATCTCTGGATGAGGCAGATCTCCATTCTCATGAAAGATCAAGCTGAGAATTGTCTGAATCGCATTTTTCTGTTTGAGATGTGGAAAAAGGGAAACAGGACAATAAAAGATGGGATTTTATTGAGGAAATTTTCAGGGGAGGAGAAAATCTAAACTATAAATATCATTGGTAGGATCTAGACCACTTAAATTTAAAGTTTTTTATAGCCCGACATCACTACTTTTATTTTAACTTTAGACATTATTTACAGTTGGAAAGAAAAAGGATGAAAGTTGCAGAAAACAGATCGTTACATTAGTGAAACAAAATTTGCATTCATTTGCAATTCACAGTAACTGTTATAGAAAATATAGGTCCATGACAGCTGAGGGAACAAACCCCATAGACAATATCAGCAACAAAAATCAGAGATATAAGAGCAAAAGAAAACTTTATCTGAAGATCTTTTTAAATATCTGTATTTTATCCATTGCAATATAAGTCATCTCAGCCATTCTATATAAATCTCCACAACTACAGAATACCTTCTTAAGGCATATAAATTAGCTAGAAAGAAAAGTCATAAATTAAAATCAGCTGGATAGCAGAAATTCAGACCACGAGAAAAAATAACAGCAACATAAGGAATTAGAAACGCAGGAACTAAAAATTCATGAACACCTTTCAATTGGATGCAATTCTATCTTCCAATGATAGAAATTTACAAAATAAATTGGACAGGTGTTTTAGAAGTTCACTAAATCAACTATTATGGAAATTAATGTTTTATTTTTAGTTTACTTAATGAAATTATATTAATAATAATTAGCATTGAATACCACTTTCAGTAGTTGCTTCCTTCTGCTCTGGTCTTTCTTCTTTCTGCTCTGGTTTTTCTTCCTTCATCTGTTCTTTGCTGATGTTTTTCTTTTGTTTTTTCATTTGATCAATTAAAAGCTGAAATTCAGCTTTGTGTTTCTTTCCTGAAAAGTTTAAAAAAATGTATATTCTTACCATGTGCATAACTTAAGACAAATTATTGATTTTATTTAAAGTTTTTGATATATTTTCATTGAAACTGAAGTCATTTAAACACATGAAGTAAAGGAAATGTTAAGCACAAGTTATTTTGCTATTGTTGTAAACAAATAGTACTTATCCTTTCTTTTTGATGTACCACAAATGGTTAACATGGTTAAACTGGGACTGTTAAAATATGTTTATTTTGCCAGGTAATTTTAGCAGGAATTATTGCTAGAATAGTATAAAGAAATAGAAATATGTTCTGTTCTGAACACAAATAAAGATGTACCAGACCACCAGAATTCATAAAAATTGAACACACATTGAACAAGGAACATGGTGCTCATCAAACTTTGCTTATTGCAGTATTGTAGAGTTCTCTGCACAATTATTTTCTGTCAGACTTCTGGCAAACATTGTTATCATCCGTAACTTTCTCCAATATATATGTCTTTTCACAAATGTAGCTTGTTTTGATTTCATTTACCTCCTGGATTAACCAGTTTCACTCACTGCCACTTAGTAAAACTATTCCTCCTATTTGCATGGGTAATTAAAATGTATTAATTGCAAAATGCACTGATGCTATTATGTTTTAAGTCAGCCAACTCTAAGAAGGCAACAAGGCAAGAAAGCATGCCTTACTAAAATATGTTACATCAAATCATTCAATATGCATCTTGTACAGTTCTGTCAGGAATCTAGTTCTAAAAATACAAATCACTAATGAGGCAATTGCTTTGAATACAAGACTGATATATAAGTAGGATGAAAAAAATCACCAGTTTAAATGCAAATTTATCTGCACTAAAATAAACTTGGATTGGGTTACTTTCTTCATATTTACATACAACAATCCTCTAAGTTATAGAAGGATGGACAGAGCATTTGTAGGAAAGAATCAAATTACAACTAGTAGACATATCAATCTTTCTCTATTCAACCAATTGTTCTTTATCTTTTTTTTTTCTTGCTGTTTTTTCAACTGACAGTCTCAAACTAAAACAAATCCAAATAATTACATTTATCTTAGCAGAAATACTCTTTAACCCTGCCAAAAATTGGATGGTACACATGCTTTCAGATCCCAATCTGAATCATTTTTTAATCAAGTTCCATATTCAGCCATTATGTAAGAGAAAAGTATTACATAATTTATTAAATATTCTTTAATATACAAGAGAATGAACATTTCACCAGCTGCTTCTCTACAATACTTTGTGAAATCATTTAAGGTGTTCTTTTTATAAAATGCTGTTAAAAAACAAGCAAAGAAACCCACTTGCTCAATAAATAAATAGAGGCATATAACCATCCTTCACGATTTTTCTGACATGACTAAAAGCACCATGGCAGAGCTTTTAAGAAATCCTGATATGAAGTATCTGTGGGCATATGACTATAAGAAAAACTTGATTCATTTATATGTATTATTTTTAAATTTAAGGTGGAGATTCCAAAGACCAGTCATCTTCAGCCATTTAGAGTTTTCACTATGTACAGTATATAACATTCTAATTTTTAAAAAAAGATTCAAGAAATAAAGCACAAAAAGAGAAGACAGCATGTAAGGAATCACACATGGTCACTCTTCTAAATCTGAGGTATCTTCCAATCAAAACTACCCACTGAATTCAAGATCTTATCTTGAACTCAATTACATTAAACTTCAAGGAATATATAGTAATTCCAAAAGGACAGTAAATTCTGTGAGCTGATTTGATAAAGTTTAGTATCTTTGGGGGATACTTTTGGAACAGTTTTCCCTTTCCAAGAGTTGATTTTTTTCTTTCGATCCATCCAAATTTCGAACCAATATTTAAAACAAAACTTTGATAATATCAATGTTTTGTTCTAAAAACTTAACCTGGATGAGCAACTGTGATTTATACAGAATCTGTCCTGTACGTATCCTGAATTGGACCACGGAGATAGAACCAACGGTTTTCCAACTTCAAGCCTGATAAAGCTTTCTTCAGTCTATATATTTTATTATCATTCAATCTGTAGCCTTTGCAGTTTTATCTCTAAATAGTAAAACCAGATCAAATGTCAAGAGCAAAGAAAATTTCAATGCAAATACATTTTATACATTTTTAAACATTCTTGTTTTTAGTCCTGCAGAAGTTCTTCTGTTACGTTTCTTGAGCAATATTTTTTTTTCAAACGTAAGGCAGAAAATAATTCTCCTTTTCAAATATTTGGTCTCAAATAAAAAAATCTGAGGAGGAAAGAAAAATTTGCGCCATGATCTGGAAATATATCTGGCTCTACCATTTTGCTTTGCTATTTTAAGATTTAAAAAGAGGGTCATTTTTGGTTTTTATAGAATGGATAATTTATCATTCAGATAGCCCTGAAAGCTTTCTGGTCTGTGCACTAAGTAACAAGACTGCTGTAAAAAAAAATAATGTCTACACTAAAACATCTTCCAAGCTGTTTAATCTATATATCCCATACAGGTAATCCTCAATTTATCATTCAAAGCTACAACAGACCCCCAGTTATGGCCATTGCAGCACATCCACAGTGAATAAAAATTCAGGCACTTGGCAATTTGCTCTTGCAAGAGACTGCAGAAATTCTGCAGCAGCCTCCTTGCATGGCACTCCCCCATTCCACTCCCTCAGGTTCTCACAGGTCTTGGGCCTTTTTCCCAGCCAGCTGAGTCCCACACCCTCATCATCACATTCCATCACTAATCAGTCTTCATCTTTCACTACAGATCTCCTGGAAGCTGCTCCAGCCCTCAGCATCCCTAGGTTTTCCCATTCTGGGAAAAGGCCACAGGGATGCTGAGAGGCGGAGCGGCTTGCTCTCCTTCCTCAACACAGTCTCCAGAGCTTCCAGGAGATTTACAAAAGCACCAATCAGTGATGGAGAGTGAGGAGGGGGGTTGAGACTCAGCAGGTGGAAAAGCAAGGCCTATGAGGACATGGTGGGAGTGGAGCAGAAGGTTGCCTTACGGAATGAGGGAGGCTTGGGTGTGCACTAGGGGGTTGACCTGGGTGTGCACTAGGCCTCTCAGGGCTTCCCCCATCTGAGGCATCCTCTGCTTGGCTTAATAACTATATTTGCAAAAATAGCGTGGGGGGGGGATCATTAAGTGAGCAATCAAGTTGAGAATGTCTCTTAACGACTGTCACAATGTGTGACTGAAATAGGCAGGCTCCATTAGGATTGTAAATCAAAGACTACCTATACATCCATTATAGTTCTTTTTTGAAATAGCATCTTGTTTGCCTTTAAAATTTCAAGGCACAAATCTAAATTTTTAGCTGTTTCTGTCACCAAAAAGACTTTATCAGCCATAAATATCTTGTCAAAAACAGGATATTACTAAAGGGGGATATTTCTTAAAAATATAACTACATCTACTATGTCATACTCAATTGAAGAAATATTTCATTTCAGATAATTGGAAAAAATAAACGGAAAATATTGGAATAGATTTACGTGAATAATTTCTGGGGCTTTGGTGATTCAAAACATTTTTAGAAATTATCTTTCATGTCCATTAGTGAAGTGTTCAAAAGTACTTACTGCATGTGATTTTCTTCTTGTGTCCTGTACAAATAATGTTCCTTGTCTTTGGGTTTTCCTACCTTCTTTTGAAATGATTTTTAAAAATGGATTAGCAGTTTATTCCTTCTAACATCTTTTTTTTTTAATTTCACCAAAACACAGTAAATAGATATCAAACAACAAGGAAGAGGTATTTGCAAGTTTCAAGATAAAAACTCTCTGCCACTACTTTTTAATTGTCTGATCAATTAGGGCAATGGCTTTCTGAAATTTTTTCTCTGTTCATTAAGTGACCGCAGGTTTCTCTCTCTCTCTTGTTTAATTGTTCCCTAGGCAGCATATCTTTCTCTTCTGGGCCAAGATCATTCACATAGTCCATTACATCAAATTAGAAAAGATTGGGTAGGATTTCTTTCTTGTAACTATTCAACAGCAGGAAAAAGCAACACAATTCTGCTCAATAAAAAGGTTAGCTGAGAATACTACCAGGCTGATTATCACACAGGCAAAGGTCCAAGAAAAATAAATTAGTTGACAGTTGCCCTTTACATAGCAAGAATGGTTCAGATAGTGTTTTCCCTCAATGACTTTTTTCTATCACAGACAAATCTCCTTCATGTATATCAAGGGTGTCAAAACTCATGGCCCATAGACTGGATGCATCATGCACTGGCCATGCCTACTCCCATTTTAGTGAAGAGGGGAAAAGTCGAGTTATGTCACGTGATGACAATATGACACGAGTTTGACACCACGATGTTATATGTTTGAGTACATAAGTTTGCTATCTCAAATATGCAAAATACATCAAAATGTAAGTGTTCTCCTGAATCTGACCAACCACTACATCTAGGAAGCTTTCATGGAGAAGAGTGGTCAGGCAAATTGCAAGGGTCAAAACAATGTAGAAGCTTTGTCAGCCAATTGGGGTACAAAAGCAAAGTCACAAGATTTCAAATTGGGAGTAGGGGCACCCAGAGACTGGGTTAGAAGCTCAGACTCTTTATCTTCAGAGATGGGCAGCAATTGTCTCTTCAGACAGTGGTTCATCCAGAAACTTTGGAAATGGCTGTTCATTGTCTCCTCATCTGAGTCCAAGCTCACTGTGAAACTGGGGTTAAGGCCCGGTCCCACTGCACTTATGGATGCAAAGAGGATGTAAAAAGTTAAAAAAAAGCTTGCCATCTGTTGGAAAATGCAATGCATCCATTGTGTACTCACTGCATACGTTTTTCATATGCTCTATCCCTTGAGCATCCGTCCACTGCAATTTCATCCACACAAGAAGTTTTGAGCTGCACAAAACTTTGTGAACGGATGAACTTTCCACTGCGTATGATGTACATCCACGACATATACGGGCAACAAACGTTCTATCTCTGTTATCATCCATTAAACATCCGCTGTATCTTTTCTGCATCCTCTGGCCATCCCCTCAACTCACATCCTCTGCAGCTGAAAACGGAAAAAGGGAGGAAAAAAAAGGTACACGGAACGTCTACACAGTGTTAGTAGCACGGAAATAGAAAGGATGTAAGCGTATGCATCTCGTATATAAAGGATAAAAAAAGGAAAAAACGTTTGTATCTGGGATGTATCTCATATATTTAGGATGTCTGGAGTATGTCTAGAGTATATAGAAGGACACCTAGCGGATAACCAATATTTCCTATAAAAAGGGGGTGAAAATCATCTGGATCTCAGTATGAGTCCAGCAGCCGTGGTGTACAGACCTCATCACCCTTGGTCTTGGTCTTCAACATCATAAATTGTTCTCCACCATGGATGATGACACAGTCCGTATGATAGCTGCGCTCATTCATCACCAGAACCAAAACCTGTTCAGACTGTATCAAGTTTCACACAGAAGGGACAAGGAGATGTCCAAGAGCTGTGTGGGTCCGAGGATGGATCATGAGAAGAATGGAGTTTGGACTGTATGAGCAATTGATGGTGGAGCTGAGGAATGAAGAACCTCGTGCATTCCATCATTTCATGAGGATGTCACCAGCCATGTTTGACGAACTTGTACAGCATCTGAGACCCAGGTTGACCAAGCCTAAAACCAACTTCCGTCCCAACCTGGACCTTGGACTGAAGGTGGCACTGACTCTGCGCCACCTGGCCTCTGGAACCACATACAGAAATATGCAGTATGCTTGGAGGGTGCCACACAACAGCATCAGCAAAGTGGTCAGAGACGTGGAACAGGCCATCATTGAAGAATATGTTGAGGAGCTCCTCAGCACTAAAGGCTAGAGAAAACTTGCAGAACAGTGGTATCAGAGGTGGAATTTTCCCCACACCGTTGGAGCCATAGATGGCAAGCACGTGGCCTGCAAAGCTCCAGCCAACTCAGGGTCCACTTATTACAATAACAAGGACTTCTTCAGTATCATCCTCTTTGCCATGGTTGATGCTGACTACAAGTTCATCTACATTGATGCTTCAGGCAACGGGTCAGCTTCAGATGGCCAGGTATACAATGCAAGTGACCTGAAGGATGGGCTGGAACTCAACCTCATCATGGGTTTTCCAGGTCCAGACCCCCTACCCAATGACACACAGGATGTGCCATACTTCATCGTTGGTGATGACGCCTTCTCCCTCAGAACCTACCTCATGAAGCCGTACAGTTCAAGATACCTCACCTGTGAAGAGAGGATCTTCAACTACAGGCTGTCCAGGGCAAGACGGGTGGTGGAGAACGCCTTTGGCATCCTGGCCAACAGGTTCCAGATACTACTCAACACCATGCAGCATGACCCAGAGACCGCGCACCTGCTACCCAGTGTTGTAGAACAGACTTGTCGACCATCAGCAAGGGAATGGGGACATGGAGCTTGGTGAATGGAGGCAAGGACGTAACCTGATAGACACTGTGGATGTACAAGGCCCCAACAGAGCTTCACGTGAAGGGAAGAAGCAGCACAACCTACTGAGACACTGGTGCAACTCCCCAGCTGGAGCAGTGGACTGGCAAGACAGGATGATAGATAATTAATGGATGCTTCCTTGAGGCTGTCGCATAACACTGATGAGATTGTGCCATGTATCTTGAGTGGTCCTACAATGAATAGGGCATTAATAAAGAGCTTTGTTTATTTTAAAATGTGTTGATCAATGAATAAATTGTTATTGATAATAAAGGTCCATATATGTGGCAGCTGGCATGGTGGACCATACAGTCCCACTGTGCTTGCACTGGAGGTTTATCTATCCCACAACTATCCTTATCTATCCCACAAGCATGCAAAGGCTTAACCATTTTTTCAAAGTTTTCACCAACACTTTATTAAGTAAAAAAAAAAGAACCAAGTAAACTAAGTGTCTTAAGCAAAGATAACCTTTATTAACTTTCTTAGGTAAACTTTATGACTGTATTAAATAAGCAAAATGAACCAAGTAAACTGTATTAAGTGTCTTAAGCAAAGATAAACTTTCTTAGGTAAACTTTATGACTGTATTAAATAAGCAAAATAAACCAAGTAAAGTGTCTAAAGCAAAGATAAACAAAGTAAACAACTCAGTCTCTGACACTATTCTCAGCTGTTCAGCGGGCAGGGACTGTGGAGGTGGCTGTGGCTTGAGTGCTGGTCTGAGGCATCATTGGGGTGCTTGGCACGAGGGTACAACGGGATGGTGTGTTCAGGAAGCTGTCCGAGAGCTGACTCAGTCCTGTGAGGTTGAGAGCCCTTCATCAAGGACTTGATGAAGTCAGGCCTATGTCCGGCCCAATACTGATGACAGATTGTCCGTTGACGGGCTTGGCTGTGGGGTGGAGGAAGGAGAAGTGTAGTGGGGCTGTCTGGTCTGCAGCTGGGTGAGGTGAGGCGTCTGTGGTGTCCGATGAACCTGGGCCTGGACTGGGAAGTTCTGCTTCTGCTGTGGGAAGTCCTGGTAGTCGTAGCCTTGGTAGGTGAGGGGCTGTTGAAAGCCGTGGAAGGGCTGTGACATCGCCTGGGGTGGAGGAGCAGACCTGGACTGGGAAGGAGCAGCTTCAGCTGGGCCTTGAGGGTTGTGCAGAAGTGTTGTGATCTTCTGCTTCATCACCTGGTACTGGGCCTCGGGCAGGTCCCTCAGGGTCTGGCTCACGTAGGTGATGAAGGTGTTCCGGCCCGAGGATGCTCTGTCCAAGTGGACCAGCTGAGAGAGAAGTTCTGTGCTGGTTTTCATTGTGTCCCTGATCTCCAACAGCACACTGTGGTCCTGGCCCTCCAGTCTGCCTCTCTGCCTGCATTCTCTGGAGCTGGGGGTGGGTGTGGGTTGGCCTCTGGTGGCTGCTGCTTCTTCCTCCATTTGTGACAGCGGGGCATCATCCTCCACAGGATCCTCCAAGTCCGCCGGCATGGGGAGTGAAGCCGTCGAGGGGGTCTCTGCTGTGGGGCCCTCTGAAGACACCTGCCTGGACAGGGTAGCTGGCTCCTGGCAGGAAGAGGACTGGCTATCTGTGGGCTGTCTGAGGGAGAGGGGTCTCAGAGGGGCTGCTCCTCGGTGGCAGATCTCACCCGCCAGGAAACTGCACTTCGCCATGATGTACATCTCCCGGTCAGTGAGCTTGACAGCAGCCTGCCCGGATTTCTTGAGGTATAGCTTGCCATACCAGGTGTGCATGTGCTTCCACCATCCAAGGAGTACTTCTGCAGTATACCCCAGGCTCTCTGCCTTGTCCCTCCAAGCTGCCTGCTTCTTCTTGGTGTCCCGATACAGTCTGTGGCCCTTTGTCCAGAGGTACTCGTTCTCCCTCAGCCATTCCAGCACCTCATCCTCATGCTCCTCGGAAACGGTGTACTGTTTCCTCTCTCCCTTCTCCTTCCCTTGCCTCTTCCTTCCTCTGGCAGGGACTTCAGCAGGGCCTTCAGGGCCTTCAGCATCAGGGCCTTCTGGAGATTGTTCAGGGACTTCAAGGGCTTGAGCAGCAGGACCTATAGGGGCTTGAGCAGCAGGGCCTTCAGCAGCAGGGCTTTGAGGGGCTTGAGGACCTTGGGGCTGGGCCACAGCAGCAGCAGCAGCAGCTTCAGAGTCAGTGCCGGGGGTGGGATGCTGGTTCTGCCCTTCTTCACCTTGCCAGGGCTGGAACAAGTAGGTACGGGCTTCCTCTTCTTGCCTGACTGATGAACCATGGTATTCCTGCAAGATGTATGTGGCAGCACGTCTTTCCCCTGTATACTGACTGCGTGCGTGCTGCATCCTTTTATATCCGCGGAGCTGACGCAATTCATATTCCCCGCATGTGCAGTGAATGCTTTGCATCCGATATACATCCGCGCAGCATCCCGTTTCCTATAGGTGTCCGTGATGCATCCGCTTCATCTGCGATGCATCCGCCCCTTCCGCTACGCGTCTGCTTCAAAATTCTCCCCCGGAACCCCTTCAGAGGTGTCATCCGCTTCCATCTGCTGTCATCCGCTAGGCTTCCTATGAACATCCGCTTAACATCCCCGCTACATACTACCCACGTCCATTCTTTTCCGTTCTGTTTATGCAAATTTTTGCTACTTTTTAGAGCGGATGACAACGGATGGAGCCATCCCCAAAATTTTGCTCATCCATTGTGTCCTTTACGCATACGTTTTGCGTCCATCGGCCAGCGGGACCGGGCCTTTACTACCCCGAGGGAGCAGGTCTGCAATTTTGGGTTGTCCTCTACTCACAATTCCTGCATGAACAAGTACCTGAAAATCAGGACTTTGCAATGACTCAATCCCTCATCACGTCTTGTTTGGATTACTACAACATATTCTATTTGTGTATGTTATTTGTCCAAAATGCAATAGCTGTCCAGTATGCTGTCCAGGATATTGACTAGCATTTTTCCTATAGGCTTCTCTGTAGAATTTAAAATTTTAGCTTAAACAACGCTATAGAGCACTGCACACCAGAACTAAACACAAAAACAGTTTTTCCCGAAAGCCATGATCACATAAGTTCCCTCAACACTGTTCAACTGTTACAAAGTCTGCACTATTACTATTAATCTTCTCATTACTCCTTATCACCCATCCCCCTCCCACTTGTGACTGTATGACTGTAACATTATTGCTTGTATCCTTACGATTTATATTGACTGTTTCCTAGTATGATTTGACTGCTTATTGTACCCTATGAATATTATTAAGTGTCGTACATTATGATTCTTGACTCTTGACGAATGTATCTTTTCTTTTATATCCACTGACAGTTTATGCACCAAAGACACATTCCTTTTGTGTCCAATCACACTTGGCCAATAAAGAATTCTATATAAACTTATAAAACCCATGGTGAGAAAAGCAGTTGGTGATTCCCCACTTGGAGGAGGTGAGGAAGACCAAGGCTGAGAAGCATTGCTTTTCTGTAGCAGTTCTAGACCTCTTGAAGGGCATCTTGCTGGAGCTTAGGTCTGCCTGCCTGCCTGCTAATTTAGATACTGCCCATCTTATTCTCAGCTAAAAGCATTTAATAATACACATATGAAATATGCAGGTAGTCTTTGACTTACAACCACAATTGAGCCTAAAATTTCTGTTGCTAAATGAGATATCTGTTAAGTGAATTTTTTCCCATTTTACAATCTTTCTGGTCACAGTTGTTAAGTGAATCACCACAGTTGTTAAGTTGGTAACACAGTTAAGTGAATCTGGCTTCCCCATTGACTTTGCTTGTCAGAAGGTCACAAAGGAGGAATCACATCAAGTCATCAAAGGGGGAATGACCTTAGGACACTGCAACCGTCATGAAGGTGAGTCAGTTGACACATGTCTGAATTTTGATCATGTGACCATAGGGATGCTGGAATGGTTGTAAATGTGAAAAAATGGTCATAGGCCACTTTTTTCAGTGCCCTTGTAACTTTGAAAGGTCCCTAAAGGAAGTGCAGAAAATCGAGGGACACCTTTACTGCATCAAAAAATAGGAGCAAGTTAAAAAAACAAAGACAGAATTAATTAAAAGTTAAAACATGGGGTGATTGTCTTCAGGGTGCTAACTACACTTGGGTTACATGCCCTGATCCAGGTTACCTTCTGATCTTTGCTACCTTCCAAAGACAACTGAAGATAGAACAGATTCCTCTAAACAGCATAATGCTTGGTTTTGGGATTTCTGAGTTTTTTTATTATTTTTTTCAATGGATTATGTTTAGTTTGGTAGTTTGTAAAATAGCTGAGAATCCTTCAGGCATGCAGGAACAAAATCTATATTTGAGAAAAAAAAATTATCTAACATATTAAAAACAGGAAAATAGTAATGAATCTCTGATAGATTGTTGGTTAAGAAATCAGATGGGTCTTCCTTGGAACAACATTCCAAAGTTTAATGCAGCTTACTCCTTTGTCCTTACTCATTTTCTGCACTTTGTATTATTTATATTACTTTATTTCAGGTCTTTACATATAAAGCCCATGTCACACTGAACCAACGGATGCAAAGAGGATGTAAAACGGAAAAAAAACCTTGCCATCCGTTGGTTAACGCGATGTATCCGTTCTGTACTCACTGCCTCCGTTTTGCTTCCTCTCTATCCGTCCACAATCCGTTTATGGACGTTTCATCTGCTCCAAAAGTTCTGGGCTGCCTAAAACTTTTCTGCGGAAAATGTATCCAGTTCGTCCATTCTGCATCCGCTACACATCCGCTACGCATCCGCTATATCCACTAGGCGTCCGCTACGCATCTGCGCAACTCCATCCGCTCCAGCGGCAAACGGACGCGGGGAGGAAGCGGAACGGATGCAGAATGGATGCAGAACGGATGCCTAGCGGATGCAGCACGGAAACAAAGCGTTTAAAACGGAAAAAAACGTTCGCAGAGGGGACCTATCTCTGATACTAAGGATGTCTACAGGATGCCTAGAGGATGCCTAGAGGATGCCTAGCGGAAAACCTATACTGCCTATAAAAAGGGGGAGCAACTCGCCTGCATCTCACTTTCAGAACAGCAGCCAAGCAGTGCAGACCACTGCAGCCTTCGTCTGTCTCTTCCTCTTCCACAGCATCCAGTCATGTCCACTGTGGATTGTAACAAAGTCCTTTCGGCAGCCACCATCGTTCTGCAACAGTGCGAAGCCATCTGCAGGCTCTGTGAACACTACTGCGAGAAGAAAAAGAGCCACCCAAAAAGAGTCTGGGCCCGAAGATGGTTCGCCAGTAGAACGGAGGACGGACTGTACAACAAGCTGAAGGTGGAGCTCAGGAGCAAAGACACTCGGGCGTTCCAGAACTTCATGAGGATGCCGCCAGCCATGTTTGACGAAGTTGTGCAGCGCCTGACACCCAGGTTGACCAAGGCAAACACCAGCTTCCGGCCCAGCCTGGAACCTGGGCTCAAGGTGGCACTCACTCTGCGCCACCTGGCCTCAGGGATCTCCTACAGGAGCATGCAGTACGGCTGGAGGGTGCCACACAACACCATCAGCATTGTGGTCAGAGAAGTGGTGCAGGCCATCATCGAAGAATACCTGGAGGAGCTCCTCCAGTGCCCCTCCACTGAAGAAGGCTGGAAGAAAGTTGCAGAGCAGTGATATTAGAAGTGGAACTTCCCCCACACCGTTGGAGCCATAGATAGCAAGCACGTGGCCTGCAAATCTCCAGCCAAGTCGGGGTCCACTTATTTCAACTCCAAGGGCTTCTTCAGCATCATCCTCTTTGCAATGGTCAATGTTGACTACAAGTTCATGTACATCGATGCTTCAGACAACGGCTCATCTATGGATGCCCAGGTATACAACGCCAGTCACCTCAAGGAGGGGCTGGAACGCAACCTCATCGTGGGCTTCCCAGATCCAGAAACCCTGCCCAACGACACACAAGATGTGCCCTACTTCATTGTGGGTGATGACGACTTCTCCCTCACAACCTACCTCATGAAGCCCTACACCTCCAGACTCCTCACCCGTGAAGAGAGGATCTTCAACTACAGGCTGTCCAGGGCAAGGCAGGTGGTGGAGAACGCCTTTGGCATCCTGGCCAAGAGGTTCCTGGTACTTCTCACCACCATGCACCATTGCCCAGAGACCGTGAGGAGGATCTGGAAGCTTGCTGCATCCTGCACAATCTCAGATGGGTTGATCTTAGACTCTGGCACCAGCGACAGAAAGCAGAGCATGTGACCTCATATATGCGATTTGTTCAGGACCATCTGGATGCTTGAATGGTGGCAATAGCATCCTCTGAAATCTTTTGGGCCCTTAAACGGCTCCACTCAACCTCCATACGGCTAGACTGAGCCATTGTGGGTTCAGGTGAAGTATCAGCCCTTGGGAGAGGGAAACCTTCGATGGTGGAATTTTCCAAGGTTGTTCCCTCGACAGGTCCTGTAAGTTTGCGAACCACGTTCGCCTGGGCCAGTAAGGGGCGACCAATATCAATTCTGTTCATTCCTCCAATAACTTCTGAATCAACCTGGGTATTACCAGGAGTGGAGGAAATGCATATAGAAGCCCGGGAGGCCATTGACATCACAGAGCATTGATGGCCTCCGCTCCCTGAGTCGGGTACCTTGAAATCTACCAGGGCAATTGGGCATTGATAGGAGAGAAAAATAGATCGACCACCAGTTGCCCAAACCTCCGCACTGCTTCATGGACAACAGACGGGTGTAGGCACCACTCTGCCTGATCTATCGTGGCCCTGCCGAGTCGGTCCGCTTGTGTGTTTAAGGCTCCTGCTATGTGTTTTGCCTTGAGCAAAAACAGATTGGCTTCGGCCCACTTGAACAACTTGGCCATCTCCAGCATCAGAAGTTTGGAATGGGTACCCCCGTCTATTTACGTAGGCCTTGGTTGTGATATTGTCTATCAAGACCAGAACATGACATAATTGGAAAAGGGGTAGAAAACTGCGTAAGGCCAGGTGAACTGCTCACAGCTCCAACAGGTTGATGCTTTGGAATTGTTTGGAAATAGTCCAAATTCCCTGTGCAGTGTGGGATTGGAAGTGAGCTCTCCATCCTTCCAGGCTGGCATTGGTTGTAATCGTTGCCCTGTAAGGTTCCTTGAAAGAACACCCCTTGTGGTCGTTTTCTCCGACCACCAGCAGAGCAATCGGAGAACATTGTGCAGTACCTTTAGCCAGACATTGGAAGTGGCTCTTCCGAATCGCTGGAAAGGTTGGAAGTGGCTCTTCCAGATTGCTGGAAAGGTAGAAGGAACCATTGCAGGTCTCTAGAATGGAATCGAGCCCAAGGCACAATGGAAATACAAGAAATCAGTTTCCCTATCAGTTGAGACAGCACTGCCAGGGAAACCTTCTCTAAGGCTCTGATCTCTCTGGCCAAGGATTGGATACTGTTTAACCTGTCCTGAGAGAGAAAGATCTTTCCCTCCACAGTATCTATCACTGCCCCTAAATGAACGAACCTAGTTGAGGGGATCAAATGGCTTTTATCCCAATGTATGGAAAAGCCGTGACCTTGAAGGGTCTCCAGAGTAATCTTGGTATCAAATTTTGTTTGATGTCTGGAAGATGACAAAATTAAAATATCATCCAGATAACACTGTAAGCGAATAAATTTGATCCTGAGTGAGGCAGCCAAAGCCGCTAGGACCTTGGTAAAAGTCCTAGGGGCCAAAGCCAGACCGAATGGTAGGGCGATATATTCGTAGTGCCGATCACAATAGCAAAATCTAGGATATTTGTAGTGAGCAGGTCTACTTGGCATATGTAGATAAGCCTCCATGAAATCTATAGAGGTCAGGACATCATTCTCTCTGATGCTGAGCAGAATGGAATGGAGAGTAGTCATCTTGAATTTTCGATAAACAATGATCTGTTCAGACGTTTGACATCCAGAATTGCCCTCCAGCCCCCTGAACTCTTTGGGACCACAAACAATAGAGAGTAACAGCCTTGACCCTGCTGTTCAGATGGAATCTCTCTCACGGCCTGAATATGTAGAAGATGATTGATAGCCTCCTGCATCAACACCCTCTTAATGGGGTCCATGGACCTAGGGCTCCTAATGAAAAAGTTCGGGGGTGAGTATTGAAACTCTCGCGCCAAACCAAACCTAATAATGTCCCTGACCCACACATCAGAGGTGGAGCTGTCCCATTATCAGTAAACAATTTTAGCCGCCCTCCAATGGGAACTGCTGTCAAGGACTCACTTGGGGCAATGAAAAAATCAGCCTCCTGTGCCTCTGGGGTTTCTTCTGTTTTGGCCTCCCTGCTGACCTCTGTCAGAAGATTCAGACCTATCCTGTCTAAAACTGGGCCTGTAGCCTGATGTTCTCTGAGATCTGGGAACGTATGGGCCTTGATAGTAGGACCGAAAGGAACCCCTTCGAAACAACTGGGGTGTTCTGTTTTCAGACCTCCGAAAAAGAGGGGGAAGCACTTTTTTCTTGCTTCTATTCTCTATAAGGAGGGGCTCCAAGATACTGCCAAATAATTTATCCCCTGATATTGGGGCTGATGCCAACTTACATTTATGCTTGGTATCCGCCTGCCAATGCCTGAGCCATAGGAGTCTCTGTGCTCGTACGTGAGATGCTATGGCCCTAGACGAGAATTTGACTGCATTAAATGTGGCGTCGGCAGAGAATTCTGTCACTGCAATAATTTTAGCTATGTACTGGTGGGCTCTGACATTTGACACCGGCAATATATCCCTCAAGTGGAAGAGCCATCGTAGGGAGGACCGTGTAAAAAAGGACACCGCTGTAGCTGCCCTAATGGACCAGGCATCAGAAATGTGCGCCCTACGGAGTGCCAACTCTGCTCTTTTCTTCCAGTCTCAGGGCTTCCTTGGCCTCGTTGGGAAAGGTTGAAGAGGCCAGTGCCACAATGGGCTCATCCACCTTCGGCATTTTGAGAAAATTTGAAAACTCTGGTGCCAAATTATAATATCGTTTATCATACCCTGTTGGGGCTGGGTAGGATGCTGCTGATGCACATTGATTTTGTACTAATTCAGCAAACATACAAGGGACAGGAATAGTTTCGCCTCATTAGCCGGTTGTGAGAATGTTAGATCCTCGGATTCGTCCTGAGACCCTGTTGACAATGGATGAGGGTTTGATGTGCCTAGTTTAGTGGTGTTCTTTGCCTTGAACAGTAAGGATTTAAAGAGGTACGGGCAAAAAAGGCCAGAAAAGGTAGGTTGGTCTGGAATGAGGCTTTCATCGTCCGACATTCCTCATTCTAGTGGGTCAGCCTCTGACAACCCCAAGTCCATCTGATGGATCGACCCCACCTCCATGGGAACATCCTGATCCTCAAATTCCACCTCCTCCCAAAGACCCTGGACTGATATGTTAGGAAAATTGGGGAATACCTGAGTTTGATGTTGTCCCATATGTGCAAAGGATCGAGCAGATAGGGATCCCACATCTGAAGTGGCCGAGAAGTGTCGGGCCCTAATGGATTGCTGAACTCCAGCTGCAATGCCCCTTTGAATCGCCTTCTCCATCCATTGCTTCATTTCGATGGGAATAGTCTTCATTTCGATGGGAATAGACAAAGGAGAATTGATCCCAGGGAAAACGGAGTAGGAAGGCCCTTGCCCCAGTCCCCAAAAAGGGAAACCAGCAGGGAATGGTGCCACTGATATTTAAGCCCATGTCACACTGAACCAACGGATGCAAAGAGGATGTAAAACGGACAAAAAACCTTGCCATCCGTTCGAAAACGCGATGTACTCACTGCCTCCGTTTGGCTTCCTCTCTATCCGTCCAGCATCCGTTTATGGATGTTTCATCCGCTCCAAAAGTTTTGGGCTGCCCAAAACTTTTGCGTGGAAAATGTATCCAGTTCGTCCGTTCTGCATCTGCTACGCATCTGCTAGGCATCCATTACGCATCCGCTATATCCGCTAGGCGTCTGCTACGCATCTGCGGAACTCCATCCGCCCAGACGCAGGGAGGAAGCGGAACGGATGCAGAACGGATGCAGAACGGATGCCTAGCGGATGTAGAATGGAAACAAAGCATTTAAAACGGAAAAAAAGTTCGCAGAGGGGACCTATCTCGGATATTAAGGATGTCTAGAGGATGCCTAGAGGATGCCTAGCGGAAAACCTATACTGCCTATAAAAAGGGGGAGCAACTCACCTGCATCTCACTTTCAGAACAGCAGCCCAGCAGTGCAGACCTCTGTAGCCTTCATCTGGCTCTTCCTCTTCCACAGCATCCAGTCATGTCCACCGTGGATTGTAACAAAGTCCTTTCGGCAGCCACCATCGTTCTGCAACAGTGCGAAGCCATCTGCAGGCTCTGTGAACTCTACTGTGAGAAGAAAAGGAGCCACCCAAAAAGAGTCTGGAACCGAACATGGTTCGCCAGAAGAGCAGAGGACGGACTGTACAACAAGCTGATGGTGGAGCTCAGGAACAAAGACACTCGTTCATTCCAAAACTTCATGAGGATGCCTCCAGCCATGTTTGACGAAGTTGTGCAGCGGCTGACACCCAGGTTGACCAAGGCAAACACCAGCTTCCGGCCCAGCCTGGAACCTGGCCTCAAGGTGGCACTCACTCTGCGCCACCTGGCCTCAGGGACCTCCTACAGGAGCATGCAGTACGGCTGGAGGGTGCCATCCAACACCATCAGCATTGTGGTCAGAGAAGTGGTGCAGGCCATCATCGAAGAATACAAGGAGGAGCTCCTCCAGTACCCCTCCACTGAAGAAGGATGGAAGAAAGTTGCAGAGCAGTGGTATCAGAGGTGGAACTTACCACACACCGTTGGAGCCATAGATGGCAAGCACGTGGCCTGCAAAGCTCCAGCCAAGTCGGGGTCCACTTATTTCAACTCCAAGGGCTTCTTCAGCATCATCCTCTTCGCCATGGTCGATGCTGAATATAAGTTCATGTACATCGATGTTTCAGGCAACGGCTCATCTTCAGATGCCCAGGTATACAACGCCAGTGACCTCAAGGAGGAGCTGGAAGGCAACCTCATCATGGGTTTCCCAGATCCAGGACCCCTGCCCAACGACACACAAGATCTGCCCTACTTCATCGTGGGGGATGACGCCTTCTCCCTCATAACCTACCTCATGAAGCCCTACACCTCCAGACTCCTCACCCGTGAAGAGAGGATCTTCAATTACAGGCTGTCCAGGGCAAGGCGGGTGGTGGAGAACGCCTTTGGCATCCTGGCCAACAGATTCCAGGTACTTCTCACCACCATGCAGCATTGCCCACAGACCGTGAGGAGGATCATGGAAGCTTGCTGCATCCTGCACAATCTCACGCGCACGCGCTACCCAGTCTTGCAGAACAGGCTCGTGGACCTCCAGCAAGGCAATGGGGACATAGAGCCTGGGGAATGGAGGCGAGGGCGAAACCTGATAGACACTGAGGATGTGCAAGGCCCCAACAGAGCCTCACATGAAGCGAAGAAGCAGCGCAACCTCCTGAGACACTGGTGCAACTCCCCAGTTGGAGCAGTGGAGTGGCGAGACAGGATGGTAGATGCTTAATGGATGCTTCCTTCAGCCTGTCTCATCACACGGATGAGATTGGGCCATGTATGTTTGGTTGGCCTACAATGATCAGGGCATTTAATAAAGAGTTGTGTTTATGTTGACATGTGTGGATAATTATTACATTGTTATTGATAATAAAGGGCCATAGGTGTGGCACCTGGGAGGGTGGACCATCCCGTCCCACTATGCTTGCATTGGAGGTTTATCTATCCCACAGCTATTACCCATTCCAAAGGTATCCCTGCCCATCTCACTGCTATCTCAACCCATCCCACTGCTATCTTAACCCATCCCACAAGCATGCAAAGGCTTAAACCATTTCTAAAAGTCTCCAGCAAGACTTTGTTAAAAAAAAGAAATGAAGCAAGTGTGTGAATCAAAAATTGGCTTTATTAACAATAGCTATAAAACAAAAATTAGTCTCTGGCACTCCTCTTGGTCGCTCAGTCTCAGGGGTGAAGGGTCCAGGTGCTGTGGAGGTGTCTGTTGCTGGAGTACTTGTCATCAGCTCCTCCAGAAGCAGAATCAGCAGAAGCCCCAGCCCCAGAAGAGCGAGCCCGTGCTGCAGAAGCCCCAGCAGAACCAGAGTGAGGGCCAGGGGGTGGGATGGTAGCCCTGTCCCTCTTGCAAGGGCTGGCAGCAGATGGCCGAGGCTTGCTGTGCTTCCGCATGGTTGTGGGGTTGCTGGCTGGCAGGGAGGCTGGCAGGTACCAAGGCTGGCAGGAAGGCTTGCAGGCATGCAGGCACCAAGGCTGGCAGGCAGGCAGGCACCAAGGCTGGCAGGGAGACATGAACCAAGGCTGGCAGGCAGGCAGGCACCAAGGCTGGCAGGAAGGCTGGCAGGCAGGCACCAAGGCTGGCAGGCAGACATGAACCAAGGCTGGCAGGCAGGCAGGCAGCAAGGCTGGCAGGGAGGCTGGCAGCAAGGCTGGTAGCAAGGCTGGCAGGCAGACATGCAGGCAGGGCAGGCAAGGCAGCCAATCCGTCCAGCAGCAGGTCTTTCTTCTGAATGGCGATCTGCTTCCGAGCTGCTTCCGTTATATCCGCAGGGCTGACGCAATGCATCCTCCCCGCATGCGCAATTAACACCAGGCATCCGCTAGGCTTCCGCTGTTCATCCGCTGTGCATCCGTTTTGCATCCGCTTCATCCGCTCGGCGTCCGTTCTGCATCCGCTGTATCCATTCTGCGTCCGCTTCGCTAAGACCCCCCGGAAGCTCTGCGGATGTGCCATCCGCTCCCATCCCCTTCCATCTGCTAGGCTTCCGTTCCGCATCCGCTTTGCATCCGCCCTGCGTCCTCCCCGTGTCCGTGTTATCCACTCCGGTTATGCAAATTTTAGCCCCTTTTGAGAGCAGATAACAACAGATGGAACATTTTGCTCGTCCGCTGTGTCCTTTTTGCATCCGTTGGGCAGTGTGACATGGGCTTTAGGCGCAAACTTGAAGCCAGCCGTTGAAAAAGGCAGGAGCCAGAAACTCCGCTGTTAATGCCTGAGCAGTCTAACAAGTAGCTGCTGCTGCTGACACTCTAACTTGCAAGATAAATGCTCAGACAAAACGGCAAGGAGAAGTGAGCCGCGGTTGCAAGCGCTCTGCCACTATCGCATAGAAAATGATCGGGGGATTAGATAAGGTAATTACCTGAGGCAGCCATCTCAGGCTACCTGCGGAGTGGCAGGCTCCGTCAGTCACAAGGAAACTTTTTTCAAACTGGTCGAGATAACCTAATAGACGCACAAGCCTTGAAAACGCCAAATTAATTGGGGGAGATTTTTACAAGCTGAAATAATCCAAGAGCAAACCTGAATTTGAATAGCTGAATAACTGTTCCAGTCAGGAGTGCACAACCTCCTATCACGAAGGCTGAGCTAAAATTGGGGGACACTGGGGAGGTCTCCCGTGGAGGAGGAGCGTCCCAGAGTTTTAAGCCCAGCCTTTCCAGAAGAGACTGAAGCACCTCCCACTTCTGGATGCTCTGAACAGCTCATGGGTGAAAGTATATTTTTATAGAGGTAAATTGTATTTCAAAATTAATTTTGCTTTTCTTTGTACTTCCAGAATTTATGCAGACAGACAAGCGAAAAGCACACAATTTTTTTTTTCTCTCTCTTGTCTTTATAATAATCCTTGTGTTAAGGAAAACCATACAATTTGGCATTTCTTGTCAACATTACACACAAAAATATCTGGCTCAATGTATCTAGTTCCAAACCAGAGATCACACATTTACACTGACAAATACATGACCACATATTCTGGTAAAATATCGTACTTGCATGTACATAAAAAGAACACTTTTTATAGTTATGATTCAATACTTCAATTTTTAAATGCACTAGCTGTATTGTTCATAATAAAATGAGAAAAACATTGTTGAATCCCACTTTCTCTCTGGGAGTGCTAAATCTCAAAGCATCTGAAAAAAGACCTACTTGGCTTATGGAAGAAGACATTTTTAATAAGGAAATGATTATCCCATGGTCTACAGCTCCTGTACTATCCTAAAATCATGCTAGCAACATTCAAAATAAAATGACTAATTTCTCTTTGGGATGTTTAATGCAATGGAATTAGAGTTGAAATGTATATGCTAACCCAAAGGTAGGGAACTAGGAGCCCCTTTATGACTTTATTATATGCTGGCTCAGGAATTTTGGAAGTTGAAGTCCATAAGTAAAGGGGCCATAGTTCCCACCCCTGTGCTAACCCAACCTCTATAATGATAAAATCATATCACCAGAAGCTTCCCTTGGCTAAAAATAAATTCCAGGATGGAAAAGTTTGACCACCCTCAATTTACTGGTGGTAGAGACATGCACTGACTGCAAAGGTTAGATTACAGTTCAGAAAACAACACAATTTTCCTCTAAATATTGAGAGGCTCTCCCCAATCAGATCAGAGTCTAAGTTCAAATTTTGACTCAGAAATTCTCATTTCACTTTGTGATTTTGAAGACGCATTGATTTGCCAATCAGACTAGATATTATTAGGTTACATAATCCAGATAATTATTTTGTGTCCTCTGACTAAACTTTGACTAAGATTTCTATTTCTTAGGCAGAACTGTTTTTCATCATGTGATTCACATTTTAATATGACATGCCGAGGATTAAAATTGGACCTGTCCCACATGATGATATATTGAAACATAAACCTTTATTTCAAAAATATATCACTCTATACACACATACTGTCCATACATACATACTGTCCGTGTCAATAGTCCAGCGAAGTTATTTCAAAAAAGAACAATAAAATCCCATGGCTATTATGCTAAATATTTTTAAATTAAAGCTAAAAGAAATGTCTTCTACTTGCCCATTTAATTCTGAAAGAAACCACATAATAATATATGAGGATTTATCAAAGATTCCAAAACTGCATCATCAGCATTGTAGTACTCAGTCGCTTTAGAAACCAAGAACAAAAAAAAAAACTGAGTTAAAGACTCAGTAATGCTGGGCATTAACTTAACAGTTCCAGTGACTTAAACAAAAACTTCTGTTGTAGATAAACCTCTGCAACTAACTTCAGATCCTGCGTCCTTCAATACAAACAAAAAGATTTCAAAACATTGTGGTTTTAAAGTTAGTGTTCTCCAAACATCTCAGGTTTACCACTGAATTCATATGAGTAACTATGAAGTACAGGCAGTGACTCCCACCTCCTAAAAAATAATAAATATAAACTAGACAGAAAGCCAAAAGAAAACCCTTTTATATTTACAGAACTAATACTGTTTACAGTTCTACAATGAGCCTAAGGAGAGAATTTGACAGTACTGTTGAGCCATCAGCTTATCAAATTCAAAATATTGGAAATTAAATATTCAAGGCAAAGATTTTTCATGAAATAGATTTAGACACAAAGATGCTAAATAAAGAAGACTGCATGTATCACACTCCACCATATATCCCCGTTTACCACATTAGGATCTGAGGTAAAAATGTAGATAGCAATCATTCTGCATTAGGAATTTTGGAAACTCTATTATTATCTAAACTTGGACTAGCAGATTTAGACTTAGCTATACCTTTGATTTTGTACTTCCAAGAGCTCTTATGAGAAGTTAAGTTTTCTTTCCATATGCTACTTGTAGGAACATATTTATAAAATTTGATAATCCAAATTTAATAAAATCAATTCATCTGGTTTACTTTGATATCCTTTATTTCAAAAGTTGGACATTATTTGAATTCCAATGCTACCATCAGGGCTAAGGTATTTTTTTTCCTGCTGTAAGCAATGCTTTGTTGATTTATAGCCTCTGAAATATGTCTGACAACTCAGTGAAGTCAAGTGGTTTTTCCTGTATTTTTTTTTTAAACTGAGATGATGTTTGATGATGAATAACAGTCAAGCTTCATGCTCCAATTTCCAGGTTTTTTAGGACAATGCACCACCAATTGGAGGTATATTTGGGAGTACACCAAGGACTGTAAAATTTAAGACAAGTTCATGTGGTACAAGGGTTACCAATTGCTCACCCCTGCCATACTGGAACAAATGCCAATATATTTATGTTCGCTAAAATACAATTACTGGTTTAGTTGCCTTTTACAAGCTCCCCCTCCTCCTCCTCATTATTTTAGATTTAAATTAAAATATTCAGAGAAAGAACAGCCTGCCATGACTCTTGATAATTGGATCCATGGTAACTGAAGTAGAATTTATGTTCTGGTAACTTAAATTCTTTATTTTATATCCATACTTCTGAAGTAACTAAGGGCCAATTAAAGTGTAGGGGGCTTTTGTTTTACTGCCTGTTTTTATTACTGCTTTATAATTGATTTTATTGTTGTGAGACACACAGTTGCTTACCTTGGAAACCTATAGAAATCTTTTATAAATATATAAAAATAAAAATAAATAACAAGAGCATTGATCTTGACCTATTTTTATGTGATATGCTTTCAGTGCTATCCTTTCCTCAGATTTCTCAGTGTTAAACAAACCCACTTCCTTCAGTTTCTCCTCATGAAACTTAATTTTAATCTTCAATTATCCACATTACTAGGGGTGTACAGAATGCTTGTTGTGAACTGTTTCAAGCTTGAAATTTCACAAAGCATCTTCTTTTAAGTGCAATTTAGGCTGTTCTTAGTGAGTTGTTCCAGGCATTTGGGGAAGCTTTTGAGCTCAAAACAGAGGCACCCCCAATGGAAAAATCACAAGCTCAAAATGCTTCCAAATGCTCAAGGCAGCCTGTTTTGTTCTCAAAGGACAGCTTTTGACTCAGAGAAAGATGTTTTGTGACATTTGGTGCTCAAGACATTTTGAAATGAAAACATTTTGCACACCCCTATTCGTTGCCCTTCTGTGAAATTGTTTGCCTGATGAATCATTGCTGAAGTGTGGTGCCCAGTACTGAACACAAGATTTGAGATTAGGTCTGACAAATGCACAATAGATTAAAAGCATCATTTGCTATGATTTCAATTGCATCTAAAATGATATATATGTAGACATATCACATTGCTGATTCATGTGCAGATTGTCAGGACAATTTCAAGATCCAAATAGTTGTATTTTTTTTCCAACTCTTACTTTATAAATGGAAGCAGATATCACAGAATTTTGCAAATTTAAAATCAGAACTGCTGACAAAACCTATTTAAGACAATGGTTCCCTTCAGATACAAATTAAGTCAAAGATTTTACATTCTATGATTAAGACTTATTTATGTCTACCCACTTTCCCTTATATGTTCTAATTCTATGAAGTTATTTCTCTTTTACTGTGTACCAAAGTCATGAGATAAATCCAAACGATATACTTATTCTCCAAAAGCGATTTGCAAGCTAACCATAGAGATATCGTGTTTCTCCAACAATACGGCCTCCACCAATAAGAAGGTCCAGCATGATTTCTAGGCATGAGGTGAAATTAAGCCCTGCCCCCAAAATTTAGGTCTATTTAAACCATGCTTTTCCCCGCCATTTCTCACATCGTTCGTAAGAACTACAGAAGGTGAAGAGAAATGAGCAGGGGAAGGGCAGGGGGGGTGGGGAGAAAACTTGCCTTTAGGAATGCCCTGCAGGTAGCCTAGGCTAGAATACCCTGATAGCGGAGAGAAGCTCCCTGAAGGCAGAGTCTCCAGCCGCTTCATGGCATGGCATGACTACCCGTGTCCCCTCGCCTTTAGGCAGTCTCTTTCAGGCGATGGGAGCTCCGCAAATGCAGTCACCAGCCACTTCAATTGGCCGGTGGAAGCGGCCTCGGGGCAAGTGCACACACACACATACTCCCCTTGCCACGAGGCCGCTTGTTTCGGCAGATGAAAGCTCCCTTGAAGGCAGAGTCCCCAGCTGCTTCGGGGCGAGGCGCGGCTGCCCATGTCCCCTCGCCTTTAGGCAGTCTCTTTCGGGCAATGGAAACTCCCCAAATGCAGTCACCACCCACTTCGATCATCCGGTAGAAGCGGCCTCAGGGTGAGCGCACATACACACACACACACACACACACACACACACACACACACACACTCCCCTCGCTGCGAGGCCTCTTCTACCAGCCGATTGAAGTGGCTGGTGACTGCAATTGGGGAGCTTCCATCGCCCGAGACTGCCTAAAGGTGAGGGGTAGCCACACCACATCCTGAAGCGGCTGGGGACTCTGTCTTCGGGGAGCTTTCGTCGGACGATAGAAGTGGCCTTGCAGCGAGGTACGTGTGTAAGGGTCACTCTGGGTGGGGGAGGAAATTAAGTCACTCCTGAAAAGACGGCCTAGCCATTTTTTCAGGGGTCAAAAAAAAATAAGGCCCGGCCTTATTTTGTAAGAAACACGGTAATAAGCCTGTTAAGAGAGAAATGTGAAATTTCACATTTAAAAAAATAATATAGAAAAAAGGAAGGTTGTATTTTAATAAAAGTTCATTTTTAATATGTAAATTTCTTGAGCATATGAATTTCTTTTCAAACACAGATGAAATAATTTTGTTACTTACGATAATCTCTATGAATTTCATCTATTTCATTCTCTGTCTGGTGCTTTGTAAATATCATATTCTGCAACAATAACACAAAGAATATTTTTAAAGATTAATAGATGAAAGATCTAAACCTACAGCTGAAAGATTTTAAAACATAATTATCTTGGAACTGAAAACTACTTTTTTGCCCATCAATATTGTTTTAGCATTTTAAGGATAGGTCTTTTTTAAAAAAAATCATGGAAAATAGGTGACACATACCCCTGTTATTATGTGCAAAACCCCAAAGCTGCTGCTACATAATCTCAAAGTGATTTGAGTTTCCTTTGGAACAGCAAATTTATAACCTGCAATTCGTATTTTTGTCTTTTATAGAATCTTCAGAGGATTATTCAAAAGGGGAGGGGGACCCAATCCATGCTACTGAAGATGACTTCATTCATTCCACTACACTACAAGTTTCATAACTAATTGTTGAATGCAGACAAAATCTATTCAATAGGTTTCACAGAATCATCCTTTTTCCACTTTCCTTCTTAAGCAGTAACAGTGGCACAGCCTCAAAAATATTACATTCAAAACTTTGAACTTCGTTGAGATCAGCTGCAACATAATGTTGCAAAAAAAAAAAAACCTTTAAAAGGATAAATAGTAATACGGGATTTATGAAAGCTATGACAGCCTCATTTCCATATTTAACCTCATCGGATTATATTAAAACAAACTGAGAAATCATCCCCCAATTACCTCCAATAAAGTTTTCTCACCCAAAAATGTTCAATGGGTCATACATTGCCCAAAAGACTAAGTCATGGCTCTTGACATAGAAACAATATGCCAGGCTTTTCAGATTTCTAATACAGTACTGTATATTTCAAGAGTATGAATGGGATTGTTGTAGGGTAAGGGAGAACTGACATACTAGGTGCCCCAACAGCTATAGACTATATATAGCTATCTATATGACAACAGTACAATTGTGAAATCATTTGGGATAGGGACACTTAGAGTATATGCATTTAACAAAGAGGTCACAAAGTGCAAGATTTATTTATTTGCAAAATATCAGTCATGGAGAAGTGGGGGATAGTCAGGATAGACTAATTACTAAGTACTGTTTTACAAAAAGTGAACTTAATCCTCCAGTTGGTCTACCATCCTGATATAAGGCCAAAGAAAAATGCAAATTAGTGGTGTTTCATTTTGTATTATGCTAAATACATCATCACCATCATCACCATGGTAATTTTAAAAATCAGGTTAGGAAGAGAGTTTAGCAGACACTAAATTACCCATTACTGCTATAAAAGCTAGCTGTTTAGACATTAGTAGTTTATACTTAATAAACTTTCTAAACATCAGGAGAGAGATTAGGCTAGAACTCTAAAATACAAGTACAAAATACACAGATTAAGTGAATATTCATTCATTTATTTATTCATTTTCAAGGTAAGTTTCTAAATTTTCTTGCCATGCAATATATATTTTTTTCAAACTGCAATTGGTATCTGCATCAGCACATCAATGGAATCAGCAGCAATTTGATAGTTGGTTAAACTTTCCCTTTTTAGGAAGGTCAACAAAATATGTCTTTTTGTTGTTTTATTTCCTGCTCTTTTACCTTTGTTTCAATAAATGTTTGAATGTTTAAATAAATGGTTCTACTATTTTGCACAATGTAAACTCTGTGGTAAATGGACAGAACATAAATGCTTTAAATGAAAAAAAAACCTCAAACCTTTAATATGGTGGTGGCAATTAAACAGATGAAAACCGTTTACCTATTGGATGGTTTCTGACATTATTTCCCATCAATATAAACTTTAAGGATGGGCATACAATGCACATTTACTTGGCCTTTGCAGTGACATTTCAAAAGTCAACTTTTGGTGGGGAGATTATTCAACAGGCATAGGAACAGAAAATAACAAAGGCACAGATATATCAAGCAAAAAAGACACATGTATAATAAATATCTATCTACTCATTTCAGAACAGGCACTGCAATGTTGCATGGTTTTTGTGCAGAAGGCATAAGATGTCTTGAGCAAAATAAAGAGACTCCAAATGCAATCTTCACTCAAGCTTGAGTTCAGAAGATCATACTTCTGTTCAAAGTTATGATTATCACAAGGTTGGTCAGATTTTGCATCAAAATGATCCCCATATCTACCCACATGTATCTATTAATTTAGCATCATTAAGCAAAAAAAAAATCCACTGTGGTTTTCTGATAGGTAGAATAATGAATTTAAATTTATCTTCACCAGGACTGAAATTAAAGGTTATTAACTTACATCTTCTTTAGGTTTACTGGCATCAAGTTGTGCTTGAGTCTTTTCAATATTTTCCAATTCTTTCACTATTTCTGCAACTGTTAGAATAAACAAACACTGTTAATAGCAATCTAGCACTCCAGTACCTGTGACTATTTCTCAGAATAAGATATTTTGAAGAGCACTCAATATTTTCAGTTGTTATGTAAAAACTGAAATTGGTGCATGAAAAAAATGCATTATAAATGAATTTTTTAAATGATTTGTAAATGGAGTTAAAAGCCAAAGAGATATAGAGAAAAAGTTATGGCACAACTAATAACTAACTAAGGGAGGGAAGACTAGTTCAGTGGAAACTGGTGAAAGAGATAATTATTAGGAAAGGTTTCTTTCTGTTCTTAAGTAAAATAATGTAAATGAATCCTGTGAGATTTTCCACTCAATTTCAAGTTCCATTCGATTTCAAGTTCCATTGAGTACAGTGAAAATTAATGCAGGAAAATATGAACAGGATTATAGTGTAATTCGGCAAGTTGAGTTTTATACTCAATCAATTCAGACTCTTTGAGTTGGCATTCACAGAATGCCCTATTTCAAGGTTCTTGGGTTTGGTTACACTAAATTCCATATGCCACTCTCTATTTAACTGTTTGTGTTTTACCTGAAATATATCTAAATATATCTCACAAAACACTGAGGAAAATAAAAAAGCAAGCTTTTATGTGTAAGTTTTAAAGGGTGTGATATGAGAGTATCATGAAAATCATTTGTATTTCAAAATCTACACACTACTATAGTCACATTAATATTGCCGGTTCCAGGTTTGTATATACTACTAGACAACCTGTGCCCCATTGGGTCATTGTTTTAGAGACCTTAGCTTAAGCATATTAAGCAGCATACTGTCCCCTCTTTGTAGAAACAAGGGAGCTGTGGTACTCCACAACCCATCCAAACACAGCATAAACCTTTTCCTACTATCCACACAAGTAGAGTTTCAAACCCGAAGTGAACCTGGCTGAGGCTTGGAGGCTTCAGAGTTGCCACAAAACAGAGAAGGGGGAAAATAGCTAGATCTGGTTTTGTAGCCAAAACAACAGTTTCCTGTGGGAACCAAGGACATTCACACAGGTATCTGGCCAGAGAAGGAGTGAAGTAACCAAGCAACCAGCCATCATGATTTGGGGAAAAGAGGAAACTTTTATCTTTTAATTAGGTGAAAGCCGCAGGAAGTTTCACAGTCAGCTGTCACTAGTTGTGCCAATATGATGTATCCAATAAATTCTTTGAGGAACTTTCCTGCTTCAGAATTCTGCTTTCTTTGGGTGCATTACTTGGAACGCTGACATCAATTATGATAGAGAACTAAAGACACCATCTGATTAGGACCTGGTACTACTTAATTTACTTTGAGAATCCACATTACTTAATATATAGTCACTAAAGAAATATGACAGAAGACACATACGAGGAATGGCTAAAGTCCACCCACAATGGAGCTGACTGTAGCCTCTATGAATATATGACATATGCACACCTTATGAATCACTCTAATGTGTGAGAAAATACTTGTGAACCATCTTTTTCATAAATGATTTCACAAATCATTGTTTAAAGCTGAATTCTTTCCCAAACAGTACTTATTAATACAGCAGGGAAATGCAGCAAATATGTGAAAAAGGCAGATAATGAATACTTATAAAGTTATACATGGTTCTAAATAAGATTTATCTTGTTCATAATGCTAGAATCAAAAAATATCCAATATATCCAAGCAGTTATTGATTCAGCACAGAGGTACACTTTTTTCACAATAAACAATATAAAACAGTAATAGTTATGAACATAGACAATCTTAAAAGAGGATTAGATAAATTCAGAGATTAAGCCAAACAATGCCTACTAGTCATATTAGCTATACACTATTCTCAATTCTTGTTGCTAGGAAACTAAAGCAGGAAGGTATAATTTCATTCATACCCTGCTTTCCAGAGGCCTTTATTTCTCCTTTATGGGCTAGTTAGACCTTTGGTTTCATCCAGCACAACTTTTCTTGAGTTTATTGTACATATGATGTTTCTCTAGCTCTTGATAAAATTTTAACAAATCAAATCACTTAGAACAGACTCTGCTCTTGTTGGCTCTGACTAACTGAAACTGTGAAGCTTAATCACAGTTGTAAGTGGTAAACTGTAAAGTGTCTCCTTTTGCTGCAGACAAATACCTGTGCCCTTTGGTCATATTTTTCCATTGTAACACTAAGTCACACTCAATCTTAGCAAAAAGGATGTATTTTCTTTTAGCCATAATAGAATAAGTATTTGTCAGAACTGAGTCAGCAATTTCCCCGCTAAGTTCTCTTTAGAGCACCATCACACTTTTAAAGTATGCCTAATAATTTAGTCTGCATCTTATACCAATGGAACAGCCATGGAATCATCTATTCCTATTTTTCATATTACCCATTTCCTATTTTGCTTTTGAAATGTTCTGAAAACAGGGCTCTTCAGGTAGATATTCAGAGATGCTGAAGATTTTGCCTCCCCAAAGGTGACATTTCTAGGCCTTTGTGCTATTATGATTAGGCTGTCGATTTTCTATGTTGTAATTTTATGTCATCATAAGCCATCCATTATCTTTTGAAATTGGCAGGCAGAGACTATACAGCCCCAATGAGAGAAACACAACAAATCCAAAATAAGATACCTGAATATATTTCCACATTTGGAAAAGAGACATCTGCAGCAATTAAAAATCAGAAGTGGGTTTCACAATACACAGGAGCATCATGTGGGAGGAATTTTAAGTGCTAGACAGTGGAGAGGAGTATGCTAGCCTTGAAGAAAGAGTGTGAGAATAAGTAAGCAAACATCGACTTAGCTATGTGAAGGAAATGGAGAAACTCATCCATTGAAATTGAAGATAATCCTGTCTTTATTCTATTTAGCATAAGAAAGTGCAGAAGGAAACTTTTAAGATTTTCTTACTATACCCTGTAACAACAATTCTAGCAATTCAGTAGCAATAGAAATAACCCTTAGTGTTCCATAGTGTTTTCTAACCGTCTCTAGGCAGTTTACAATGTCAGGATTATTTACACATTGTTCCTAACAATGTGGATCCTCATTTTACCAACCTTGGAAATTTGGATGGCTAAGTCAATCTTGAGCTGGTCAGAATTCAAACTCCAGGCTGTGGCTAGAATTAGTCTGCAATACTGATTCTAACTATTGTGCCACCAGGGCTCCAATATCTGTTTCTTCACCTGCCCTATCTCAAAGGCCTGAATAAACAATGGGGTTTTTTTGTGAGATGGCTCCATAACTCCGTTATCACTATATGATTTGCCTAAATACTGTTGATATAGAGTGGTGTTTTTCAACCTTGGCAACATTAAGACATATGGACTTCAATTCCAATGCTGCGTGAGGAATTCGGGAAGCTGACATGCCTACATCTTAAAGTTCTCAAGGTTGAAAAACATGAATATATAGGCATAAAAGGACTCTAATATGCGCACAAATTGCTAACAATTCAAATCTGTTGCCATGGTCATGTAAACTCAATATTTTCAATCATGGCAGACACTTCATGTAAACAAAGTCTCATATAAAGCATTTAAAGAGTAATAATAGATTGGCAAGTTAAAGTTATATTAGGTCAAAATGGTAAGTAAAATAAATGTTAGGAAGAAGCATATCTTAAGAAATATTTAAAGGAAATATTTAAAGCACTATTTAAAGGAAACCGCTATCTACATTTTATTTCTTACCTGATTTAGGATTTAGAGAATCACACTCTGAATTATACATGTGCACAAATTCTTGGTGTCTTTTAATAAGCTGTTGCTTTGTTCCATGGGTAGACAATCCATGTTCTTTCAGTCTTTTCCTCAGGTCACGGTCAGAAAGTAAACTGTAAACTAGTTTCGGCAGTAACTTTCTTTTTTGTCCAGAACTAGAAAAGGAAAAAAACATTAGAGGGAAACATGTAAAAATATTTCCTGTTAGACAAATATACATATTTTTTACTCAATCTATGAGGCACACATAAATTTATCTTATAGGGTACAAATAAGCTGACAGAATGTACCATACATACTCACATATAAGCCGACTTTAGAATGCTTTTTTTTTCCCCCAAATTTGGGGGTCAGCTTATACGCGCATAAATCTGATTTGCTGGAGCAGCGACTTAACATGGCGGCTTCACGCGATGAGAGTCTTGGCTCTCATCGCACGAAGTCGCTGCCCAACTTCGCACGATGAGAGCCAAGACTCTCATCGCGCGAAGCCGCCACGCTAAGTCGCTGCTCCAGCGACTTGCTTAGTCGCCACGCTAAGTCGCTGCTGCAGCCCTCACCTGGCCCTTTGCAGCCCTCGTCTGGCCCTTTGCAGCCCTCGCCTGGCCCTTTGCAGCCCTTGCCTGGACCTTTGCAGCCCTCGCCTGGACCTTTGCAGCCCTCGCCTGGACCTTTGCAGCCTTTCTCCCTGGATGGACAATGAACCGCAACTTTTGCCCTGCCGACTTTTCCCTCTGTATTTTTCCCTCTATATGCGAGTGTTTGCAAAATGCCTCATTTTGGGGCAGTTTTTTAAGGGTCGGCTTATATGCGAGATCGGCTTATATGCGAGTATATACGGTATTTAGCTAGTTCTATTCCAGATATCATGTTTAATGTTATTTTGCTTTGACTATATTTATTTATTGTTAACCCTCTGCAACCCCTTGCCATGTCCCATTTCTATCTCCAACATCAATAATATGCTATTTGATTAAATTATTGCTTATATCCCATTTTCCTTTCAGAAAGCTTTATTTTCTTATATGCTTATATTAACACTGTGATTTAACTTAAGCCAAAGGGATCAGTCCAGCACTCAGGTAAATATTTTAAAAGCTAATAATCAAATATTTAATGAGGAATGGCACCGTTCTGTTATTATTATAGACAGCATAAGAAAATAGTTGATCAAACTAATTCAGACTAACATATTTCTCAAAAAAAATTCCTGCTTATTTATTTCAAAAAGCATATTCAAAAATTCTAACAAAATATCAACGATCAGCAAGCCACAAAATGGCAACTAGGATGCATATGTTGATAATCAAAACTGAAACTTTCTCAAAAAGCAATTCAGAAATTGTGATGGGGGACATTGTAATGGACTATGAGAATAACCTTGGGAGACAGGAAGAAAAGCCTGGACAGCAGTCTGACAAGGAGAATTGAGTTGAAAGGAAAATGGGGGAGGAAACAGTGTCTTAGAAAAGACCCTCCTTCATTTCTTCAACTGTAATGGAGATGTACTTTCAAACTTGCAAGATTGATCTTGCCCTTGGAGACAGAAAACCAAAACCCATGAGTACTACTACTACTTCTATTGTAAGGTTAAGTAACATAATCTTGCAAGTTGAAAAGCACTTCCTCCCTCGTCTTTACTTTCCAAAGAACTAAGAGTGGTATATTCTGAGATGCTTTCTCTTCCTTCACTCCTCTTTTGGATTCAGTTTTCATTTGTCAGACTGTTGCCTAGGCTGTAGCTCTTCCTTCTGTCTCCCAAGGTTATTCTCACAGCTCATTATAGACAACACCTGCACTATGATCAAATTCAAACAGAACAGACTTGTGCTTCTCAACATAGTGCCACACTTTAAAACTATGTTTTCTTCTGTTTTGTCTTAGAATCAATTCCCTACTGAGTGCAGAAATCCAGATTGAATCATCCATTATATTAATGAGCAGCTTCTGCTTCAAAAGATTCTAGAATCAGCATCTGCCTTTCTGTAACTTAAATTCATTACTCTGCATCCTAATGTGATGACATTATCCTTGACTTTGGTGATCTCCTTTTAAGTACTCAAATAATGTAATTCCCCTTCTGAGTTTGTTGAAAATTATGCATATCCAGTGAGACCCAGTTTGGTATACTGATTAAGGCATCAGAATACAAAATGGAAGATCATGGGTTCTACTACTGCCTTAGGAACAAAGCCAGCTGGGTATCCTTGGGCCAATCATTTTATCTTAACCCTAGGAAGGAGACAATGGCAAACCACTTTTGAACAACTCTGCCAAGAAAACCACAGGGACTTGTGTAGGCAGTTCCTGAGAATTAGACAGGATTTGGAAGAAACAAAAGCATGCCACAATCAGCTCAATATCTTGCTATTGAAATAAATTAGCATATGGTGCCAATGTTACATTATAACTCACCATGGCTAAATCTTTTCTGAAAACAATCCCCTTAGGTACTGTTTCAAATAGTGTGATGCCTAAATAAAAATAATCCATTTGATACCAAACAAGCACATTTCCAGAGGGAAAGCACATTCTACACATATATAAATCATTACACCCACAGATAATCATGAAAATCAACAAATGCTCAAAAACCTGTCAAATTAAAGATGCCAGCAATTATTCAGAGTGATAGGGAGATATCTCTATGGAAATAAAATTACTGACAAACATTTGTTATTATCTTTCCGTGACAAAGAGCAAGCTAACAGTAAGTTAGTGAAATTATACATTTCGGATTACTTAAAAGGCTTTGTTTTAATTTATTGTTTTATTGTAGACAATACAAAACATAACAGTAAAAAAAATGAAATAAAGCAAAAGAATACATTGACCCAATGGTGGGATTCTACCAGTTCTGTTCACCTCTGTAGAACCGGTTGCTCTGAAAAGCTGCAAACAGAGAGCATACAGAGAAGCGGTTCTATGTCTGCTGCTGTTTTGCCCATTCACCTGCTCAGGCTCTTTATTTCCTGCTTTTTCAACCACAGCTGCTTTGCACGACACAGCTGCAGTTGAAAAAGCAGGAAAAAAGTGCTTTTTCAATCACTGCGCACCCACGCATAGCGCTGCTCAGCTGTCCAGGCAGCTAGCTGACAACGATATACATGCGCACATAGTAAAAAGTAAAATCACCGAACCGGTAGTTACACCGGTTGGATCCCATCCCTGCAACAGAAAAGAAAAAATAGTGTACAAAAAAGGAAGAAAAAGAGGTCAATTATATTTAACATTTAACGTTCAACCTGACTAAATGCTAAAAGAAAAATAAATTCTCCTCCCCTGTACACACACACACACACACACACAAAAGCAGTGAACAGATTGTACTAAACATCACACTAATCTTCAAATCCCTCTGTCAACCATTTGTTATTATATTTAGCGCATAGAAATTCCACAAATGGCTTCCAGTCCCTTATAAAGCTATCCACTTCTTTATCTCTAATCAAAGCAGTTGATCTGCTAATTCAGTCAATTTCAACAGTGGCCATGTCTTCCTCTTTCCAGTGTTTGGAAAGTACAATCCTCAGAGCCATGACCATGTGAAGGAATAGCATCCCAAATTGTTTTTCAATTGACTTATCCATCGTATCAAAAAGAAAAGCTTCAGGTTTCATTAATATTTATGTCTTTTTTTTAACTAAAACCAAAGGTTTTAACTAGAGAAAGTAAAAAGGAGGACTCTCAAGTAAGCAAAACAAATATATGTCCTATGAGAGTCCTGTCTTCGCTTTATTCAAATAAATATAGAGTACAAGCTTCAATTCAAAGATAAAGGGTTTTCCTAATATTATTTCAAGCCAGATTTTAAGAAAGATGCTTAAATAACAGATAATCAGAGTTGAAAGGGACCTTGTAGGTCATCTAGTCCAACCCCCCGCCCAAGCGGGAGACTCTACACCATTTCTGACAAATGGCAGTCCAATCTCTTCTTGAAAGTCTCAACTGATGGTGCTCCCACAACTTACGAAGGCAAGCTGTTCCATTGGTTGATTGTTCTCACTGTCAGAAAGTTTCTCCTTATTTCCAGGTTGAATCTCTCCTTGGTCAGTTTCCATCCATTATTCCTTGTCTGGCCTACAGGTGCTTTAGAAAATAGCTTGACCCCTTCCTCTCTGTGACAGTCCCTCAAATATTGGAAGACTGCTATCATGTCTCCCCTGGTCTTTCTCTTTACTAGACTAGCCAAGCTCAGTTCCTGCAACCATTTATTGTATGTTTTAGCCTCCAGTTCCCTAATCATCTTGGTTGCTCTTCTCTGTACTTTTTCTGGAGTCCCAACATCTTTTTTATAATGTTGTGAACAAAACTGGATGCAGTACTCTTGGTGTGGTCTTACTAAGGCATTATAGAGTGGTTGTGAGTCCATCTAGTGGTGGTGCTATGTATTCCACTTTTTTTTAGCTTACTAAGAAGTAGGTTGTGGTCTACTTTGTCAAATGCCTTGATGAAATGTAAATATATTATGTCCACAGTATTTTGCTGGTCTACTAATTTAGTCACTGTGTTGAAGAATGAAATAAGATTGGTTTGGCATGATCTTTTTTTTAACAAACCCGTGCTGACTCCTAGTTATTACTTTACTTGTTTCTAGATGTTGGCAGATCTGTTTTTTTATCATCTTTTCCAGTATCTCCCTGGGTATTGATATTAGGCGGATGGTCTATAGTTTCCTGGGTCTGTGATTTTTTTTCCTTTTTTGAAGATGGGAACCACATCAGCTCTTTTCCAGTCCTCTGGTAGTTCCTGGTGCTCCAGGATTTTTGAAAGGTATGGTGCAGTGGTTCTGAGATGACCTCTGCCGTCTCCTTTAAAACACTGGAATGTAATCCATTAGGCCCTGGTGATTTGTTTTCATCAAGATCAGACAGATGCTCCCTTACTATTTTTTCCTTATTTCAACTTTTATTTCTGGTCTGTCTTTTACAGTTATGTTTTTGGTGGGTTGAGCTATAATTTCTTTTTGCGTGAAAACAGAGGCAAAGAATGAGTCAAGCAGTTCTGCTTTCTCTCTGTTGCCTGTTACTTCCTTGCCATCTTCTCTCTTTAGTGGACTGACTGTTTCCTTGATTTTTTTCTTGTTATTTATATGTTGGAAGAAACTTTTTTTATTATCTTTGACTTTTGTTGCAAGTCTTTGTTGGTTCTGAGCCTTTGCTATCCTGACTTCGTCTTTGCAGATTCTGGCTTTCTGCTGATATTCTGCCTTAATTGTATGTCCTTCTTTCCATTTTTTGTACTTGTCCTTTTTTTCTTTCAATTTGCCAGAGAGATCTTTGTGCAGCCATGCTGGTTTCTTCTTGGATTTCTTGTTTTTCTTTCTCAGTGGTATTGTGCTGGTCTGGGCTTGTATGATCATACTTTTTAGTTTCCCAATATTATTGAGTTGTTTTCCCCTTTAGGATTTCCATCCATGGAATCTTTCTCAAGTTGTCTCTGAGTTTATTGGAATCAGCTCTTTTAAAATCCAAGACTCTGGTTTCATTATGTTCTGTTGCTTGTGTTTGTGTTGTGTTGAATTCTAGTATAGCATGGTCTCTCTCACCTAAGGTTCCTGCAGTTTCAACTCCCTCTATCACTTCTTCTCTGTTTGTAAGAATTAAGTCCAGTATGGCTGTCCCTCTAGTTTCACCCTCTACCTTTTGGACAACAAAGTTGTCAGCTAGGTTGGTTAGGAACTTATTTGATTTCTCACTTGGTGCAGAATTAGTTTTCCAATTGATATCAGGATAATTGAAGTCTCCCATTACTATTGTTGTGTGTTTCCTGCATATGTTTGTTAGTTGGCTGGCAAAAAGGACATCTATTTTTTCTGCTTGATTGGGTGGCCTATAATATACACCTATGGCCATGTCATTTTTTTTCTTTTATATGGACCCATATGCATTGAAGGAGGTTTTCATCTTTGGTTTCATGCATTTCTGTAGCAATATAGTGGTCTTTTACATACAGTGCACCTCCACCTCCTCTTTTATGGGGTCTGGTGTTTTTTTTTTTAATAGTTTGTATCTTTCTACCAGTATGTTCCAATCATGGAACAGTATGTTCATCCCACCAAGTTTCTGTTATTCCAACTATATCATATTTAACTTCATGTATTCATAGTTCAAGTTCACCCTGTTTGTTCTCCAGACTTTGTGCATTTGTATAAAGGCACCTGAGATCTTTATGTCTGACACTGTGTTTGCTGTCTACATAACCTGTGTTGTACCTGACTACTAAGCTGCGGAAAGATGAGTAGAATTTATTTCTGCCTGTTCATGGAGTTTTGGATGGCACTGGCAATTAATTTTTCCATTAAACGTTTTACAAAGAGCACAAAAACTAATGCAAACTATTAAAGAGTTTAAAAAAAGCAAAGTGCAGAAAGAACAAAAAGCTTCCAATTTCTTTTTCAGTAAATGTAAGTATAATTACAAAGTTATCTTACTATCATTATAAAAAAAATCACTCTTTTCTATTATCCAGTTTTTTCTTATCATCAAAATCACAAATCTTAAATGCATTTTGTTCCGTTTAATGCAAACAATCTATAAGGTGTTTCCAATCAACCATAAATGTAGATATGGGTTTTTTTCCCCTCTAAGATAGCATTGGCAATTAAGAAAAGTAAATGATGTTTCACCAATGCTCCTTTCATCTGAAAATAATAATGATGCCTTTTTTGGTGGTAAAAAAAGATGACAGGTCTTATTTTTGGGAAAAGACTATAGTCGCAAACATTGCATTCAATTATATCCTAGTTTGATATGTAAAAGAGCAGGTTATTAACGATGTGTGATTGCATTCCCAAACTTACCTGGCAATTTGGCACTAGGGTATCATGTACTACAAAAACTTATCTAATCCCTTTTTTAACTACAAAAACTTATCTAATCCCTTTTTAACTCACATTTATTATTGCTAATAGTCATGAATCACTCTTCTGCTACAGGCACACAACATAATTTTTAGTGGACTGCAGACAGTGTTTCCTAGCAACAAGAACAGGCTCCACAAACAATTTGCAGAGTTCAATTAAAAAAGAAATATTCAACACTGTTCACAGTTTTTATGCTGTCTATTTAAATTTCATTGGGAGTCCTCCAATTTTTATCCCATCAGACAGGAAAAAAAATCATTCACAACTAAACTCCATTCATGATTTTGTGGACCTACTTAAATTCTAGCAAAGCTCTCTGTATGGCAAGAATTCAATGCTGATACTCCATTCTAATCAGTAGAATTTAATTTTAGTCAATCTCTTCACATAATCCTGCTCACATTTTCATTTTTTTAAAAAAGAGGAAGAGAAATTGATACAAAAATAAAGAATACTGGTGTAATCCAGAACTGGACTATTTTATCTTTTACAGCCCAAAATAACTTTACAATAGCATGAATTTATAATTCAAGTATAATAAATTATAATATCTTTATAAAGATCATAATAAATAAGTAAAGCCAAAATAGACTGCAGCCTATCTTTTCTTCCCAAGTATGTTTTTCTGACCTAATTTTTTTTTTAATTTCTTATTCAATTAAAATTGTGCAGCCACCGTACTTTTTTCAGTGTAGTATTATAGTATTAAGAAAATGTTTCAGCCTTCAAGTAATTTTCTTATTTGCTATCTAGACTTCTCATATCGGAGATGAAACATCATGTTTCATTGGGCAAAATGTCTACATATGTCTGATTTAGGGATGTACAACATTGTTCATGTTCAAATCTGGGGACACAGCAGTTGGTATCATATGAATTATATGTGTTTTTTATTCCAGGTGCAAGCTGAAATTCAGTTGTTTTAAACAAAATGTTTTAGGTGTTCTATTCTATTTTACCAGTTAAGATTGGATATTGTGTCTTTCCAGGGCTCTACTGACAACTCATATTTTTGCAACTCAAGAACTTCTTCTGAATCTGTTTCTTCCAAAGCACAAAATGTTTGGGGTTTTGTTTCTGCTTATTGGGAGAACAATAGTTTGAGTTCTGTTGTGTGCATTCCTAGTCTAGAAATGTCTCCTCAGTGTCATGAACAGACCAAGATAGTGTTCTTGGCTTGCCACTGTTTCTTCTGAAAGGTTGACTTACTGCCCTTTACTATGCCTTTGACATTCCTTGGCAATATACTCTTCAAGGCTTAATCCGGCTCAAGCCTATTCCATTTCCATATTTAGCTATTAGCCATGGGCTTATTTTTCACAGAAGAGTCTATGTGACTCTATACTATGTCAAGATGTTCAATTTAATTGATAAGGTCCTATTAATTCATTGTCTTTCTTTTTCTTCCTTTTTTCTCTTTATTGGGGGAATCCTTAGAAGAGATCCACTAGAAGGGGAAAAAATAATTCCTCTGCAGTTTACAACAAAAGGCATAATAACTGACCTACCTAAGATTGCTAATCTTATTTAAAAAAACAACAACCAGAAAAATGTATTAAAGATAGCCCTGCCTGTATTATGGATAAACATGAAGGACAATCAAAGTAGAACAGCCCTTAGGGAAACATTGAGAGATTTAAAGTATAAAGAATGTAGACACATCACAATGGGGAGCGGGGGGAAGAATCATCTACATTTGATTGGATTTTGACCAAAAATACAAAGAATTGAAACACTGATGAGAAAACATTTCTTTTTAAAAATAAAAAATCCCTTGCTTTTTGAGCTTGTTGATTAAGTGTACATCTATTTACTACTATTTAGGCTGTTGCTTGGATTACTGACAGTTATGTTCCATATATATTTGTTGCTCTAGACCGGCTTTTCTCAACATTTATATCATGGAATATAGCCCCTGAAATAATTCACTGGTTTTGGAGAACCCCTGTATAAAGTCATAAAAATGATTAAAACTTCACAATACAATTTGCTTCTAACCTACAAAATCCATATTTTACAGTAGCAAAGTTGCCAGTGAGCAGATCACTCATATCACATGAAAATTCTTACCATTGCACGTTCTAGCATTGCAGAGCATGAAAAGTTTTTTTTCTTGCGGACCCTTTAACGATCTCTTATGAAACACAAGGGTTCTGTAACAGATCAGTTAGGAAAGACTGCTCTATGCAGTAACTTACTAAATTACTATTCTTATTTATAAGCTTAGGAACATTAAACTGAGAATGATTTAGGAGCTATTTGAAATCAAAAGCAAAGAATTACCAGACTGGAACTAGCAGCCCTTTTCCTGAGCTCATGTTCTTATGTACAGCCCCAGCAAATATGAAAATTTGAAACAATCTGTTCTCCCCATTCAACTAACTATATCTTTTTGGAATGAATTTAGGGAGGCTTTGCAGCAATATTGTGCAAACTGCTAGGCCTCTCGTACTATATTTCATTTATATCTGTATTGATTACTAAGATTGTGAGAGAGATAAATATATGCCAATAACGTTCTTCCAAAGATTCACCTGTACCATTCTGCTATGCACAGGATGAATAATTACTCCATAATCATATTTGGAGGATATTACAAATATAACATCAAACCTCTAGATGAAACAAAAACAGCATCTACAAAGGCCTAAAAGAAAGTGAATGGGTTTAGCTTCCTCCTTCATGGAAGTGTAGCAATGAAAAATCATCTACTGGAAAAAGACCCTAATATTTTTTCAGCTATTCTCCAGAGGAAAGGACTCACATTTGTCCAATAAATCCAAACAAATCTGAAAAAATTGTTACTTTATTGATGATAGCCAGTGTACTACTATTGTTTTAGGATCCAATCTGGGTCAGTCATCAAGACCAAAGATTTTGTCTTTTGAACTTTCGGATTAATGCCAGAGTCCATCTTCTGGGAACTTCTAATATTGTTTTTATACCTAAAACCATTATTCAAAGGCTATTGGATAAAAAAATAAAAACTGATCCAATTTGACACTGTTTTCTTGCTAAAGTTAAGTATGGATAGCATTTATTAGAACTCATACACTCAAGAACCTTACCTTCGGAGACTGTCTTTCTTCTCATCTCTTGTCAGGCAGCTATCAAGGTGGTTATTTATATGGAGTTCTTGAACAGGAACCCCACAGACAGGACACTCCACTGAAACATTTAAACAAGAGCATATTGGATTGTAAATTAATTTACAAGAACTTTCATTGGGGAGGAGGGGATATTTGCTGTTATACAGTGTGCAGAAATCTAGATGGATTCTTCTCAAGCCAGTGCCCTCCAGAAGTGGTGACAGAAGTTACAGTTGAACATATCCAGAAGACACTAGGTCTGGATTTATATAATTTCAAAGTTCATCATCAAATGCTAATGAAGCCAGCATCTTCCAAAAAAGACATGACCCAGTTTTTATAATGAAACTAGTATGAACAGTTTCCCTTTAGATTGTTATGTATTACTAAAAAGAACAAGGCAAATGGATTTCTGCCAACAAAGTGAAATCGTTTTCTTGATTCTCAGTAAAAATAAAACTAAGACTGAAATTGCTATTCTTGTAGCTGACACGATTACTACCCCATTCGTTTTTATTATGAAGCAGTAGAAAATGAAATGCAGATTTTTTTTCTTTCATGTATAGCTTTATTCCCTGTTTCCACATACTTACACGCATAAATTAGCAAAATTTCAATGTCAACTCCATCTAAGCAATAACACTGCTAGAGGAAACATGGTATTCCAAATCAAATTAGCAAAGATGCTGATGTAAGATAAAAGCAAGTATATTAAAGCTATCATTGCATTTTATATCTATGATTCAACTTGCAATGCAGAATGAGGAAACATTCACAGTGTTACCTTTCCATACATAAGTAATAATTAAACTAATCCTAATATCCTGGACATAAATTGTTTCAACTTCTCCCCTCAAATTACACTATAGGGCACTGCACACCAGAACAACTAGACACAAGGACAGTTTTTTCCCAAATGCCATCACTATGCTAAACAACTAATTCCCACAACACTGTCAACTTATTTTCTAAGACTGTATTACTATTACTCCTATACTACTAGATTATAATAACACTTCCTGGTACCTATCTCTTCCCACTTATGACTATAACCGTGTTGCTTGTATCTTTACAATTTATTTTGTTTTATTTGTTTCCTAGTATGATTTGATTGCTTATCAGTAACCTATGACTATCAATAAGTGTTTTATCTTATGATTCTTGATGAATGTTGTTTTTTTCTTTATGTACACTGAGAGCATATGATTAAATTAAATAAAATTAAATAGAATTCTTTATTGGTCAAGTGTGATTGGACACACAAGGAATTTGTCCTTGGTAACATATGATCTCAGTGTACATAAAAAGAAAAGATACATTCGTCAAGAGTCAAGAATCATAAGGTACAACACTTAATAATAGTCATAGGGTACAATAAGCAATCAAATCATACTAGGAAACAGTCAACATAAATCGTTAGGATACAAGCAACAAAGTTAGAGTCACATAGTCATAAGTGGGAGAGTAGTGGGATTCAACCAGTGTTACTACCAGTTCAGTGACTACGTTTTGTGAGCGCATAAAGGTGTAGAAAAACCTTTAGCTGTGCCACAAAGACAGCTAAAAGCACCGTGCGCAAGTGCGCAGCATTTGGAAAGCCTCTTTTTCCCTGCTTTTTCAACCTCAGCTGTGCCACAAAGCAGCTAAGGTTGAAAAAGTAGGAAATAAAGAACAGGTAAGAGCCCGGGTAGGTGGGTGGCCCAAACAGCAGCAAACACAGAACCAGTTCGGTGTCTGCTGCTCTTCAGAGCTACTGGTTCTATACAGCCAGGCAAAATCGGTAGCATTCCACCCCTGGTGGGAGGAGATGGGTGAAAGGAAGGATGGGAGGAGTAATAGTAATATTTACCAAAGACAAATTCCTTGTGTGTCCAATCACACTTGGCCAATAAAGAATTCTATTCTGTTCTATTCTAAAATTGAAATTTCAATCCTTTAAGATGAGTAGAGGAGAGGAGAGTAGGAGTATGATGAATGTAAAAATTATATTATAAATAATTTAAAATATAATTTCCTATTGCTTTGGAACAAGGCCAGCCAAACTTCATTCAACTAGACGTTTATCAATTTTCATTGAGATTTTTAATACAAAACTATAGTACTGTATTGCTTTTTTCCAATGATAGTATTATTTCTTTTGTTAACATTCAAGAGAAGATGAAATAAATAAAAGCTCATAATTGGGTATTAAAGATGATGATCACCCCTAATTATTTGTTCCTAGAATTTTGAAATCAGAATTATAAAGTCATTTAGTCATCATAGCTAAAAGTTGCAGATGGATGGATTTATACAACTCGTTTAAAAATCCAGCTAAATTAATACATTAGTTCATTCAGGTGGTAATTTATGCAACCTCTCCATGCTCATGCAATCAGAATAAAGAAAGCTCTTCTTCTTGCTTTACAAAAATTACATTTGCACTATGAACAAACTACAAATTGAAATGTACCAATGTCAAGCAGCAGCATGTGTAACATGCCATCCTGATATCAAATAACATATGCATTGACCCATCAAACAATTATGTAATTTATATCAATCATGTCACAACATCCAACTCAAGTAGGCCACCACAATCCCGAGACATCAATGATGTCAAATCAAGATAATGAAAACTTTCTTTTTCTCATATATATAGCTAAATCATAGCACTAAAATCTATATAATGTCAAGCCCGAAACTGATATATGCATAGCCATCTTATTTAGTCATATATTATATGCTTTTTCTTTCTTTCTCTTTGCTGCTGGGGGTGGTGGGGGTGTTGGGCTTGCCACATAGCTAAGGTGGGAGGAGTAGAGATAGAGAGGGTTGTTTAGGCAAGGTGATTTTTCCTTCCCATTGGAATAGAAATTGACCCTGCTGAGACCTGGAGATGGAAATAGATGACATCAGACAATTGTGATTTACTTCTATTGGGGAATGTGACTTTTGGGGGTGTATGTAGTATAATTCCAGGTTGTATCAGATCCGGAATTACAACAGACTTTGTCAATTTGATGCTTTACTAAATAAAATAAATTGTTTTGGAAGATGGACTTTGTTTTTTTTTTCTTTTTGAATGGATTTCATCACTTGGAAACCTTTATCTATAATAGATAAAACTCATTTAAAAAAATGTTTCTTGAAGTGTGGTCTTAAAACCCTGGGAATCCCCCCAAAATCAAAATTATTTTCCAGCTTATGTTAAAAAATAATACAATATTAAAATCCCATTACACAATCATAAGAAGAGTTAATGCATCAATTTCAATTTTTAATGTTGATAAATAGTGATAAATATAACCCATACAAGCAAAAGCTCTTTGGGGGGTTCTCCATTAACATTTAGAAATGGGAAAGATCATGAGAGGGAGGGGGAAAACTGATCAAAAATAAAAGGCTTCTTTGTTCTTATCATGCTTCCAAAAAAATGGAAGAAACCCAGAGAAGCTAAGGTTTATTACCATTATATCTGAAAACATCCCAAAAGATCATCCTATACAGCAGGGCTGTCAAACTCATGGGCCAGTTGTGTCACATGCACCGGTTTAGCAAAGGAGAAAAAAGTCACAATATATCATGTAATGCTGCCATGGTAACATCAGTTTGACACCCCTGCTACACACATATAGATGATGAAAGGCTCCACAAAAAATGAACCACTGCCAGAAAAAAGCAACATATTAAAAATGTTATAAAACTTTATTGTTTGATATATGGTACTTTTAAATTCTTTATCATCTGGCAGGTTTACAACTTCCCACCAATCAACTATTTTTGATAAGTTCATCTTAAATTGTGGGGAAAAATATCAAATCATCACCTAATATATACTTGGCTTCTCCAACAGGTTTTTCTAGACAACCATATTCGGGGTACAGGACTTACAGTAGATAGAAGAAATTATGAAAATATTGAAAAATTTCATCTTCTACTTTATCTCAATAAAATGATAAAAATTATTTTTATCTTATTTGTACATGTTTTATATGCAATTAATACTAATTTCCATAAAATCACAGTAGAAGGATGGATAGATAAAATGCTCATATGACAAATTATATTGGTCATATGTTTTGAGGGGAAATAGCTTTATGCATTTTAACTGATGGTACTACTGATGTACTGTTATTGTTTTAACTTCGGAAGATTAGATTAGGGACAGATGGAGAAAATCTATTTGGTCATTAAGAATTTAAAACTTGATGAAACATCATCAATAATCAATGTGTAATGTTTTAATTTCTTTTTTATTGTTTTCATTATTTAGTCTATAGTACATATTCTGAAGTCCTTTCATCTAACTGGTCAGAAGTGAAATAAATAAGCAAACAAATTTCATTTATAATTGACATATTAGTGACTATTTACTTTGAATATGGAAGTAAGAAATCTAGAGAAATGTGATTACTAATATTCTTCTAGTTTATCCTTGTGAACTTTAAGATATGTAGACTTCAATTCCTAGAATTCCCCATTCAGCATTCTAGAGTGGCTCAGAAATTCTGGGAGTTCAAGTCCAACACATCTTAAAGTTCCCAAGATTGAGAAACATGGCTCAAATGTTTCATGTGCCCACTGAAGAGAAGCTTTTTGTATGCAGAAGTGAACATCTAAGCTAACATAAAAATACCCACAGTTAAGGCCCGGTCCCACTGGCCCACGGACGCAAAACGTATGCATAAAGGACACAGCGGACGAGCAAAATTTCGGGGGTGGCTCCATCCGTTGTCATCCGCTCCAAAAAGTGGCAAAAATTTGCATAAACAGAACAGAAAAGAATGGACGTGGGTAGTATGTCGCGGGGATGTTAAATGGATGTTGATAGGAAGCCTAGCAGATGAAAGCGGATGGAAGCAGATGACACCTCCGAAGGGGTTCCGGGGGATAATTTCGAAGCGGATGCATAGCTGATGAAGCGGATGTATCATGTACGCCTAAAGGAAAGAAAGGGGATGCCGTGTGGATGTGTATCAGATGCAAACCGTTCACTGCGCATTCTTTCTATTTCCGTGCTACTAACGCTGTGTAGACGTTCCATGTACCTTTTGTTTCCTCCCTCTTTCTGTTTTCAGCTGCAGCGGATGAGAGTTGCGAGGATGCCCAGAGGATGCAGAGAGGATACAGCAGACGTTTAACGGATGATAAATGGACATAGAACGTTTGTTGCTCGTATGTTGCCGATTTACATCGTACACGGTGGAAAGTTCATCCGTTCACAAAGTTTTGTGCAGCACAAAACTTCTTGTGCTGATGAAATCGCAGTGGATGGATACTCGACGGATAGAGTGTATGAAACACATATGCAATGAGTACACAACGGATGCATAGCATTTTCCAATGGATGGAAAGCTTTTTTTAACGTTTTACATCCTCTTTGCATCCATAAGTGCAGTGGGACAGGGCCTTTAACTTCAATGTAGAAGCAACAGTATGACAAAAATAAACTGGTATATTGATATAAAGATGAAAATAAAAGGAACCAAATATGTAACATAAACTAGCAGAGTATGGAAAAGTGAAAATGCAATTTTGATGTGTACAGCAAGATGTCTTACCTTTTGTGACAAATCTTGTTGCAGATGTGGAAGGCATTTCAGAGTTTCTGGTACCTCCAGTGGGAGCTGTATTTGCTACTTTACCACCTGCCTCAGAACAAAGTTCTGAGCTACAGGGATTCTCCTCTTCCTTTATTTTAATATTTTTGTCTTTGTCAGCTGATATTAAATGTCTCTTTTCGTTGACTGGACAGATATCTGCACAATGCTTTTTCTGTTTTAAAAACAATCCATCTGGAGAGTTCAAAATGTGGCCTTGGGGGGGAGATTTCTTCGGTAACAGAGTTGGAGAAGAAATTGATGGAGAATCCAAAACTGCCTGGAACAGCCGCTGTCTAGGAACAAAATACAGAGCTAGATCAATTTACAAAACTATTATGCCTTTTCTTTCTCAGGATTCTTTTCAACATTTGAAAGGAACAATCGCTAAAAACTCAAGCATGATGCATTCTGGCTGAAGTCCTACTGAAGATTAAGTGAAAGGATGATAATTAATATAAGCATCCACAATCATACTTATCCCTTTATTTGTAACTAGCATTGGGAGCTGAGATACAAAATCCTTAAACTACCTACTATTCATTTATAGAAAGAAAGGGAAAACTCATCAGTTATCCAAGAATTCTGTAACATTTTTAGAAGACAGAGTTTGACTACTCTTAATTCAGATCACTTGATGGAGTTGTTGAAACTAGAAAAGTGTGGGGTGAGTGAGAGGAAAAAAGAATTAAATAGCTGAGTCCCGTAGTAGTTTTTTTCACAATCAACAATTTTAGTACAATATTTTGATACCAATAAAGTATACCTTTAATACCAAAGTTTCTATCACACAATACACTTTTATTTTCTTCTACACGCAGTTACTCAACTTCTGTCCTTTTTAATGCATTTCCCCAAAATATATTTCAAACAATAAACACTAAATTAATTTAGTATATTTTCAAAACAATTAACACAGCACATCAGTTAAATACAACTGTTTCTGATGTGCATTTTTCCCATGCATATCTCAGTACATATAATTAATCATAATCCTCTAATTATGATACTCCTCTAAGCTCAATAAATAAATACCATAAATACGAAAACAGTCAGTTTTGTTTAAGGTTCATAGGAAAAGTTTGTAACTATGATTTTGGGTAATTTATGAATAGATGTAAAGGCCCGGTCCCACTGGCCGACGGACGCAAAATGTATGCATAAAGGACACAGCAGACAAACAAAATTTCGGGGGTGGCTCCATCCGTTGTCATCCACTCCAAAAACTGGTGAAAATTTGCATAAACAGAACGGAAAAGAACGGAAAACAATGGACGTGGGTAGAATGTAGCGGGGATGTTAAACGGATGTTCATAGGAAACCTAGCGGATGACAGCGTATGGAAGCAGATGACACATCTGAAAAGGTTCCGGGGTAGAATTTTGAAGCGGATGCATAGCGGAAGGGGCGGATGCATAGCGGATGACGTGGATGCATCAGAGACGCCTATAGGAAACAAAGTATATTGGATGCAAAGTGTTCACTGCGCATGCAGGGAGTATGAATTGCATCAGCTCCGCGGATATAAAAGGATGCAGCATGCATGCAGTCAGCATGCAGGAGAAAGATGTGCTGCCACATACATCTTGCAGGAACACCATGGTTCGTCAGTCAGGCAAGAAGAGGAAGCCCATGCCTACTCGTTCCAGCCCTGGCAAGAAGGCCAGAACCAGCATCCACCCTCTGGCACTGACTCTGAAGCTCCTGCTGCTGCTGCTGCTGCTGCTGCTGCTACTGCTGTGGTGGACCAGCCCCAAGGCCCTCAAAGCCCTGCTGCTGAAGACCCTGCTGCTCAAGCCCCTGAAGGCCCTGCTGCTCAAGCCCCTGAAGGCCCTGCTGCTCAAGCCCCTGAAGGCCCTGCTGCTCAAGCCCCTGAAGGCCCTGCTGAAGCCCCTGCCAGAAGGAGGAAGAGGCAAGGGAAGCAGAAGGGAGAGAGGAAACAGTACACGGTTTCCGAGGAGCATGAGGATGAGGTGCTGGAATGGCTGAGGGAGAATGAGTACCTCTGGACAAAGGGCCACAGACTGTATCGGGACACCAAGAAGAAGCAGGCAGCTTGGAGAGACAAGGCAGAGAGCCTGGGGTACACTGCAGAAGGACTCCTTGGATGGTGGAAGCACATGCACACCTGGCATGGCAAGCTATACCTCAAGAAATCCGGGCAGGCCGCTGTCAACCTCACTGACCGGGAGATGTACGTCAGGGCCAAGTGCAGTTTCCTGGAGGGTGAGCTCTACCACCGAGGAGCAGCCCCTCTGAAACCCCTCTCCCTCAGACAGCCCACAGATAGCCAGTCCTCTTCCTGCCAGGAGCCAGCTACCCTGTCCAGGCAGGTGTCTTCAGAGGGCCCCACAGTAGAGACCCCCCCAACAGCTGCACTCCTCATGCCGGCGGACTTGGAGAATCCTGTGGAGGATGATGCCCTGCTGTCACAAATAGAGGAAGAAGCAGCAGCCACCAGAAGCCAATCCACCCCCACCCCCACCCCCACCTCCACAGGATGCAGGCAGAGAGGCAGACTGGAGGGCCAGGAGCACAGTGTGCTGTTGGAGATCAGGGACACAATGAAGACCAGCACAGAACTTCTCTCTCAGCTGGTCCACAGCGACATACCATCCTCGAACCGGAAGACCTTCATCACCTACGTGAGCCAGACCCTCAGGGACCTACCCGAGGCCAAATACCAGGTGATGAAGCAGAAGATCACAGCACTTCTGCACAACCCTCAAGGTCCAGCTAAAGCTGCTCCTACCCAGTCCAGGTCTGCTCCTCCACCCCAGGCGATGTCACAGCCCTTCCACGGCTTTCAACAGCCCCTCACCAACCAAAGCTATGACTACCAGGACTTCCAACAGCAAAAACAGACTTTCCCAGTCCAGGGCCAGGTTCATTGCACGCCACAGACTCCAGTCCCCACCCAACTGCAGACCAGACAGCCCCACTACACTCCTCCTTCACCACCCCACAGCCAAGCCCGTCAACGGACAATCTGTCATCAGTCTTGGGCCTCACATCTCAGGTCCTTAATGAGGGGCCTCTCAACCTCACGGGACTGAGTCAGCTCTCGGACAGCTTCCTGAGCACACCATCCCCTGTTCTACTCTCGGGGCCAGGCACCCCAATGGCGCCTCAGACCAGCACTCAAGCCACAGCCCCTGCCTGCTTAACAGCTGAAACCAGGGACATGACTCAGAGTGACTGAGAATAGTGTCAGAGACTGAGTTGTACTTGTTAAGTTTATCTTTGCTTAAGACACTTTACTTGGTTCATTTTGCTTTTTCAATGAAGTCATAAAGTTCACTTAAGAAAGTTAATAAAGGTTCTCTTTGCTTAAGACACTTAATACAGTTTACTTGGTTCATTTTGCTTATTTAATAAAGTCATAAAGTTAAGAAAGTTAATAAAAATTATCTTTGCTTAAGACACTTTACTTTGTTCACTTTGCTTATTTAATAAATTCAGAAAGTTTACCTAAGACAGTTAATAAAGGTTATCTTTGCTTAAGACACTTGGTTCATCTTTTTTACTTAACAAAGTATTGGTGAAAACTTTGAAAAAATGGTTAAGCCTTTGCATGCTTGTGGGATAGATAAGGATAGTTGTGGGATAGATAAACCTCCAGTTCAAGGATAGTGGGACTCTATGGTCTATCATCCCAGGTGCCACACATATGGACCTTTATTATCAATAACAATTTATTCATTGATCAACACATTTTAAAATAAACAAAGCTCTTTATTAATGCTCTATTCATTGTAGGACCACTCAACATACATGGTACAATCTCATCAGTGTTATGCGACAGCCTCAAGGAAGCATCCATTAATCATCTATCATGCTGTCTTGCCACTCCACTGCTCCAGCTGGGGAGTTGCAACAGTGTCTCAGGAGGTTGCGCTGCTTCTTAGCTTCACATGAAGCTCTGTTGGGGCCTTGTACATCCACAGTGTCTATCAGGTTACATCCTTGCCTCCATTCACCAGGCTCTATGTCCCCATTCCCTTGTTGACAGTCAACAAGTCTGTTCTGCAACACTGGGTAGCGGGTGCGCATGAGATTGTGCAGGATGCAGCAAGCTTCCACGATGCTTCTCACAGTCTCTGGGTCATGCTGCATGGTGGTGAGAAGTATCTGAAACCTGTTGGCCAGGATGTCAAAGGCGTTCTCCACCACCTGTCTTGCCCTGGACAGCCTGTAGTTGAAGATCCTCTCTTCAAGGGTGAGGTATCTTAAACTGTACGGCTTCATGAGGTAGGTTCTGAGGGAGAACGCGTCATCACCAATGATGAAGTGGGGCACTTCTTGTGTGGCATTGGGTAGGGGGTCTGGAAAACCCATGATGAGGTTGCGTTCCAGCCCATCCTTCAGGTCACTTGCGTTGTATACCTGGCCATGTGAAGCTGACCCGTTGCCTGAAGCATCGATGTAGATGAACGTGTAGTCAGCATCAACCATGGCAAAGAGGATGATACTGAAGAAGCCCTTGTAGTTGAAATAAGTGGACCCTGACTTGGCTGGAGCTTTGCAGGCTACGTGCTTGCCATCTATGGCTCCAACATTGTGGGGAAAGTTCCACCTCTGATACCATTCTTCTGCAAGTTTTCTCCAGCCTTGTTCAGTGGTGGGGCACTTGAGGAGCTCCTCCACATATTCTTCGATGATGGCCTACACCACTTCTCTGACCACTTTGCTGATGCTGTTGTGTGGCACCCTGTACGCATACTGCATGTTTCTGTATGTAGTTCCAGAGGCCAGGTGCCGCAGAGTCAGTGCCACCTTCAGTCCAGGGTCCAAGTTGGGACGGAAGTTGGTGCTAGGCTTGGTCAACCTGGATCTCAGATGCTCTAGACATACTCCAGACATCCTAAATATACGAGATACATCCCAGATACAAACATTTTGTCCGTTTTGAATACTTTATATACGAGATGCATACACTTACATCCTTTCTATTTCCGTGCTACTAACGCTGTGCAGACGTTTCATGTACCTTTTGTTTCCTCCCTCTTTCCATTTTCAGCTGCAGCAGATGTGAGTTGAAGGGATGGCCAGAGGATGCAGAGAGGATACAGCAGACGTTTAACGGATGATAACGGACATAGAACGTTTGTTGCCCGTATATGTCACGGATGTACATCGCACGCGGCGAAAGCTCATCCATTCACAAAGTTTTGTGCAGCTCAAAACTTCTTGCGTGGATGAAATTGCAGTGGACGGATGCTCGACGGATGGAGCGTATGAAACACATATGCAATGATACACAACGGATGCATGGCATTTTCCAACGGATGGCAAGCTTTTTTTTATGTTTTACATCCTCTTTGCATCTGTAAGTGCAGTGGGACCGGGCCTTAAGGAAGCTACCAAACACATAAGGGCAGAAAAAGACAAAATCCCCAGAAAAGAATTTGCATATATTTTAGTATGCACATAACCTTGCATATATTTCATATATTAATAATGCATATATTAATATGCATATAAAATAATGCATATATTAATATGCATATAAAATAATGCATATATTAATGATATATTTGTTAATACTTAATAAATAAACCTCTTATGAAAGATTTGGACCACAAAATTTCTCTTAGGATAGTATGTTACATATTAATTTGAGGATTACTGCAATTAATATTACTGACAGTTGATTACAGATGCAAATGATAACAAATTCAGAAAATTTTTGTATAAAATGAAAGCAACATTAAAAAATAATTGAAATTCTATATAATTTCCACTTCCCAAACAGATCTAAAAACTTTTATGAAGCTATTATCAATGTTTATTCAGACACAATGAAGTTAATTCATAGCAAAATGTTCAACCCAAATATTAGTGACATAATAAAAGTACTTTCTGCAAAAGTACAAAAACTATTACTGAACTTTAAAAGTTATTAAGAGTCATTACTTATTATTTGCCTTGTTACAATAGGCTAACTGGTGACATCTAGTGGACACATACTAGGAGCAATTAATTTCACCTCATAATAAACCCCAAAATTAAAAAATAAGTTAAGTCAAAGAAGTAATTATGGTGAATACAATGATATTTCACATGTTCAATTGGTCAGATTAAACAAAAAATAAAAATAACACAGATCTTTTATGACATTTACCAGAGCAGTTGTCAAAATTTTCTAAGACATATCTTTCATCTTTTTTTTCCCTTCACCTAAAGGAGGCAGAAAAGGTATCTATCTTCAGTTCATAAGACCATGGATCCATAAATATATAAGCAATGATTATGTTCTATTGAGCCAAAATATAATTTTCACTCATGAAAATATACTGCAACCTTCAGAAAAACCAATTACAAACTTAATTCATTTTTAAAAACAAAACTCTTGACTACCAAAGGCTCAAATTCATATAGACCAGTTCAGTTATAGGCAGAAGAGAAAAAAATGAAATCCTTTCACTGAATTACTTCATGAGAAAAGTAATGGCTGGTGTTATTCAATTTCTACTTGTAACCGCTAGGTGAGGTTATTTGTCAACACAGGTCAGATGTGATCAATACAGCAGATGATAATCTTATGGCAAGGTTCAGATCTTCCCCAACTAAATCATGAGTGGCCAACCTTTTGAATCTCAGGCACCACCAAACTCATACTTTTAAATCCCGAGGACTACTAATATGAATTTTTTAAAAGCTAATGTATTTAATATAATTTTTATGTTAAATATAAATTTTATATATGTATATGCATATGTATACAAAGCTGAACACTATACATGTAAGTACCAAAAAACTTAAGAAAATGTTTGTGTGTATGTATATATATGTATATATGCTGTTTAGCTTCCTTCGGGTATTATCCCACGTCATTGTAGTTCTG
>BLBF01000003.1:30315731-30332639 GCA_015471245.1 Laticauda colubrina | reverse complement strand
AATATATATATATATATATACACACATACATACATACATACACATGTATATAAAGTTTTAGTGGGCACTTACATGTGTGCTGTTCAGCTTCCTTCGGGTATTATCCCACATCATTGTGGTGCTTATATATATTTACAATAATAATTACAATAATAATAATCTATTTGGTATAATATTTGAATATCAATAAAATATTATTAATGAGATACGACTCATTATAGAAAGGTATTATTTTAAAAAAAAGGAAAGGGGGCAATATGAACATCATCAGGGCAACCGGTCTGTCCTCAGATCAGGCCCCTGGGTGTGCCAACCGCCTTCACAGTATTGCATTGTATAACAAGCATACTGCAATTCCAACTTTAATTGAAATGGCAGACGGTAACAGCTCTCAGACCTCATCCTTGAAGGTCAAAGCCAAATCTCAGCACAAACCTAAGCAGGCTAAATGGAATTCTAAAACTTCAGAAAGGGATTCTATCAGGCGCCATAAAGCTTTACAAAGACAGATAAGTGCACGCGGGAAGCGCACAAGGTCTCACAGGACTTTCCCTCCTCCAGTCCAGGTCCGTCTACCTCTTCCCACCCTCCTCTTCCCCTAGATCTCTCCCTCTCATCCAGGCGCAGCTTGGCTCCCCAAAGCCAACAGGCCCAAGTACCTGGGACACTGCCTACGCGAAGGGCTCCCTAAGCTACATTCACTCCGATGGCTGCCGGTCTTCGTCAGGACAAGATTCTTCCAGAGAAAGTTCCAGAGAGGATGAAGGCCTGGATAGAGCTGGCAATCCACCAGAGAATCACAGCAGGTCTTCAACATGCGGTTCTGACCAGGGAACATCCTGTGATTGCTGATTATGATTGCCAATCGCTGAGGTCATTGACCAGGTCGGAGCAACACTATATCCAGGTACATTTACAAGTGGAAGTCCCCCTCCACTTGAAGTGGATCAAATTGATCAAATGGAAGAGATTGAATCAGGATCAATACATGACAGCGAGCCCCTGTCAGAAGCAGACCTCTTAGAAAAGGAAGTGTCTGAGGATGAGGGCCTTGTTCCTGACCAACCTGTTTTTGTAGGCTTATTCCGCCCACAACATTTCAGACCTCTCTTGTTTAAGGCAAAAAACATTGCACGCCTAAACAAGTCGACCCCTTCTACCACTCCAGTTCCTTCAGAAGAGGGACCAGAAGATCTCATTTTCAACAAACTAGTAGTCGAGGCAGAGGTGATCCCAGTTTCTCCCATGTTTTCGGACCTGGTACAGAAACAGTGGGCCTCTGTTGGATACACTTGGTACAGTGGTATACCCAGCTCCCACTTGATATGACAGGAAATATTTCAATTTGGCCCCTGATTTCTCTAAATTGTTGAATACTCCTGAGGTAGATGAACCTATAGTGGGATTAGTGATCTCCTCCATTCCCAGTGAAGTGCTGGAGGCATTAAAGCTGGAGGAAAAGTGAGCCAAACTTGTGTGACGCAGAACCCATCAGTCTGACGCGTGGGCCATCAGAGCAGCCACGGCCGCCTCCTTTACCCGTTCTTCTCTCAGATGGCTCCACCTCTTACGGGAACATGTCCCTAATTTCAACCTTAGAGCGCACCAAGATATTGCTAAACTTATAGGAGCCGCTGAATTCTCAGCTGACGCAACTTATGCAGTCAAGTTTTCAGCCAGGACCATTACTTCACATGTTACAGTGCGACACTTACTATGGTTAAGCATTGGCAAGCGGACTTTAAGCACAAATGCAAGCTGGCTTCATCTCCTGTTGTGGGAGACAGACTGTTTGGCCCTTCCCTTGATCCACTATTAATTGAAACCCGAAACAAAAAGAAAATTCTTCCTTCCTTTTTTCGGAAGTCAGATTCTAGAAACCCTCAGTCTTTTTGGAGGGGATCCTTTCGGCCCTTTTACCAGGGATCCTTTTCATCCAGATACCAGAGACCCCCATCATTCAGACCAGGGCAGCAGCCAGACAGGTCTGACTTTGGGGATAGCAGACGGGGTGGTCAATCCAAGAGATCCTTTTGGGGAGCAGGAAACAGGTCCTTTCGGCATCCAAGATAACTCCCTGAACCCAACCCCCATTGTTGGACGCCTTAAATTATTCGCGGACCAATGGGACTCCTCAACCTCTGATGCCTGGATCAGAGACACGATCACATTTGACCTTGTGCTGGAGTTTCAATCCACTCCCCCAGATTTTTTCATGTCATGCCCTCTTTCCAAAGATCTGGTTAAACGTAATCTCATGGAAACAGCTATCCAACACTTACTGGACATACAAGCCATCCAACCAGTAGCCACCAACTAACGAGGGCGAGGTTTCTATTCATATCTTTTTGTTCCCAAAAGTTCGGAGGGTTGGAGAGCAATATTGGATCTGAAACATCTCAACGGTTTCTTAGTATATCGCAAGTTTAAAATACACACCCTGCAATCTATCTTACTTTGCATCAGAAAGGGTGATGTCCTCATGTCCATAGACCTGACGGAGGTGTACCTACATATTGCTATTCAGCCTTCTCTCTATAAATATCTGAGATTCTGTTATAATAACCACCATTTTGAATATGTGGCCCTTACCTTCGGCCTAGCTTCTGCCCCCAGGACCTTCACGAAGGTCCTTGCAGCGCTAGTTGCTCATCTCTATGATATCCCCATACGACTCCAGTGTTATCTTGATGACATCTTGATTTTGTCATCTTATTCTCATCAAGCAGTCAGAGATACTCAGAACACATTACAATCCCTACAACAGCATGAGTTCTCAATAAATTGGAAAAAGAGTCATTTAACACCATCGACTCGGTTAACCCATCTGGGGGCAGTCATAGATACGGTGGAAGGCAAAGTTTACCTGTCACCAGATAGCCTAAATAGCATTCAGCAATTAGTTGAAGAGATCAGGGGTCTTAAGAGGGTGCCCCTAGCGGAACTATCAAAATTGTTAGGCAAGATGATCTCATGTATCTCTATCATCCCTTGGGCCCGGCTCCACACGAGATCCCTCCAGTGGTTCCTGCTCCCGTACCAGCGCTCTGACCAAAACAACTCCAAGTACAAGGTCAAGGTACCATCAAAGGTCCTCATATCTCTCCTCTGGTGGACCAGACCAGTCATCAACAGAGGCTGCCTCTTCAAAGAGCCACACAGACTTACTATCACCACCGATGCCAGCCTGTTTGGATGGGGAGCGCACATTCAATCGCTCACAACCCAAGTCCTCTGATCCGTCATAGAACAGTTGCGTGGCATAAAATGACTGGAGCTTCAAGGAGTACACCTGGCTCTCCGCAGCTTCCTCCCACAGGTATGCAGTCAACACGTACTGATATTGACCAACAACATAACAGCCAAAGCTCTTATAAACAAATGGGGGCATACAGTCGAAACATGTCATGCGGGAAGCGGAACACTTATGTTATTGGGCGGAGAGCAACCTACTTTCCATCAAAACAGAGCACATTTCTGGCCTGTCGAATACACAGGCAGACTGGCTGAGCAGGGCCACGATCAATCAATTGGAGTGGCACCTCCATCCGACCCTGTTTCAGGAGGCGGTCAGGACATTTGGACAGCGGTGGTGGACCTGTTTGCTTCCCCCCTCAATGCTCAGCTCCCGAGATTTTTTTCCAGGTACCCCTCGCAAGGAGCAGAGAACTTCAATTCACTCCGCTGTCGTAGGCCCCCGAGACTTCTGTATGCATTTCCGCCACTTCCACTGCTTTCCAAGGTCATCCAGAAGTTGCTAGACAAGAGGATGGAACTGCTTTTAGTAGCTCCTTACTGGCCCAGACAGCTGTGGTTTGCAGACCTCCACAGTCTATCCGTATCAACACCATGGAGAATTCTGCCAGCCAGGGTCTCGCTAACCCAGGGACCCCTTCAAAATCCGGACCCTCAGTGGTTGCACCTGACCGTCTGGAGTTTGAGCGGAGTTATCTGAAGAGCAAAAAGTTATCGCCACTATCCAAGCTGCCAGATGCCCCTCAACAACTCTCATTTACAATGCCACATGATCCAGTTTCTGCAAATGGTGTACCAAGTCTTGAATTGATCCCATCTCTCCATCTATGGCTCAAATCCTAGAGTTCTTGCAAGAGGGACTTGACAAGGGATTATCTCCTAATACATTGAAAAGACAAGTGGTGGCCTTTGCATCAGTTCTCACTTGTGAAGGTCTACTATCTCTTTCCCATCATCCATGCATACGGAGTTGCCTTCGAGGAGGCACAAATTTACGTCCTCCAGCAACACACCATTATCCCACTTGGGACCTTAACGAGGTCCTTGTCGCACTCACTAAGGGCACTTTCGAACCCTTGAAATTGTCAAGTCTCCAATTTCTGTCGTAGAAAGTAATTTTCCTTATAGCAGTCACTTCTCATTGTATTTCGGAGATTGCAGCTTTGTCTATCAGACAAGATCTTTGTGTTTTCCATTCTGACTGAGTGGTCCTTCGCCCTGATCCTACGTTTATACACAAATTAACTCGGTCTTTCATAGGGCACAAGAGGGCACAAATTATTTCCTAATTTTCATAGGGCACAAATTACTTCCTAATTTTTGTCCCAAACCATCCCAAGGGTTGGAACTACAATGGCATAGGCTTGATGTGAGGCAAGCATTGCAAATATATATTAACTGCACGGCGGCTTTCAGAAAAACGGAAGCCTTATTTGTGTCATTTCAGCCCAACACTCAGGGATGCAAGGTCTCGCCTTCTGAAATAGGCCGTTGGCTACGAGCCGCGATAGTGAAAACGTATCAGTCTCAATCACTGCAGGTGCCCAGGGGCATAACAACTCATTCAACAAGGAGCGCCGCAACATCAGCAGCGTGGGCCACACAGGCACCAATAACTGAAATTTGTCAAGCCGCAACCTCTCCATCGCCATTCATTAGGCATTATAAAATATATGTATTTGCATCCACTGAGGCCTCTTCTGCAATGGGTCCACAGGGACCAGGAGGGGATTCCAGGCCAGACGGAGTCCCTCCCGTAGGACAGGCCAAGCTTTGGTATGTCCCACTACTGGATGCTCTAAATAGCTCATGTGAGAAAGGGCGTTGGTACTTACTTGACACACCCATTCTCTTTGAGCTGTAAAGAGCATCCAGCCCCACCCTTTTTCCATCTGGTGGAGTCCTGTTTCAGCCAACGAGTTGTTAGGGCATTGAGGACGAGGGCATTTATTTCTCTCGTCTTCGTCAAAACTGGGGAACTCTGGGAGGAGTCTTGTGGAGGAGGAAGAACATTCCACAAATTAAGCCCAGCCTAGACATGCAGAGACTGAAGCACCTGCCACTACTACTGGATGCTCTTCACAGTTCAAAGAGAACGGGTGTGCCAGATAAGTACCAACACCCTTTTTCTGTATTGCACTAATAATAGTAAACCTGCTGGAGAAAACATGTGAAACATAGCTTCTGGAATTCTATCCATTCCCTTGAAAAATGCTTTATAAATGGGGAGGGAAGGAGGATTGGGCTTAGAATGGATCAGTCGGTAACATTCTGAACCATTGTCTAACTTTCTCCTCTGGAGATTTTTTTCTTTGTGTTCTCTAGCTGGATATAATGCATATTTATTTTGTTTATTTATTTGCTTATGCCATACCACATTTGATCCTATTCTATTTTGCTGCTGGAGACGTATTCTTTTGACAGACAATTCTAGCCCTGTTTATGTAATAACTTTCAAAAGTTCGGCTGGGTTGGAAAGAGAAAGGACATGCATTTCTAATTTATCATATAGCCCTGCTGTGATAGTTTCTTATATAGTGGTGAGATGACTTCAAATTATGTTTTCTATTTCTGTAAGATAAAAATCATATCCACAGTCAATCTTTTGGAAAGTAAGAATAGATAATGAATGTTAGCCTTTAGATTTATTTTTATCAAAATTTCCCAAATTTCCATTTTTACCACTTCTTTTTCTTCGATATGTCAAGTAATTAACAACAATAACAAAAAAGCCAAAAATCAAATGTTTGAAACAAGCATCATTTTCTAAGAATAAATTACCATTAAAACAACTTCGCACATCACTGTTGAAATGCAGAGAATTCTGCTTTTCTTGACCAGTTCTCACTCAGTTTGATGTATTTGCTTTAGGAATCCTTTCAAAGAAGGGAATGTTGGATAAATTCTCATGACTCGGATTTGCCATACATTCAAATGGTCAAAGGGTATCTGTAAAGGACTTAAATTTTATTTTACAGCCATCTCTCCCACAGTTTGTAGCCTCTTCTTGGCATCCAATATTCGACTTAAATCCCAAGAGAAGGTGCCATGAGGGAATTCTTCCTACTGAGCTTTTTCATTAGCAATACTATTGTTACTGCTAAGAGGGAATTTTGCCCTTGAGAAATTGTTGGAGAATTTCTTCTTCCCCTGGAGAAATTCAGATAAATTATCCATTCAGATTCTGGGATCACAAATTTTTGGTGAAGAATGTTGACAGACGATTTGTGCTGTCTTGTGGAATGCCATTGGAGAGTACACAAAGTTCTACAGGCTAAGCAGTTCCTGGAAAGTTTGTCTAAACGTATTGCTGTGATTGATGAATCATTTTAGTGCGTTTGCTTGTAAAGATGATTTAAATAAAAGTGTTCAGGTTACATGTGAAAAAAATGGCATTCAAATAGTTTTGTCCCAAACTGGTAAATATTTTGTTACCATACTGAAAATAATTGCAGGTATATTCCAATATATATTCCAATATACTGTGACATAGCATATCAGTGAGAAAGAAGTAGAACAGGCAGTCCTTGATTTAAGACCATAGTTAAGAACTATGTCTACCCCATTTTAGTTCACTCATAAAGTACTTAAGGCAAATGCACTGCCAGCCTCTTCTAGCGTCTGCTATATTGCTGCCTTGAGAATAGTCTCAATATTCTAATTATAATAAATCTTCCGACATTGTTAAATAAAGCAATTTTTATATCAAATCAACTCTTTCAATTCTTTTAGTTTTTGATTCCTGATCATCATTGCCATTCAAATTTCTTCTGCTTTTGCCAAGAAAACAACATAGTTGCATCCACCTGGTGATCTGAAGTTAACTCAAAGGAGTATTTATGTTTACTGATAATTGTAGTATATAAAAATGTATGTACTAGTGTGAAATCTAATTATTCATGGCTTTCTTTTCTCCCTGCAATCCTTGCGTCCCAAAGGCAATTCTGTCAGTGAAATCTTAAAACTGGTAAATACTTTGTTACCATACTTGAAAATAATTGCAGGTATATTCCAATAATTGCAGGTATATTCCAATATACTTGGACATAGAATGTCAGTGAGAAAGAAGTACAAGCAGTCCTTGGCTTAAGACCATAATTGAAACCAATTTTTCTGTTCCTCAGTGAGACATTTGTTAACTGAATTTTGCTCCATTTACTATCTTTCTTACCACGTTTGTTAAGTGAATCACTGCAGTTGATAAGTTGGTAACATGGTTATTAAGTGAATCTGGCTTTCCCATTGACTTTGCTGGTCAGAAGGTCACAAAAGGTGACCATATGACCCTGGAACATTACAATCTTCCTAAATATAAGTCATTTACCAAGTGGCTGAATTTTGATCACATGACCATTGAGGTGCCATAACGGTCATAAGTATGAAAAATGGTCATACATAGCTTTTTTCAGTGCCATTGTAACTTTGATGGTCACTAAATGAGCTGTTGTAAATCGAGGATGACCTGGCAATTGGAACTGTTCCTCGTGAATAATGAATAAAGATTATTTGTGTTCCATTCTAGTGGCATGAAGAATGAGTCATTAATGCCCATCCCTACCCATCCCTTTTTATCCTTAGTACATTGACCTTCAGTTGATTTAGATGCAAAATGTAAAATCACCGAACTGGTAGTTACACTGGTCGGATCCTACCCCTGCCTATACCTGGTGATATTTGTGAACATGCAGTCATGAACACTAAAATGGTCAAATGCAGAGAACATTGCTATTTTATCCAGGGAAGTTTAGGTTTAAACTTTTAACTCAGTTATTTCAGTTCCTCCACCTCTGGAAAGAGAATGACTGATCCTAGCGAACTAAGAAAATTATTTCTTCTTTCAAAGAATCTACCCTCTTGCCTCTCACGTATCCTATAATTATCCATCCCACATTTCCCAGCTCAAGTCCAATTACCTTTGACTGCAACTGAAATCAGCAGCAATACATTTTTAAAAAATGTAATATGTGTCCAACAGCTCAAAAATTATAGTCCTCTCAGGCATGTCAGCACTACATAATAAATGGATTTATTCCTAAAGGTTCAGCCAAGATCATGAGCAAGATGCAAGAAGCTTTGAGGGGAGAAGGAGAGGGCAGTGAAAATCTCTTCTAATTACAAATAAGTTTCTCTTCTGTTACAAGTGGAAGGAAAGGAAGGAAACAACAATGAAAATTAAATTAAAAAAATACATTGGCTCAATTGTGCAGGTCAGAGATGTTTTCCACAGTAAAACATGGTAAGCACGGAGGTAATGCCCAATAGACAGCAGGCGCTACACATTTAGTCTTGCCAGCACTGTGAATTGATCAAATAAGTGGCAGTAGGGCACACTCATATGCATAACACATTTTGGAGCTGAAAGAAGCATTTCTAATTCCTTGAAATTAGATTAAACTTCATGCATTGCACCTTCAATTGCACATGACAAAGTTTTCTTGATGTAATTTTACCTCAAAATGTACCTGGAAATTTTCATATTTGAGTTTTGCACAAGTCAAAAGGTCTTGGAAAGCTTTTGTTTCTGATCTACACAGCTCTTCTTTTAACTGGGAATTTTATGGGGGTTTTCCCTGTTCTGCCTGCCAGTGACATTTGTGCACCAATCAATTATATCCCCTATTTTGTTCTTTTGCATTTTTTTCTCTGCCAAATGAGTTATTCATCAATGGTAGACAATTATCTCTGGGAATTTATGTACCCCATGCCATAATCACAACAAAGATATTGCACTAATCAGTTCCATTCATGGCAGGCAAAAAGTTTTCAGACATCAGATATTTACATTGGTGATGAACAAAGGATAAGAGTCAGAATTTTTAGCAAATTTCTAGTGTGAGATTCCTACAGACCACTATATCGATTTGGGGGTAAGGAACTCACTTATCTGAGACTAGTAGAAGTGATAGTGCATGGATAAATGTGATAAGGAGATAATGTTTAAAAAGGCAAACCAGTAGTAGTGTCAGCCTTCAAGATCTTCTACTATTGCTTTGCATCTTTCGGCTGTCATAAGAACCGGGGGGGGGGGGAGGGGATAAGTCTGGGAAGTGTGCTGGGGGGGATACCTTTTTCTGTTGGTAAAGTGGGGGGGGGGGCATACATCAGAGTTAGATTTCTATTTCTCGCTTAGCTTTCTTTTCTCTGCGCAACTGCAACCTGTTATCAAAGTATGCCAAGGTCAACGAACAGAGGCCTCATCATCACCTGAAGATGCCCACATGATCATATTCACAATTTCTAATTGGAAGTTTCATCTGAACTATTGGGGGTGGGAACACTTCCATCACTTTGTATATGTGATTTGCGCGCCTAATTTCTCAGATTCAGAATTCTTTGGTTGCTACCACTTCACTTTCAGGAAAAGATAACTTTTCTCTAACTTAAAAAGTCTAAGTATTTCTTTCTTGGATTTTGAATGGAGCACCGACTGACATTATTCTGAATCTCACCTCTACCATCCTACCCAGAGAAAATACCTAATCTTTCTTCCGAGGGGGTCTGAACATCATGTCATCTTCAACTAGTGACCAGGAAGATCTGGGAGCCATTGGAGGGCAAGATTTTTTGCTGGTACAGGAAGCCCAATCGTTAGCCAAGCTCAATCTGGAGAGGATCCAGCTGTGAAGCCCAGATGGTCGGTGGGGGTTGGCTGGAAAGATCCGGAGAAGGACCCCCCCCCCCCCCAGGATCACAACTACCCGCAGGCGTGGAAAAGAGGAGCCATGGCAAGAGAGGGAAAAGAGAACTCTCACTGAATCAAGCCAGGAGATTCCTTAATGAAGCATTTGAACAACCCCAAGCTGCACAAAGGTATGAAGGGGAAGGGGGAGTAGCACCAGCTAGAAGAAGCAGAGCAGCCCTTTCACCCATAAATCAACCTGAACCAGCAGCAGCCCCGGGGCCCTCAGCGGGAGGTGTAATTCCTAGAAGACGGAGAGCTCCTAGGCTGCCTCCGTTAGAAGTAAAATACAGGGGAGATCCCAAAACCTTGGGACTTTTCCTAGCCCAAGTTTGGAGCTATATGGAAGAATACGGGGAGGATTTTCCCTCAGAAGCAGCCAAAGTGAGATGTGTTACCAGGGCTCTGGAGGGAATAGCTGCCAAGTGGATGGTGACTTTGCATAATGATAATGCTCCCCAGTTGATGAATTATAACCTGTTCATGACTGCGCTGCGGGCTAGGTTTGAGGACCCATTGGCAGAGTGCAAGGCCTGGATCAGGATGAAGACCATAAATCGGGCGGAGGTCAGTGGCTGACTACACCCAAGAATTTAGACAGTTAGCAGGTCATATCCGAGGCTGGTCCCAGGAAGCCCTGATAAAAGCATTTAAAGATGGATTAAACGAAGATGTGTACCAGAGATGCATTACTAGAAGAGACCCGAATGACTTGCAGATATGGTACTTGCTGGCAGAAGAAGTGGAAATTGATTGAACCCGAAGCAGACAAGGAGGTTCTGGGTGGAGCAAGCCTTCTCCCCCACGTCCTCAAGAGTCTCCAAACCTCAGAGGGGAGGAGTGAGACGGCAAGACCCAACCCCTTTGCCTGTTTTCGATGCGGGAAGGAAGGTCACCTGGCTGTGAACTGCAAAGTCAAGCTGGAACCAAAGGGGGCGCCAGAAGAAGGGAAGAAACCTGAAAAATCCCCAGCGAAGCCTCGCGAAGCAGCACTAAAGTCAAAAGAGACGGCAGAGGTCGCCCCTCCCGTGGGAGAGGAATCAGAAACCCCAAGTACCCATGAAGAGGGCGATTTCGACTCGGAAGACGACTTCCTGGTAAGTCCAAGCGAGGGCCCTATGACCATTCAGGTGAAGCTGAGGGTACCCAATTCAGGGGTCGAAGGGGAAATGCTAGCCCTATTAGACTCTGGGTGCATAAGGTGTATAATCAACATGGGAGTAGTGAAGAAAATGGGCTTAAAACTAAAACCTTTAAAGATGCCCATTTCCTTTTGCCAATTAGATGGATCAGTGGCTGGGGGTTGCCCTGCATGTTTTATCACGGAACCTATAGAAATGATCATGGGAGATCATGATGAGACTCTGAGCTTTATTGTGGTCCCTGGGATGGAGCAACCATTAATACTGGGATTGGCCTGGCTCCGGAAATGGAACCCCCAGGTTAACTGGAGAAAGGGGTCGTTGCGCATATGCACCAAGCAGCGACTGGAAGAAGAGGGGAGATCGCAGCCGAAGCTTCAGATTCCGATTGAAATAGCTTCCACAGGTACCAAACCCGTGAAAGGGGAGGAGAAAATTCCAAAAGAGTATTGGGATTTAAAGGAAGTGTTCAGTGAGAAGGCCTCGGATGAGCTCCCACCTCACTGGTCAACAGACTGTGCTATTGAAATTTTGCCTGGGGTGAAGCTCCCGAAACTGAAGTTGTACTCAATGACACCACGGGAATTAGAGGAGCTAAGATTGTTTATCGATAAAAATCTGGAACGTGGTTTCATCCAACCTGCTAGACCCTGGGTAGCGGCCCTCGTGTTGTTCTGTGAAAAGAAAGATGGCTCCAAACGCTTGGTGTTGGATTACAGAAATTTGAACGCCATTTCCATGGAAACCGTGTACCCCCTCCCTTTGATGAAGGACATGTTGGCCCACCTAGGCAAGGCGAAGATTTTCACTAAGTTGGATTTGAGAGAAGCATACTACCGAATTCGAATTAAGGAAGGGGATGAGCGGAAGACCGTTTTTAAGTGCCTGATGGGTTGCTTCCAATTCAACGTTCTTCCTTTTGGTTTACAAGGGGCCCCAGCTGTATTCATGCAGATGATCAATCAGGTGTTACATGAACATCTATATAGGGGGGTTCTGGTTTACCTTGATGACATCCTTATCTACACGGAAACTCTGGATGAACATGTGAAACTGGTGTGGTCAGTTTTCCAGAAACTGTGTGCCGCTAAGTTGTATGCTAAACTATCCAAATGTGAATTCCATCAAGAGAAAATTGAATATTTGGGATATCACATTTCATCTGAGGGCATAGAAATGGATCCAGAGAAGGTATGTGCTGTATTGGAATGGGCTCCCCCACATACCAGAAAACAACTTTAGAGCTTCTTGGGATTTGCAAATTTTTACCGGCAATTTATCCCGTCTTTTGCTAAGATAGCAATGCCCATCACAAATCTTTTAAAAACTAAGGGAGAGGTGAAGCCAAGGCCTAGTAAGCCGTTGGAGTGGTCCATGGAGTGCCAAGCAGCTTTTGAAAAGCTAAAACGACTCTTTGCTGCAGAACCAGTGCTAAAGCACCCGGACATGGAGGCTTCCTTCGTGATCCAAGCCAATGCGAGTGATGTGGACGTTGGAGCGGTGTTACTTCAAATCAGCGAGAAAGGGGCCTTACAGCCTTGTGCGTATACCTCCAGTAAACTATCTGAAACTGAGAGAAGGTGGGCCATTTGGGAAAAAGAAGGTTTCGTAGTTCGTTGGGCCTTACTGACTTGGAGGCATTTCCTGGAAGGAGCAAAGCATCCGTTTGAGGTACGGACGGATCACAAGAATTTGGAAGTTTTAAAAATGCCTCGGAAGCTGTCCCCTAAACAAGTTCGCTGGGCGCAGTACTTCAAGTGATTCAATTTCTCACTGAAATACATTTTCAGTGAGGGGGAAGAACTTCATGGTGGATGCTCTCTCTAGACTACCCCAATATAATAGTATTCGCCAAGAAGTGATAAGCCCAATTGTTTCAACCAAACATCTAGCCGCCCCAGTGATCACCAGAGCCCAAAAGAAGAAACGAGAAGTGGATTTATCGAATGACTTGACCGAACAACTAAAAGAAGCTTTAAAACTGGATGATTGGTTCCTGGCTCATTCAAATGACTATACAGTTAGAGATGGTTTGTCTTGGGTGGGGACCCAGTTGTATGTGCCCCAGGTGCTGAGGGGCCAAATACTACAACAAGCTCATGATTCTAAAGCAGCTGGTCACTTTGGATTTGTGAAAACCTTACATCTGGTTAAGTGGCAATTCTGGTGGCCTACTTTAAAGAAGGACATTGAAGCTTATGTAGCTAGCTGTCCAATTTGTGCTTCGGCAAAGAGATCTCCTGGTAAGCCAGCAGGGTTGTTACAAAATGTAGCTAGGCCAACAGCCCCCTGGAAGGAAATCTCTATGGACTTTACAGTAGAATTACCCGAAAGTAGTGGAAACATGGTTATTTGGACGGTAACCGATTTGTTCTCCAAACAAGTACATTGCATACCCTGTTCCATGATTCCATCTGCAAAGACGTTGCCTAAACTGTTTATTTCACATATCTATAGGTTACATGGCATTCGGGAACGCATAATCTCTGACAGAATTTACCTCAAATTTTTGGAAAGAGTTCCTAAAGTTGATAGGCTCCGCCCAGGGCTTAAGCTCCACCCACCACCCACAAACCAATGGGGCCTGTGAGAGGACTAATGCAGTGTTAGAACAATATCTTAGATGTTATATAAATTATCAACAAGATAACTGGTCCGACCTACTGCCATTTGCTGAAGTGGCATATAACAACTCCGTGCATAGTAGTACTGGATTTACTCCATTTAAAGTAGCTTTGGGACAAGATTTTATACCCAGACCTGAACTTCCTCGTGAAAAGCCTAACATCCACTCGTTGGATGAATGGATAAGTCAACTCCAACTTAACTGGCCAGTAACACGTAAAGCATTAGACGAGGCCCATCAAGCTCATAAGAAGTTTGCAGACAAGAAAAGATCTCCACAGAAAATATATGAAGTAGGCGACAAAGTTTTCCTGTCTACCTGATACCACTCAAAAATCGAAGAAGCTTGGTCCTAAATATCTTGGTCCTTTCACAATTGAACGGATTATAAACCCTGTAACAGTCCAGGTGAACTTGCCGAAGACTCTTCGACGAATTCACCCGGTTTTCCATGTTAGTTTGTTAAAACCTGAGCATACTTCTGATTTAAGACCCATCCAGGCTGACCCTCCCATACCAATACTGATTGAGGGTGAACAACATTTTGAAGTTAAAGAAATTCTGGACTCTCGCAAATGGAGGGGTCGTCTTCAGTACCTTGTGACTTGGAAACATTTCCCATCTTCACAAGCTGAATGGGTTAACGAAAATGATATTAAAGCCCCTAAGTTGGTCAAAGCATTTCGTACTAAGTATCCCAATAAGCCCTAGGAGTTATATTCATTTGTAATTATCTAATGATTAATTATTGTCTTTATATTTTTCTCCACTCTCTTTTCTAGGACTGATGGTTTTCTTTTTCCAGGAGGGCCGAATGTCAGCCTTCAAGAACTTCTACTATTGCTTTGCATCTTTCGGCTGTCATAAGAAATGGGGGGGGGAGGAGGGGATGAGTCTGGGAAGTGTGCTGGAGGTGTTACCTTTTTCTGTTGTGTAAATGAGGGAGGGGGAGCATACATCAGAGTTAGGTTTCTATTTCTCGCTTAGCTTTCTTTTCTCTGCGCAACTGCAACCCGTTATCAAAGTATGCCAAGGTCAACGGACAGAGGCCTCATCATCACCTGAAGATGCCCACATGATCATATTCACAATTTCTAATTGGAAGTTTCATCTGAACTATTGGGGGTGGGAACACTTCCATCACATTGTATATGTGATTTGCGCGCCTAATTTCTCAGTTTCAGAATTCTTTGGTTGCTACCACTTCACTTTCAGTCAAAGATAACTTTTCTCTAACTTAGAGTCTAAGTATTTCTTTCTTGGATTTTGAATGGAGCATCGACTGACAAGTAGTGCTTGACTTACAACAGTTCATTTAGTGATTGTTCAAAGTTACAACGGCGCTGAATAAAGTGACATGTCCATTTTTTAGTTACAACCTTTGCAGCATCCCCATAATCATGTGATCGAAATTCAGATGTTTGGCAACTGGTTTTATATTTATGGCTCTTGTGTCCTGGAGTCATTTGTTCACTATTTGTGATCGTCTGATGAGCAAAGTCAATGGAGAAGCCAGTTTCTCTTAACAAATTGATTACTCACTTAAGGCTAGGTCCCACTGGCCGATGGACGCAAAACATATGCATAAAGGACACAGCGGATGAGCAAAATTTTGGGGGTGGCTCCATCCGTTGTCATCCGCTCCAAAAAGTGGCGAAAATTTGCATAAAAAGAACGGAAAAGAACGGACGTGGGTTAGTATGTACCCGGGATATTAAATGGATGTTCATAGGAAGCCTAGCAGATGTATATCGGATGCAAACCGTTCACTGCGCATCCTTTCTATTTCTGTGCTACTAACGCTGTGTAGACGTTCCGTGTACCTTTTGTTTCCTCTCTCTTTCCATTTTCAGCTGCAGTGGATGTGAGTTACGAGGATGCCCAGAGGATGCAGAGAGGATACAGCGGACGTTTAACAGATGATAAATGGACATAGAACGTTTGTTGCTCGGATGTCGCGGATTTACATCGTACACAGCGGAAAGTTCATCCGTTCACAAAGTTTTGTGCAGCTCAAAACTTCTTGCGCGGATGAAATCGCAGTGGACGGATGCTCGACAGATAGAGCATATGAAACACGTATGCAATGAGTACACAACGGAGGCATAGCGTTTTCCAACGGATTGGAAGCTTTTTTAATGTTTTACATCCTCTTTGCATCCGTTAGTGCAATGGGACAGGGGCTTTAACAACTTAAGCATGTCAGCATTCCAGAAAAACAAACTCCCAACACCAAAACTCCAAGACAGGCATTTTCTCAAAGTTCCATTTTACTGTATTAGAGTAGTCGTCTGGGAAAACCCGAATCTGAGAGTTCCAGGTTTTCTCATAGTAATTCAAAATTGCAACTCCACCCCCTGCACCCATCAGTACATCAGATGGCCCAAACACCATCCATCCCAACTTTGAGCCTCTCTTAACCACTCATTATCCAAGTGCAGGAATGACATGGCCTTGATTGCAAAAAAGAATGTTATTTTGGCTAACTACAAACACTCTACAAAATCCTCCCTCCGAATTTCCCAATCACAGGAATGTGGCAGCATGGAAGCTCCTGGTGCTAATATGGTTTCCAAAGCTGACAAAGTGATTCACTTAGCAAGAATTGTTGCAAAATGGGGCAAAGCTCACTTAACAAATGTTTCACTTAACAACAGAAATTTTGGGCACAATTGTGGTCATAAGTCAATATCTGTACTTTTGGACAGTTTTGCCACAATAGCTAAGAATGAATTGTTAACAGAACACAATTTGAGATGTAATTTTTTTTTGTTAGAATAATAAATAGCATGTCAAATTGAGTACTTTGTTAAGTACTTTAATGCATTAACCTCATTTAGCTATCCAGATATATCATTTTGAATAGAACTGTCATTTTACATTCATGGTTTATGTTTCCAAAATATCTAAAAACATGAAGTACCTTACTTATTTGACAAGTTTAAGTAAACATTGAAAGGTTTCAAGTCACACACAACCTTAATTTTATGCAGCATTAGACTTCAATTATAAGAATGAAACTGTGAGAGAGTTTTTCTTTGTGATAGGCACGGAAACCTTACTGATTTTTGTTTCCTGTGGATCAATAGCATTTCATAAGAAATGGGTTATCTTTCCCCTTCTATGTCTCTGACCAATCATTGGCCATTATAATTTGAGAAGAATAGAATAGAATAGAATAGAATAGAATAGAATAGAATAGAATAG
>BLBF01000003.1:30275606-30312081 GCA_015471245.1 Laticauda colubrina | reverse complement strand
GGATAACAACGGATGGAACATTTTGCTCGTCCGTTGTGTCCTTTTTGCATCCGTTGGGCAGTGTGACATGGCCTTCACTGATAGATTAGGTCAGTACAGTTGGCAGCAGTACCATTCTGGGAAAAATGGAGATCGAATGACTGCTAAGAAAGTAGAAATGGGGAAATTGGCCTGAGTATGTAGAAGAGATGATAAGTCATCCCAGCCCCAATCCAGATTTCCATAAAGCCAGGGAAAAATACCAGTAATCATCTCTATTTCTAGAACGAAACTGACAATCTAGTCAATTTCAACTCAGCTTTTTTGTGATAGGTTAGTCAATTTCAATTAACCAAACTCTTTGGGTTTGGGAAAGAAAAAAGTAGGATAGCCCCTCAGTGGATGGGGGACTTGCTGTTTAGAATCTGTTTTCCTTATACAATTGTGTTAAACTGCCTCAGTTAGTTTGGCCAATGCTCTAATCACACAAATTCAGTAAACAGGAGAGGAAACAAAAATTAATTAGCAGTCTGTTTCCCTCCTCAAGATGGATTAGCAGTTAAAACACTGAACTTGTCAGCTAGAAAGTTGACTGGTCGGGTTCGAGTCCCATGTGTCATGCAATGTGGTGAGCTCCTATTACTTACCCCAGTTCCTGTTCACTTAACAGTTTAAAAGCATGCAAATGCGAGTAGATAAGTAGGCACCACTTTGGTGGGAAGGGAAGGTTCCATGCACCTCATGAATAGTCATTCTGGCCACATGATCATGGAAATGTCTTCAGACAATACTGGCTCCCTTGATTAAGAAACAGAAATGTGTACCATCCCTTAGAGTTGGACATCGTTGGAAAGGGGAAACCTTTACCTTTATCTTTTTTTCCCCCTCCTCAGCTCCTCCTCTGTACATTGCTTTTTTTCATGCAAACACCCATGTCAAATTCATGTTAATTCATTCAGTTTTTATTTGGAAATATATTTTATTTGCTTCAGGAAATGTGGGAAGGTTCATCGTTCCAGCTGTCAGGTTTTACACTCGAGCTCAGCACTGAACCTCAGACAGTCCAAATGCATAATTTAAGAATAAAAAGACTCTCAGACATGATTCAGTTAATCAGAGCTGTTTATAATAGATAAGAATGAAACCATATGCATACAGATTATTTGCACTTATAAAAAAAGCTTTGTATAGGTGCCAGAGTTTAACCTCTAGGCTTTTCTTCTTGTCTTTCCAAGTAAATAGATATTTGGCCGTTCATTTAGGGGCCTTGGGCAATTCAGACATTTTTACCTAAAGATATTTTCTGATCTGGAAACAACACATTTCTACCTGACTAAGTTGAGCACTTATATTTAATCCAATTTGAGTGTAGGGTAAAAAAGAAAACTTTATTCATAAGGTTGAAATTGAAATATTTTGTTTCTTCTACAAAAGAAACTACTTCTTTGCACTGTCTAGTTTGGTTAGGCACAGGAGAATATATTCCCAGCCAGTATAAGATTTCTTTGTTTTGGTAGCCCAGAAAGCTTCTTCTTTTTTTTTTTTTTTAACTTTGTGTGACAAAGATGTTGACTCTTAGGAACATTCTAAGTAACTCCCTCCTGTTTTTAAAATGGGTCTATTGACATTTCTCCTGAAATAATGATTTGCAAGAAGAAAAACAAAGTCATCTTGACAGGTAGTTTATACAAAGTGAGAGAGATTTCCCAACTTTACTCCTGGAAATAAATTAAAGCAAAACAAAACTACCATGCATAAATTGAGAAAATGCATTCATAAATAGTTTATTGCAGAGACTATTCAAAAGTTTGTAGGGAGCAATGTTAAACATTGCTTGAATTGGCTCTATCCTTTGACATATTGAGGTTACAGGTAGTGTAGTTCTTACTAAAGGACCACATGCTCAGCAACTGTTCATTGAGTGACTAGTTCTCATACTTGTGGCCATCACAATGACCCTGCAATCATGTGTTCACCATCTTGGTGCTTGGTGATCAGCTTGCAATTTTGAGATCATAGCTTCATACAGATTCATGATTGCCTTTTGCAACCTTCCCTGCTGACTTAAAACAAAGTCAACAGGGAAGCTGGCAGGAGGTTGTGAATGACAACCACACAACATTGCATTTAACAATTTACTTAGCGTCAACAATGGTCATGTGATATCGTTTTTTATGACTGTCATCTAATGACAGAAATTCTGGTCCTGATTGCCATCATTAATCAAGAACTACCTATAATAGTAAAATTGAAGCTTGACTGTCAAAATGTTTTTTTTCCTTCCATGGCACACCACCATTGGTTTTGAAAGAGGGGAAGATGGAATATAATTTAAAGATGCAGTATATGCAATCCTTGACTTACTTAACATTTATGTTGGTAAGCAAGACAATTGTTAAGTGAGTTTGGCACCATTTTACAACTTTCCTTGCCACAATTGTTAAGTGGATCACTGCAGTTGTCAAATTAGGAACACGGTTGTTAAGTGAATCTGGCTTCTCCATTGGCTTTGCTTGTCAGAAGTTGCAAAAAGTGATCACATGACTCTGGGATGCTACAACCATCATAAATATGAGAACATCCTAATTTTGATCAGGTGACCAAAGGGATGCCATAACAGTTGTGTGAACAATAGTGATAAGGCCATTGTAACTTTGAACAGCCATTAAAAGAATGGTGGTAAATCAAGAACTATTTGTACAGAATAACTCAAATTTATAATCTTCTTGTTGGGATTTGTCACTGGTGGATGATAGAACAATAGAGCTAGAGATATTGTTGAATTATATTCTGAATACAACTGCGTATTTTTTAAAATAGTGTTTGTAGTTATAGTTGGAGAAAGATATAGTTTTATTCCTCAAGTAGTAACTAATCAATGTGTGTGTGTGTGTGTGTGTGTGTGTGTATGTATGTGTGTGTGTATGTATATAATTTGAGTTTGACTTATTAAGCTGAACTATTTATATTAAATTTGTTATAAAAATTGTTTGTGCCTTTTAAATCATTTCAGTTTATGAATCTGCTTCATTTATTGCATTAAACATGAATTATTGCATTATGGTATAAGGCGTTGTGTAAACCTTACTGCAGTTTCTTCAGTCAGGAATAGTAAAAGAAAGTACAGCTTAGTGTTCTGTGTGAAGTGTAGATATAGTCACCTTGTATGGTCTAAAACAGAGGCTTTCAACCAAATGTTTACAAATCTGTAACAGACCTGTGTTAAATGTTACAGTTTTGTTGATGAAGATGTACTAATTTGGGCAGATGAAATCGTTCAAGTAACTCTGGTTTCTCAAACTCTGGTATTCTGACCCTTTTAATATAATTTCTTTGAACACATTTTCTCCATGAATAAACATATCAGACTAAATTCAGACACAGCTCTTGCTAGACTGCATCATTCTCCTTCAACAACAAAAGATGTAACATTCAGATTGCCTGGAATTGTTCAACACCAGGGAGAAAACATGCGCGCGTGCACACACACACACGCTTATTCATTCAGTCAGACATTTACTGCAGGAAGAAGAGGTAACAATTGCTCAGATTACCTGGAATGGAAGTATAAAGTCAGTATCAGAGGGTATCATCAGTATCATCCACTGTCTCCTTGACTGAGAAGAATTGTTTTGGAAGAGGGGAAGATAAGAGTGAGCAGAAACAGTTCAATCCTAATGTTGTAATCTTGGACAATACTCAGGAGTGGTTTTGGGCTTTTATAGGAGCTAATGCTAGAATTGCAAATACTATCAAAGGAGTGATCTATACCTGGATTCCACAACTATCTTCCCAAGATGACACAACCCATACTTGGAGGCCTCATAGCAATAAAGAAAGACTGCTGCTTTTTCTTTCATTGTCATTTATAATAAATTGCCATTTACAATATGCATGATTCTGGGAAAAATCCTAAATTTTATTTTTAGCTTTGTACAATTCTGTTTTAGTTACTTTAAAGAAACACATTTTTTAAAATAAGAAAAACAACATTTTTGGATAGCAAAACCTTTTATAGAACTTTTCTCCCTCTGGACATTTCCTAGAAAGCAGTTTGAATGTTTAAAGCTCTTTCAAACTTGGATTTGATGATGATGATTAAAAAAAAACTATCTAAAAGGAAACTTGGCCAACAGAAAAGTCTTTCTGGAACAGTAAGTAGCACTTTGAATTATTTACCATGTTCTCAAGGAGAAATAATAAGATTTATTAAAATATAATGATTTCTATTTAATTTGAAAATGTAATCCAAATTATTGCCCAGAACATGACATTTACAGACTTTGTAGAGGAAATGGTAAATGTTCAGTTTAAGCTTGATAATATTTTCCAGTCTTTCAAAATGCACTTTTAACAAAGAAGCACATTATGTGAACAACTGCTTATTGCTTTTAAGAATTCAAGAATTTTCTGCAGATTAAAAAAGTAGTCCCTTTTTTGTATGCCAACAACTTTCCAAATTAGCTTGTGTGATGACCCATGGCCTCTCAAAATAACCCAAAACATACACTGCTAAAAAAAATAAAGGGAACACAAAAATAAGACATTCTAGATCTGGATGAATGAAATATTTTTAATAAATATGTTGTTCATTACATAGTTGAATGTGCTGACAACAAAATCACACAAAAATTATCAATGAAAATCAAATTTAGCAACCCATGGAGGTCTGGATTTGGAGTTACACTCAAAATTAAAGTGGAAAAAAACACTACAGGCTGATCCAACTTTGATGTAATGTCCTTAAAACAAGTCAAAATGAGGCTCAGTAGTGTGTGGCCTCCGTGTGCCTGTATTACCTCACTACAATACATGTGCTTGCTCCTGATGAGGTGGTGGATGGTCTTCTGAGGGATCTCCTCCCACACCTGGACTAAAGCATCCCCCAACTCCTGGACAGTCTGTGGTGCAACGTGATGGATGGAGCGAGACATGATGTCCCAGATGTGCTCAATTGGATTCAGGTCTGGGGAACGGGCGGACCAGTCCATAGCATCAATATCTTCGTCTTGGAGGAACTGCTGACACACTCCAGCCACATGAGGTCTGGCATTGTCTTGCATTAGGAGGAACCCAAGGCCAACTGCACCAGCATATGGTCTCACAAGGGGTCTGAGGATCTCATCTCAGTACCTAATGGCAGTCAGGCTACCTCTGGCGAGCACATGGAGGGCTGTGCGGCCCCCTAAAGAAATGCCACCCCACACCATTACGACCCACTGCCAAACCGGTCATGCTGGAGGATGTTGCAGGCAGCAGAACATTCTCCATGGCATCTCCAGACTCTGTCACGTCTGTCACATGTGCTCAGTGTGAACCTGCTTTCATCTGTGAAGAGCACAGGGAGCCAGTGGCGAATTTGCCAATCTTGGTGCTCTCTGGCAAATGCCAAACATCCTGCATGGTGTTGGGCTGTAAGCACAACCCCACCTGTGGATGTCGGGCCCTCATACCACCATCATGGAGTCTGTTTTGACCGTTTGAGCAGCCACATGCACATTTGTGGCCCACTGGAGGTCATTTTGCAGGGCTCTGGCAGTGCTCATCCTGTCCCTCCTTGACAAGGGTGGATGTAGCGGTCCTGATGCTGGGTTGTTGCCCTCCTATGGCCTCCTCCATGTCTCCTGATATATTGGCCTGTCTTCTAGTAGTGCCTCCGTGCTCTGGACACTACACTGACAGACACAGCAAACCTTGCCACAGCTCGCATTGATGTGCCATCCTGGAAGAGCTGCACAACCTGAGCCACTTGTGTGGGTTGTAGACTCCATCTCATGCTACCACTAGAGTGAAAGCACCACCAGCATTCAAAAGGGACCAAACCATCAGCCAGAAAGCATAGAAACTGAGAAGTGGTCTGTGGTCACCACCTGCAGAACCACTCCTTTATTGGGGATGTCTTGCTAACTGCCTCTGCTTTCCACCTGTTGTCTGTTCCATTTGCACAACAGCATGTGAAATTGATTGTCAATCAGTGTTACTAACTAAGTGGACAGTTTGATTTCACAGAAGTGTGATTGATTTGGAGTTACATTGTGTTGTTTAAGTGTTCTCTTTATTTTTTTGAGCAGTGTACATTAAAGTCTGGTAATGCCTTCAACTTAACTTCATTGTTTTATTAGGCACAGTTTAAAGTCACAAAAGTAAATAATGAGGCAAAAGGAAACCAAAACAAACCACATTGATGAGAATTCCGAAGCAAGCCAAGATAATTAATCATATATTCCAGGAAGATAACGGGGAGAGTCCATAGAAAGAATGCCAACAAAAATAAACATTCATTAATAAACATTCATTAATGTTAATAAAACATTAACATATTAATGTTTAATAAACATTAAAGTCCGGTTATGCCTTCAACTTCAACCTCTTTCAAAGGAAACACTAAACTTTGACTCCAGCAATTCTGACTACGCAGTTACAAACTTGTATACATAGCTCCCAGCTGCAAGCCACGAGGTGGATCATGGTGATCTCCTCCTGAGTAGACCTTGCTTTTCCCTGATCCTCTCCTCTCTGCGTGTCCCAGAATGGATAGGGGATGGGCCTGGATCCTCTTCTGATTGCTCAGCCGGCCTCTGCCCTTCCCCAGCCTCCACCACCTCTGGAGCCACACTCCCACTCTCTGTTGGCTGTTCTTCCTCTTCCTCAGGCAGATGAGGACATTGAGGAAACCAAGCGTGAAAGTCCTGGACCAAATGAGGAGCATGAACATCAGTGGCATCAACCCAGGTGAAGTCCTCTGGTCCATAACCTTTCCATGCCACCAAATACTGAAATCAGCCTTGCAACTGGTGTGAATCTCGGATGCTATCCACTTCATACTCTTCCTCTCCCAGAGGGGCTACTGGGGCCGGCTGTGATGGAGCCAGTCCATGCGGACTGTTGGCCAAGGTAGGAACTAACAGGGAATGATGAAAAACAGGATGAATATGCATGGTCCGTGGTAAGGATAGACGATAAGCCACAGGATGGATCACCGCCTCAACTGGAAAAGCTCCCAGGTAATGGTGATCAATCTTTTTCAATGTTGTGTTGTTGTTAAGTATCGAGTGGAGAGCCAAACCCGATCCCCTACTGCTAAAGGCGGAACATCGCGACGATGTCGGTCTGCAAACTGTTTATAGTCCTCCATGGCTCTCTCTAATTGATCGCGGACCATGTGGTGCACGGGTTTTAACTCCTGCAAGAACATATCCACTGCCAGGACTGGAGTATCAGACGGGGTAAAGGGAAAAGTCGTGGATGAAAACCATAGTTAGCAAAGAAAGGGAACACATGGGTGGAAGCATGTTGAGCATTGTTATAAGCAAATTCTGCTACTGGCAGCACTTCCACCCTATTGTCTTGTTGAGTATTGCTGAAACAGCGGGGGTACTATTCCAAAATAGCATTCATTCTCTTTGTCTCCCCATCAGTTTCTGGGTGATGAGCAGACGACAGATACACCTGAACCTGCAATTTCGTGAGTAGGGTCTGCCAGAAGTGTGCCATAAATTGTACCTCCCGATCTGATACCATGTGGTCTGGTAACCCATGCAACCAGAAAACATGGGAGATAAACAATTGATCTGATTTTTTGGCTGATGGAAGACCCGCACATGGAATAAAGTGGGCCATTTTAGTCAACATATCCACCACCATCAAAATGGTTGCAGCACCATTTGATGGTGTTAATTCAACAATGAAATCCAATGAAACCTCCCCCCACGGTCGTTCTGGCGTGGGCAAGGGCTGCAAGAGACCAGGAGGTGCACCAGAAACATACTTGGCTTGGCGACAGATCCCACAGGATCCTGACACATCACGTTTAAGTCTTGGCCACCAAAATGTCCTAGAGATGAGATGCAGTGTTTGGAACCCCCCAACGTGTCCTGTCACTGGACTATCATGACATTGACATAGGATAATGCGATCACAGAACCGCAACAGGTACCCAAAATAGGCCCAAGGAGTCTCTTGTTTCTCATTCTCATCCAATTCTCGACGTCGAGCTGCCACAAATGGGTTCTGCCACTGCGCTTCCTGAATCCTCACTCGGAGGCACACAGGTTCCTTGGCCGCAAACCGCTTCAACGGAATCACCGTCCAGGGCAAGATTTTATCCTCCCTTTGGATATACTCGGGCTTCCGAGACAGGGCATCAGCGTGTTGATTCCCTCCACTCGGAACATAGGTCACCCGGAAATCAAATTGAGCAAAGAATAAGGACCATCTCACCTGACACTGGTTCAATGCCCAAGCTGTATGTAGGTGTTCCAAATTGCGATGATCCGTCCAAACCTTGATTTGGTGACGAGCCCCTCCAGGTGGTGCCGCCATGTCTCAAAAGTGACCTTAACCACCAATAGCTCCTTGTCCCAAATCATATCGTTGCGCTCAGGAGCTGACAACTTCCAGGAATAATAAGCACATGCAAACAAGGTGCCTGCGGGAGCGTAGGCCTGGAGGAGCACCTCACCAACAGCCACATCAGAAGCATCTGTTTCCACCACAAATGGCTGGCCTGGATCAGGGTGTTTGAGGATAGGTTTGGAAGCAAAGGTGACTTTCAACGCCTCAAAACCTACCTGCTCCTTAGCACCCCAATGGAACTTCTCCTCCTTCTTGAGAAGATTAGAAAGGGGAGCAGTCAAGGCAGCAAAGCAGGGAATAAATGTGCGGTAGTAGTTCGCAAACCCCAACAGTCGTTGTACATCCTTAACCCGCTGTGGAAGTTCCCACGCCTGCAACGATTGTATTTTTTCTGGGTCCATTTCACCGGCAGGTGAAATATGGCGTGCCAAGAAGTCAATCGTGGTTTGTGCAAACTGACACTTCTCATGCTTAGCAAACAGGTGGTTATCATGCAAACATTGCAATACCAGCTGCACATGTTGCCAGCGTTCCTGCAGGGAGTCTGAGTAAATTAAAATGTCATCTAAATAAATGACCATGAATTGATCCAACAAATCACGGAAAACATTGTGCATGAAATGCATGAGCACAGCTAGGGCATTGGTTAATCCAGAAAGCATCACAGTATACTCAAAATGACTGTACCTTGTCCGGAAAGCTCTTTTCCACTCATCCCCTGCACGAATGTGAACCAGATTGTAGGCCCCATGTGAGTCCAACTTCGTAAAGATCTTAGCTTGATGAAGCCGCTCAATCAGTTCAGTAATGAGGGGAAGCGGATACAGATTCCTCACTGTGATTGCATTCAACTTGCGGTAATCACAACGCATATGTAGCTCCCCCGATTTCTTTTTCACAAAAAGCACCAGTGCAACCAATGGGAAGGTAGAAGGCCGGATAAAAGCTTTCCGAAGGTTCTTGTCAATAAAATCCCGCAACGTGGCCAACTCCAGTTCCGACAGGAAATATATCTAACCCACCAGCAATTTTGCATTGGGCAACAAGTCGATTGGACAGCCATACATCCGATGCAGAGGCAACTAATCCGCCTCCTTCTCCCCAAACACATCAGCAAAGTCCACCAAGGCTGCTGATAGATCCAGGTCCACGGCGTAGCCACACTCCCTGCACAGGAGCACAGGCAATGGTTAGCACACTTCCTATCAAGGAACTGCACAGCTCCAGACGACCAGACAATCTGTGGATCATGGGCCTGCAACCACTCCAAACGCGGCCCCACTGGAAAATGAGGCACTGCAGTAATGTAGAACACAGCTTTCTCCACATTTTGGTTGCAGCAACCATAAGTCCCGAATGAAGGGGCCGACCATCAATTGTCTCTACCATTACTGGCGGGGACACCTGTTGCTGAGGAATGAACCACTGCTCTACAAATGAACATCCATGAAATTGGCTGTGGCCCCTGAGTCGACCAAGGCTTGGATCTCCACCGTTCCCACACCAGGCACGAACACACTTGCTGTCAGCACAAGATGCTTCACCAATAACAATTGTAGTGGAGATGTCAAAGGTGGTGAGGATGCAAGGTTGGTGAAGATGGCAGGCTTAAGGACTTTACACCCCGACCTACAGACCCCCCTAGGCGGAGCGATGCTCGTTTCCTGCCATCGCAGGTGTCACTGCTGTGGATGTCATAACAGGACACTTGGCCACAAAATTCCACAATAGAGGTATAAACCATCACCACGACATCTATCCTTTTCTACTTGAGTCAGGCAAAGGCAGCCAGCCCCCAAGTGCATGGGTTCCTCCAAAGGCACTTCCACCAAGGTTGCCGTCTTGCTGGAAACAGATACAGTCTCTGTCCGTCGTAGCACCCATCGCTGCTGAAGTCTAGCATCGATACAAAGACACAGATGCATGAGCTCCTGAAGGGTGCGAGGGCATTCAATGCGCGCCAACTCATCCAGAAGCTCCGATGACAAACCCTCCTGGAACTGGTCCAATTGTGCTACCTCATTCCATTGTACATCCTGAGCAACCACCCGAAAACTAGCAATATAATCCATGAGTGAGCCACACCCCTGCTTCAACTCTCTCAAACGTCTGTCTGCTGTTTGGCTTCGAACAGGGTCCTCAAACATGGCCTGAAACTGATAGCAAAACTCGGCATAATTATCCAACACCTGGTTGGGCTGGGTCAACAGAGGCATCACCCAATGTGCTGCAGAGCCTGATAACAAACTAATCAAAAACCCTACCTTATCCCGGTCAGTGGGAAAGTCCTCAGGCTGAAGGCTTATGTAAAGCTGGCACTGCCCAAGAAATGCTGGAAATTGGGTCAGCGAACCATCAAATTTATCTGGAACTGCCACTGGGCATTTTAGGTGTGGCCGGGCAGCTTGCATTTGTGCCACCTGTGCAGTCAAAAGAGCCACTTGCTGGCTTAACTGGGCAATCTCTGCTCTGAGCTGATCCATGGTTACCCCCACAAAAAGCAAAAATAAGTTGAAGGGGTGGCTGGAGTCAAAATGTGATGACCCATAGTCTCTCAAAATAACCCAAAACATACATTAAAGTCAGGTTATGCCTTCAACTTCAACCTCTTTCAAAGGAAACACTAAACTTTGACTCCAGCAATTCTGACTACGCAGTTACAAACTTGTATACATAGCTCCCAGCTGCAAGCCACGAGGAAGATCATGGTAATCTCCTCCTGAGTAGACCTCACTTTTCCCTGATCCTCTCCTCTCTGCGTGCTCTAGGATGGATAGGGGATGGGCCTGGATCCTCTTCTGATTGCTCAACTGGCCTCTGCCCTTCCCCAGTCTCTTCTACCACCTCTGGAGCCACACTCCCTGTTGGCTGTTCCTCCTCTTTCTCAGAGTCAGTCTCCACCAAGGGCACAACAGCTTGATAAGTATTTTGAGTAATGGACAGCTCTTTTAAACTTAGGTTATGTTTAAAATTCTTGTGATTTTAAAATAAGGGTCTTCCAGACAAATTTATGCAGAAGTTCAGTCTTTCTGTGCTTTAAGGGTGGTAGATTTAGTATTTTAATTGACTCTCCTTTATCAAATTTGCTAGTGCATTCTTGGCCTGTGTCAGAACTGCAAAATAATGATGCTGTGGTTTTTATATTTTAATTTGCAGTTAAATGCTATGTATATCACTTGAAGCTTCAATAGCAAAAATGTGAACAATTTCAGATTATTGTCTGTAATTAAATTGCATACCTAAAAATCAGCTTCCTACATGGCAGACCTTGCCCTCAAAATTCTGTGTTCTCCATAGAAATGATAGAAAACAAGGATGAGTCAATATCGGTAGCAGATATGTAGAATAAAGAGGCATTGTTGAACAGAAATCAGAGAAATGACAGATGATAGATAGATAGATAGATAGATAGATAGATAGATAGATAGATAGACAGATAGATAGATAGACAGACAGACAGACAGACAGACAGACAGACAGACAGACAGACTGACTGACTGACTGACTGACTGGCTGACTGACTGACTGACTGACTGACTGACTATGATATCTGTCCGTTAATGGTGCTGAAAAAAAACATTAGATCAGGCCCAGGATATAAGTCACACAAATATTTCAGCGCTGTTGGATGGAAATCAATCTAAAATAAATTCCTTTTTACATAGGAATCACTGGAAATTAGTCTTGTTTTTTTAAAGTTGGTATCCCAGTTTTTCTCTTAACTTACTTTCAATAGCCCAGATTCTTTAGCATCACAACATACTGATCAAAAGGAGGTAGATAGAGAATAGTTAGAGCATTTTGTGCACCATCTTTATCTATCACTTTGCCTTCTCTTTATCCATACGATTGTTAGCCTTAGTGTCACTTCTCCGTAGAGGTAGAATTCTTGCTCTCCAACTTTCTTCCTGATGGATGCCACTTTTAACTTTTGGTAAAGTTATACACCTGCTTCACTCATAATTGCTCAGATTAGATTCCTGTTCTCAGTTATGTTTTTGCAAACGCAAAGAGAGAGATATTCCCTCCAACCTTTTCAGAACTCAATACATGCACAAATTAAGTAAGAAATCCACAGATTAGAACTGCTTCTTTAGTGCCTTTTCCATGTCACCATAAAGGTCTTACCCCGAACTTCCTGAAAAAATACAGTGTCAGCCAAGAAGACAGTTAAAAAAACAAGAACCAAACCTGTCCCTCCATGTGATTGATTGATTTAAAACAAACTATCACTATCTCATGACTGAGGATGTTTACATTATATAAAATAAAACATAGTTATTCTTCTAAACATTACTTAAGAATAATAAAATAATGAGTGAAAAATGCAAAAGAGATCAGCAAACAATCTAGATATTCCCAATTTCCAAAATACTAAGAAGAACAGAACCTATTGCTGTATCAGAGATGGAGGTAGGAAGTGTGTATATGAAGAGAAATCTGAATTGTTCCATCTCTGGAGCAAGTTCTGATGTTGGGAAAGGTGAAAGAAAAGAACAAAAGAGAGTGACCAGAAACAAGGTGAGTATATTCAGTTACAGTGGTTGTTGGAAAACCTGAAAGACCAGATTAAGGACAGGTCAACCAAGAGAAAATCTGTCTCTATGGTTAGGAAGGGTTTCCACTGACTTGATGGCACATGATTGATTGATCAATCAAACTGTTTATTGAAATCAGTTTTGTCTGTGTTTCAGCTATTTGGGGTTTTAACATATCTAGGAAATATTAGAAACATATTCTTTTGTCTGCCCTCTGCTTCTAATTGTCCTACTGCAATATATATTTTACTTTTTGTCCTCGAAACCAAATATTCTCTTGAAAAAATGGAAGAAAGGGCACTAATTGGGAAAGTTCTCAGAAGATAGAGAATAAGGAGTGTTAACTTTTTTAAAAAAACTGGAAATGTTGCTTGTTTTTCTGCTAGTCAGCCAGGAGGCAGGGAGGAATCACTATTTCTTGGTTGTCAAGGAACAAAATGAAGTGTCTAAAATGCAGGCTGCAGGTACCCCATCTGCTATTCTCAGAGCTTTTCCCCATTAATATCAATGCCAAATTAGGGGCTAATACTTTTAGTGTTTGAAATAAATAATCCAAAAGCAGGTGACATCTCTTGTAGTCTTGTGTGACCTTGGTTAACCCCTCCCCCCCAACTGAAGTAGAGTTCATTCACCTTGGAAGGCACTCTCCTCCATGAGACCTCAATCCAAAATGTTTGGTAGTAATATCTGCAGTGAAATAAAGTTTCATTTCTTTTCTGAATACTTTTCAGAACTAGGAGGAGCTAAGGAGCATAGGATTGTTTTTGTTTTAACTTGGGAACAGTCGTGAAAGGGGACAACACTTCGGAGGTCCTCCTTGATTGGTGGAAGCACATGCACACCTGGTATGGGAAGCTGCACCTCAGGAGGTCTGGCCAGGCCGTGGTCAAGTTCACCGACCGGGAGTCCTATGTGATGGCCAAGTGCAGCTTCTTTGAGGGTGAGGTCCGCCACCGAGGAGCAGCCCCTCTGTCTACCCTCTCTCTCAGGCAGCCCACAGAGAGCCAGTCCTCTTCTGGCCAAGAGTCAGCTCCTGTGTCCAGGCAGGTATCTGTGGAGCACCCCACGATGGAGACCCCCCCCCGACAGCTGCATTCCCCGTGGTGGAGCACGTGGAGGACCCCCTGACGCAGTGGGAGCAAGGAGAGGGCGCTGACACCAGAGACCAACCCACACCCAGCTCCACCTCCACAGAAAGCAGGCAGAGAGGCAGACCAGAGGGGCAGAGCCACACTGTACTGCTGGAGATCAGGGACACCATCAAACGCAGCGTAGATCTCCTCTCTCAGCTGATACACACCGACATACCATCCTCAAACCGCAAGCCCTTCCTCACCTACGTCAACCAGACCCTCATGGACATATCTGAATCACAGTACCAGGTGATAAAGGAGAGGATCACAGGTCTTCTGCACAACCCTCCAGGCCCAGCTGAACCTGCTCCGATCCAGTCCAGGTCTGCTCCTACACCCCAGGTGATGTCACAGCCCTTCCAAGGCTTTCCACAGGCCCTCACCAACCAAGGCTACGGCTACCAGGAGTTCCAGCAGCACAGGCAGCCCTTCCCAGTCCAGCAACAGTTACATCATACGCCACTGATGCCACTGATGCCAGAGATGCCACCCATGCCACAGATGCCACCCACGCCTCACCTCGCTCAGCTGCAGACTAGACAGCCCCACTACACTCCTCCTTCCTCCACCCCACAGCCAAGCCCGGCCTCAGAACATCTGTCATCGGTCTTGGGACTGACACCCCATGTCATGGAGGAAGGGGCTCTCAACATCACAGGACTGAGCCAGCTCTCTGACAGCTTCCTCCACACAGCATCCCCTGTTGTCCTCTCGGGGCCAGGCACCCCAATGGCGCCTCAGACCAGCACTCCAGCAGCACCCACCTCCACAGCACCTGGGGCCTTCACCCCTGAGACCATGGGCACGCCTCAGAGTGACTGAGAAGAGTGCCAGAGACTGGGTTGCTACCTGTTCACTTTATCTTTTCTTGGGACACTTTACTTGGGTCATTTTGCTTTTACAGTTTGTTATTAATAAAGTTTATATTTGCTTCACACACTTGGTTCAGTCTTGGTGGAAACTTTTAGAAATGGTTTAAGCCTTTGCATGCTTGTGGGATGGGTAAGGATAGCAGTGGGATGGGCAGGGATACCTGTGGGATGGGTAATAGCTGTGGGATGGGCAGGGATAACTGTGGGGTGGGTAATAGCTGTGGGATGGATAAGGATACCTGTGGGATGGGTAATAGCTGTGGGATGGGTAAGGATAGCAGTGGGATGGGCAAGGATACCTTTGGATGGGTAATAGCTGTGGGATGGGCAGGGATACCTGTGGGATGGGTAATAGCTGTGGGATGAGTTAGGATACCTGTGGGATGGGTAATAGCTGTGGGATAGATAAACCTCCAGTGCAAGCATAGTGGGACTATATGGTCTACCCTCCCATGTGCCACACCTTTGGCCCTTAATTGTCAATAACAATTTAATCATTGATCCACAAATTTCAACATAAACACAACTCTTTATCAAATGGCCTGTTCATTGTAGGGCCACTCAACATACATGGCTCAATCTCATCAGAGTGATGAGACAGGCTGAAGGAAGCATCCATTAAACATCTATCATCCTGTCTTCACACTCCACTGCTCCAGCTGGGGAGTTGCACCAATGTTTCAGGGGGTTGCGCTGCTTCTTCCCGTCACGTGAAGCTCTGTTGGAGTCTTGCACATCCACAGTGTCTCTCAGGTTTCACCCTTGCCTCCATTCACCAGGCTCCATGTCCCCATTGCCTTGTTGGAAGTCCACAAGCCTGTTCTGCAACACTGGGTAGTGGGTGCGCATGAGATTGTGCAGGATGCAGCAAGCTTCCACAATCCTCCTCATGGTTTGTGGGCGATGCTGCATGGTGGTGAGAAGTACCTGGAACCTGTTGGCCAGGATGCCAAAGGTGTTCTCCACCACCCGCCTTGACCTGGACAGCCTGTAGTTGAAGATCCTCTCTTCACGGGTGAGGCATCTGGAAGTGTAGGGCTTCATGAGGTAGGATCTGAGGGAGAAAGCGTCATCCCCCACGATGAAGTAGGGCACATCTTGTGTGTCATTGGGTCGGGGGTCTGGATCTGGGAAGCCCATGATGTGGTTGCGTTCCAGCTCCTCCGTGAGGTGACTGGTGTTGTATACCTGGGCATCTGAAGATGACCCGTTGCCTGAAGCATCGATGTACATGAACTTGTAGTCAGCATCGACCATGGCGAATTGGATGATGCTGAAGAAGCCCTTGTAGTTGTGATAAGTGGACCCTGAGTTGGCTGGAGCTTTGCAGGCCACATGCTTGCTATCTATGGCTCCAACGGTGTGGGGGAAGTTCCACCTCTGATACCACTGCTCTGCAACTTTCTTCCAGCCTTCTTCAGTGGAGGGGCACTGGAGGAGCTCCTCCAGGTATTCTTCGATGATGGCCTGCAACACTTCTCTGACCACAATGCTGATGGTGTTGTGTGGCACCCTCCAGGCGTACTGCATGTTCCTTTACGTGGTCCCAGAGGCCAGGTGGCGCAGAGTCAGTGCCACCTTCAGCCCAGGGCCCAGGCTGGGCCAGAAGTTGGTGTTTGCCTTGGTCAACCTGGGTCTCAGCCGCTCCACAACTTTGTCAAACATGGCTGGTGGCATCCTCATGAAGTTCTGGAATGCATGAGTGTCTTCGTTCCTCAGCTCCACCATCAGCTTGTTATACAGTCCGTACTCTGCTCTTCTCGCGATCCATCTTCGGACCCAGACACTTCTTGGACGCCTCCTTTTCTTCCCATAGAGCAGGTGAAAGAGCCTGTAGAGGGCTTCGCACTGTTGTAGAACGATGGCAGCTACCAAAAGGAGTGTGTGATGATCCATGGTGGAGTTGAGTGGATGCTGTGGAAGAGCAAGAGTCAGATGAAGGCTGAAGAGGTCTGCACAGCAGGGCTGCTGTACTGAAAGTGAGATCCAGGTGATTTCTCCCCCTTTTTATAGGAAATATAGGTTTTCCGCTCGGTGTCCTTTTGCATCCTCTTGGCATCCTGCAGACATCCTAAATATCCGAGGTACGTCCCCTATATGAACGTTTTTTCCATTTTAATGCTTTGTATGTGAGCTGCATCCGCTTTCCTCCTTTCTCCGTCTGTGATACTAACGCTGCGTGTCCGTTCCGTGTTCGTTTCGCTTCCTCCCTATGTCCGTTTTCCGCTGGAGCGGATGTGAGTTGCGCGGATGCGCAGCGGATGCCTAGCGGATATTACGGACGCATAACGGATGACGACGGATGTATAAGGGATGTTCCCCGTATGCGTAGTGGATGTATAACGGACGCTTTGCATATTTTATCCGCTCAAAAAGTTTTGTGCAGCTCAAAACTTTTTGAGCGGATGAAATCACAGTAGACGGATGCTGGACGGATAGAGAGTATGAAAAACGGACGCAGTGAGTACAGAATGGATGCATCGCGTTAAGCAATGGATGGCAAGTGTTTCCGTTTTACATCCTCTTTCCATCCGTTGGTGCTGTGTGACATGGCTTTAGGAAGACTATATATGCCTTGTGCTATTAGCTGCAGGAATTAACATATGCAGAATAATTTACCACTGTTCTTGGAGTAAAGCACCTTTTACAACTCATGAAGAAGTATTGATGCATATGTTGCTTCAAGTCTATGCTGGTATACATAAGTTAGACTCCAAGTCTTTTCATTGGTGAACATTAATCTGGCTGTGTTTCAAAGGCTCTGGTCACAATAGCTAAATCATTGTACCATAAAATACGATTCACTGTTTTTAATCTCAGATTTGGCTCTACACATATAAAAAAGAATACCTTGGAGGATAATTTTCTGAATTTTAGAAATAGAATGGCTCTCTAATAGTTTTCCCCTCTATTAATGAATAATAATTGATCTCTACTTGGTGAAGTTGTAGAGATTTTGGGTAACTACTGTTGAAATTTTTGTTCATATTATTCTTGGATGGGTCATATTAATTTGTGTCATGGAATTGAACATCTAGTGTAAACTATAGTTTTAATGCATTTTTTGGTGGTGGGATTGTATTCCCCCCTGCTGTGAATTTCTTAAGAATGAATCACTGGTTTTTCAAATTTGGTAAATAGTTCATGGTCATGATAGCTGAATTTTAGTAAATTTTTGAATTGCACATTTTACATTCAATAAAGCACAGACTGAAAGATTAAAAGATACCTTTGAAGTATAGAAGAGTATGAATGATGAATATTTAGTTATGTATATTTATTATTTGTATTTCTGTATTGTATTTCCATCTCCTACGGTTCCAGACAGTTTTTCATTATTCTTACATTATTAGATTAACTTTAATGTATGTGAGTTCTCTGTCCCCAATTACTTAAACTATAAGAATTGAGTCAAGTAAACAGGAAATAATTATGGGGTTGTACTTTTTAGATTTAATTATAGTAGGATACAGTGCTGGAGAATTGAGCTAAAGGCTTTAGGCAAACAAACTGGTAAAATCAATGGAGCCATCAGATGCAGAGATGTCTGTCTCTGAATGTTAGGTTCTGGGGTGAGCAGTCCAGCATCTGCACATTGATCTGCAGAGTTTTATCAGACATTGGTTGAGTGCACTAGCCAACTACATGTTGGATTAAATGTCCTGTTGCGTAGTTCAATAAGGCATTTGCACAATCTCATGGACATACACCATTGTTGTTCTGTAGACTGTAAATAATTTATTTCCATGCCAGATTTAGTTTTATTAATTCCACACAAGTAGTAACATAGCTCTCCCCTCAAGAACATTATTGTCTCTTACATTATGGTGGGGCTTTAGAGTCTTTATTTATTAACAAAGCTATTCAGACCCTTCTGCGGGCATTGAAGCAGCCAGGTGTATCTCAACTCTCTTATTTGAGTAAGGATCCATATATAAAACACGAAGGCAATTTTTTAAAAAACAATTAGGTCATATAAAATGTACTTGTCCCATCCAAACAACAACAAACCAATCTGCTACCTCTTTATTGCAAGAAAATTTTCTTGGGAGGGATGAGCAAGGAAACACTGGGAAGATATGTCAAGAGTATATCCTCCCAGCAGGTACACCTAAAGCTTGAACATCAATGCAGGTAAAGTCCCAATTTTGATCAAGGGCAATGCAGGATGGTACTGGCGGTAGATGAATACTTTATTGACAAAAGCAAAATTACAAATTCATACCAGTATTGGTAACTCGCTACTGTATTTTATCAAGAAAACCAGATAGACAGGCAAGGCAAGTGTTTAATAATTTAGTGACAGATGATTGGTCCCTCGGATGGGATAATGCTCAATAGGCTACTGAGGAAGAACTGACAGTCTTTCAGAACACTGAAAGTGTTTATCACATGGGTAGAGTAAAACTTCCTGGACATTTTATTGCAAAAAATAAAAAACTCAAATCTGCAAATATAGAATAATAGTGAGAACATGAAACATTAAAAGAGACAAGGAGCAGTATTAGAACAACATCTATAAGGTCATAAAATATGGAAATATACAACAGAACCCATACATCTTTTCAAAGTTCTCCACATTTAGAGGGAGTATCTGATACTAACCTAGTATTCTAAAATATAGTAATGGACAGGCAATAACTGATTTAAAGAAGATCAAAGTACATTGACATTCTGTACATTAAGAGATGTCATACCTTCGACCAGTGGTTCTTAAAACTGGGGACAGTTTACCCCCAAGAAGGCAATTTAGGCATATCCTAGAGACCAATTAGTAAATGCTTGTTTATGAATCTAGTATCTGGTTTGAAACCCCTGCGGCCGAAATGCTTGTGTTCAAGAATAGAATTTGTGGGTTTTTGTGTTTTTGTTTTGCTGTGGATAATGATATTATTCAGATCAGAAAAAAGAGTTAACTGTATCGAGCTGTTTAAGAACCACTGCCTTAAGTGATATTACTTACAGAAACCTCCAATACTAGAAATTAAGTTAGATCTGCTCTCTAGCCATTACTAGAGTAGAGATTTTGGGATCATCATGCGGATAAATGATGATGAACAATAATTCTGCGGTTTTTTTTTAATTGAGCTTGATGCACTTATTTATTCAATTTTAAAATATATACAAGCAGTCCTCAACTTACTCATCAGCCTGGCTATGCTGGTCATGTCTTAATAAAACTATTACATTTTTGTTTGTGTGTGACAGTCGCTTAGGAAAAACTGTGCCATTATATGAATCACTACTTCTCTATGGACATGGTTTTGCTGTTGTTTTTTGGAAAAATTGTTGTAAATCATGGTCATGTGATCGTGAGATCGTGAGATGCTGCAAACGGTCAATTGCATAACTGGGGGAGGGGAGGGAGGGAGTGGTGACTTTAAGAACTTCAAATCCAGGCCATAGGCAGCCCCCGAGCAGGCCAGTCATAATTTTGAATAATGATCTACGACTAATTACCAGTCTTAAGTGCCTTGTTTTGTTTCATTGGAAATGGGTTGAGATATCTCTCTGCATTTCACAGCCTCCTCTAGTGTCCACTATGTTTAAGGCAACCTTGAGAGTAGTTGCTCAGTATTTTATTCAAAGGAAAAAAAGAGCTACAGAGTTAAGAGCTAAAGTAATTTTTCAAATCAAATCAGGAAGGCGACAGCGATATATTTTTTATTTTGCTTGGCTTTTTTCAAATGCAAGACTACATATTTAATGTGCTTGCTCTTCAGATGTATTATTGTTATATAAATATTCTGATAGGAAAAAAATTCAATTAATTAACAAAATAGGGACGAATCAAGACTGCAGAAATAAAATTAGGTTTCCAATCAATTTTCCAAAATTATCAATTACCTGACTGAACTTCCCTTAGTTACTGTATGTCTTAGAATAACTGTGCTCATATATATGATGGTGTTGTGTTCCTACCTGAACTATTGGAGGTTAGTTATCTGAGTGCTGAATTGAAAACTACTTGTTCGGAATTTAAATATTTTGAATTCCTAGCATAGCAAAATTCCATGCAGAATAATTTAATAAATAATCCTGTGTATGTCCTGGCAGAAAATTGAATCAATCACATACTCTCTCTTTTTTTTTTCCTCCTTCCTTCCCTTCCCCCCTCTCCACCTCCCCTCTCTCTCTCACACACACACACATTCACACACTCTCTCTTTCTTTTATATCTTGCTTTTATAAATAATTCAAATGTATCTAATGTTCTTTCCTCTTCCCATTTGCCTTGTAACAACTCTATGAAGTAAGTTGTGCTGAAAGAGAGTGACTAGCCCAAAATCACCCAGCTGGACTTCATGTCTAAGGTGGGACCAGAACTCACCATCTCTTTGTTTCTAGCCTGGTGACTTAACCACTAGAAATGGCACCAAAGTGACTTTATTTCAACTCAATTTAGCTACATCATTGTGTTTAATATAGAAGGAATTCAGTTTTTATCCATAGAATGCTATGCACTGTCACAACATAATTTTAATGGGCTGCCATGTGGGTGATACCTTTTTGTTTTACTGTGCAATAATAACAGGAAATGTCTAACTTTCCACTTAACCAGGTTCTGCATTATAAATTAACATATTGGGCCATATCTAACAAAATGAAATTCAGTGTAGAGAAAAGTAAAGTCCTACACTTAGGCAAGAAAAATCAAAAGTACAATATAAACTGGGTGAAACCAGGTTCAATAGCAGTAACTGTGAGAGGGATCTTGGAGTCTTAGTGGACAACCAGCTAAATATGAGCCAGCAGTATGCAGCAGCCGCCAAAAGAAGCTAATGCAATCCTAACTTGCATTAACAGAGGGATACAATCAAGATCAAGTAATGTACTAATATCACTCTATAAAGCCTTAGTAATACCACACCAAGAGTACTGCATTCAGTTTTGGTCACCACATTATAAAAAAGATGTTGAGACTCTAGAAAAAGTACAGATAAGAGCAACCAGGATGATTAGAGGACTGGAGGCTAAAACATACAAAGAACGGTTATAGGAACTGGGCTTGGCTAGTCTAGTGAAGAGAAGGACCAGGGGAGACATGATAGCGATCTTCCAGTATTTGACGGGCTGCCACAGGGAGGAAGGGATCAAACTATTTTCTAAAGTGCCTGTGGACCAGACAAGAAATAATGGATGGAAACTGAACAAGGAGAGATTTAACCTGGAACTAAGGAGAAACTTTCTGATTGTGAGAACAATCAACCAATGGAACAGCTTGCCCTCGGAAGTTGTAGGAGCGCCATCACTTGAGACTTTCAAGAAGAAATTAGACTGCCATTTGTCAGAAATGGTGTAGGGTCTCCCTCTTGGGTGGGGGGTTGGACTAGATGACCTACGAGGTCCCTTCCAACTCTGATTATCTGTTATCTGTTAAGAAGGCAAAAACATATATTAAGTAAAGCAGTAATTGAATTACATTTAGAATTGTATCCATATCCAACAATACTCTTCAGCAATAAATGAAAAATGCAAAGTAGGCTATGCTAAGCATAAGAGTGTATTCTTTAACAAGTGTGAGTAAAATGCCTTGGATTCTGCACTTATCTTTTTTTCTGTCCCAGTCCACTTTCTTTTACCTTGCTGTGTTTTATTCATCAAATGTTTTTTAATTGTGAGTTTTCCAGAGTCATTGAATGTCAGGTGGCATATAGCGGATTGGATGGATGCAGTGGTGGGATTCAATTTCTGTGGGCATGGCTTGGTGGGCATGGCAGGGGAAGGATACTGTAAAACCTCCAGTCAGAGGTGGTATTTGCCGGTTCTCCGAACAATTCAAAATTTCTGCTACTGGTTCTCCAGAACTGGTCAGAACCTGCTGAATACCACCTCTGGATGGATGGATGGACAGATGGACATATATTGTTTGTGATTGCATTTGTCTTATCTTTAATGGGCTTTTTCCCAATTGGTCTCTTTCAATGTAATGTGTGATTCTTCATATCAAATTTATATTCTGCATTATAACATACATCTATATCCAAAGAGCAGGTTTGTACAAGAAAATTATTTTCTTCAAATTCCTGTATAGTGTGTGATCTGCTGCAATGTTATGGTGCAGGTACATAGCATGGCAAATCATGTCAAATTTTTGGAACATAAAAACTAAGTTTAGAAATAAATGGAGAAAGCATAATTTAAAAATTCAAGACAGTGTATTCCTGTGAGAACTTTTAAAATTTATTTTTAATCCATTTCACAAAGTCAGTCATGACTACTAAACAATTCAGAATCTAGACTATTACTGTAAGTATTATATATACAATATTATATCACACTTTTCTTTGCCAGCATTATGGTTGTGTTTTAATTGTACTATTTTGGTTTTTCTCCCTATACATTTCAATACATTTCAATTTTTAACTTGCCTCAAAGCTTAAGTCCCTGTCACACAGCACCAACGGATGGAAAGAGGATGTAAAACGGAGAGAAACACTTGCCATCCGTTGGTTAACGCGATGCTTCCGTTCTGTACTCACTGCGTCCGTTTTTCATCCTCTCTATCTGTCCAGCATCCATCTATTGACATTTCATCCGCTCAAAAGGTTTTGAGCTGCACAAAACTTTTGAGCAGAAAATGTATCCAACGCGTCCATTCTTCATTCGCAATGGATACGGGGAACATCCGTTCTACATCCGTTGTCATCCATTACTCATCCGCTATATCCGCTAGGCATCCGCTGCGCATCTACGCAACTCGCATCTGCTCCAGCGGAAAACGGACATAGGGAGGAAGCGAAACGAACACGGAACGGACATGCAGCATTAGTATCACAGACGGAGAAAGGAGGAAAGCGGATGCAGCTCACATACAAAGCATTAAAATGGAAAAAACGTTCATATAGGGGACGTACCTCGGATATTTAGGATGTCTGCAGGATGCCAAGAGGATGCAAAAGGACACCGAGCGGAAAACCTATATTTCCTATAAAAAGGGGGAGAAATCACCTGGATCTCACTTTCAGTACAGCAGCCCTGCTGTGCAGACCTCTTCAGCCTTCATCTGACTCTTGCTCTTCCACAGCATCCACTCAACTCCACCATGGATCATCACACACTCCTTTTGGTAGCCGCCATCGTTCTACAACAGTGCGAAGCCCTCTACAGGCTCTTTCACCTGCTCTATGGGAAGAAAAGGAGGCGTCCAAGAAGTGTCTGGGTCCGAAGATGGATCGCGAGAAGAGCAGAGTACGGACTGTATAACAAGCTGATGGTGGAGCTGAGGAACGAAGACACTCGTGAATTCCAGAACTTCATGAGGATGCCACCAGCCATGTTTGACGAAGTTGTGGAGCGGCTGAGACCCAGGTTGACCAAGCAGAACATCAACTTCCGGCCCAGCCTGGACCCTGGACTCAAGGTGGCACTGACTCTGTGCCACCTGGCCTCCGGGATCACGTACAGGAGCATGCAGTACGCCTGGAGGGTGCTACACAACACCATCAGCATTGTGGTCAGAGAAGTGGTGCAGGCCATCATCGAAGAATACCTGGAGGAGCTCCTCCAGTGCCCCTCCACTGAAGAAGGCTGGAATAAAGTTGCAGAGCAGTGGTATCAGAAGTGGAACTTCTCCCACACCGTTGGAGCCATCGATGGCAAGCACGTGGCCTGCAAAGCTCCAGCCAAGTCAGGGTCCACTTATCACAACCACAAGGGCTTCTTCAGCATCATCCTCTTCGCCATGGTCGATGCTGACAACAAGTTCATGTACATCGATGTTTCAGGCAATGGCTCATCTTCAGATGCCCAGGTATACAACGCCAGTCATCTCAAGCAGGGGCTGGAATGCAACCTCATCATAGGCTTCCCAGATCCAGACCCCCTGCCTGACAACACACAAGATGTGCCCTACTTCATCGTGGGGGATGACGCCTTCTCCCTCAGATCCTACCTCATGAAGCCATACACTTCCAGATGCCTCACCCGTGAAGAGAGGATCTTCAACTACAGGCTGTCCAGGGCAAGGCGGGTGGTGGAGAACGCCTTTGGCATCCTGGCCAACAGGTTCCAGGTACTTCTCACCACCATGCAGCATCGCCCACAAACCGTGAGGAGGATTGTGGAAGCTTGCTGCATCCTGCACAATCTCATGCGCACCCGCCAGCCAGTGTTGCAGAACAAGCTCGTGGACTTCCAACAAGGCAATGGGGACATGGAGCCTGGTGAATGGAGGCAAGGGCGAAACCTGATAGACACTGTGGATGTGCAAGACCCCAACAGAGCCTCACGTGAAGGGAAGAAGCAGCGCAACCTCCTGAAACTCTGGTACAACTCCCCAGCTGGAGCAGTGGAGTGGCAAGACAGGATGATATATGTTTAATGGATGCTTCCTTCAGCCTGTCTCATCACACTGATGAGATTGGGCCATGTATGCTGAGTGGCCCTACAATGAACAAGCCATTTAATAAAGAGTTGTGTTTATGTTGAAATGTGTGGATCAATGATTAAATTGTTATTGATAATAAAGGCACCTGAGAGGGTGGACCATACAGTCCCACTATGCTTGCACTGGAGGTTTATCTATCCCACAGCTATTACCCATCCCACAGGTATCCCTGCCCATCCCACTGCTATCTTAACCCATCCCACAAGCATGCAAAGGCTTCAACCATTTCTAAAAGTTTCCACCAAGACTTTATTTACAAAAATAAATGAAGCAAGTATGTGAAGCAAAGATAATCTTTATTAATAAAAAGCTGTAAAAGAAAAATGACCCAAGTGTCCCAAGCAAAGATAAAGTCAACAGGTAGCCATCCAGTCTCTGGCACTCTTCTCAGTCACTCTGAGGCGTGCCCATAGTCTCAGGGGTGAAGGGTCCAGGTGCTGCAGAGGTGACTGCTGCTGGAGTGCTGGTCTGAGGCACCATTGGGGTGCCTGGCCCCAAGAGGACAACAGGGGATGATGTGTGGAGGAAGCTCTCAGAGAGCTGGCTCAGTCCTGTGATGTTGAGAGCCCCTTCCTCCAGGACATGGGGTGTCAGCCCCAATACCGATGTCAGATGTTCTGAGGCCGGGCTTGGCTGTGGGGTGGAGGAAGGAGGAGTGTAGTGGGGCTGTCTAGTCTGCAGCTGAGCGAGGTGAGGCGTGGGTGGCATCGGTGGCGTATGATGTACCTGTGCCTGGACTGGGAAGGGCTGCCTGTTCTGCTGGAGGTCCTGGTAGCCGTAGCCTTGTTAGGTGAGGGCCTTTGGAAAGCCTTGGAAGGGCAGTGACATCACCTGGGGTGGAGGAGCAGACCTGGACTGGGTCGGAACAGGTTCAGCTGGGTCTGGAGGGTTGTGAAGAAGACCGGTGATCCTGTCCTTTATCACCTGGTACTGTGATTCGGACATGTCCAGGAGGGTCTGGTTGACGAAGGTGAGGAAGGGCTTGCGGTTGGAGGATGGGATGTCGGTGTGTACCAGCTGAGAGAGGAGATCTACGCTGCTTCTGATGGTGTCCCTGATCTCCAGGAGGACAGTGTGGCTCTGCCCCTCCGGTCTGCCTCTCTGCCTGCTTTCTGTGGAGGTGGAGCTGGGGGTGGATGTGGGTTGGTCTCTGGTGGAAGTGCCCTGTTCTTGTTTCCACTGCGTAAGGGGGTACTCCATGCGCTCCACCACGGGGAGTGCAGCTGTTGGGGTGGTCTCCGTTGTGGCATGCTCCACAGATACCTGCCTGGACACAGGAGCTGACTCTTGGCCAGAAGAGGACTGGCTCTCTGTGGGCTGCCTGAGAGAGAAGGTAGACAGAGGGGCTGCTCCTCGGTGGCGGACCTCACCCTCAAAGAAGCTGCACTTGGCCATCCCATAGGTCTCTCGGTCCATCAGCTTGACCGTGGCCTGGCCAGATTTCCTGAGGTGCAGCTTCCCGTACCAGGTGTGCATGTGCTTCCACCAGCCGAGGAGGACCTCCGAAGTGTAGCCCAGGCTCTCCGCCTTCTCTTTCCAAGCAGCCTGCTTCCTTTTGGTGTCTCAATAGAGCCTGTGTCCCTTCCGCCAAAGATACTTGTTCTCCCTCAGCCATTCCAGCACCTCATCCTCATATTCCTCTTCAATGGAGTATTGCCTCCTCTCCCGTTCTCATTCTGGCGTATCCCTCTTCCTCCTTCTGACAGGGCCATATGGGCCCTCATCAGAGGGGCTTTGAGGTTGTAGGGGCTGCTTCACGACACCACCACCAGCAGCAGCAGCAACAATAGTAGCAGCAAAAGCAGGACCAGCAGCACCCGCAGCACCAGCAGGACCAGGATCATCAGCAGCAGAGTAAGCACCAGCATGACCAGGATCATCATCAGCAGAGTAAGCTTATCTCCTTAGATAGCCCCACAATAACATCAATAATATCAAGGTAATAGCTCAGTGGGTGATTAGTATCATTATAATTTCAATTAGGATGCTGAAAGCTTTATTTAGTGTTTTTTTTTTTTTTTTGCAAACTTTTGAACATCTATTACTCAAAAGAACAGCATAAAATTCTTCTATTGTTAAATTTTTTTGGCAAGTAATGAATACTGTGTGATCCAGGATTTCTGCTTCATATAATTTATCCAAGTGATATATAGCTTATTTCTTTCTGAGTGGCACAGTGTAGTGAATGTAAAGGAACACTGAAACCAAGGAATTGACATGAAGGACATGGTTTTATAGATACTTCTCTTGGAGATTCCAATTCTGCAATAAACAGCTCTCAATATCTGTTAGATACTTAAAAAACCTTGATGAGTGTCATGTGTCGCATCTGTACTTGTAGGTAACAATTCCTAATAACTGATATTTTCCATTTAATATATGCTCACTCTCCAATGAAAGTTCATCATGTATCAAAAATCCTGAGGAGACATCAGAATTCTTCTTGGGCCACCTACTTATCTAAACCTTACAACTTCTTGAATTTGCATTCAAAGCTTTAGAAATACCTGCCCCTATTCCTTATACCACCATTTGCCAAAATCATCTCTAATTATTATAGGGGCAGTGAAAACAAGCAACCCACAATCATACTTTCAGTTCCTGGTCAATATTTCATTTTATAACTGGAAAAAAATAATATTGTCAATCATCTGGCAAGAGCCATGGTGGCTCAGTGGTTTCAATGCAGTAATTGCGGCTAATTTTGCTGACTGACAGAATTCGATTCTCACCTGTTCAAAAGTGAGTTGGCATTCCATCATTCTGAGGTCAGTAAAATGAGGACCCAGATTCAGATTGTTGGGGGCAGTATGCTGACTTTGTAAACACCCCTTAGAGAGGTCTATAAAGCATTGTGAAGCGGTATAAAAGTCTAAGTGTTATTGCTATTATTTCCCACTGACATTTTATTCTTTGTAATCAGTAATGTAAATGGTTCATATTCAGTTTGTGGCTTAAAGGTGTGACTTACTGACACAGCATCCACTTTTCTGAGGCCCACATCGAAGCCAGTTCTTTCTTCTTTCCCAGAAATGTAATATTTTTTTCAGCATCAATTAGTGATACTTAAGTCTTCTCTATCATATTCTCATTAAATGTGTACATACAACTCTCAATGCAGAATGAAAAGCATCTATTGCACAATAAAATGTAATGCAGAACTATTAACAATGAGATATTTCATGTTTTCACAGTAGTTTTGGGTCTGCTTCTGTTCCTTTTCTTTCCAGGAGAGATTATACCAGAGAGGAATATGGAATAATGAAAAAGTTAAGGCCCAAAAATAGTGTATTGTTTTCCCATCATAAGCCACTGGTGCTTCTATATTTGCCACATGATTATGATCAGCTGCAAACCTGAGATTAAATACCTTTAAAACAGAAAGTTTGCTTTCCCTATTTCACATTTATCAAATCAAACTCTATAGTACTATATAACTATTCTACAAACTATAGTACACCCTGCAAGTTAGTTTGAAGCTCTTCTGATATACTCTTAAAAACAATGAAATTATCCAAATAAAATTGAATCTCTTTTCAATGTTTTGGCTTTTTGGCATTTTTAAAAAAGATGCTGCGTGCTGAAACAAACCCATAGGGAGATTGTTTAACATAAACATATTTCTCATGTAATAAACATATTAAGGTCTTTATTAATTTTCTCAAAAACAACTTGCTGGTATGCACTTGGCAAATCAAGAATACAAAACATCTTTGCCCTTTGCAATTCTACAAATGCTTTTATGCGTAGAACAGATAACATTGCGTGACAATAAATTCATTTGCTCTATTAAATCCATATAAAGATGGATATTTTACTTTTTTTATCACAACAGGAGCATCAATAATATCCCTCTGCATCAACTCCTTTATGTCTTTTGACATAGGTCTCTCAGTGTTGCAAGTTCTTTTGTACACAAACATCTCATTTTTCCCTCCATTGTTCAAAAGGACTAAGCCATGGGAACAGTCTGATTCCTTTTCATGCCGTTAACCACTGAAACTGATGCTTGTCCCACAACAGACTTTAACCAAGAGGACCATGTCCTTCCAGTGTCCCAATATTTAAATCAGCAAATATGTTTCTAAATTAGAAATATCCATTAAGTCCAATAGACCTGCACATGTTATTTTTCTGAATTTTGTGTATTTGTTTTAAGGACATAAACAACATATTTAACATTTCCTAAAATCTTAAGACCATTTTTTTATTATATACCATATTTCAATTATCTATTCTAATTTTCATATACAGTGTGTTGCCCGTTTTTAATTTTTCTGCTTGAATGGAAACAATTTGTTACTTTTTTCTAGGAAGTTTCACATATCAACCTAATTGATTTGATGATTTTCTTTACCAAGATTTGAGCTTGAAAACTGCCCTTCCCCACTTTATTTTTCAATAGAGGGAGTTAAAGTATTACTTCAGATTTTCCCAATATCATCACAGAGCATCTTCATCAGAATCCAATATCCTTTGCAATAGCTAAGAGGATGCTAAAAATGCATCTATTCAGAAAATGACAGCTGATAAAATTCTAAGTATGCTAGTACCACTTGGGAGATACTTGTTGAATTAGATGGAAAACATGCATAAACATTATTTTTGGAACAAGATTTTGATCTCATCGAAAGGCCCAGAATATAGTGCTATTGTTAGTTTAAAAATACTGAGAATTGGAAGGATTTCAATAAAGCCCAGCATATAAAGGTTTCGTATAGCAAATTTTATTCTGACTGGGAAATAATTATTTATCTTGAAAGTAATTTAAATGGAAGAAACCATAAAAATGCCTAACATGTGCACAACACAGTCTATTGTGTTTACTAAGATCTATTTCCAAAGAAATATACTGTAGGATTGCAGTATCAGTACACAATTGAATATGAACAATCTTATTCATTGGCTACTTAGCTTGAAAAAATATGAATGTGATGAAAATTGTGATGACTGTGATGAAAATTGTTTCTCGAAAACATAAACCAGAGTTTTTGGTTTTGATTTTCCAAGTAGTATTTCCAAGTGAAAACAGCACATTGAATGCATTGGCTTGCTTATTGAAATATTATGATATATTTCCCCATGACTAGCAAAAATTATGTCATCAAATCCAAAGGCCACTTACCATCTTGACTATTGACATCATCAGAAGTTCAAGGATTGAAGCTTTTTGTTTAGTTAGATCTTGTTGCTGGAATAATCTGCATATAGATTTGATTGCTACATCTGGTGAACAAATATTTAATACAATACTAAAAATGTAAAATAAGAAACTACTGTCCTTTCTTGTTTAAAGGTGCAAATTTACTTAAAATTCTTTTATTGAATATACAAACTTTATTGAATATACAACTAAAATAACGAACAAACGCATATATAACTAAGAAAAAAATGGGAAAAAAACACAAATGCAATTCTAATCATGCACTTTCTCTAAAGAAATCTTATAGGTTGCTCTGAAAAAAAAAAAAAACCCAGACATTTTGGGTCATGCATTATGTTCATCTGAAAAGTAGAGTTATTATTCTTCCTGGAAAGGAGACATTGCCATTTTTAAAAATAATAATTGGCATATTTTTTGTCCTGTTTGGAGACAGAGTCATGTCTTTGAAGCTATGCACATAAGCCTCTATCATATTCATTATTATTTCTGTTAACCAATGAAAAAGTCATGTTTAACATGTTTTGCAAATAAAAGGTGAAACAAGACCACATAGAAATCCAATGGTAAAAGATCAAAGAAGTTTTTAAAGGAAAAAGTATCTTAAGAAAAACAGAGATCCATCTTCTTACATGTTTTTTTTATTTTATTTTATTAAATTTACTATACACTTGTTACCTCATAGAGTACTGGTTTGCTACTTTGCAATGTTGGACAACTAATTTTATCAAACAAGCCTATATTTTATATTTTATATCTACTGATACATATCATTATCTGTACATTTCCATTGGGTAGCAAAATAACTGCCAAAAATAGTAAATTGATTTTTTTTAAATTTGAATAAATGTCAGTTTCCTATCCATACAATATATCACTTTTCTATTGTTCAGTTTTCCACTGAAAATAGTATTGATTTATTGTGTTAATTTCTTATCTGGTTGGAATCTTTTTGTAGGGAGTATCTATAACATTATCAACACTTCAACAGAAGGATTATCCAGTGATTTGTATGGTAAGATATATATTCTATAAAGCTATACTTTGTCAGTCTTTCAGGTTGTGGCAGTAAAAGACACATAAACACAGCTGCTACAGAGCTGTATTTATTATGGTTCTGGCATTTCGGACACCATTTTGACCACAACAAAATGAACCAGTAAGCCTAACTAGATCAGGAGTTTTCAAAGGTTAGGATGCTATGATTGTTGCCCCCCCACCCCAATGAAAAATGAACCTTACTTCTCTCTTCATGAACAAACCTAATGATTTCAATGAGGCAAGAAAGAAACATCCTCTATATATCCTCAGTAATTCCCTAGGTCCCAGGGCTACTGTGCTTTATGATTTTCCCTGTCTTAAGGGAATCCAGTCATTGGTAGGCACACTGGTTGTGTGGAGGTCTATCAGATAGGCTGTAGAACTGATAGGCCACATTCTTACTCTGCCTGGGCAGGCACTTTTCCAATTAAAACAAGCCATTAGTAATCTGCCCCAGAATTTCCAAACCTCCTCAAATGTGCTGGTAGATACCAACCTACAATTCGAGAATCCCCGCAGTAGATAAGGTGTGCTTTTTTCTGTTTTTTTGTTTTTGTTAAATGACTTGGAAAAATATTGCAAGAAGAAAAATGAGAACACGGGAGAAGAAAATCAAATTTCCACTTTTTAAAAAGTAACTAACAACCAGGTAAATTTATATTTGTTATGTTATTTTAATGCATATTTTTCTCATTCATAATATTTATAAATTGATAGCCTGTTATTTTGTAGTTACTTCAGAGTATTATTCCCTTATACTTCTAATTTATAATTCCCCTCCATTGTTCAAGGATTTTTTTTAATGAAAGTTATGACACCGAAATTATTTTGGTGAAGTTAAGCTGAATATTCTAAACAGAATATTTAGAATCAGAACCAGGTACCTTTACAATTTATTCATACTTGGTAAAATAATTTATTTTTTGACTTCTAATATATTGCGTTAGATACTGTCTTCTTGGTTAAAAAAAAAATCAAAATGCCAAATATTTGGCTCCAGTAGCATTTTATTTAAGACCTAGAAGCAAAAGCTGGAATGGATTGGTAATTTGAAAAGTACAATAGATACCAATATATTAAATAGAGTAGCTTAATGATTTATTTGCGTAGACTCTTAGAATAAAGATGAATTTATTTCTGCAGAATCTTAGAAAAAAATAGAGATATGAACAAAAACTGAATTTTCAGAAGAATCCTTTCTCATGTATTATTATACAGAGCTTTCAATGAAATGCTAGTTGCATGATGGCAAAATGGAAATTGCCTGTTGAAATTTGCTGAAGATCTTGAACATGTAAATATTCTCCTTTCTTTTTAAAAGTTCACCATGTACCCTTTGTTTTTTTTCCCTGGCTTTCTTTCTTTTTAAATATAGTGCTCTTTTAAAAGTGACATTTATCAGGCTCCAAGATCTTTATAAACTGAAAAGGCAGTTCTGCTTACACTCACCAACAGTTTCTCTAGATTGCTCCAGGCCATAGCAATGCCCTATCTCCCACCCCAAATTTCTTTTTTCCAAGGAGCAAATTTTTGGAAGGAACAGAGAAAGCTATGTTATTGTCAAATGAAAATTCTATGTCCCATCTCTAGACCAATCTATTATTTGCAGAAGAGCATTTCCTCATGAATCGTAAATGTCACAATTTTAAAATGGTGGAGTTCAATGCCTACTTTTTGACTTTCTTTGCTCTTACGATATTCCACTTCATTTACCCCCCACCAAACAGTGGTAGGTTAAGGTAATATGTATTTGATATGTTATTACAAATTATGCTTCAGAAATGGCTGAATGCAAGCGCTTGCTTCATAATAGAACAGTGTTTTCAACGAATAGAGAGGAGTGAAATAATACAGCCTTAAATATTTAATTTTTTAAAATGCAGCTAAAATTTTGCCAGATTTCTGTACTCTTACATTAAAATTTGACCATTTTTAATTATATTTATTTACTTCGGTATGTGATCCTGGCCACTGATAATGTCTCCCTCCAGAAAATATTGCTGGCATTCATCTTGCTGCATCGAACAGAATATAGAGATCATAGTTTTCTAAGCCCAAAGTTAACATCACAGTTTTTCTCTCTTTTGTGTGTGTGTGTGTGTGTGTGTGTGTGAACTGGCCCACTGAAACAAGGGGGCATGACCGGTCTGTGTTGTTTCCTTTGTGTAGTATACCCCTCTGATGTTGGCAGCCAGACTGCTATTTCTTATGATTGGTCTATGCTATATTTCAGTAGTTAACGCATATTGTTTTGGCAGTTTGTTCTTACTTCCATTCTCTTCCAAATAATATCTTGCATTCTTAAATTATCATGCGGCAGGAATTGTAATAATCAAGGATCTAAAAGATATTCTTATTCTTTAACGATTGTGGCAAAATGTGTGCACTCTTGGAAATTATAATTTTATATGTGAAATTATGGCACTTTTTGACTTTTAAATCTGTAGAAGACTGTTGAGGTAATTCCCCGTTAGGGGAATGAGCGCATACAGGGAGACGTATAGAGAATAGTGTTGGAATAATACACACTCAGTACACAGATACACTGTACAATTAATGTAGGTTTTTACTTCCAGAAAGGTTTAAGTAAAGTCCAAAATAAGCAGTCCAAAAGTCATTCACAGGTTAATCAGTCAGTTTTTCAATCCGGGGATATTCCAGTAACAAAGTCCAGTGTCAAAAACAGTTAAGTATCAGACTTACATTAAATCCAGTAATATCAGTCAATTAGGAAAAATGGAACAATAGCAATACTTTCCAACAGAAGGAAATAAAGATATACTCTCTTCTCTTCTGAGACTCAGACTAATACAATCCAGGTTTCTGGCTCCATCTTAAGGCCATTTGAGAAACCATACCCAATTGCATGCTCTTGCATTCCCTTAAAGAGATAGTACTAAAATGTTTATCCTGGTTTATATATTTCTAACCCAAATACCTTTTAGGAGACTCATATTCCTAACAAAGACCAAACTCATTTTAGATACTTTTATAAATATTAGATGGTCAGAAAGTGACTGATTATGTTTAGGTTCACCTTTTGTTTGTAAAGCATAATTATATAATTATAATAGATAATACATGAATGACTTCTCAATAGTTTTTTTTATATACTTGGACTTGTAATTCATGTAGCTGTACATTACATTGGCAGCTGTAGATCTCAATTATGAAATTCATTTGCAATGAATGTCATAGAATTTACTGCTCACAGATAAATTATTTTGGGAATTATCTTGTTATATCTGTGATATAAAATCCTTTGGTCATTATAATGATGATTCCTAATGGAATATAGAAATATACCTTTTAATCAAGATTGACTTTGCTAGTAAGTTGAATTTTGCTTCTGCTTTCATGTTTATTCACTGATAAATTTGTAAACAGTTATTTGCTCATGATATAAACATGCAGTTATCATTAAATATAAATTTAAGTACAGGTAGCTGTCTACAATAATACAAATAATGATTCAATTTTCTGTCTCTGTTTTTTAATACAGTTTGGTTGACTCTTGGTATTACTTTATACAAATATGAAATTTGCTTTCTCTATTCATACTCGTTTACTGCATAATTATCAATTTATTCTTTGCATGCTTTTTCTATCAAATCTAACATAGTTAAAAAACATTAAAACAATTCAAGTGCTTTGTTCTATTTCCTATCTTGGAAAAGTAGGGGAAGATGATAAAAATGTAATCAGGATAGATCCCTGGGAGAGATATTTGAATATGAATTTTAGCATGGCAGTATTGGAAATCTAGCACTTATTTTGTTAGTTTGGTGTTCTTGATCTGAGCACATTTATGAGCCAGGGCACAATACTAAGTGTATTAGGAGTGGGTAATTTGTAGAGTATTAATAGTTGTTATACTAATGGTCCTGCTCAATTATCTTACTATTATTAAAGGTTTTCTGGGTTCATCCCACTATACAAAATAAAAGGTTGGTTCTTTCCCTATCTTTAGATACTCATCCTGAACGTACATCGGTACACCATATGTATATTGAGTGTACAACATGTAGAAAACAGAGTAGAGATCTTAACTTGCACAGAATAGCATGAGTTTACTTGTGATAAAACAGCTTTAATTGCATATGATATATTGACCAAAACTCAGCAAAACATGTACTATTCTTACTAAGTTCTGGAAGTGAGTTAGACATGTGAAAAGAGATAAAAGTTGAATGCAATTAGAGTGCAGTACTTAGATCTGTGTGTGGTGAAACAAGAGAAGAGGCTCAGGAATGCACAGATGTTGAATGAAAGTGGATTGAATACAAAAATGAATTATGATTCTGAAGGAAGTACAGTACATTGAGACACAGCTAGTCCTTGTTTAGCAACTACAGTTGGAACTGGCCATAAATGCGAGCAGATTCATTATAAGTATGAGCTGTCACAAATGAGGATGATCTGTGGTTTTGACATAAACAGAGAATAAATTAAGATCAAACTGGGAAAAATAGTAGTTGAAGAGAGAGTGAATATGTTGAGAGGAAGGAAAAGTTCAAGAGAGTCAAAGATGAATTAAGTTGGCAAGATTCTAAAACAAAAGAGAAAGGTGAAGTTTAAAGAACAAAAGGCAGTACAGGAAGTAGGGAAAGGACTTAATGAAAGTGAGCATGGCCTGCAACGCTGGTATGAAGTTGTGTAGTGAGAGGTAATATTGCATACTTTATTTTGTGCGCTATATCTTATTCCCATTCTATACTTTGTGTTACTTACCATTATATTTGAAGTAAACAGTGTGATAGATAAGCATCTATCTGTATGCATTATACAGAAGGTTACAGATAATCAGAGTTGGAAGGGACCTTGTAGGTCATCTAGTCCAACCCCCACCCAAGCAGGACACCCTACACCATTTCTGACAAATGGCAGTCCATCTCTTCTTGAAGGACAAGATGGCACTGTTTCAGCCTGCTTTTGGACTGTTTAATGACATACCTAATACATACATACATACATACATACATACATACATACATACATACATACAT
>BLBF01000003.1:30217359-30275596 GCA_015471245.1 Laticauda colubrina | reverse complement strand
CATACATACATACATACATACATACATACATACATACATACATACATCTGTTTCTCCTTGCAAAGTTAAATATATTTTCACTATTATTTTTAATTGTTTGAAGAATCAGAATGGGAAACAATAAAGAAATAAAATATTTTAATATATAATATTTATTGGTAAAGGAGTAAGTAAGTTCTATGTGCCAGGCCATCAAAAGAGGTATTTGTGTTGGCAGCCATCTATATTCACTGTTAGAAGTAACAGAATAGTGCAAGAGGAAATAATGGATTTTGTACATTCCTGCTTTTCCATCCCTTTTGCTGAAAATAAACATTTTATAGACTTTAAAAAGTTAAATACCAGATATCCCTGCATCAGTAAGCTAGAGAGAAGGGTGTGTATGTGTGGAAATCCTTTAGAGGCTTTGGGAAAAGGGAAGCAGATGAACCTCATTATTTTTGGACTCCTTTTGTCTCAGGAAAAAAAAGAAAACTGACTATAACAAGCCTGCTCTAACTAGAAAAGAAACTATTGAATTTTGCATTTCTTTAATAAAAATAAAGAGACTTAAAAAGAAGGAATTGGCAAATTTACTTTTGGATATTTTGGGATTTGACAAAGAAAACATGCTTACTGATTTGGATAATTTAAGTAGCATAGTTTTGGTGCACTGATTGGTTTCTTATTAGTTTATAGTTCTAATTGGTGAGTATCCAAGGTTTACTTTAGTGTAAACAACATATGTCTATCCTTATTTAATAAAAAACATAAAAAACAAACTGATTCAATAAACTTCTCTTGTGACTCAAGAGAAATTAAGTGCTGAGACATTTACATAAAAGAGGTTTTGGGGGTTTTATCCAATATTCATTGTCTGTTTAATTAATACTGTGTGGTTGATGAGACAACTTGTACTAGGAATTAGACAATATTAAGAAAGCATCTTTCTGGGAGTGTACATAGTTAGTGCTCTTGTATGCCCCTATTCCATCATGGTTATGTAGAATGGCAATATAATCTTCATTGATCTGAAATGATGTACAATTTCATGACATGAGCTTCCTAGAAACTAAAAGACTTGCAAGTTTCAAAATTTAAGACAATCAACTCATTAAAGTATTTTTCAAGACTATACAGCACACTTTGGATATAGACATCTGGCTTTAGAAAATTCTAATCTGGTCTGTCCAGTTGTGTTGTGTTATACATAACAGTGCTGGTAATTGTAGTTTTCAGAAATCAGAAGGGGCATTAGCTTGGAGAAGTTAGCATGTTCCTAAGATGCCCAGTTTTTGTGTATAAGAATTTTACTCCCAATCCAAATGTTTATGTTTTAATTTGTCTCTTTCTTGTCTTTAATTTCCTGTACTATATAGAAATGATATGAAAAGATAAAAATTATTTTCATATATAATTGTTCTTATAAAATAATAATAAACAATAAGTATTGTTGAAATTTGGATTGCCAGGATTGTCTAAAAATCTAACAGGAGAATTAAAATTGCATCAATTGGGATTATCAATTGATAACTCAAAGGTTCTTTGCATACCATTCTTTCTGCAATATACTGTGAAACTGTAAATTCACTTAACTGTCTTTATAATTGTAAGCAACTTAACAAACATTTCATGTAATTTGGTAGTCATAAAATCTTCCGGAATGCTTTGTACATGTATGAGAAATATGGTTTAAGCAGACTAATTTAGGAGCCTCGGAGTAATGTTTCATCTCGACTCTCACCAGTCTTTTCCTCACGTCTGCTGTTTGGAACTGTAATCTCTTTTTCCTTTCAGACCAATAAACTAATTCTTTAGATCAGTGTTTCTCAAACTTTTCTTCAGCCCAGACTCCCTTTAAATACCTTTTGCGGTCACAGACCATGGCATGAACTCCCAAGCCTTAACTCAGCATTTAGAACACTAGACTGCATCAAGCTTTTGTAGACCCCTGTGACAACATCTCCCCCCTAGGGGTCTGCAGAACACAGGTTGAGAACTGCTGCCTTAGATGGTTCACCATTGGTCAACAGACTTTTATTAGAAACAAGGCTTTAATTATTCTTTGTGCACTGAGAGTCATAAGACTAGTGCGTTTAGACATTTACTAAATTGATAAAGTATCCTGAGTCATATAGTTGAAAATGCCCAGCACTTTTAAACATATTAATGATTTAGAACCATTTGCATGTAAACAAATGCAATCTGCCTGAAAAAGTATTAGACTTACATATTACATATTGCATTACATATTACATGATGCATTACATATTACATGTTGCATTTAACCATTTAAACCTGACGTTTTTAAATTTCTCCTTGAAATTCACTTATATTCTCTTGATTTTCTGTTTAATTACTCTTATTCGTTTTATTCTGTTATTGTGCTTTACATTTTCAGATCCAAATTTTTAAGCCATTATGCAAGGATATGTATTTGCTTTTACTGATGAGTGATATTTATTCATTTGAAACTTTCAGATGAATGTTCTTCATTTAAGCTCATCCTCTAACCAACCCTGGACAGCTCCCAATCGAGAAAGATATCTTTTTAAATTAGTATAAGCCAAGTATTTGTGCTTATCCATCTTTAATCTTTAGTTTCTTGGTTATCATTTTCATTTTCGCAATGATCTGCTATTTTCTTAATCCTACAAAGTTTTAAAAGCAAATTATGCCATATTTTCAATCTCTTTGGTATACTATAAATTTGTATTCTAAATAATCTGTATCAGATAAAAGCATGCACACACTATTTATATATTCGTATTGTAGTGATAAGAATAAGTTTTCTTCCCACAAGAACATTTTGTTAAAATCTCCTTTTGACCATTGAGATTTCAAAACCCCAGTCTTTTATTGAAAGAGGGTATTAGCTTCGTCTTATTATTCATCATAAATGTCAAAGATTGTTATATTACTTCTATTATCAACATTTTCATGTAATTTCCCCCCTCTTTCTATTATTATGGCTTAAAAATAGTGTTAAAAACCCCAAGCACTAACTCTACCTGAGTTTAACCCTCAAACTCATAAAATCAGAAGTTCTTTTCCTGACTATTTAAAAATGCTTTAGCTAAATCACAGGTAATTGAGAAAAATTAGCTTGAGTCTTCTAATAAATACCTCAAGTTTATTTGTTCATGTTTAGTTATTTCTTCATTTACCTTTTCAATTTATATCATCACTTCTTTGCTGAGCAACTCTTGCAAGTTAAAAGCACCAAAAATATATCCACTACGGAGGGGAGGAGTCACAAATCAATGCATATAACAGCACAAACATTTAACTCACACAACACAGCTCACAGCTCATACTAATGATGACCCAGTGCTCAAGGGAGAGTCACATATTCAGCCTCTTTCTAAAGGTCAGCAAGGTCTGGGTCATTTGAGTTTTAGAAAGCACAGCAACAAAGAAGGAGCTCCATAACATAGCACTGTTTAATAGATAGGACCAGGAGCATAACAATTCTGTCAGTTCTGATTAAGTGGATAGATACTTCTGTAGTCCTTCAAATTTCCTGCCTCCGGTGGTGGGGTTCAAAAAGTTTTACCACCAGCTTGGTGGGTGTGGCTTGGTGGGAGCACTTTGCATGCATGCACACACTTTGCTTGCGTGCACATGCCAAATGTGCACTTTGCACAGGAGCAGAGGCATTTGCACAGGTGCAGAGGCATTCCAACTCACCTCCTGCAAGCCTGCACTCTCCTGGTTGCTTCAGCAGCTGCCGCGTGGTACTCTGTTGGCACTCGCGCAAAGCAACTGCACTTCAAAAGCAGAGGATAAAGGTGAGTATGGGAGCCCAGGTGGGCCCATAAGAACCAGTTCAGTCTCTGCTACTCATCACCACTACCAGCTCAGCACAACCAGGCCAAACCAGTGGAATACCACCACTGCCTGCCTCTAAACCCTGTGAAGGGCTTTATAGATGATAACCAGGACCTTGAACTGCGACCAAAAACCATTGATAAGCGGTGTGCATTAGCATTGTTATATTGGCATCCTGAGGTGTACCCATAACTATCTGCACTGCTACATTCTGGGCCAGCTATTGCTTCCAATGGTTTTGAAGGATGGTGCCATGTTAGACTGTGAGTTGACTGTGAGCAAATGCACCTAACTGAGGAACAGGCAGAATTGATATGCAAGATAGATTTGTCCAAAAGCTTTGCTATCCATTGCTACTATTTGTAGAGGAGTCAAGGAAGACCCCTAAAGTGCACACCAGTTTGTGCAAGATAGTACAGCCCTATCCAGAACTAAAGATGGAAGATCTCTAGGATCACTTTGCCTACAATGCCCACAGTCATTCAGTGTTACTAAGTTGAGCCTGTGCTTGTTTCTATGGCTTGTTTCATCCAGATTACTACAGCCTCCAAATCTGGTGTTATTCAGCAGGTTCTGACCAGTTCTGGAGAACTGGTAGCGGAAATTTTGAGTAGTTCGGAGAACTGGCAAATACTACCTCTGACTGGAGATTTTACAGTATCCTTCTCCTGCCACACCCACCAAGCCATGCCAACAGAACCGGTCGTAAAAAAATTTGAATCCCACCACTGCTCCAAATCTGAGACAGAGCCTAGACCAGTGGTAGCTAACCTTTTTGGGCTCCTGTGCCAAAAATTGTGTGTGCGCTGGCGCTCGTCACTTGCATGCCAGCACCCAGAAGGCATGCCCCCTGCACATGCGCACACAATTCCCCCTGCCCGCTGCCCCCGTTACCTGCACTGTGTCTCACAGCTGATTTTCCACTGTTTTGAGGCCTTTTTCGGCTTCCCAGAGGCTTGAAGAAAACCTCTGCAGGACGAACAGGCCTCAAACCAGCCAAAAAATCAGGTGTGAGGCACACGCATGTGCAGTGAGGTAAGTTTGCTTGCAGCTCGCATGCCGGCACAAATGGCTCTGCATGCCAATTGTGGCATGTGTGCCATAGGCTCGCCATCACGGACCGAGACAAGTTACTTGGGCAAACCAGGGCTTAAGATATGTAGCTAACCTATGTTGCCAGGTGATCTTTCTCCATTGCCTTCACTTAACTCTCTTATTAGCAAGAGCATCAACCCATAAATTAAGAGCCTAAAAATTAGTCTCCCCATCCTGTCAACTGCAACTGGAACTAGTCCTGATGTCATCCAGAAGACCCTTGTTCCTTTTATATATGCTACTTCACAGATAGCTAAATGTGAGCTAAAGATGGGGGGCAGGGGGTGGGGATCCTTTGATTATGGTGCAGAATATACTATGTGATTCACATGCATCATATCTTCAATTGCTGCCAATTATATCCAGTTTTTAATTGGCATTTGTCTCCTTTTCTTTTAGAAAAAGAAGTGTGAAAACTACCAAACAAAAATCACAACATTCTAGGAGCAGCCTACCAATATCCAAGAGTAAACGAAGAAGAAAGTAGCTGACATTTTATTTTGTTACAAAAATTTCCAAAATGGCTTTACTTCTAAAATTTTAGAAGCATATCTAGGCTCAAGTTCCATTCCCAGCATTCTTCACAATAAATCTACTTTTCCTGTTAATAGCTGTATATTTAAGTGGTAAGAAAGTACTGTGTTACATTCAGAATGTAAGGTTTTAGAATATATGCTGTTTTACTCGTCATAACTGATAATCTCTATGTTTAATGGACTGCAATTACTAACGTCTTCAGTGATGCTCCTAGGATAATTTTATTTTAATTCAAAATATTTAAAAAAAGAAAAAAGTAGAAAAAAGTCAATTTAGGTCATTTTCATTCTTTTCCTTTACCTCGATTTTTAGCAGTTATGAATATGTTTGACTCATTATTCTGGATAAATTGTGTAGCTGCTGAGTTGGACTATGGTTTATTCTTTCATACAGTAAAAAACAAAAACAAATATTGTATGTATGTAAAAAAATGAAAACTTTATTTGCTCTGAGAGTATTGCTTTTTCAACTGTCTTCCTGTTTATTTATTCTTTGACATCTATATTTTTAGTACAAGATTGTTTAGAATTTCTACACTAAAAGAAATTCAGACTCATGAAATTAATTCCAGAATATTTTCATCTGCTGTTTCTTGATAAAATGATTTCAATATCATGCCACATGAGATTATAATTATGTACTGATATTTTGCCAAACCTACTGTAAATAAGTTAGCAACATGGCTAACAAAATGCCCGCTCCTATGCATCAATTTAGATTGCATGACCTGGAAATTATTTCATTATGAAATTAATTTTGTTAATTGTTCAACAACCCAACACTTTTACTGCTGAAAAAAATACAAAAGGGTCTATTTTCTTCTTCCCCTACCATTTCCTCCAAATGTAGTTTGGGAGTATTGGGGGGATTCTAGAACAGAGGTGGGGACATAAGAAATTTAAGGGAGAACAGAAAAGTAGGACCTGGTTACACAGAACATCTCACATAACTTTGGATTTCTTTCTCAGTTTATGTGCATGAAAAAAAATCCGTCCTGTAATGCATGCTATATAACAAATTCTGCTTCTATAACTCTCATTTACAGGTGTATACTGGTGAGACTATTACTAATGCTAATTATTTTTCTGTTCATATATAGATATAGATACATGTACGCAAACAAACATATGTGATTCAATATTGAACATGGTTTATGTACCTTTGCATGCTATATAATGAAGATTTCTAATCCTTAGTCAGGATTTCTTCTAAATCTGGAAACACTGCTGCTTCATCTCTGAAAATGAATTTGGGATAATGGGCAAGGAACATACCACCGCCCTTGACATTTATCCTATACTTATTTCTTTGAATAAGAGAAGGGCGAATGTCTTCCTTCTTTCTCTCTTCCTCCAGCTCCAAAGAAATGGGAGAAAGTAGAGTCTGCCCTTGGGTTAACAGATAAGACTTCAAATTGGACATGAAATAGGCAGGCATTGAACTCAAAGTGCCCCTTCAGCAAAAAAGGAAACTTTCAGCTTGGCTGAAATGAAAGGCAGAAGGGGTTACACTGATTTTGCCTGTGTGCCCACTGGTGGTTCCGAATGTAGAATCATACAATCAGATGAAGAGACCTTCGCGGCTTTAGCATCGCAATGTAAGTCTGAGCCGAAGTAGGAAGATGGAGGTTGGGTTTACTTCAAGCTTCAGATTTGAGTCCAGGGTGTACTTTTTAACCATGGCAAGTTGAATGACATTATCAATACCTATTTAAATGTATTTGAAGAGTTAGCATATATATTAACACTAGTTATTTTTAAACACACACACACACACATAAAACCCGCATAATGTTATATAGGGGACTGGAGACTAAAACAAAGAACAGTTACAGGAACTGGGCTTGGCTAGTCTAGTGAAGAGAAGGACCAGGAGAGACATAATCGCGGTCTTCCAATATTTGAGGGGCTGCCACAGAGAGGAAGGAGTCAAGCTATTTTCTAAAGCACCTGTAGGCCAGGCAAGGAATAATGGATGGAAACTGAACATGGAGAGATTTAACCTGTAAACAAGGAGAAACTTTCTGACAGTGAGAACAATCAACCAATGGAACAGCTTGCCCTCGGATGTTATGGGAGCATCATCACTTGAGACTTTCAAGAAGAGATTGGACTGCCATTTGTCAGAAATGGGGTAAGGTCTCTTCGCTTGGGCGGGGGGGTTGGACTAGATGACCTACAAAGTCCTTTCCAACTCTGATTATCTGTTATACAGTTCTTTTTAATTTTTGGAATGAAAAATAAAATCCAATGGCAAGTTCGTCATTCTGATTTCATTTTCCTTGCAGTTGAGGTGATGACATGAGCAAGGCTGTCTCTCTTGTGCATTCTCTCTAAGCATTCACTTCAAGGTCTTGTTTGAATTAATATCTAGTTGCTTATTAATATATGTACTTGCCTTTGACTGCTTATAAAATCTTAACTACGTTTTGGACCTATTCTTCAATGTCACTTTGCGGCTAACTTTCATAATCAAATTTACTAAGATAATGTACTTACGTGTAAAGAGGACTCTGATGGTTATGTTTTCAGTATCAGCTTATGAAAATAGTTCCTTACCAGTGGTGGTATTCAAATAAAGTTGCCACCGGTTTGGTGGACGTGGCTTGGTGGCTGCACTTTGCACACATGCACACTTTGCACACATGCACACTTTGCATGCACGCGCATGCCAAACATGCACTTTGCGCAGGCATTCTAACTTGCCTCCTGCAAGCCTGCACAATGCTGGTTGCTGTAGCAGCTGCCATGCAACACTATTCTGTGCCGCGCAAAGCAGCTGCGCTTTGAATTCTGTCCATAAAAGTGAGTATGGGAGCCCGGGAGGGCAGGTGGGCCAAACACAGAGCAGCAAAGAGAACCGGTTTGGTCTCTACTGCTCATCGCCACTGCTAGTTCTCCAGAACCGGGCAGAACCAGTCGAATGCCACCACTGTTCCTTACCAATTTTTTTATTAATTTTAATATTTAGGAGATATCACTATGACTTATTAATTTAATCAAGAGCCTATGTGAAAAATCTTGGTTTTATTTTATCAAATTATGGCATATTTACATTCTCTAACGAGCTCTCTTGGCTCTCTTTTTTAATATAATATATTCCTGCAATGTACTTTATCAAATGCTATAAATGTCAGCCATTCTGCTTTAAATTTTTATCTCTTTTTTTAAGTTGTTGTTTTACTTTGTTTTGTTTCTCATGGATGTCTCTTCAGACATTTGAGATGAGTTTCCCCCCTCCCCCCCCAAAAAATGGGTATTTTTGTTGCACATGTGATTTTGCTGAACCCCATCTGGTGCAGATCAAGGACTGTGTCCCAAAGGAAGGTGTATGTGCAGTTGATGTTTTGAAGATTTTTTGTTATAAAAACTTGTTCTGATGTCCGTTCTAAGTTTCATGAGATTAATAGAAATAATGGTGGAGTGGGACCTATGTAAGTTTTGAAATAAAAGAATTTGATAGCAAACTTACTACTCTTATACTGTGCCTCAAAAGAAAAATACCATTGGTATTTTAGAACTATTATTTAGGGATAATTATTCTAAAAGCACCTGAGACAGAGGGACAAACCAAGATATAAATGATTTAATGTCCTAGGAAAAAGATGCTGTACTTAGAAGTATAGGACGCAATTCCGTTTGAGGAATAGTATTTGAGAATCTTTATATTGAGAGTAGACATATTTGAAATTTTGAGGATATGTAGTGAGTACTTCAATAAAGAGGGAGCTACTGGTTGTTAAAAGGGCCTGCTATGATTAGTCACAAAACATATATTTTTCAGCAGGCAAAATAACAATACATTATAATGTGGTACAGGTTGTCCTCCATTTACAACCATTTTTTAGTGATCATTTGAAATTACAACAGCACGGAAAAAAAGTGACTTATGACTAATTTTTCTCATGGCCATGCAAGCAATCCTGTGGTCATGTGATCAAAATTCAGACGCTTGGCAACTGGCATATATTTATGACGGTTGCAGTGTCCTGGGGTCATGTGACCATCTTTTGTGACCTGACAAGCAAAATCAATGGGAAAACCAGATTTATTTAACAACCATGTTCCTAGGTTAACAACTCCAGTGATTCACTTAACACCTATGGCAAGAAAGTTCATAAAATGGGGCAGAGCTCAATAAGTGTCTTGCTCATTAGTGGACATTTGGGTTCATTTGTGGTCCATATGTTGACCTGTATGTCATTATTTGCATTGTTTTTATAATGTATCATAAAATTGTATTACTTCTATATCATGATTTCATCCATAGGGCACTCATTTTTCAGCGAGTACTTTACCTGAAGAACAAAACACTGGGCTGCTGCCATGTAACTATTTGGGGGTGTTGATTTGTTTCATTTTTTTTTTAAGAAATGCCTCTGAGGCCTATTTGGTCATCAAAAGCAATCCGGTAAATAGATGCTATAGAAACTGGCATTTTGCTTTGCAACACACCAACTTCTCACATAATTGAATCTTTTTTAAATAATTAAAGTCAGATGGGTAAAGAATGTGATTGCTGCCAAGGGACATGCCTGAGAATGTTGCCAAGGAGTGTCACATTAGCCAGCCTTGCTCAATTCCATCCTGTATATTGTTCCATTCCAAGGCAGTTCTTTCTCAGTGTGTCAGAGCTGGGGATGGGAGGTTGCTTTCTCAAACATGGTTGACTTTAGCACTTAGAATTATATATCACTTTACAGTGCTTTACAGCCCTCTGTAAGCGGTTTACAGAGTTAGCATAATTCCCCCAACAATTTGGGTCCTCATTTTACCCACCTCAGAAGGATAGAAAGCCTTGAGCCTAGTAGGATTCAAACTGAAAAATTACAGGCTGCCAGAAATAGCCTGCAGTATTGCACTCTAACCATTGTGCCGCCATGGCTCATATGAAGCAGTTGAGAAGCATCTTTGGAGGTGGCTGCTAAAAACAGGGACAAAGAGCTTTCTTCATTGACCTGCCTTGCTAGGACTCTTCACATGGTGGAAGACCACCATGAGCGTGGTCATCTATGGAAGATCATCAACAGTATGGTTCTGTTCTTGTCCTCATGATTGAAATGATCAGTAACAATTCTTACAGGCTTTTGATGGTTAACCACCCCCAAACCTTTGACTTTACTGAGTTTTCCCATTTTTTTCAACTGCCTTTATAATTTGTGTATTTGTTTTACATTTGGCCATGTGCCATCTGGAAGCCATATGCGATACAGCTGGAATACATTTTGTTTCCTTGAAAACAGATACTGAGTTTGGCTACGAAATATATTTGCTGTGTCTCATCTCCACAACAAAGCAGACTGTTTATTTATATTAAATTAAAAGCAAAGTGCCAGTGAAACAGGTCTTTAATGAACAATGTTTACTTTTCATATCCTGTGGACTTATTAAACTATGTAAGAAAACAAATTTCTTGGCCTTATTTTAATTTTGATCAGTCATTTTCAGGAAAAAAAAAGTTTGCAGGATCAATTATTTAGCCATTAAAAAAAAACACCTCAGCAGTTCTTTTAAATTAATTATATATCCAATTCCTGATCCAATTAAAAGTGAATAATATACAAAGGCTATGAATGAAAAACATCCCTTAAGAAAAATTAACAATGAAGCTCTTACAGATAAATTTTTAAAAAAAGCATTCAGCAACAAAATGCAATATACTTTTCCAGTATATTAAGACAATTATATTTTTGCTAAGGTACAGGTATGCTATTATTCCCTGATCCCTTGTGATTTTGGTAGTGCTGTAACAAAAGTTAACATTTGTCATCTCTCTTCATCTTACTAATTACATTCCCCTTCCCCCCTCAAGCTTTTGGTACTTCTTTACAAACTAGGTGAGTTCTATTGATTATCATGACCAGGAAGACAATTTGTAAATCTGTTGGGTAAAGAACTATTGACTTTGCAATTGTTCTAAAGACAGGTCTCTCAGGGCTGATTCAGATTTGCCCACAATGTCCCATAGCTGTCACCACATACCTACGCTACAAAAGGGTTCATGGGTAAGCAGGGGTTGTAGAGGGCTGTGGATGGGCCGATGCAAACACCTTCTGAATCCCAACTATGTGTTGTGTGGAGATGCACACACTGTGTGCTGATTAGTGGATTTGACTTCCTGTTCTGAACTTTGCTGTTTGAGGGTTACTTAATTAGAATGTTAAAATCTTCTGATATATAAAAACGCCTATGCAACCATCTCTAAAAGACTTAAACACATACATTCCCACATGTGCAGTGCTGTAGAAGTCTGCCCCCAACATTCCAACAGCATTTCTTCTGCATCTTTCTGTTCAGGCATTTCTTATTTGAAATAATCAGGAATCCCTCTGCCTGCCTGTACTATTTTAAGGCCCTGTCCCACTGCACTTACGGATGCAAAGAGGATGTAAAACATTAAAAAAAGCTTGCCATCCGTTGGAAAATGCTATGCATCCGTTGTGTACTCACTGCATACATGTTTCATACGCTCTATCCGTCAAGCATCCGTCCACTGCGATTTCATCTGCGCAAGAAGTTTTGAGGTGCACAAAATTTTGTGAACGGATGAACTTTCCGCCGCGTAAGATGTACATCCGCGACATATACGGGCAACAAACGTTCTATGTCCGTTATCATCCGTTAAACATCCGCTGTATCCTCTCTGTATCCTCTGGCCATCCCCTCAACTCACATCCACTGCAGCTGAAAACGGAAAGGGGGAGGAAACGAAAGGTGCACGGAATGTCTACACAGCGTTAGTAGCATGGAAATAGAAAGGATGTATGCGTATGCATCTCGTATATAAAGGATTAAAACGGACAAAACATTTGTATCTGGGATATATCTGGTATATTTAGGATGTCTGCTGTACGTCTAGAGTATGTAGAAGGACACCTAGCGGAGAACCGATATTTACTATAAAAAGGGGGAGAAAATCATCTGGATCTCAGTATGAGTCCAGCAGCCGTGGTGTACAGACCTCATCACCCTTGGTCTTGGTCTTCAACATCATAAATTGTTCTCCACCATGGATCATGACACAGTCCGTATGGTAGCTGCCATCATTCATCACCAGAACCAAAGCCTGTTCAGACTGTTTCACCTTTTATACAGAAGGAGAAGAAGGAGACGTCCAAGAGCTGTGTGGGTCCGAGGATGGATCGTGAGAAGAATGGAGTTTGGACTGTATGACCAGTTGATGGTGGAGCTGAGGAATGAAGACCCTCGTGCATTCCATAATTTCATGAGGATGTCACCAGCCATGTTTGATGAACTTGTACAGCGTCTGAGACCCAGGTTGACCAAGCTGAGCACCAATTTCCATCCCAACCTGGACCCTGGACTGAAGGTGGCACTGATTCTGCGCCACCTGGCCTCTGGAACCACATACAGAAACATGCAGTATGCATGGAGGGTGCCACACAACACCATCAGCAAAGTGGTCAGAGAAGTGGTGCAGGCCATCATCGAATACGTGGAGGAGCTCCTCAAGTGCCCCACCACTGAATAAGGCTGGAGGAAAGTTGCAGAAGAGTGGTATCAGAGGTGGAACTTTCCCCACACCATTGGAGCCATAGATGGGAAGCACGTGGCCTGCAAAGCTCCAGCCAACTCAGGGTCCACTTATTTGAACTACAAGGGCTTCTTCAGTAGCATCCTCTTTGCCATGGTTGATGCTGACTACAAGTTCATGTACATCGATGCTTCAGGCAACGGGTCAGCTTCAGATGGCCAATTATACAACGCAAGTGACCTCAACGAGGGACTGGAACGCAACCTCAACATGGGTTTTCCAGATCCAGACCCCCTACCCAATGACACACAAGATGTGCCCTACTTCATCATTGGTGATGACGCCTTCTCCCTCAGAACCTACCTCATGAGGCTGTACAGTTCAAGATACCTCACCCGTGAAGAGAGGATCTTCAACTACAGGCTGGCCAGGGCAAGATGGGTGGTGGAGAATGCCTTTGGCATCCTGGCCAACAGGTTCCAGGTACTTCTCACCACCATGCAGCATGAGGCACATACTGTGAGGAGCATCGTGGAAGTTTGCTGCATCCTGCACAATCTCATGTGCATCCGCTATCCAGTGTTGCAGAACAGACTTGTGGACCGTCAAGAAGGGAATGGGGAAATGGAGCCTGGTGAATGAAGGCAAGGATGAAACCTGGTAGACACTGTGGATGTACAAGGCCCCAACAGAGCTTCACGTGAAGGGAAGAAGCAGTGCAACTTACTGAGACACTGGTGCAACTCCCCAGCTGAAGCAGTGGAGTGGCAAGACAGTTTGATAGATGATTAATGGATGCTTCCTTGAGCCTCTCGCATAACACTGATGAAATTGTGCCATGTATGTTGAATGGTCCTACAATGAATAGGGCATTAATAAAGCGCTTTGTTTATTTTGAAATGTGTTGATCAATGAATAAATTGTTATTGATGATAAAGGTCCATATGTGTGGCAGCTGGGATGGTGGACTATACAGTCCCACTATGCTTGCACTGGAGGTTTATCTATCCCACAACTATCCTTATTTATCCCACAAGCATGCAAAGGCTTAACCATTTTTTCAAAGTTTTCACCAATACTTTATTAAGTAAAAAAAATGAACCAAGTGTCTTAAGCAAAGATAACCTTTGTTAACTTTCTTAGGTAAACTTTATGACTTTATTAAATTAGCAAAATGAACCCAGTAAACTGTATTAAGTGTGTTAAGCAAAGATAACCTTTATTAACTTTCTTAGGTAAACTTTATGACTTTATTAAAAAAGCAAAATGAACCAAGTAAAGTGTCTTAAGCAAAGATAAACTTAACAAGTAAACAACTCAGTCTCTGACACTATTCTCTGTCACTCTGAGTCATGTCCATGGTCTCAACTGTTAAGCAGGCAGGGACTGTGGAGGTGGCTGTGGCTTGACTGCTGATCTGAGGCGCCATTGGGGTGCTTGGCCCCAAAGGTACAACGGGATGGTGTGTTTAGGAAGCTGTCCGAAAGATGACTCAATCCCATGAGGTTGAGAGGCCCTTCATCAAGGACCTGAGATATGAGGCCCAAGATTGATGACAGATTGTCCGTTGACGGTCTTGGCTGTGGGGTGGAGGAAGGAGAAGTGTAGTGGGGCTGTCTGGTCTGCAGCTGGGTGTGGACTGGCTTCTGTGGCATGCAATGAACCTGGGCCTGGACTGGGAAGTTCTGCTTCTGCTGTGGGAAGTCCTGGTAGTCGTAGCCTTGGTAGGTGAGGGGCTGTTGAAAGCAGTGGAAGGGCTGTGACATCGCCTGGGGTGGAGGAGCAGACCTGGATTGGGTAGGAGCAACTTCAGCTGGCCCTTGAGGGTTGTGCAGAAGTGCTGTGATCTCCTTCATCATCTGGTTCTGAGCCTCGGGCAGGTCCCTCAGGGTGTGGCTCACGTAGGTGATGAAGGTGTTGCGGCCCGAGGATCCTCTGTCCAAGTGGACCAGCTGAGAGAGAAGTTCTGTGCTGGTCTTCATTGTGTCCCTGATCTCCAACAGGACACTGTAGTTCTGGCCCTCCAGTCTGCCTCTCTGCCTGGATCCTCTGCAACTGGGGGTGGGTTGGCCTCTGGTGGCTGCTGCTTCTTCCTCCATTTGTGACAGGGGATCCTCCAAGTCTGCCGGCATGGGGAGTGCAGCTGTCGGGGGCGTCTCTGCCGTGGGGCCCTCTGAAGACACCTGCCTGGACAGGCTCGCTGGCTCCTGGCTGGAAGAGGACTGGCTGTCTATGGGCTCTCTGAGGGAGAGGGGTGTCAGAGGGGCTGCTCCTCGGTGGCAGATCTCACCCTCCAGGTAACTGCACTTGGCCATGACGTACATCTCCTGGTTAGTAAGCTTGACAGTGGCCTGCCCAGATTATTTGAGGTGTAGCTTGCCATACCAGGTGTGCATGTGCTTCCACCATCCCTGGAGTACTTCTGCAGTGTACCCCAGGCTCTCTGCCTTGTCTCTCCAAGCTGCCTGCTTCTTCTTGGTGTCGCGATAGAGTCTGTGGCCCTTTCTCCAGAGGTACTCGTTCTCCCTTAGCCATTCCAGCACCTCATCCTCACGGTCCTTGGAAACGGTGTACTGTTTCCTCTCTCCCTTCTCCTTCCCTTGCCTCTTCCTCCCTCTGGCAGGGGCTTCAGCAGGGCTTTCAGGGGCTTGAGCAGCAGGGCCTTCAGGGGCTTGAGCAGCAGGGCCTTCAGGGGCTTGAGCAACAGAGCCTTCAGCAGCAGGGCTTTGAGAGCCTTGGGGCTGTCCACCACCGCAGCAGCAGCAGCAGCAGCTTCAGGGCCAGTGCCAGGTGGTGAGATGCTGGTTCTGTCCTTCTTGCCAGGGCTGGAACGAGTAGGCATGGGCTTCCTCTTCTTGCCTGACTGACGAACCATGGTGTTCCTGCTAGATGTATGTGGCAGCACGTCTTTCCCCTGAATGCTGACTGCATGCGTGCTGCATCCTTTTATATCTGCGAAGCTGACGCAATTCATACTCCCTGCATGCGCAATGAACGCTTTCATCCGATATACATCCACGCGGCATTCGCTTTGTTTTCTGTAGGCGTCCATGATGCATCCGCTTCATCCGCTATGCATCCGCCCCTTCCGCTATGCGTCCGCTTCGCAATTCTCCCCCGGAACCCCTTTGGATGTGTCATCCGCTTCCCTCTGCTGTCATCCGCTAGGCTTCCTATGAACATCCGCTTAACATCCCCGATACTACCCACGTCCGTTCTTTTCCGTTCTGTTTATGCAAATTTTTGCCACTTTTTGGAGCAGATGACAACAGTTGGAGCCCCCCCCCCGAAATTTTGCTCGTCCGCTGTGTCCTTTATGCATACATTTTGCGTCCGTCGCCCAGTGGGACCTAGCATTAACAATGTTATCTACTATAAACACTCATACGTCAATCCAAGGTAGACGAGACTTAAGAAATCAATGCCACATCGGTCAAGACTATACCTTAATGGTAATAGCTATTGTAACAGAATTTTGCAAGTCTGAATATGTTTCCCCCATTCTATCTCGGTATGAATTAGGGAGGGCGTTATTTTCTCACATTATTTTCTTGGCCCAGGCTCCAGCCTCTCATATCTGACAGTTACCTTCTTTGCGGCTCTTCCTTTTGTCTTTCAAGGCTATTCTCTCTGCCATCTCTTGAGCAGCAGTGAAGCCACACATACAACTTTACACACACTGTCTTCCACAGAAGCTAGTATAGCAGAAGAGTATGTAGCAACCAACGCCTTTGGCCTGATGTTCAGTGGAAGGCAAGGGTTATCTAAAATGCTGTTGTATTGAGCAATCCAGCTAAAGGAAGTGTCCAGAGCCAATATTTTTAAAGCTTTGGTTGATGTGAAAGACTTTTAAGAAGTAATATTTGGATTAGATACTCTGGAAAGAAAGGCTTGCAGTGTTCAGGATAAACTCTTCCCTTTGTTTCCTCGCCATGAGGAATACTGGAGCACATCTGGTTAGAAAAATGCTGGTAGATTGTGTTGGAGGAAGATTTCTCTTGCATAATACAGCAAAGAAGAATTTGAAGCCCAGAGAACAACAGCCATCAGGAGAAAGTATGGTTTAGCAGGCAACTGAAGTTGGAGGATGAGCAGGTTCAGCAAATCAAGCAAAGGTGAGGTGAATGGGAAGGCAAAGTCCACAAAGACACTGAAAGCCTACAGACTTACTTAGTTTAGAAGGCAAGTTCCTCCTCCCCTCCAGTGCAAAGCACAGTTTAGAACAGCAAAAGACAACTGACCTGAAGGTGCTAAATCCTACTTAAAATTTTTGCATAAGCTCAGGCAATGAAGAACAGAAAAGTTGAGTGAACCGTTCAGAATGTAAATGCACACATAGGTAGAGACAGCCATTAGAATCAATTTGATTGATTGATTGATTGAGGAAAATGTAACCAAAACTACAAAGAAGGACACTATTCCAGAAGGCAGGCACTGCATGGAGAAAGTACATTTCCCAGAGTCCCATATGTGGACTTCACCTAGAATTCTGGCTGGGGGATTCCAACAGTTGAAAGCCATGCATCTTAAAATTATTGAGGTTAGGAAGCACTGCATTAGATAACAGTGCTTCTCAGAAGGAACCTGGAGCATGCCCATCCTGGATTTAATGGAACAAGTGGACAAAATTGGAGAAAGGCAGTTCCCCCAAATAATCTGCCATGTAGGGATTTATAGGTAATAGCAATAGCATGTAGACTTATATATTTCTTCACAGTGCTTTACAGCCCTCTCTAAGCGGTTTACAGAGTCAGAATGTGAAGGTAATGGATATTTAATAGCTAACCGGTTGTTATAAGGCTGCTGTAAATGTTGATGCAATGAGAATAAGTCAGCAGGGTATTGTTGCTTTAAGACTGAGGTTGAATCAGCAGGGTTATTGCCACTTTAAGAAGCTGTCTATATAAAAGTGGCCATAAGAGGGTATCTCCTCGAGTTCTATCTCCATTGTAGTTCTCTATGCGGAGTAATGAAGTCTGATTGCTTGACTAGTATGTGCCTACCACATATATATATGTATACAGCAGTCTTGTATATAAACCACTGTTAAAAGACAAGCCTCTGGCTTTGTCTTTTTGTTGTGCTCCTGGTTGTCTCATAATAGTAGTCATGCTGCAAACACTTTGACATAGCATATTGCCTCCAATCTGAGTCCTCATTTTACCCATCTCTGAAGGATGGAAGGCTGGGTCAAACTTGAGCCTGGTGAGATTTGAACTGATAACCAGTGTTTTGAATTGCACCCACAAGCCTTCTTATACCCAATGCAGTTCACTGAACAGCACTGTTACATGGGCATAGACAGCCTATGCTTGCAGATTTGGACCAGTTACAGCTTCCAAATACTCATCAATTGCAACTTCATGTCGCATACATTGCAAAAACCAAAAGGAAGATGATGAAAAAGGTGTGAATTACTGTGAACAGGGCCTCCAGGAAAACAGGTCTTCGTTTATCGCCAAATTTAGGCCAAAATGTGCACTCCCGTTTATATCAAAATGTTATGGTCCATGATCCCTGTGGTGCCTCCTCACCACAAGAAAATGGCCTCTCCATTACAAGAAAATTACATATGACTGGGAAATCTTTCAGGTTCACTGGGAACCGTTATGCTGACAGGCATGTGATCACACATTATGCCTGTCAGCACCTCCTTAATCCAAATGTGCTTCATCTAGTATATAATGCCAGAGACCATTCCAACAACTATAATGTAATAGTGGAAACTATTAGTCTGCACACTCATAGATTGATAATTTGGGATAACTTTGGAATTGGTGAATTGGCGTAATTGTGAATACTTGTGAATGACCAACTATGTATCATCAGCATAGTGATAGTCAACCATGTTTTATATTGAGTTTCTTCATCTTATTTAGGAGACCTTGGTAGATTATAAAAATGTCCATTAGACATTTACTGCTGAGTTGTCTGTAAATTCTGATCCCATATCATAAGTAAGGGGAAAAATTGAGAGTTGTGCAGGACAGGACAGGCTATTTTTATTCACATTAGAATAATGTCATTCCTCTTTTGCTAAATTCTGCTTGTCGATGTTGATTATTCAAAAATAGCACGTATAATCTATATCACAAAAGATCTGGAATGTAGCAGTGAAGCATGGATTCCATTAGACCAAACTCACTTGCATTAGCATGCTAATGTTCTCTTAGATAGGTGACTTCTAACATAATATATTACAGCATATAATTCTCCAGTCTGAGAAAAAGAGACTATTGTGTGGATTTTCTCTGTCTCCCTCATTCATTTTCCAAAAGTTTCATCTGAAATATAATCAAAATATAATGCAATGCATATGAAGCCGGCAGAAATTAAGTGACTCAGAGTGGCAATATTTAAAATAAAATTGGTAGTAGAAACATAAAAAAGACTTCAAAGATTAATTCCAATGCTGTGAATGGAGGAACAAATTCCTTGAACAAATTGATCCCAGTACCCAGTTCCTCTTGCTGTTTTCCATCTCCACTATCCAGTCTGGTCCTAGATATTGAGCAGCATTTTTGAATGGTTTAAGACAAACTTCATTTCATTTGAGGGCCACATCAGGGTTGTGTTTGATCTCGTGGTATGTGTGTGTGTGTGGGGGGCAGCTCAACATGACTCGTGTTGGGGGTGCCTGTGGTGACCCAAACGCTCTGCCAATGAAAATGGAGCTCGGGAGGACCACCTCCCGAGCCCCATTTTGGCCCTCCTGAGCCACCTCCCAAGCTCCATTTTTTTTCTGGCAGAGGCATCACAGGCCAGTCCCTTGCTGTTTCCAGGGCGGTCCTGCAGGCCGGCTCTACACACCCCATGGGCCGGTTTTGGCCCCCAGGAGTTTGACACCCCTGGTTTAAGATGACATTGACAGTCTCAGATAGAGAACAAATCATGGCAATGCTTGCCTTTTAGTAGCAAAAGAATTTCTAGTCTATGAAGTTGTGTTCATAACAATTCAGGCAGCTCAAACTACCCGATTACTTTGGAAAAAAAAATTGTTCTTTCGGGTAAAAAGAGAAGAAGATCTAGGGTGAACATTTTATTGGAGAAATACTCTTCAATTGTCCCATGTAAAAAAAAATTAAACAATCAGGAAATCATGTAATTGTGAGCCCTTCAAATCAGTTTGAAAGTATATAGGGTAAAATTCTGAAATTTTTTCAAGTAAATATTTCACAGATTGCCTTCTGGGGGAGCTCTTGGAAGTTCTCTTTTGGATACTGACAAATAAGTAAAGCAATGGTTAAGCATTTTTTCCTTCTGTCTCCTTTTCCTCTATCCCCTTGTATCCCTTCTTCTGGATATTCATCTCACCTACTGAAATGAAAGAGAGATTGAGTCTTCCTATTGAGTTCCTTGATCAGGAGAAAGGTATTCTTCAGAATGAAATTAACCTTGACATTCTTCAGAAAAATCAACATTTAAAATCAGTCATGCATACTACTGTGGCTGAAGCAAACTTTCCACCTCCACTTTTCACTTGAATTCCAGCATTAGACTGTCTTATCTGTATGTTTGTTTCTTCATTGTAATTTCCACAATAAATTCAATTCATAACGGTCATGTAGAGGCAAAGAATATTTGGAAATGCTGTCTGCTGTTGTAGGTTTTGTAGTTATTCTAGACCTGTCTATGCATGCAATCTTCTTGTCACAAGGCTGGGCTGACATATTACATTTATACATGGTTAACAAAACACAGAAATAGCCCAACGACCTGGATGTCCAAGACACATGGATTTGTCAACTGACCACACCAGTGGCCTGAACCACTGAAGCACAAAATGTAACCAAACACATTTTGTTTAGCACATAGGATGTGCTAAAGGAGTGGATATTAGTTAGATTGTACCTTCTCAGAAATGCTGTTGAATTACTGCATACATTCTCCAGGTTCACTCTCTCAGCAAGCAGGACTACACATTATTTTTGCTACTTCATAGTGCTAAATGCTAAAATGGGGTACCCTACAGAAAAACAAGCCACGCTTTGTAACTGCAATTTGTTCTTGGTGTCTTAACTCTTATGGTCTGTTATATTACAATCATCTTGTCTTTTTGCTTAAGTAAAAACAAAGTTGAGAAGCAAAATTGCAAGTAGTCCTCACTTAGCAACTGCAATTCGGATCAGCAACTCTGTCACTAAGCAACACAATAACTAACACATGATTACAATGAGCTTACAGTTTCACTTTTGCGATGGTCGTTCAGTGAGACATCACATCACTGTGAGTTGCAATTTTATTACAGGCTTCTCTGTTGATTCTGCCTGTCAGAAGCCAATTGTGAAGTGCTCAAATGACAATCGCAACTGCTGCAACAGCTGTTAATAGCAATAGCACATAGACTTATATACTACTTCATAGTGCTTTTACAACCCTCTCTAAGTGGTTTACAGAGTCAGCATATTGCCCCCAACAATCTGGGTCTTCATTTTACTGACCTTGGAAGGATAGAGTCAACCTTGAGCCTGGTGAAATTTGAACTGCCAAATTGCAGGCAGCCGGCAGGCAGGAGAAGTAGCCTGCAGTACTGCACTCGAACCGCTGTGCCACCATAGCTCTTAGTTGCATAAAGTTACTTTTTCAGCATTGTTGTAATTTTGAATGATTGCTAAATAGAGCAGTTGTTAATCGAGGTCTACCTATATAGTAATCATTATTGCTGTACAGTCTGATCCCATATGTATGACTTGGTTCAAATTCCAAAACATTTTTTTACATCTGACTTTTATTGCTTAATTTGAGAAGGATTTCTTGAAGCCTTCTTTAAGAATTTCACGAAGCTTCTTTTCCTGCAGATGCTTTCAGCTTATCTATGAAGCATCTCTAAAATGATGCCTTCTATCTATTGGCATGATAAACTGGCTTGAAAAACATACATTTACTGTGGCCTGTTAAAACTATAGCCATTGTGTTTTAACTTAAGGTAGTGCTCAAAAAGCAGTCCCCTTGGTTGTATAGTAAAGATAATAAAATGCAGTTAAAATATTGGGTCAGATAGAGAAATATTGTCACCAGACTTCTTGTGAGATGGGGACGAATCAGAGGTGCTATTCAGCAGGTTCTGACCAGTTCTGGAGAACCAGTAGCAGAAATTTTAAGTACTTCGGAGAACTGGCAAATACCACCTCTGACTGGCCTTGCCCCCATCTATTCGCTCCCTCCCAAGTCCCAGCGAATTGTCTGGGTCTTCTTTTGTTGCCCTGCACAGGAGAATGGAGCTGGAAAGCAGGTTATGGGGTAGGGAGAGGGATTTTGCAGTAACCTTCCCCTGGAGTGGGGTAGGAATGCAGATTTTACAGAATCGTCCTGCCACACCTACCAAGCTATGCCATGCCCACCAAGCCACATCCATAGAACCAGTAGTAAAAATTTTTGAATCCCACCACTGGGAAGAATATCTTATCAACCCAAAAGCAATTGGGAAGCAGATGGTAAAAGAGGACAGGAATCTCATCTATAAGCAGGGCTGTCAAACTCCTGGCTCATGGGCCAGATGTGTTACGTACTGACCATGCCCACACCCAGTTTAGTGAAGGCGAAAACATTCCCGATAGGTCACTTGATGCCACCGTGACACCAGAAGTTTGACACCCCTATCCTATAGTGTCAAGATTAAAGGATTAGTCATTTAGCACAGTTGTATTTCCTAACCTCCCTCCCCAAAAGTGATTTATTGTAATATTTGTTTATTTTTAAAAGAGATACTTGGTTACAATTATAACAAACTTTAAGTCATTTTTTTCAAAGCAATAGTTTATCTAGCACCAAATTAAGTTGGTGAACTGAGGAAAAATGTGGGACAGGGTACAGAAAGGGAATAATAGATGGATTTTAATATCCCCAGGAAATTCCCAGGCTCACCATTGTACAAAGATCTGTAAATCAAGAGTGGTTGGGGATATTTGTTTTGGTGTTTTTTGTTTTCCTGAAATCCCCCAGTTTGACAAGGATATGTGAGCTTCTGGGAAAGAGTGTTTAGGCTGTTTTTTTAAGAAGTGAAAATAGAGCCCAAGGTTGTCCAGTGAGGCTTTATCCTGGGGTGTTGAAGGATAGCTGAAAAGAAACCCACGTATGCTCCAGGAAGTATAACAAATCTATGGAAGTCTAATTGCAGTGACAGATGACTTCTTGGAGGAAGACCCAGAAGGGTGAAACTTTGCCGTAATTGAAATAGCAGGGGAAAGAAGCTTTGTTGTCTCTCTTTTCAACTATTTTGAACATGGAATGTTGACTGACTTCGTACTTCTGGAATCATATAAATTAGGCCCAATGTCCAATGTATATTCTTTGAAAATTTAAATGGTTAAATAACAGAGAAATTTTCTTACAGTGAGAACAATTAACCAATGAAACAGCTTGCCTTTGGAAGTTAGGGGAGTGTGTCATCACTTGAGACTTTCAAGAAGAGATTGGACTGCCATTTGTCAGAAATGGTGCAGGGTCTCTCGCTTGGGCAGGGGTTTGGACTAGGTAATCTACAAGATCCCTTCCAACTCTGTTAATCTGAATCTGAACAACCATTCAGATGTTTAACGGAATAGTTTTGAGTGCTTGGGTTTTATTCCTTGCAATGTGCTGATACTAAATTGCCTTTCATTTCAGAGAGTGCAAATACGTTTATTTTCTTTCATTTGTATTTTATGTCTGGATAAGTTAGTGTATTGGTGCACAGATTGAATCTTAAGGCCCTGTCACACTGCCCAACGGATGCAAAACGGACACAACGGACAAGCAAAATGTTCCATCTGTTGTTATCCGCTCTCAAAAGGGGCAAAAATTTGCATAACCAGAGCGGATAACACGGACGCGGGGAGGACGCAGAGTGGATGGAGAGCGGATGCGGAACGGAAGCCCAGCGGATGGAAGCGGATGGGAGCAGATGGCACATCCGCTAGGCTTCCGGGGGGCCTCAGCAAAGCAGACGCGGAACGGATACAGCGGATGCACAGCGGATGCACAGCGGAAGAAGCAGATGCACAGCGGAAGCCTAGCGGATGCACAGCAGAAGCCTAGCGGATGCCTGGCGTTAATTGCGCATGCGGGGGGGATACATTGCGTAAGCCACACGGATATAAAGGGAAGCAGCTCACACGTGGCCAGCATTCGGAGGAAAGACCTGCTACAGGATACATCGAGTCCTTGCCTGCCCTACCTGCATGCCTGCCTCCAAGCCTTGCTGCCAGTCTTCCTGCCAGCCTGCCTCCAAGCCTCCTGGCCAGCCTCCCTGCCAGCCTTGCTGTCTGCCTGCCTGCCAGCCTTGCTGCCAGCCTCCCTGCCAGCCTTGCTGCCAGCCTCCCTGCCAGCCAGTCTGCCTGCCAGCCTTGCTGCCTGCCTGCCTTCCTGCCAGGCTTCGTGCCAGCCTTCCTGCCAGGCTTCCTCCCAGCCTTGGTGCCTGCCAGCCTCCCTGCTAGCCTCCCTGCCAGCCAGCAACCCCACAACCATGGGGAAGAAGCAAACGTCTCAGCAACCTGCCGCCATCCCTGGCAAGAGGGACAGGGCCACCCTTCCGCTCCCTGTCCCTGACTCTGCTTCTGCTGGGGCTTCTGCTGCTCGGGCTCGCTCTTCTGGTGCTGGAGTTTCTGCTGAAGCTGCTCCTGGCGGTGGTGCTTCTGCTGCTGCGTACTCTGCTGAAGCTGCTCCTGGTCCTGCTCGTCCTGCTTGTGCTCCTGGACTTGCTCGTACTGCTCCTGCTCCTGGTCTTGCTCATCCTGTTCGTCCTGCTCGTGCTCCTGGTCCTGCTCGTGCTCCTGGTCCTGCTGCTGCTGCTGCTGCTGGTGCTGCTGGGGCTCCTGGTGCTTACTCTGCTGCTGATGATCCTGGTCCTGCTGATCCTGCTGCTGCTGCTGATGATGACGATGATGATGATGATCCTGCTGCTGCTGCCGCTGATGATGATGATTATGATCCTGCTGGTGATGATGATGATGATGATAATCCTGCTGCTGCTGCTGCTGGTGGTGGTGGTGGTGTGGAGGAGCAGCCCCTACCACCTGGGAACCCCTCTGATGAGGGCCCATCTGGTCCTGTCAAAGGGAGAAAGAGGCGTATGCGGGGAAGGGAGAGGAGGCAATACTTCATTGAGGAGGAACATGAGGATGAGGTGCTGGAGTGGCTGAGAGAGGATGACTATCTGTGGTGGAAGGGACACCGGCTGTACAGGGACACCAAAAGGAAGCAGGCTGCTTGGAGAGAGAGGGCGGAGAGTATGGGTTGCACTTCAGAGGTGCTCCTCGGCTGATGGAAGCACATGCACACCTGGTGCGGGAAGCTACACCTGAAGAAATCTGGCCAGGCCATGGTTAAGCTGACGGACAGAGAGACCTACGTCATGGCCAGGTGCAGCTTCCTGGAGGGTGAGATGCTCCACCGAGGAGCACCAGGAGCCCCTCTCACAACCCTCTATCTCCAGCAGCCAGCTGAGACCCAGTCCTCTTCCGGCTGAAAGTCAGTCCCTGTCTCCAGGCAGGTTTCTGTGGAGCATACCACGACGGAGAACCCGCGGACAGGTGTTGTAACTGTGGTGGAGCGCGTGGAGGACTCCCTGGTGCGGTGGGAGAAAGGAGACATCGAGTCCACCACAGTCGTAGCCGCATCCACCACCCCCCAGCTCCGCCTCCACAGAAAGGCAGAGAGCCAGACAGCAGGAGGGGCAGAGCCACACTGTCCTGCTGGAGATCAGGGACACCATCCGCACCAGTATAGATCTCTTCTATCAGCTGGTCAGCACCGACTCATCCTCCAACCGCAAGCCCTTCCTCACCTATGTCAACCAGACCCTCAAGAACATGGAGGAACCCCAGTACCAGGTGGTGAAGGACTGGCATCCAGTCATGTCAACCGTGGATCGTAACACAGTCCTTTTGGCAACCACCATCCTTCTGCAACAGTGCGAAGCCATCTACAGGCTCTGTGAACTCTACTACGGGAAGAAAAGGAGGCATCCAAGAAGCGTCTGGGTCCGAAGATAGATCAGGAGAAGAGCAGAGTATGGCTGTACAACAAGCTGATGGTGGAGCTCAGTAACGAAGACACTCGGGCATTCCAGAACTTCATGAGGATGCCTCCAGCCTTGTTTGACGAAATTGTGCAGCGCCTGACATCCAGGTTGACTAAGGCAAACACCAACTTCTGGCCCAGCCTGGAACCTGGGCTCAAGGTGGCTCTCATTCTGCGCCACCTGGCCTCAGGGACCACCTACAGGAGCATGCAGTACGGCTGGAGGGTGCCACACAACACCATCAGCATTGTGGTCAGAGAAGTGGTGCAGGCCATCATCGAAGAATACCTGCAGGAGCTCCTCCAGTGCCCCTCCACTGATGAAGGATGGAAGAAAGTTGCAGAGCAGTGGTACCAGAGGTGGAAATTCCCACACACCGTTGGAGCCATCGATGGGAAGTACGCAGCCTGCAAAGCACCACCCAAGTCGGGCTCCACTCATTTCAACTACAAGGGCTTCTTCAGCATCGTCCTCTTTGCCATGGTCAATGCTGACTACAAGTTCATGTACATCGATGCTTCAGGCAGCGGCTCATGTTCAGATGCCCAGGTATACAACGCTAGTGACCTCAAGGAGGGGCTGGAAGGCAACCTCATCATGGGCTTTCCAGATCCAAACCCCCTGCCCAACGACATGCAAGATGTGCCCTACTTCATCGTGGGGGATGACGCCTTCTCCCTCAGAACCTACCTCATGAAGCCCTACACTTCAAGACACCTCACCCCTGAAGAGAGGATCTTCAACTACAGGCTGTCCAGGGCAAGGCGGATGGTGGAGAACGCCTTTGGCATTTTGGCCAATAGGTTCCAGGTACTTCTCACCACCATGCAGCATCGCCCAGAGACCGTGAAGAACATCGTGGAAGCCTGCTGCATCCTGCACAATCTCATGCGCACCCGCTACCCAGTCTTGCAGAACAGGGTTGTGGACCTCCAATAAGGCAATGGGGACATAGAGCCTGGGGAATGGAGGCAAGGGCGAAACCTGATAGACACTCAGGATGTGCAAGGCCCCAACAGAGCCTCACGTGAAGCGAAGAAGCAGCGCAACCTCCTGAGACATTGGTGCAACTCCCCAGCTGGAGCAGTGGAGTGACAAGACAGGATGATAGATGATTAATGAGTGCTTCCTTCAGCCTGTCTCATCACACTGATGAGATTGGGCCATGTATGTTGGGTGGGCCTACAAGGAACAGGGCATTTAATAAAGAGTTGTGTTTGTGTTGACGTGTGGATGATTATTACATTATTATTGATAATAAAGGGCCATAGGTGTGGCACCAGGGAGGATGGACCATACAGTCCCACTATGCTTGCACTGGAGGCTTATCTATCCCACTGCTATCCTTACCCATCCCACAGCTATTACCCATTCCAAAGGTATCCCTGCCCATCCCACAGCTATTATCCATCCCACAGGTATCCCTGCCCATCCCACAGCTATTACCCATCCCACAGGTATCCCTGCCCATCCCACTGCTATCTTAACCCATCCCACAAGCATGCAAAGGCTTAAACCATTTCTAAAAGTTTCCACCAAGACTTTATTAAAAAAAAGAAATGAAGCAAGTGTGTGAATCAAAGATAAACTTTATTGAACAACAAGCTGTAAAACAAAAATGACCCAAGTCAAGTGTCCAAATAAACTCTACAGGTAACCAGCTACCCATTCTCTGGCACTCTTATTGGTCACTCGGAGGTGTTCCCAGTCTCAGGGGTGAAGGGTCCAGGTGCTATGGAGGTGGGTGGTGCTGGAGTGTTAGTCTGAAGCACCACTGGGGTGCCTGGCCCCGAGAGGACAACAGGTGACGGTGTGTTGAGAAAGCTCTCAGACAGCTGGCTCAGACCCGCAATGCTGAGAGGTCCTTCCTCCATGCCATGGGGTGTCAGCCCCAGTTATGATGACAGATGTAGGACTGGATGAGGACTGGCGTGGGTGGCATCGGTGGTGTTGGTGGCATCGCTGTCGTCGGTGGCATCATTGGCGTGGCTGACATCGGTGGCATCAGTGGAACCGGTGGCAACGGTGTCACCTGATGACTCTGTGCCTGGGCTGGGAAGGGCTGCTGCCTGTGCTGCTGGACCTCCTGGTAGCCGTAGCCCTGGTAGGTGAGGGCCTGTGGGAAGCCTTGGTATGGGAGGGACATCACCTGGGGTGGAGGAGCAGACCTGGACTGGGTGGGAGCAGGATCCTCTGGGTCTGGAGGGTTGTGAAGCAGCTCCGTGATCCGTTCCTTCACCACCTGGTACTGGGGTTCCTCCATGTTCTTGAGGGTCTGGTTGACATAGGTGAGGAAGGGCTTGCGGTTGGAGGATGAGGAGTCGGTGCTGACCAGCTGATAGAGGAGATCTATACTGGTGCGGATGGTGTCCCTGATCTCCAGCAGGACAGTGTGGCTCTGCCCCTCCTGCTGTCTGGCTCTTTGCCTTTCTGTGGAGGCGGGCCTGAGGGGGGGATGCAGCTACGACTGTGGTGGACTCGATATCTCCTCTCTCCCACTGCACCAGGGAGTCCTCTACGCGCTCCACCATGGTGACAACAGCTGTCCGTGGGTTCTCCGCCGTGGCACGCTCCACAGAAACCTGCCTGGAGACAGGGACTGACTCTCGGCCGGAAGAGGACTGGGTCGCAGCAGGCTGCCGGAGAGAGAGGATAGACAGAGGGGCTCCTGGTGCTCCTCGGTGGCGGATCTAACCCTCCAGGAAGCTGCACCTGGCCATGACGTAGGTCTCTCTGTGCATCAGCTTTACTGTGGCCTGGCCAATTTCTTCAGGTGCAGCTTCCCGTACCAGGTGTGCATATGTTTCCACCAGCCGAGGAGCACCTCCAAAGTGTAACCCATACTCTCCGCCCTCTCTCTCCAAGCAGCCTGCTGCTGCTTGGTGTCCCTGTACAGCTGGTGTCCCTTCCGCCACAGATAGTCATTCTCTCTTAGCCACTCCAGCACCTCATCCTCGTGTTCCTCCTCAATGAAGTATTGCCTCCTCTCCCGTCCCCGCATATACCTCTTCCTCCCTTTGGCAGGACCAGATGGGCCCTCATCAGAGGGGCTCCCAGGTAGTAGGGGCTGCTCCTCCACACCAGCAGCAGCAGCAGCAGGATCATCATCATCATCACCAGCAGGATCATAATCAGCAGCAGCAGCAACAGCAGCAGCAGGACCAGGATCAGCAGCAGCAGGGTAATCACCAGGAACCCCAGCAGCCCCAGCACCAGCAGGACCAGGAGCACGAGCAGGACCAGGAGCACGAGCAGGACGAACAGTACGAGCAAGACCAGGAGCATGAACAGTACGAGCAGTACGAGCAAGTCCAGGAGCACGAGCAGGACGAGCAAGTCCAGCAGGACGAGCAGGACCAGGAGCAGCTTCAGCAGAGTACGCAGCAGCAGAAGCACCACTGCCAGGAGCAGCTTCAGCAGAGTATGCAGCAGAAGCACCACTGCCAGGAGCAGCTTCAGCAGAAGCTCCAGCACCGGAAGAGCGAGCCCGAGCAGCAGAAGCCCCAGCAGAAGCAGAGTCAGGGACAGGGGGCCGGAGGGTGGCCCTGTCCCTCTTGCCAGGGATGGCGGCAGATTGCTTAGACTTCTTCCCCATGGTTGTGGGATTGCTGGTTGGCAGGGAGGCTGGCAGGCACCAAGGCTGGCAGGAAGCCTGGCAGGAACGCTGGCACCAAGGCTGGCAGGAAGGCTGGCACGAAGCCTGGCAGGAAGGCAGGCAGCAAGGCTGGCAAGCAGGCAGGCACCAAGGCTGGCAGGCAGACTGGCTGGCAGGGAGGCTGGAAGGCAGGCTGGCAGCAAGGCTGGCATGCAGGCAGACAGCAAGGCTGGCAGGGAGGCTGGCCAGGAGGCTTGGAGGCAGGGAGGCGGGAAGGCTGGCAGCAAGGCTTGCAGGCAGGCATGCAGGCAGGGCAGGCAAGGACTCGATGTATCCTGCAGCAGGTCTTTCCTCCGAATGCTGGCCACGTGCGAGCTGCTTCCCTTTTTATCCGTGTGGCTTACGCAATGCATCCCCCCCCCGCATGCGCAAATAACGCTCGGCATCCGCTAGGCTTCCGCTGTGCATCCGCTTCATCCACTGTGCATCCGCTGTGCATCCGCTGTATCCATTCCGCGTCCACTTTGCTGAGGTCCCCCGGAAGCCTAGCGGATGTGCCATCCGCTCCCATCTGCTTCCATCCGCTAGCCTTCCGTTCCGCATCTGCTTTCCATCCGCCCTGCGTCCTCCCCGCGTCCGTGTTATCCGCTCCGGTTATGCAAATTTTTGTCCATTTTGAGAGCGGAGAACAACGGATGGAACATTTTGCTCGTCCGTTGTGTCTGTTTTGCATCCGTTTGGCAGTGTGACAGGGCCTTAAAGTTGAGGGGTCTTTGGTGCTCTCTGAGCTTGGTTGGTTTTTTGCATGCATTTCATTATCCCATCTAGGCAGCATCATTAGTGCTAGTAAGGAATAAGGGTTTGCTCTCAAATACTAGCGGTTTGCCCTATCAGTGTTGGTGCAGATGCTCTTACAGTTTCTTTGGTTGGGCTGTTTACTGTTAGCTTCTTTGGCAGTTTTTTTGATTGGGGTATTGTTTACTTGATTGTAGGTCTGATGTTAATCTTGAGTTAAATCTTTGCTCATCTGGGTATGATTGCTGGTGGAGAGATGCTTAGACCTTTTTGGCTTGTTGCTGATCTCTTTTGCATATTCTATGGCAGGGGTCCCCAACCCCTGGACCACAGCCCACTATCAGGCCACAGATTATTTGGAATTGGGCCACATGCCTAGCTTAGTGGAAGCATGCATGTGCAACTCAACTTGCGGAACTAGTGGGCTGATGGGCACTCACATGCATGCACGCTGGCCTGCCACTTGCTCAAATTGAGCTATGCACATTCTCACTGGCCTGCCATTCATGTAGCCCACTTCCCTTCTCCCAGACTGCTGGACTGCCAATCTGTAAAGGTTGGAGACCACTGGTCTCTAGACATTGATTATGTCTATATGTCTATTGAAGGCTAATTGGTGAGAGTATCAAACTTCAAGAAATTGTCTAGCATTTTTGGATTTGGCTTAGTCTAGGATGATCACAGTTTCCCAATTATGCAAAAAGAGAGGACTTTTCTTAGCCTAGGTTTGTTGTGATGTAAGCTTCTAAGAGAAAGGTCAAATTAAAATCCTGCTAAATGATAATTATAGTAATAATGTGTGATGACATGGTTTATTTATCATTTAACTAGCTGAACAATCTGATCATCCTCTGGACTTTGCCTCCAGAAGTTGCGACTTGCTCCATCACTTCTTTTCAAGAAGAGACTGGACAGTCATTCTTCCATAATGGTATAAAGTCTCCTGCTGGAACAGGGGGTTGGACTAGAAAACCTCAAAGGTTTCTTCCAACTCTTTTACTTATATCCATCCAATGAGATACAAGGAATTGTTTTTCCAGTCTTTGTGTGAATGAGGGGGACAAGTAAAGAGTGGTAGATGGACATATCAGTCAGCTCATTAGTATGTAAATATGCAGATGTGTTTCCTGAGCCAGTAGAATCCATCTATATAATGCTTAAGCCTGAAATAATAATATTTGTGTTTAAATAACTCCATTGTGTATCTTATAAAGTTCCCTTTGGAAAACCCAGTTAGATTTCAAGATATTTAACTGTGAAAACTGTGTACAGTCACAGAGTCACTAGTGAAAAGTCAGTTGCAATCACCATCCTTTTATTAAAGACACTAATATACCATAATATTAAAAGCTAAGACAGATTAGCTAAGAGGTAACATTATTTTTTTTCTGAGAAATTCAACTGTTATATCTGAACGTTTTGTTAGCTGTGTTAAAAATTAGTCATAATGGAAGGCAGTAATGATATAATGGATTCAGCACAGTGCAGACAAAACTGACCATGGAATTCAATTAGAGAATGACTGAATGATTACAGGAAGAAAGGTGGGGAAGAAAGTTGCTTAAATGGATTGTTTGGACTCTAATTTCTAAATGTTACATTAACTACTGTAATTCAAAAGTGGGCTTCCTACTGGTGGTCATAGGCTCTTTAACATTTTGGAGACTATGTTAATTAAACTTAGCCAATCTAGACTACAAAAATCCAGATGACCACTAAATATTAAGAAAGACCTTCTTGACTCAAACTATAGGCAATGTTTGCCAGTAATATTTCCCCATTGTGATTGGATATAACTGCATAGACCATCCAAATGTTGTTCAAAGGCTATAATTGCAACTTGGGGAATCTAAGTTTACTCATCCCTGCTCTCTGTCATCTAATTGGCCCATTCCATAAACATTTGCATTTCTTGATTGGCAACCACTCTTTAACTATATAACTTGATTATTTATATGTATTGTTTTTATTATAGAGAAGCCACCTTAATGGAGCCATATGAGTTATTCCCCATTTTAATCTTACAGCAAGATACTTTTTGTTTTCCTTTAGGTCAATTGTGTCCAGTTCTGACCTAGTCTAAAGGTACATTAGACTGGCCCAAAATGAAAGAAGATAACTTTTAGTTTTGTCCTAATAAAGACCTGAACCAGAATTTCACCTGAATCTGGGATATACATGTTATTCCATGAGAGTTTTCATGCTATTATTGGTGCTACAATACAGTCCACAAATTCCTCACAGAATAATATTTCTGAATGCAATCAAATGATAAATGTTATGTTTTGAATAAATGTTTCCTAATATGATTCTGAGGCAAGGAATTACCCTGCTGCAAGAGCAATGAGCCTTTCAGTTTCGTACTGTGGAAATGCTTCAAAGAACACAAGAGTTCTGCTTCCTTTTAGTTTTTTTTTTTTTTAAATAATCAGAGGATATTTTGGTCTTTCAGGCATAAAAGTTCTTATTAATTGAGCTAATTCTGAGATCTTTCCTGGCTGCTCAGATTGTGACCAATTAATTTCATTTTTAAATTTATCAGGCAACTAACACATGAAGAAATAATTTGGGAACTTGTCTAAATTTATTCATATTTTTCTCTGGCAGGATCAATAGGTCATCTTCAAAAACATAAGCAAGAATTGAGCTAATGAAAAACCAGCAGATAAATCAAGAGGATAGATCAAATAAGAATGAGTGAAGACTGAATTATTAAATGGCATTATGTAATTGTAGAAGATAGTATTGCCTGGTTGATACAAGCCAAATACAATTCATGCTCTTAACCAAAATATCATGAAAAGTCATGAAATATTGATGAGATCAAGAATTTTTCCATGTTATAACTTTGGCCCCATACAAAACCATAACCAATCAAAATAGTTATTTCTTTGTAAATTGATCTACTGAACCTCTATCATAATCAGTTTTGTCTCAATGGGATTAAATTCAAATTTATCCATCCTCGCAGAACCTACTGTTAATCATAAATGCTCATTTATATCTGAGGAAAAAAAATAGAGAACACATCAATGTTTGACTCTTTTAAATGGCTTCCTATAAATCCTTTGCAATAAAAATAAACAAAATTCTGGAGACTACTTCAAAAATTAAATGAGTGATCAATGACCTATCAATCTGAATCAAAAATGTTTATTATGCATTATTTACATATTGACCATCAATATCTAGAAATTCCCATGGCTGACTGAATATGTTAGTCAAGATTATAGAAAGATACTAAAAATTACTAAGAGATCGAGGAAAATTAGCAAGAAATTATATAATCCATATCTTGGCAAGATGTTGCCACAACTGGCATTCAAAATTCAAATAACATTTTTGAAGGATTGAGCAAAAATGGGAAATTCTTTTACCTAGTATATATCTATCTTATGTTAGTTTTCTGATCTCATGAACGTTTGTTCTTTTTGAACCCAGTTAGGTCATTGCACTTTTCTGTCCATAAATATGGTTGTATTCTTACTATGATCTTAATAACAACTTTGTTGTACAGAAAATAGAGCAATGGATACTGTAATTTGTCCATTCCCTACAATCTGCTTTTATGTATGTGTGTCCCCATCCACATAGATATAGATATTTAGATATAGAGGATATAGATAGTCTTCGTTCAGAAACCACAATTGGGACTGGCAACTTGGTTGTTAAATGAAGCCATTACTAAATGAAACCACGATTGTTGGTTAATGACCACAATAACATTAAGTAAGAACCCCTGACTGTGCTTATGATCTTACTTTAGCTTTCCTTTGCTTTATAGATCTATGAAAGTTGTAAATGTGAGAATTGGTTGTAAAGTTACTTTTTCATAACTCTCATAATTTGAATGATCACTAAACAAGGAAGTTGCTAAATGGGGATTAGATGTAAATGTAGCTGTAGATGTAGGTATGGATAGATACAGTATAAATATAGATATATTGATATAGATGATTTTCCTATTTCTAGGCCAAGATCTTGTTCAATAAGTGTTACATGTACAACTGTTACAGATAGTCCTTGAGTTACACCCACTCATTCAGTGACTGTTCAAAATTATGACAGCACTGAACAAAGGAAACTTATGATCATTCTCGGAGTTCCAAGCTTTGTAGCATCCCTGTGATCATGTGATCCCAATCCGGGCATTTGGTGCCCAATTTGCAGTTATGACATTGCAGCAAACTGAAATTATCATGGTTTTCAACATTCCCCATCAGCTTTCTATAAGCAAAGCCAATCAGGAAGCTGGCAGGAAGTCAGAAGTTGCTGCCGTTCCTGAAGCTTTTTTGCATTTGGCCATGGCATTCCTCTGTAGCACCAGTGCACCTGGATTGTTGTCACTAAGCAATGCAGTCATAAGACATCATGCTTTATCTCTCTATCACGGGGTGCCAAACTCAAGGCTCATGATCAGAATCCAGTTTTTTCTTGCAGACTCCACGGCTGCTTAAATCTCGCCTCCAGGTCTGGCCTGGAAATAACAAAGAATTACAGGACTGTAACTGGCCCGTGGTGCCTCTACTAGTAAAAGGACTGGCCCATGGTGCCTCTGCTAGTAAAAGCAGTCTCCCAGCAAAAATGGGACATGGGGGTGCACTTGGGTCCCCCCATGCTCCCTTTTGGCCAGCAGAGTGCTGCAGGAGGCATCTATCCCTTCCCCCCCGCTTCTTCTGTCCCCCCCCCCCCCCCCGGCCGGCTCGCACAGGACAACTACAATGTGGATTTGGCCCACAAAGAAATCCAGTTTGACGCTCCTGCTCTATCACTTACAAAAATTCCAGGCCCAAATGCTGTTTTTAACCTGATATTACTGTAATTCTTTATTTAATTTCTTTGATTGCTTTCCTCCTTGTAATTTTAAACAGTTCAGCAGTTATTTCTTCTGCATTTGATGTTGTCTTATCTGCATGCTGACTTAGTGCCTATTGTCACTCACGTTCTTCCATAATAGAATCAGTTTCTGGATATATTTCCTCTTTATAGTATTTTTTGGCATTCTATAATTCTGTTTGTAAAAGATTTTATTTGTTCTTGATCAGATGTGTTCTGAGATTATTTTACCGTATTTCTGTGTTAACTGTAAATGTTCTTGTGTTTTTGGGAATTTGACACCATATTTTTTTTTCTTCTTGACATGTTGACAGTTTTGATTGAGATGTCTTCCTTTGTCCTTCCTTGATTCCGATTGGACATCAACTATCAGTCATCATATAGGCTTTTCATGGCTCAAAGCTTTCATTCTTCATTTTTATTCATCTATTATGACAGCTTGTTCAGAAAACAACTTGAATTTTTATCCTTTTTGAAATTTTGTGGAAACTTTTTTCTATTTTAGCTTTCATGATGTCTGTTAATGTTTGTATCTTTTCTAACATTGATTTTATGTTCAGTTGTACAATTTCAAGTCATTTACCTTTGGCTCACCTTCTCTCTTCAATTGATTGAATTCAACCCATACATTTGATACCAGTGATTCTTGATCTGACTTTTTCTCTCAAGTTCAATTGGAGTTACTGATTTTTGTCCCAAAGAGATTATTAGGTTTAAAATCCATTCCAAACCAATAAATAAAACATTTTCAGTCATGATGGGGAGAAAATACATGCCTTGATAGTTGCACTGAAAAATGTCTATGGATATTCTCAGTCATCCAGGTCATGGTTGTCCCAAAGGTGCTTTTTCAAGAGGCAAGATTGGAGATAGATGAAGTTGTATCCAGCAGTGGGATCCTACTTGTTCCCCTACCGGTTCGGCGATCACGTGTACATGTACCTAACACACACGCAGCTTTCCACACACCAGCTGAGGCCTGCAGCGCCAATCAGCTAAGAGGATAAAGAAGAGAAAAGTGCAGGGGTGGGTGGGAGGGCCGAACATGTGCTTTTCTCTTCTTTCTCCTCTCAGCTAATTGTTGGAGGCTTTTTTTCCCTCCTTTCAGCTGATCGTTGGAGGCTTTTTTTTACTCCCGGTTCAGCCAAACTGGGCCAAACCAATAGCATACCACCACTGATCGTATTCCTCCCCCTTCTGTTGAGAGCGCTGTTCAATTTTGATGACCTCTTCAAAATGACCTCTTCATGAAAGCATGGATGACCTCTTCATGAAAGCATGGCACAACATAGGAGAACATCAGGACTACATTCAGCAATCTATCTGCATTTAAAAGACAAAGAGAACTCTTTTGAAGACAGCAAAGTCCACATTTTGGACAGACAGGACTTGTGGTTTAAAAGAAGGTTCAGAGAGGCTATCTGTCAAAATTGAACAGCCCTCTGTCAACAGAGGGGGAGGGATATGACATCATCTATCTTCAGTCTTCAACACAGTTCTTTCAACAGTTCCAAGAAGGCTCCACCCCCATTTGCACCACTTAGGTGACCCTGATGACACAGATAAACCTCCAGATGACCTTAATGACTCACTAAAAGAATGCAAATGACCAGCTATTTGCAAGGAGTATAAATCCTTCCATTCCCCACTATCCAGTAAGAGTTAAAGAAGCTTCTTGGATGAGAAGTGAAATGTTTTCAACGAAAAACCAGAAACTCCAGTTACCTCTTGAAAAAGCATCTTTGGAAGTTGTACTGGAAAATAAATACTCCAGAGTGTTTTGGGATACCTAGTTCATGAGCAGATGAGAGATATATGTATTGAGTCCTATAGCCCATGATAGATTCATTAGGGTAGTTTGACAGGACTGGGAATACCCTGTGTTTGAAGTATAAACTGATTTTTTGTCAGGGGAAGCCACTAAAATATAAACTGGGTGCAATAACACTGATGATGTTACCCAGTTTGGATAATGAAACGTCAGCCAAAAAGCAGTGGAGCTCCAAGAGCACCAAGGATCCCTTGATTCATTTGTTTTGGTTCTTTTTTCCCCCAAATATGGAATCAACAGTATATTCAGTATATTCCAAGGAACTCTGACCTTTATTCTAAAATAAACTGTGACTGTTTTTAATTGCAGGGAAGGGAAGCCCTAGTGGTTCATGTATGAGACTAGACGGAGAAAGCTGTGTTTGAATATATTTGTTGTTTGAATATATTTGTTGTTTGAATTACTTGTAAAAATAATAAAGGTGGGATACAAATAAATAAAAAGATTGATTCAAGGTGAAAAATACTGTAAAGTACAGCTTCTGGCTGAGAAAAATGAAAAATGCAGAAGATCTGTGAAGAACTAGATTGAAAAGCAGCTATAGGTTAAGATGTCAGGAGATAATTAGGATATCAATACTTTTATAGTAACCAACAAGCAGATTACAGAATGAAGGATCCTTCTGCATAGAAAGTACAACTTGCAACCATTCAGTTATAGTGACACCTTAAAAAAGTCATTTACAACCAGACTTCACACTTATGACTGTTGCAGCCTCCCCACAGTCATTAATTAAAATGTCAGTGCTTGGTGATTAGCTTGTATGGTTGCAGCATCATAAATACAAGCCATATGATTGGCACTTGCAACCTTCCTAACTGCTTTCTAGCCTAATACCTTAACTCTATTAGGGCTACTGCTTTATTTCCCTTTCCTGCAAAGCCAATGGGGGAAGCAGGATTCATTTAATGACTGTATGATTCACTTAATAACTGTGGTGATTTGCTTAGTAACATATAGGGTCTTACAATCCATATTTTTAAAGTATTTTAATAAAATGATGAAAGGCAAATCAAATGTTCTTTTTGAAGTGCTTGTACTGGTACATTTGTGTCCAAAAAAGCAAGTGCAACTCTTTTAACAATCTCTTTGCTTAGCAATGGAAATTCTGTTCCAAATATTGTGGCCGTAAGTCCAAGGCTACCTCTAAACCATATATTTTTAAACAAGTAATAAGTTTTTTTTGGGGGGGGCGGAATACCCATATAAAACTGCTAAGATTTGTAGAGGCCTGTTATCTAAGCAGACCAAACGATCAAGGCAAGCCTTGTTGCTGAATTTTTTTGTTTTCTTTTGTTTTAAAATTAGATCTATCATGGAAAGTGAGTAACAATGGAAAATGTGTTGAAATGATGCATTCTTAGTAAGCAGATACAGGAAAAGAAAACATGTGCTTTCAGGAGAAGAATCCAAAACATAAGGGCATTGGAGACAACTATGCTCAATGTTTTTAGACAAACTGTTCTTGCAGGAATTTCCCACTGGAGAATGCTGCATTTCTGAGGAATCTATGGCTATTTGGAGACCGCTGTGGCATAGAGTTCTACAGAACAGAGATGCCTCGTATCTCTAATTTTCTTATTTCAAAAAAAAAAAAAAAGGTTTTTTGACTAAATTGAGCATTTTAGCAAAAATCAGGAACTCAGCTATTTATTGACTTCACATGCATGCTTTATTAAACAGAGTTTGTCCATCATCTATATTTATTTATGAAATGTCTACACAGCCCATTTCACTCTGAATAATAACTCTGATATTATTTGATAAGCAGCGAATACGGTAAATAAAATGAAGTAATGAAGTATATGGGGGGGGGGGGAATTCAGACTAAATATGAACACACAGAGAGATGCCCATTAAACTATTCATTTTGTTCATAGCAGTTGGAAATAGCTAGCCAACTTTGATTGATCTAGACAAAGTGAAGCAGAATCAGAGTTAGTTAGTATTTGAGTTATTGACCTGATTGGAAAGATTCAGAAAGATTCCAAAGGAAGGATAGGATCACCCTCTTGTGTATTGCTGCCAGGAGAACAAGGCCCACTGGCCGGATCTGGCCTGTGGGGTGCTTAGATCTGGCCTAAGGCCCTGCCCTGGAAACAGCAAGGGAGTGGCCACACATGCCACCCTGACCTCTGTTTTTGCTGGCAGAGAATTTCAGGAGGTCCTTGCAGTTAAAAATGGAGCCCATAAGTGACCCCTCAAGCCAGTGGTGGGATTCAAAAAAAATTACTATTAGTTCTGTGAGCGTGGCTTGGTGGGCATGGCTTGGTGGGCATGACAGGGGAAGGATACTGCAAAAACTCCATTCCCACCCCACTCCAGGGAAAGGATACTGCAAAATCCCCACTCTCTCCCCTCCCCACTAATCTGCTTTCCAGCTCTGTTCTCCTGTAGAGGGCAACAAAAGAAGACCCAGTCGATCAGCCAGGACTCCAGAGACAGAGAATAGATGGGGGTGGGGCCAGTCAGAGGTGGTATTCCAAAATTTGTGGAAATTTCCACAACTGGTTCTCTGAACTATTCAAAATTTCCGCTACTGATTATCCAGAACTGGTCAGAACTTGCTGAATGCCACCTCTGCCCTGAGCTCTGTTTTCGGCAGCAGAGGCTGCGGGAGGCCATCACAGCTGAAAACAGGGTCCAGGCTTTGTTTTCACTGTCCCCCCAAGCTCCATTTTCTCTTTCAGAGGTCCAGCAAAACAAACTAAAAACAAAACAAAGGGAGAAATGTTTCCCCTTTTGCATTTGAGCATCCAAGAAGGGACAAGAAAGGAAAAAGGGAAAGAGGAAAGAAAAAGAAAAAGAAGGAAAGATGGGAAGAGAGAGAAGCATAAGGAAAGAGGGGAAAGAGGAAGAAAGGAGAATGAAGAGGGAAGGAAAAAGAATAAAAGGAAGGAGAGAAAGAAGGATAGAAGGAGATTATAATGAGAGTGAGGGTGGGTCTGAGGGAAGTCCTGCCTTAGCACTTGGCCACCACAGGTGCCCCCAACATGAGTGGTGTTAAGCTGGCCATGCCCCCTGGCCACACTCACCCCAGCCATGCCTTCCCCACCCTCCTGAGATCAGATAACAGATAATCAGAGTTGGAAGGGACTTTGTCAGTCATCTAGTCCAACCCCCCACCCAAGCGGGAGTCCCTACACCATTTCTGACAAATGGCAGTCCAATCTCTTCTTGAAAGTCTCAAGTGATGACGTTCCCACAACTTCCAAGGGCAAGCTGTTCCATTGGTTGGTTGTTCTCACTCAGAAAGTTTCTCCTTATTTCCAGGTTAAATCTCTCCTTGTTCAGTGTCCATCCATTATTCCTTATCTGGCTTACAGGTGCTTTAGAAAATACCATGTTTCTCCAACAATATGGCCTCCACCAATAGGAAGCCCCACCATGTTTTGTTGGCAAAAAATCAAATTAAGCCCCTCCCCCCAAATTAAGGCCCATATTAAACATGCGAAATGGGGGGGAATGGTGGGGGGGGCTTGCCGTTAGGAAGTACTTTTGTTACATGCCTGGATATGGTGCTGCCTGCGTTGGTGGGGCACTTCATATCGGGAGACCTTCCACCAGCGTTGCTTTACCTTCTCCCTTGCTGCTGCAGCGTTGGCCTCTTTGGTTCCTCCCCAACCTCCCTACACTGTGCGCCTCTGACGCGCCGGTCCCTTCAGCCCAGCGAGCTCTTCCACCTCAAAGAAAGGCCAGGTGGGCAGGCGGGTGGCTGCGGAGCAGCAGCAGCGGGCCTGAGCCACTCGCAGCGGAAACAGCCACACCCTTAGCCCAACGCGGGGAGAATGACCAAAGTTAGCACCCGCCAGCCCATCCTTCCTGTCTTTGGAGGCTCCTGCACTGAGCGCCTCCGCAGCCAGCCTAGCCACGCTGCTTCCGACCAACTCCTTCGGGAGCATCCACCAAGGGAGTTTTCGCGGCTCGGTTTCCCCGACTCATCCCAGCCGGCGGGTCCTCCTTTCGGGCGGAGGGCTGTGGGAGAAGGCACTCACTCAACGTCTGCACTGTGGCTGAGGAGGAGGAGGCTGCAACTGGTTCCTCCTACTTGCTGAGAGGTGAGGAAGCTGCGGCTTTGCAGAGCAGGTGAAGCGCTGCTCGCCCAGGCGAGATTTGGGAATGAGGGCAGGAGGAAGCACGCATACACCCGCGGCTCACTTTCCCAGCTCTGCCCAGCCCGCACGGCTCTGGCGCGGCCCTGGCGGGATGAGTGGAGGGTCCCAGGCTAAGCTGACAGGCGGGCCCTCCTTCCTGGCAGCAGAGCTCTCACCAAGGCAGCGAGCGCCTCCCAGCCGGACCCTCCATCTGACCCTAACCTCAGTCATTCTCCCTGCGTTGGGCTAAGGGTGGTGGCTGTTTCTGCTGCAAGCGGCTCGGACCCGCTGCTGCTGCTCCGCAGTCACCCACCTGCCCACCTGGCCTTTCTTTGAGGTGGAAGAGCTCGCTGGGCTGAAGGGACCAACATGTCAGAGGCGCGCAATATAGGAAGGTCGGGATGGAACCGAAGAGGCCCCGGGAGATTCACCTCCCCACGTGGGGTTGGGCTGCCCTCTCGGGCAGGGGAGGCTTTGTTGTAGTATGGTGTTGTTTTTAAAATAATTGGCTTTACCTTCGAAGGCAAAGGGAAGGCAGTGACAGGAGCGCCTGAAGCCAAGTGTCTCCTCAGGACTCCAGTCGCACAGAGGAGCCCTGACTGGCTGCACATGGCTGCGCCAAACGCCGAGGTGTTGCTCCAACACCACGGCAGCAAGGGAGAAGGGAAAGCAATGGTGGCGAACATCCAAGCTGTCACCGCCAGTCCACCTGAGGATGCAAAGGGGGGGGGGAATTAAGTCACCCCCCAAAAGAAGGCTTAGCCATTTTTTCGGGGGTCAAAAAAAAAAAAGGCCCGGCCTTATGATATGAGAAACACGGTAGTTTGATCCCTTCCCCCCTGTGGCAACCCTCAAATATTGGAAGACCACTATCATCTCTCCCCTGGTCCTTCTCTTTACCAGACGAGCCAAGCCCAGTTCCTGTAACCATTTGTTGTATGTTTTAGCCTCCAGTCCCCTAATCATCCTGGTTGCTTTTCTCTGTACTTTTTCTAGAGACTCAACATCTTTTTTATAATGTGGTGACCAAAACTGGATGCAGTACTCTAGGTGTGATCTTACTAAGGCTTTATAGAGTGGTATTAGTACTTCTCTTGATCTTGATTGTATCCCTCTATTAATACAATTAAAGATTGCATTAGCTTTTTTGGCTGCTGCTGCACACTGCTGGCTCATATTTAGCTGGTTGTCCACTAAGACTCCAAGATCCCTCTTACAGTTACTGCTATTGAGCCTGGTTTCACCCAGTCTATATGTGTACTTTTGATTTTTCTTGCCTGAGTGTAGGATTTTACTTTTCTCTATATTGAATTGCATTTTGTTTGATACGGCCCAGTGTTCTAGTTTGTCAAGATCCATCTGGATCTTGATCCTATCTTCTTGGGTGTTAGCTATTCCTGCCATCTTAGTATCATCTGCAAATTTGGTAAGTTCCCCTTCTATTCCCTCATCTAAGTTGTTAATGAAGATATTGAAAAGTACTGGGCCTAAGATGGAATGTTGTGGCACCTCACTGCTTACTTCCCTCCATGTAGACTTAGACCCATTAAGGACTACTCGTTGAGTACGATTTGCCAGCCAGTTGTGAGTCCATGTAGTGGTGGTGCTATCTATTCCACTTTTTTCTAGCTTACAAAGAAGTTGGTTGTGGTCTACTTTATCGAATGCCTTGATGAAATCTAAATATATTATGTCCACAGTATTTTGCTGGTCTACTAATTTAGTCACTGTGTTGAAGAATGAAATAAGATTGGTCTGGTATGATCTTTTTTTAACAAACCCATGCTGACTCCTAGTTATTACTTTACTTGTTTCTAGATGTTGGCAGCTCTGTTTTTTTTATTATCTTTTCCAGTATCTTTCCAAGTATTGATGTTAGGCTGATTGGACTATAGTTTCCTGGGTCTGTGTTTTTTTTTCCTTTTTTGAAGATGGAAACCACATCAGCTCTTCTCCAGTCCTCTAGGAGTTTCCCAGTGCTCCAGGATTTTTGAAAGATATGGTGCAGTGGTTCCTAGATGACCTCTGCCAGCTCCTTTAAAACTCTGGGATGTAATCCATCAGGCCCTGGTGATTTGTTTTCATCAAGATGAGACAGGTGTTCTCTTACTATTTTTTTCCTTTTTTTAACTTTTATTTCTGGTCTGTCTTTTACAGTTATGTTTTTGGTGGGTTGAGCTATAGTTTCTTTTTGTGTGAAGACAGATGCAAAGAATGAGTTAAGAAGTTCTGCTTTCTCTCTGTTGCCTGTTACTTGCCTGTTACTTGCCATCTTCCCTCTTTAGTGGACCAAATGTTTCCCTGATTTTTTTCTTGTTATTTATATCTTGGAAGAAACTTTTTTTATTATCTTTGACTTTTGTTGCAACTCTTTGTTCGTTCTGAGCCTTTGCTATCCTGACTTTGTCTTTGCAGATTCTGGCTATCTGCTGATATTCTGCCTTAAGCCCCTGTCACACTGCACCAACGGATGGAAAGAGGATGTAAAACGGAGAAAAACACTTGTCATCCGTTGATTAACGCGATGCATCCGTTCTGTACTCACTGCTTCCGTTTTGCTTCCTCTCTATCTGTCCAGCATCCGTTTATTGACGTTTCATCCGCTCAGAAAGTTTTGAGCTGCCCAAAACTTTTGAGTGGAAAATGTATCCAATGCGTCCATTCTGCATCCGCTAGGCATCTGCTAGGCATTCATTCTGCATCCATTACGCATCCGCTATATCCGCTAGGCATCCGCTGCGCATCCACGCAACTCCATCCGCTCCAGCGGTAAACGGACGCAGGGAGGAAGCGGAACAGGCGCAGAACGGATGCAGAACGGATGCCTAGCGGATGCAGAATGGAAACAAAGCATTTAAAACAGAAAAAACGTTCGCAGAGGGGACCTATCTCGGATATTAAGGATGTCTAGAGGATGCCTAGAGGATGCAAAGGGACACCTAGGGGAAAACCTATACTGCCTATAAAAAGGGGGAGCAACTCACCTGGATCTCACTTTCAGCCCAGCAGCCCAGCAGTGCAGACCTCTGCAGCCTTCATCTGACTCTTCCTCTTCCACAGCATCCAGTCATGTCCACCGTGGATCATAACAAAGTCCTTTTGGCAGCCACCATCCTTCTGCAAGAGTGCGAAGCCATCGACAGGCTCTGTGAACTCTACTACGGGAAGAAAAGGAGGCGGCCAAGAAGTGTCTGGGTCCAAAGATGGATCGCCAGAAGAGCAGAGTACGGACTGTACAAAAAGCTGATGGTGGAGCTCAGGAACGAAGACACTCGTGCATTCCAGAACTTTATGAGGATGCCTCCAGCCATGTTTGATGAAGTTGTGGAGCGGTTGAAACCCAGGTTGACCAAGCCTAGCACCAACTTCCGGCCCAGCCTGGACCCTGGGCTCAAGGTGGCACTGACTCTGCACCACCTGGCCTCAGGGACCATGTACACAAGCATGCAGTACAGCTGGAGGGTGCCACACAACACCATCAGCATTGTGGTCAGAGAAGTGGTGCAGGCCATCATCGAAGAATACATGGAGGAGCTCCTCCAGTGCCCCACCACTGAAGAAGGATGGAAGAAAGTTGCAGAGCAGTGGTATCAGAGGTGGAACTTCCCCCACACCGTTGGAGCCATCGATGGCAAGCACGTGGCCTGCAAAGCTCCAGCCAAGTCGGAGTCCACTTATTTCAACTACAAGGGCTTCTTCAGCATCATCCTCTTCGCCATGGTCGATGCTGACTACAAGTTCATGTACATCGATGCTTCAGGCAACGGCTCATCTTCAGATGCCCAGGTATACAACGCCAGTCACCTCAAGGAGGGGCTGGAACACAACCTCATCGTGGGCTTCCCAGATCCAGACCCCCTGCCCAACGACACGCAAGATGTGCCCTACTTCATCATGGGGGATGACGCCTTCTCCCTCACAACTTACCTCATGAAGCCCTACACCTCCAAATGCCTCACCCATGAAGAGAGGATCTTCAACTACAAGCTGTCCAGGGCAAGGTGGATGGTGGAGAACGCCTTTGGTATCCTGGCCAACAGGTTCCAGGTACTTCTCACCACCATGCAGCATCGCAAAGAGACCGTGAGGAGGATCATGGAAGCTTGCTGCATCCTGCACAATCTCATGCGCACCCGCTACCCGGTCTTGCAGAACAGGCTCGTGGACCTCCAAGAAGGCAATGGGGACATGGAGCCTGGGGAATGGAGGCAAGGGTAAAACCTGATAGACACTGAGGATGTGCAAGGCCCCAACAGCCTCACGTGAAGGGAAGAAGCAGCGCAACCTCCTGAGACACTGGTGCAACTCCCCAGCTGGAGCAGTGGAGTGGCAAGACAGGATAATAGATGATTAATGGATGCTTCCTTGAGGCTGTCTCATCACACTGATGAGATTGGGCCATGTATGTTGGGTGGGCCTACAATGAACAGGGCATTTAATAAAGAGTTGTGTTTATGTTGACATGTGTGGATCAATGATTAAATTGTTATTGATAATAAAGGGCCATAGGTGTGGCACCTGGGAGGGTGGACCATACAGTCCCACTATGCTTGCACTGGAGGTTTATCTCTCCCACAGCTATTACCCATTCCAAAGGTATCCCTGCCCATCCCACTGCTATCCTTACCCATCCCACAGCTATTACACATCCCACAGGTATCCCTGCCCATCCCACTGCTATCTTAACCCATTCCTCAAGCCTGCAAAGGCTTAAACCATTTCTAAAAGTTTCCACCAAGACTTTATTAAAAAAAAGAAATGAAGCAAGTGTGTGAATCAAAGATAGACTTTATTAACAACAAGCTATAAAACAAAAATGAGTCTCTGGCACTCCTCTTGATCGTTCAGTCTCAGGGGTGAAGGGTCCAAGTGCTGTGGAGGTGGCTGGTGCTGGATTGATTATCTGATCCTCCACATCATCAGCTCCTCCAGAAGCAGAAGCAGCAGAAGCTCCAGCCCCAGAAGAGCGAGCCCATGCTACAGAAGCCCCAGCAGAACCAGAGTGAGGGCCAGGGGGTGGGATGGTGGCCCTGTCCTTCTTGCCAGGGCTGGCAGCAGATGGCTGAGGCTTTCTGTTCTTCCCCATGGTTGTGGGGTTGCTGGCTGGCAGGGAGGCTGGCAGGAACCAAGGCTGGCAGACAGGCAGGCAGGCAGCAAGGCTGGCAGGCAGGCAGGCACCAAGGCTGGCAGGCAGGGAGGCAGGCACCAAGGCTTGCAGGCAGGCAGACAGCAAGGCTGGCAGGGAGGCTGGCAGCAAGGCTGGCAGGCAGGCATGCAGGCAGAGCAGGCAAGGCTGTCAATCCGTCCGGCAGCAGGTCTTTCCTCTGAATGGTGACCTGCTCCGAGCTGCTTCCCTTATATCCGCGGGGCTTACGCAATGCATCCTCCCCGCATGCACAATTAACGCTAGGCATCCGTTAGGCTTCCGCTGTGCATCCGCTAGGCTTCTGCTCTGCATCTGCTTCATCCGCTGTGCATCTGCTGTGCATCCGTTTCATCCGTTCCGCATCCACTTTGCTGAGGCCCCCCGGAAGCCCTGCGGATGTGCCATCCGCTCTCATCCACTTCCATCCGCTAGGCTTCCGTGGAGCATCCGCTATCCATCCGCTCTGCGTCCTCCCCGCATCTGTTCCTTTCCGTGTTATCCGCTCCGGTTGTGCAAATTTTTGCCCCTTTTGAGAGTGGATAACAATGGATGGAACATTTTTCTCTTCCGTTGTGTCCTTTTTACTAATGTTTTGCATCCGTTGGGCAGTGTGACAGGGCCTTTAATTGTATGTCCTTCTTTCCATTTTTTCTTTCAATTTGCCAGAGAGATCTTTGTGCAGCCCTGCTGGTTTCTTCTTGGATTTCTTGTTTTTCTTTCTCAGTGGTATTGTGCTGGTCTGGGCTTGTATGATCATACTTTTTAGTTTCCCAATATTATTGAGTTGTTTTCCCCTTTAGGATTTCCATCCATGGAATCTTTCTCAAGTTGTCTCTGAGTTTATTGGAATCAGCTCTTTTAAAATCCAAGACTCTGGTTTCATTATGTTCTGTTGCTTGTGTTTGTGTTGTGTTGAATTCTAGTATAGCATGGTCTCTCTCACCTAAGGTTCCTGCAGTTTCAACTCCCTCTATCACTTCTTCTCTGTTTGTAAGAATTAAGTCCAGTATGGCTGTCCCTCTAGTTTCACCCTCTACCTTTTGGACAACAAAGTTGTCAGCTAGGTTGGTTAGGAACTTATTTGATTTCTCACTTGGTGCAGAATTAGTTTTCCAATTGATATCAGGATAATTGAAGTCTCCCATTACTATTGTTGTGTGTTTCCTGCATATGTTTGTTAGTTGGATGGCAAAAAGGACATCTATTTTTTCTGCTTGATTGGGTGGCCTATAATATACACCTATGGTCATGTCATTCTTTTTTTCTTTTATATTGACCCATATGCATTGAAGAAGGTTTTCATCTTTGGTTTCATGCATTTCTGTAGCAATATAGTGGTCCTTTACATACAGTGCACCTCCACCTCCTCTTTTATGGGGTCTGTTTTTTTGTTTTTTTTTGAATAGTTTCCATCCTTCTACCAGTATGTTCCAGTCATGGGTTTCATCCCATCAAGTTTCTGTTATTCCAACTATATCATTTTTACCTTCATGTATTCGTAGTTCAAGTTCACCCTGTTGTTCCCCAGACTTTGTGCATTTGTATATAAGCACTTGAGATCATTATGTCTGACACTCTGTTTACTGTCTACATAATCTGTGTTGTGCTGCCTGCCCCTACTTTCTTGCCACCTGTTTGATTAGTGCACATGATATGGCACTCACTATTAAATGCTTGGTTTTGGTTGGCATCAAGGTTGATAATCTTACCTGTACAAACATCTATTTTGCATGCACTGGTGTACTTATTTAGGTTGCTGGGGACAGAAATGTTCTGAATCCATTAATTCTCTGTCCCCACTGTTCAATTTAAATGTTTATCCAGGAAATCTGTCAATTTAATGCCAAGTAACTCAGTCCCTTTCTTTGATGGATGCAAACCATCTTTTTTGTACAGTTTTTCATCGGACCAGCTGCAGACATGACTAATAAAACCAAAGCCTTCCCTTTTACACCACTCCTTTAGCTGCACCTTAAACTCTGCTACACACTGCCCTTTCCCTTTTTGTTCCTTGTATACTGGTAGAACCTCTGAAAAGATAAGCCTACAACCCATATTACTAAGTTCATACCCCAAGCTCTGAAAGTCTTTCTGAACAGAGGATAGATCTGGGATAGATTCTGGGATAGATCATTTGTACCAAAATGTATAATAGCATCAACATCACAGTCCTTGTTGGCATTCTTGATTATCTTAAGAACACTCTTCTTGTCTCTGCTGGCAGTAGCACCTGATAGACACCTGACCTTTTTCAAAACCTCAGTATCCTTTCCAAAATTTACATCCCTTACAATTGAGTCCCCAACCAGAAGGTGGCTTCTCTTTTTAGATGTCTTGCTCTTCTTGTGTGACTGGTGCGTAATACCTGATTCACACTTTCTCCTTTCCAAAGTAAGTTCTTCTTCGAGGACCATGATCCCCGGCTTACTTGAATTATCATTATCACAACTACCTTGACTTGTCACTTTAGTGTCCCTATTAAGGTCAGCAAGGGCACTGTATCTGTCATGCTGGGACATAGCAAAAACTTTGCATTTATGGTCCACAGCTCTCATCCTGCCAGATCCCACGATTGTCCATACTGCCCTTTTCCTGTAGGATCTTTGTGGTAGTGGGGGGCTGGTAGCACGGGAGCTCAATAGATGGCTGGATTGGGCACTTAATTTCTGCTTGGAGAGCACAGATTAGAGATTTTAGATAGGTAATCTGTCCATGTAGACTGGTAATTTTTTTACTGAGAACAGTATCCAAGTTTGAAAAGAGTACTGCGAAAGACAGCTGTAAACAAGTATTACACTGAACTAAGCCGGTCATTTTGAAATAAAATAAAATCACAATCTCAAGCGCACTTACCCTAAATGTCTTATTGGTATTCTTGGTTTACAGTCATATGCTTCCTTCACAAGCAGCCAGTAGCTCCTCCCACAACCTCTGGGAATTTGAAATGTAGCCCTGAGGTGGCCCTCAATGAAATCGAGTTTGACACCCCTGCTCTATGGAGCCACCAAGAGTCAAGTGTGACTTTGCCTTATTCATGTTAATTTGATATTTTTGCTGATTATTTTCTGCAGAATTCAAATTCAAGAAAATGAATGAATCATATTGGAAAAGGCACAGCATTTGGGAAAATTTACAAATGCAGATACGACATACCACATATAATATCTTATAATCCATACTGTTAAAGTGTTTTAATAAATGTTGAGAGGCAAGTTTAACATTTCTCTTTTGAAGTGTTTGTACTGGTACATTTGTAAAAACAGTCAAGTTTGACTTTGTAGAAGCCCAGTTCCAGTTTTATGGTGAAATAGCACATTTTAATCCTAGATAAAATGGCCCTATTACAAAGTATGGAGACTGCTTGAATGCCTATTAAATAACAAACCACATAATGTAGCCAAATTCCTTGTGCAACTTCTACTGGAAGAGCAACTGGTTTTTAAGAACTTGGCTTCGGAAAAAACCTAAATATAATAAATTAACAACTTAACTTGGAGGAGGAGGAGAAGGATCAAGCTGAGAATAGTTTGAATCTCATTTTTCTGTTGAGATGTGGAACAAGCGAAGCAGGGCAATAAAAGGTGGAATTTTGTTCAGGAAATGTTAATGGAAGGGGAAAGTATAAACCAAAAACATCATTGGCAGGATCTAGGTCACTTAAATTTAAAGGTTTTTTTAAAGCCTGACATCACTACTTTTTTTTAACTTTATGTTTTATTTCCAATTGTAAAGAAAAAGGATGAAAGTGACAGATAAAATTAAAGTTATGGAAAACAAAGTGTAACATTAGTGAAACAAAGTCTGCATTAATTTGCAATTCAGTTGTAGAAAATATAGGTCAGTGTCAGTTGAAGAAACAATCCCCATTAAACCAGGGGTATCAAACTCACATTGTCGCGTCATTGTCATGTGATGTATTGGGAGTTTTTTTCCATTTGCTAAACCGGACGTGGGCACATCACACATCTGGCTCGCAGGCCAGGAGTTTGACAGCCCTGCCATAGACAATATAAGCAACAAAGATCAGAGATATAAGAGCAAAAGAAAATTTTCTCTGAAGATTTTGTAAAATATTTGTTTTTCATCCATTGCAATATAAGTACTTCAGACATGTTGTATAGTACAAGGATCTCCAACCTTGGCAACTTTAAGACTTGTGGACTTCAATTCCCAGAATTTCTCAGCCAGCTTTGCTGGGAATTCTGGGAGTTGAAGTCCACAGGTCTTAACGTTGCCAAGATTGAGACTCCTAGTATAGTATACAGTATATTCCAAGCCTCAGCCATTTTGTATACTATATATTTTTATTATACCTTTTAAGAGCTGATAAAACTGTTCTTGAAGCATTGTCATTTGGCACTAATCTGATGGCCAACATTAAGAAGTCTCCACCGTGAAAACTTTTCTCTTTCCTTACTGGTAATTAGGCAGAGGAAAATTTCCCACAAACAACATTAAAAATCCTGTTTAATATAGGATTGTGAGAGTTCTGTGGTCAAGGTATCCTGCAAGTTTAAGGAGGAAACATAATATGGCTTTGGCCTTTCCCTGTCATCCTTGGAAAATATCTGCTTTACTACAGAGCTTCATCTTTTGATGCTGGCTTTCCCTGTGACATAAAATCCCATCTTCCAAAATAATATCATAAAATAAATAATGACAATAGACATAAAGGATGGGGAATTTCAGCCACAGCATCGATGTTGGAATGTTGATGTGCATGAGCAATGTGTATATGAGACAGAATCAGGAGTTTCAATCTGATAGCAGATAGTGTAAGTTCTCTGCCTCCCAAGTCCCAGATGATCAACTGGGTCTTCTTTTGTTGTCCTGCACAGGAGAATGGAGCTGGAATGCAGGTTAGTGGGGTAGGGAAGGAATGGGATTTTGCAGTAACCTTCCTCCAGGAGCGGGGAGGGAATGCGGATTTTACAGTTTCCTTCCCCTGGAGTAGGGTGGGAATGGAGATTTTACAGTATCCTTCCCCTGCTATGCCCACCAAGCCATGCCCACCAAGCCACGCCATGCCCATCAAGCTACACCCACAGAACCGGTTATCGTTTTTTTGTAAATCCCACCACTGGGTCCCTATATTTTTTTCTCCTTTCTATTTCTAATTTTGGCATTCCAGTCTCCAATCGCAAGCAGTACAGTTTGCTTGCAAGTTTTTGTTGATTTCACATTGAACTTCTCAACTTCCTCTTCTGCATCAGTGGTTGGAGAATAAACTTGGATAGCTTATTAAAGAGTTGTCTGCAAAGTCTAATTGATCTGATTTTGTTATTGCAATTAGGTATTGGCTAATGTCATATCTGTCCTAAGCATGAAAACAATACCATGCCTGAGTAATAAATAACATGAAAATGTCCGGTTTCAGTTCTTGTGGGAAAAAATACCCACTTATATAAGGAACCAAACCATTAGGAGACAGATGCAACAAAGTACCTTTTATTGGCATACACATGACTGGCCTTCTTGGCAAAGGAACACAGAATAGCCACTAATCCCAAAGCTTAAGGCCCTGTCACACTGGCCGACAGATGCAAAACGTTTGTAAAAAGAACACAGCGGACGAGAAAAATGTTCCATCCGTTATTATCCGCTCTCAAAAGGGGCAAAAATCTGCATAACCAGAGCGGACAACACAGAAAGGAACAGACGGGGGGAGGACGTAGGGCGGATGGAAAGCGGATGCTCCACGGAAACCTAGCGGATGGAAGCGGATGAGAGCGGATGGCACATCTGCAGGGCTTCTGGGGGAGCACACCAAAGCGGACGTGGAACGGAAAGAGCGGATGCAGAGCGGACGCCGAGCGGATGAAGCAGACGCACAGTGGATGCCAAGCGAATAAAGCGGATGCAGAGTGGAAGCCTAACGGATGCCTAGTGGATGCCTAGCGTTCACTGCGCATGCGGAGAGGGTGCATTGCGTCAGCCCTGCAGATATAAAAGGAAGCAGCTCCCAAGCAAGTCACCATTCAGAGGAAAGACCTGCTTCCAGACACAGCTTGTCAGCCAGCCAGCCAGCCAGCAACCCAACAAACATGGGGAAGAAACGGAAGGCTCTGCGATCTGCTGCCAGCCCTGGCAAGAGGGACAGGGCCACCCTCCCACCCCCTGGCCCCGACTCTGCTTCTGCTGGGGCTTCTGCTACCTGGGCTCGATCTTCTAGTGCTGGGGCTTCTGCTGATGTTGCTTCTGGTGGTGGTGCTTCTGCTGGTGCTTACTCTGCTGGCACTGCTCCTGGTGCTGGTGCTTCAGCTGGTGCTTACTCTGCTGGCGCTGCTCCTGGTGCTGGTACTTCTGCTGGTGCTAACTCTGCTGGCTCTCCTCCTGGTGCTGGTGCTTCTGCTGGTGCTTACCCTGCTGGCACTGCTCCTGGTGCTGCTGGTCCTGCTGGTGCTTACTCTGCTGGCGCTGGTCCTGGTCCTGCTAGTCCTGCTGGTGCTCCTGGTCCTGCTGGTGCTCCTGGTTCTGCTGGTGCTCCTGGTCCTGCACCTGGTGCTGCTGGTGCTGGTGCTGCTGCTGGTCCTACTGGTCCTGCTTTTGCTACTACTGTTGTTGTTGCTGCTGGTGGTGGTGTGGAGGTGCAGCCCCTACAACCTCAAAGCCCCTCTGATGAGGGCCCATATGGCCCTGCCAAAGGGAGGAAGAGGCAGACGCGTGAACGGGAGAGGAGGCAATGCACCATATAAGAGGAACATGAGGAGGAGGTGCTGGAGTGGCTGAGGGAGAACGAGTATCTATGGCGGAAGGGACACAGGCTCTATCGTGACACCAAAAGGAAGCAGGCTGCTTGGAGAGAGAAGGCAGAGAGCCTGGGCTACACTTGGAAGGTGCTTCTTGGCTGGTGGAAGCACATGCACACCTGGTACGGGAAGTTGCACCTCAAGAAATCTGGCCAGGCCGCGGTCTAGCTGACAGACAGAGAGACCTACGTGATGGCCAAGTGCAGCTTCTTGGAGGGTGAGATCCGCCACCGAGGAGCAGCCCCTCTCACAACCCTCTCTCTCAGGCAGCCTGCTGAGAGCCAGTCCTATTCTGGCAAAGAGTCAGCTCCTGTGTCCAGGCAGGTATCTGTGCAGCGTCCCACGACAGAGACCCCCCCGACAGCTGTACTACCCGTGGCGGACCGCGTGGAGAACCCCCTGACGCAGTGGGAGAAAGGAGACGGCACTTCCACCACAGCCCAACCCGCATCCACCCCCAGCTCCACCTCCACAGAAAGGCAGAGAGGCAAACCGGAGGGGCAGAACCACACTGTCCTGCTGGAGATAAGAGACACCATCAGGAGCAGCGTATATCTCCTCTCTCAGCTGGTACACACCGATGCCCCATCCTCCAACCACAAGCCCTTCCTCACCTATGTCAACCAGACCCTCATGAACATGTCAGATCCCCAGTACCAGGTGGTGAAGGACAGGATCACCGATCTTCTTCACAACCCTCCAGACCCAGCTGAACCTGCTCCCACCCAGTCCAGGCCTGCTCCTCCACCCCAGGTGATGTCACTGCCCTTCCAAGGCTTTCCACAGGCCCTACCCTACCAAGGCTACGCCTATCAGGAGGTCCAGCAGCACAGGCAGCAGTCCTTCCCAGTCCAGGCACAGGTACATCAGACGCCACCGGGGCCACTGATGCCACCGATGACGCCCACACCACCGATGCCACGCACGCCACAGATGCCACCCATGCCACAGATGCCACCGACGCCAGTCCTCACCCAGCTGCAGACCAGACAGCCCCACTACACTGCTCCTTCCTCCACCCCACAGCCAAGCCAGGCCTCAGTACATATATCATCGGTATTGGGGCTGATACCCAATGTCATGGAGGAAGGGGCTTTCAACATCACGGGGGTGAGCCAGCTGTCTGAGAGCTTCCTCAACACACTGTCCCCTGTTGTCCTCTCGGGGCCAGGCACCCCAATGACGCCTCAGACCAGCACTCCAGCACCAGCCACCTCCACAGCACCTGGACCCTTCACCCCTGAGACTGGGCACGCCTCAGAGTGACCAAGAAGAGTGCCAGAGACTGGGTGGCTACCTGTTGACTTTATTTTTGCTTTGGACACTTGACTTGGGTCATTTTTCTTTTACAGCTTGTTATTAATAAAGATTATCTTTGCTTCACATACTTGCTTCATTTATTTTATTAAATAAAGTCTTGGTGGAAACTTTTAGAAATGGTTTAAGCCTTTGCATGCTTGTGGGATGGATAAGGATAGCAGTGGGATGGGCAGGGATACCTTTGGGAGGGGTAACAGCTGTGGGATGGGCAGGGATACCTTTGGGATGGGTAATAGCTGTGGGATAGATAAACCTCCAGTGCAAGCATGGTGGGACTCTATGGTCCACCCTCCCAGGTGCCACACCTATGGCCTTTTATTATCAATAATAATGTAATCATTCATCGACACATGTCAGCATAAACACAACACTTTATTAAATGCCCTGTTCATTGTAGGCCCACCCAACATACATGGCCCAATCTCATCAGTGTGATGAGACAGGCTGAAGGAAGTATCCATTAATCTATCATCCTGTCTTGCCACTCCACTGCTCCAGCTTGGGAGTTGCACCAGTGTCTCAGGAGGTTGCGCTGCTTCTTCCCTTCACGTGAAGCTCTGTTGCGGCCTTGCACATCCTTAGTGTCTATCAGATTTCGCCCTTGCCTCCATTCCCCAGGCTCCATGTTACAATTCCCTTGTTGGAGGTCCACGAGCCTGTTCTGCAACACTGGGTAGCGGGTGCGCATGAGATTGTGCAGGATGCAGCAAGCTTCCACGATCCTCCTCACGGTCTGTGGGCGATGCTGCATGGTGGTGAGAGGTACCTGGAACCTGTTGGCCAGGATGCCAAAGGCGTTCTCCACCCCACGCCTTGCCCTGGACAGCCTGTAGTTGAAGATCCTCTCTTCATGGGTGAGGAGTCTGGAAGTGTAGGGCTTCATGAGGTAGGTTCTGAGGGAGAAGGCGTCATCCCCCACGATGAAGTAGGGCACATCTTGCATGTCGTTGGGCAGGGGGTCTGGATCTGGAAAGCCCATGATGAGGTTGCCTTCCAGCCCCTCCTTGAGGTCACTGGCGTTGTATACCTGGGCATCTGAAGATGAGCCGCTGCCTGCATCGATGTACATGAATTTGTAGTCAGCATCGACCATGGCGAAGAGGATGATGCTGAAGAAGCCCTTGTAGTTGAAATAAGTGGAGCCCGACTTGGCTGGAGCTTTGCAGGCCACGTGCTTGCCATCTATGGCTCCAACGGTGTGGGGGAAGTTCCACCTCTGATACCACTGCTCTGCAACTTTCTTCCAGCCTTCTTCAGTGGATGGGCACTGGAGGAGCTCCTCCAGGTATTCTTCGATGATGGCCTGCACCACTTCTCTGACCACAATGCTGATGGTGTTGTGTGGCATCCTCCAGCCATACTGCATGCTCCTGTAGGTGGTCCCTGAGGCCAGGTGGTGCAGAGTCAGTGCCACCTTGAGCCCAGGGTCCAGGCTGGGCCGGAAGTTGGTGCTAGGCTTGGTCAACCTGGGTTTCAACCGCTCCACAACTTCATCAAACATGGCAGGAGACATCCTCATGAAGTTCTGGAATGCACAAGGGTCTTCGTTCCTCAGCTCCACCATCAGCTTGTTGTACAGTCCGTACTCTGCTCTTCTCCCAATCCATCTTCGGACCCAGACACTTCTTGGACGCCTCCTTTTCTTCCCGTAGTAGAGTTCACAGAGCCTGTCAATGGCTTTGCACTGTTGCAGAACGATGGTGGCTACTAAAAGGACTGTGTTACGATCCATGGTGGAAATCAATGGATGCTGTGGAAGAACAAGAGCCAGATGAAGGCTGCAGAGGTCTGCACAGCAGGGCTGCTGGACTGAAAGTGAGATCCAGGTGAGTTCCTCCCCCTTTTTATAGGCAATATAGGTTTTCCACTAGGTGTCCTTTTGCATCCTCTAGGCATCCTCTAGGCATCCTCTAGATATCCTTAATATCCGAGATAGGTCCCCTCTGCGAAAGTTTTTTCCATTTTAAATGCTTTGTATGTGAGCTGCATCCGCTTTCATCCCTTCTCCGTCCGTGCTACTAACGCTTTGTGTCCATTCTGCGTCCGTTTCGCTTCCTCCCTGTGTCCATTTTCCGCTGGAGCGGATTTGAGTTGCGCAGATGCGCAGTGGATGCCTAGCGGATATAGCGGACATGTAACGGATGACAACGGATGTAGAACGGATGTTCCCCGTATGCGTTGCGGATGCAGAACGGACGCGTTGGATACATTTTCCGCTCAAAAAGTTTTGAGTAGCTCAAAACTTTTTGAGCGGATGGAATCTCAGTCGACGGATGCTGGACGGATAGAGAGGATGAAAAACGGAGGCAGTGAGTACAGAACGGATGAATTGCATTAACCAACGGATGGCAAGTGTTTCTCTCTGTTTTACATCCTCTTTCCATCTGTTGGTGCAGTGTGACAATGGGCTTTACAGCTTTTATATACCCTCTGAGTATATGACACATTGGATATAAAAAACTATTTTTAACATGACCTTTACTGTGGGGATATAGGATCTGATAACAACTTGGGATGGCCTTACCATGGGCTGACTTGGCATGGCTGCTATCCTGCTTCACTAAGGAGGCTTCAAGCCCGCCCTTTCTGCTGATAATTGCACCTTCCAGTATAAACAGTAGTCTTTATTGTACCCATATATTGACTCTCTTTATATTACAGAAAACAACTTGGTTTTTGTTATCTGTCAGATTCATTCCAGGGCCATCAATTTTCCTGCTCTGTCTGCTATCAAAATCAGATGACAGTCTGGGTTTTAGGGATAGAGTAATACTTGTCCCCGCACAATCCATCTGTTGCCTCAAATGTCAATGTGTGGTTGATTCATTTAATTTTTGACTATTTTAAACTTTCCCATGTCTGTGCTTCTTATGTCCCAAGTTCCTCCTGTCAACTTTGGATTTTTCCCCTTCCTGGATGCCAACATCAGCAATTGGATAGCTAGAAAATTTTGTTATAGCCCCATTATAAACAGGATTATTACTGTAGTCTAAGATGTCCTCAGCTCTTCCATCATTAATACTCTAAAGATCCTCAATAGTATGTGGAGTATCAGTTGAGGAGCTCATCACCTGCCCCAATATTCTCAATGATTGTTATTTTGTCTATCCATGTGACTTTCTTGGTAAAATATCACTGCCTTCTCCTGCAGTGGTATGAATGGATGTTTTTGCCATTGTCATTAAAGTGATAATCTGTCTTCAACATCTTCCTGAATCCAGAATAGCTGGGATGACTTTGCCTCTTGATCCAGCTGCTAATATGCGGTTTTGGCCTATACCTGGCATTTTTTGCTCATCCTTCTTGGGAGCATATAGCATCACCAGAATGAGGCAGCATTGCAGGACTTTGGGGGGAAAAGTGGAGGGGAAGACTGGTAAAGCATAAAATCAAGAATTGTAACAGTATTTTCTTACAGGCCTGCAGGACTTTTTAATTACTTCTAATTTGATAGTGTTCTCCAACTAAGACAGATGCATCTGTACTGCAGTGCATTGCATTTGCACTCACTGATCAAATAAAAAGGAAAGGACAAAATGACACAGCAGGCCTCCCACCAACTTGATTCCACCCACCACTAGCAAAGTCAGTAAATGACAAGCTCCAGCCTTAGAGAAGCAGAGGAGGCAGCATTTTGCCTGCTTGGTGAGATCAGGGAGAGAAAACAAACTAAAGGATCCTTCCTCAGCCTGTGGGTTAACCTCTCCTCAAATACAAAGATAAGTTTGGATAGAACTGAGCAATTCTTGTGACAACAAATAAAAGGGAATGTGTGTGTGAGACAGAGAGAGAGAGAGAGAAAGAGAGAGATTACATTTGTTGTCTTTGTTGTAACTAGAGGTCAGAACAATAAACATATTGAATTGAACATAGATCTAGATCCAAAATTGCAGCATATATATATATATATATATATATATATATATATATATATA
>BLBF01000003.1:30156713-30217259 GCA_015471245.1 Laticauda colubrina | reverse complement strand
ATACACACACACACACAAACACACACACACACACACACACACACACACACACACATATATATATATATACATATATATACATATATACACACATATATGTGTGTGTGTGTGTGTGTTGTGCTGTTCAGCTTCCTTCGGGTATTATCCAACGTCATTGTAGTGCTTTTAAAGTTGTAGTAACGTTTCAGCAGAATCTCATCTGCCATCATCAGGCTTCTGTATTGAGTTCGTCTGCGGGTCAGGGTCTCACAGCCGTTGGTTTTAAATTTGAGGCTAGCCTGTTATTGTGGCAGGATGTTTTTTTCTACATCCTGATTGGTTGGAAGTCTTGGTCTGTGTTTATTGGACTTGGAGTTTGTGTTTGATTGGCGTTTCTGGTTTCTTCTGTCTGTTTTGTGGCTTTGATTGGCTGACAACACTCTGTTCCTGTATTGGAGGCTTTCAGTGCAGCTTGGCTTCGTGTGAAAGGACGGCTATTATCTATTAGGAAGCTAGGTTTCATCTGGGTGCCTGGTGGGGGGGTGTTTGAGCTGGAGTATCAGAGGGAGTCTATTTGTGCCCAAGTATTTGCCTGGCTTGTGGTGTGGAGATCTTTCTGTTTGAGAGTGCAGGCTTTCTAATGAATGACAGTCTGGTGGAATCATCTCTTCTATTCATGCTTTCAGGTCTTTTTTCAATCTCTATGGCTTCCCTGATGATTCTGTGGCTGGGGTTTCCTATAGTGGCTAGGGTTTTGGTGCCATTGAAGTTGATGCTATGACCTGTGGCTTTCATGTGTTTGACTAGTGAGGAGGTGTGTTCCAGCTTTTTTACTGCATTTTTGTGTTCATCCAGGTGGGTACTTATTCTTCTATTGGTCTGTCCAATGTATGTGCCCGGGTATGATGCACAGGGAACTTCGTATATGCCTTGGTTTTCCAGGTCAATTTTGTCTTTGGGGTTTTTAAGGATGGCTGCTATTTTTTTATCTGTTTTGAAGGCAGTCTTGATGTGATACCTGTGTAGTATCTTACTGGTTTTGTCTGTAGTACCTCTTATGTAGGGCAGGACAGCTGTTCCATAGGTCTGTTGATCTTCTAGGTCTCTGTTATGTCTTGGTGTGTTATTGTGGATCAAGCTGGTGGTTTTGTTTTTGTGGAAGCCATTGGCTGTCAATACTTTAGTCAAGGTTTCTAGCAACGTTTCAGCAGAATCTCATCTGCCATCATCAGGCTTCTGTATAGAGTTTGTATGTGGGTCAGGGTCTCACAGCCATTGGTTTTAAATTTGAGGCTAGCCTATTATTGTGGCAGAATGTTTTTTTCTACATCCTGATTGGTTGGGAGTCTTGGTCTGTGTTTATTGGACTTGGAGTTTGTTTGATTGGAGTTTTTGGTTTCTTCTGTCTGTTTTGTCGCTTTGATTGGCTGGCAACACTCCGTTCCTGTATTGGAGGCTTTCAGTGCAGCTTGGCTTCGCATGAAAGGACGGCTATTATCTATTAGGAAGCTAGGTTTCAACTGGGTGCCTGGTGGGGGGGTGTTTGAGCTGGAGATATCAGAGGGAGTCTGTTTGTGCCCAGGTGTTTGCCTGGCTTGTGGTGTGGAGATCTTTCTATTTGAGAGTGCCAGCCAATCAAAGCCACAAAACAGACAGAAGAAACCAAAAACACCAATCAAACAAACTCCAAGTCCAATAAACACAGACCAAGACTCCCAACCAATCAGGATGTAGAAAAAAACATCCTGCCATAATAATAGGCTAGCCTCAAATTTAAAACCAACGGCTGTGAGACCCTGACCCACATACAAACTCAATACAGAAGCCTGAGGATGGCAGATGAGATTCTGCTGAAACGTTGCTACAACTTTATAAGCACTACAATGACGTGGGATAATACCTGAAGGAAGCTGAACAGCACACATGTAAGTACCAGCGAAAACTTAAAAAAACAAATACATACATACATACATACATACATACATACATACATACGTGTGTGTGTGTGTGTGTGCCATTTTCACCATTTTTCACTGTCACTTCATACAAGCATTACTTTTAGAGGAGTTATGGAGCTAGACTGCTATAGGATAAAAACTCCTATTTTTATGAGACTGTGATTTGTTTTCAAATGTTGGAAGCATAGGAAGACATTCTTATACATTAATGTCCAATTCATTTTCAAAATCCAGGCTCTTTTGTAAGGTTACCTTTGCAAAACAGGTGAATGCAGAGTGCCACCGGTATTGAAATGCTCTGCAAGGCCTGCCAATTCATTTCCATTAGTGCCTGGAAACATTTGAAAGAGCTCAGGGCTTGCTGTAGTTCTTTTCAAACTGGAACTGCAGTTTAAATGTGGTGGGGTTATTGCCTCATTTCATTTGCCCTCCTAGCCATTCAGAGAATTCTATTGTATGATTTTTCCCCTTATTGTTCCCAGACAGATTTTGTAATCATGCTATAATTCCTGGAACCCCTACTGTCCTGCCTGCAGTGCTGTGGCCTGGAGAGGCCACCCAGTGTACACTTTGCTCTGCAGCTGACTGAGGCAATGACAGCTTGCTTAGAAGCTGGTCAGAGAGTTTTGGAAAAGAGCTCCAGTGTCCCACTGAGCAGTTGGCTTGTGGCCAGAACATCACAGTAAATTCAGCTCTGCCTTGACTGACGCTCCTATTAGCAATAGCCAGTTCCTCCCTTTGGAGGGGAGGGGGAAAGGGGCTTGCAAAGCCCATGCTGGGTCAGGCAGGGACTCCAGTCTTGCCAGTTCAGGTTTATGTTTGTTAATTACTTTCAGATTTTAGTTTCTGTTACCAATGGTGCCCGGGTGATTGAATTGTGCTGGGTGTTTTTATTTGTGTCCTTCAAATGTTATCTAGCAATCTAATTTGGGTGGTGACCTTGGTCAAAGCCGCTCAGACAATAATGGGAGGGAAGGGTGGTTCCTTAACTCACAATGTCTCTCGCTCTTTGGGAGAGGCCCATGCAGGATCACAGAGCCCTCTGGTATGCTGATCCTTCAACAAAGGAGGAGAAAGTTCCCTGCTGTGTTGGAACCCAGGCAGAAGGGCTGCCAGCTGGAATGTATGGTTCACAAGAACAACCGGTTCTCATGAACTGGACCAAGCCAGCTAGGACCACCCCTGGGCAGAAGGCAACAGCCCAAGGGCGGCTTCTCCAAATGTGGGTAATATACCTACTTTTGATTTAACAGATATGAAGCAGTCATTGGGCTTCGTCAATGGTTTAATCTATCTGATTGTAGATTATTTACAAGCCCTGATTAAGCAAACCAAGGTATAGTCCAATTAGTGAATCAATCATAAGTTACTTTTAATTTTTATTATTCTCTGTAAATTGCGGAATGAAGGCACTCCAATAAGACAGATGAGTAGCCTTGTATAAGGGACATTTCTATTTCTCTTGGGCCTTTGGATATGGACCAAGGCCACTGGTCGTATGCTACCAGTTCAGATCGGTTCGGCTGATCCAGTAGAAAAAAAAGCTTGCAATCAGCTGAGAGGAGGGAAAAAAATCTTCCAACAAACAGCTGAGAGGAAAAAGAAGAGAAAAGCATAGGATTAGCCCTCCCACCTGCCCCTGCACTTTTCTCTTCTTTATCCTCTCAGCTGATTGGCACTGCAGATCTCAACTGGTGTGGGGAAAGCTGCACACCGGCATTTGGCAAAGCACGCCCACCAAGCCATGCCCACCAAGCTATGCCCACTGAACTAGTGGTAAAATAATTTGAATCCCGCCACTGACCAGAACTTCTTTGCTCTTTTGGCCACAAGCCATTTAACTCTGGCTTTTGATTCTGCTTCCTTCAAAAACTCTCTATTAAAATATTTGTAAGGAAGAGCTGTAAATACAAGAAGGTAGGAAGAGCCATGCTGGATCAAACCTAAGGCTTTCAGAGTCCAGTGCACTATTGACTTTAGTGACCAGCTAAATACTTCTAGGACAATGTTTTTCAACGTTCACCGTAGTAAGATGTGTAGACTTCAATGCCCAGAATACTCCAGCTAACCTTGGGGAATTCTGGGAGTCCACATACCTGTCTAAAAATGGCTTAGGTTGAGACAAATTGCTCCAGGAAGCCATCTAATAGGACAATAGCCCATTTTTACTGTTGTAAATAAATGCATCAATAAATAAAAATAAATAAAAAGGAAGGAAGGAAGAAACATTGCAGGTTTCTGTTTATAATGTAATCAATAAATAAATGTATAAAATAAATAATAAAGATCAAGCTGATAGTCCAGCTTCTTGTTTGGACTATCTTGAACAGCTAACGCTGAATTTGGCAATAATATTTGTTAGTGAGATGTTGTTGGCACATATCTCACGTGTGACACAAGTGTGACACATATGTGCTGCATATAATGTAGTTTGCTTGGTTCTAGCTTAACAGATGATAGAAAACCAGTTATTCTGGTCTGCAACATGGGAACACAGTCAATTATGTGGTTCCTTCCCCACCCCTGGTTGCAAACATGTGTGAACCCAACCATATTTTCAAATCACAGCAGTACTTGCAATTCACTAATATTGTTTGCCGAAATGCATCAGCTTATTTACATGACAACCATCAAATGCCACAAATATATTTCTTATTTAGTAGCTGACTTGCTATATTATTTTCAATTACATATCAATCAATGGTTGACAGGCATATCTTGCTTTAATTCCAGTGCTGAAACTCTAGCAGAATCTTATCCCAGATGTGTTTTGAGCCTTTTTTTACATTAATTTACTACAAACTTAAATGTCATCTGTAAGCTAGATTTTGAAATGTTGGGGGAAAATAATGTACAGTCTTACATTCAGCCATGACTTTTAGAGGTGACTTTAGGCAAGCTGCTCTTGCAGCGTGATTTATCTTGCAGGGTTGTAAATAAGATATCTGGAATTGGAATGGCAGAAATGTCTTCTTGGCCAAACAGCTGTCAATGGATTGATGGCTTATTTTCTTTCCTGGCAAAGGTCAAAAGCCAGTGATACCTAAACATGTTTCTTGTTTGTATTTTTGACCAAGTTTTTTTTTCTCAACTTGCACTTTTGATTTCTATACAGTCCAGCCATCATGTTGACAAAGACATATTTGCAAATTCCCAGCACATTTGAATATTGATTAATGGAAAACTAATCCCAGGATGCACAAACAAATAGGGAGTGATAATATTTGTGATGCCAGGGATTTTTTTTTCACATTGTGACCTCTTCATTTATTTTACTCAAGGCTGTTGGTTATCTTGGCAACTAGTTGGGTAGAGAAAGTCTGAGAAATGCAATGGAAGTTTCAGACAAAGTGTGTTAGGGGAACAATGAAGATAACTTTGAAGTTCATGGTTGTCTAAAAGAATGCTATTTTGTTTGAGAGGTGACTTAGTAGGATGAGCTTATGAACATAAGCAGAATATTTGATTGAAAAAAATAAATTATCAATAGCCATAGCACTTAGATTTATATTCCACTTCATAATGCTTTACAGCATTCTCTAAGCAATTTATAGAGTCGGCATATTGCCCCCAACAATCTGGGTTCTCATTTTACCAACCTCAGAAGGATGCAAGGCTGAGTCATTCTTGAGCTGGTCACATTCAAAGGAATCAAATTTCTGGCAGTGAAAAGAAATAGTCTGCAAAACTGCATTCTTACTAATGTGCCACCATGACTCATAATATAGTTATTTTGGATGTTGAATATGAATGTAACCAATCAATAAATGCTAATAGACATTCATTACAGTAATGTACAATGTACATTGATTAAGTAATGTACAATGATTGAAAGACTCACTTCTAACTAACCAACATCATGTGGAGAGGGAGGAGGGGGAGAGAGAGTGTCTTGTCACTAAATAAGAGATTAATTTAGCCAACAACAAGCCAGGTGGGAGACTGACAGGGGAACAATGAGTGAAGACCTTTCCACTCATTTCAGTCTCATTATTTAGAGGTCAAAGCAAGTCATACTGTAGGTGCAAAGAGATGGTGCCATCTCCATCACATCCACCTGCTAGTCTTACACATGCATGCACATTGTATTTGATTTGACTTAATCATGCATCATTAATACTGATGGAAGGATAAAAGTATGGCCTATTGGATGGGAATCAATAAAGTTCAAATTTAATCTAGAGCCATCTCATCTGAAAGCACCAGAATAGGGAATTAATGGAATTTGTACTAAGGATATAGTGTTTCCTTTGTTTGAAAATCCAGATCGATCTCTCTCTCTCTCCCTCCCTCCCCCTCCCTCCCTTCCGTGTGATTCTACAGCCTTTTGAGTTGCACTTCTGCTTCTTCAATTAGTCATCCCAAGTTTGAGAACTGCATCTGAAGAGGACTGCACCATGCATAACACTCCAACTGTGTATTTTAATTAAATTTTTCCTTCCAGAGAACCTATTCAACATAACAATCAAGAAATTCTATTTTTCTCTCCATAATGAATTGTGTCTGATTTTTGCTACTTCAGGGGGAAACACATCTGTCAAAACAGGCCTTCCTTTATTTTGCCTTCTCTCCAGCCTTCCACCTTAGTCCCTGCCTGGATAGAGGAAAACACGATCCTGATTGTTCAAAAGGCTAGACCATAGCATTGTGTTTTTACAGAACAGTAGCAGCCAAAGCACTGCAGCAGTTCCAGCAGCTGCTAATTCAGAGAGTCCATTTTGGTGAATTAATTGCAGGATTCCTGATTTATCATGGGAGAGGAAACAGCCCACTTCTTTTACCCCTAAGACACATTTGGAATGGATGCCAGTGGATTGACGCTGATGTACATTTGCTAACATTTGTGCCTAGCTCACAGGAAAGAGTGTCTCTGCTTCCAAAATGCATTCTGAGAGCTATAATGGTGGGATTAAGTGTTTTAACAAAATGCAATGAGTTCCAGCAGAACATTTACTGTCTATTTTTGAAAGCTTTATGGAAAGCAAAAGTGTAGCCTGATACCGCAGGAGGCATTAAAATGATTCGGAGTGCTGTCAGTTGGCTTACAGGTAATGAGAAGGAACTATGTTAAGCATACAGCTGTTCTGAAGCAGACAACAACCCTTGCAAGCTACAATTTATCTAAAATTGGTCCATCTGGGAACAGTTAAATATAGGCCCATGATCCTGAATGTGTGGCATCTCAGGCCACCAATGTAAACATCAGAGATGAGAAATGCATGGTACTTGGCCCAGATCCATGCAGTCCTTAGCATAATCTCACAAACTGCAAAAAGCAATTTCTTCTAATCTCTGGGGAAAGTGATTGGTTGCTGGTGGAAAGGGGAGTGAAGAAGGATGAAGGCAACAGAAAGAAAAGCAGGATCAAGGCAAGACAATGACAGAAAGAGGATCAAGGCAAGAACCCCAGGGGCATGGCAATCTGTAGCGAAAAAAAAGGTCCCCACTTTGGAAGAATAGTTAGGCTGTTGGATTAGGTCTGAAGAGATTCTGCTTGAGACCTGTTTCTAGCCATGAAGTTCTTGCACTCTCACAGTTATTGTTAAGGGAAAAAAATGGCACGAGGAATATCAGGGGTGACTGAATACAGCAAGGGTCTTCAAACTTGGCAAATTTTCAACTCCCAGAATTCCTCCTCCAGTCATGTTAGCTCAGGAATTCTGGGAGTTGAAGTCCATAAGTCTTAAATCTGTCAAGTTTGAAGACCTCTGGAATACAGAGTTGAAAAGTTAAGATGGCAGCTGCAATCATTTTTTTACATACACCAGGTATGCAGAACACACAAAATGGTTGGGGCTTTGATTGGACAGTTACAGTTGCCTTCTTAACATTTTTGGCAGCCCCTCCCACATGGAAAGTTTCTGGGGAAGACTACATCTAATGGATTCCTGGAAAAAAGGTGGGATGCCAATGTATCAGATAACATGAAACAAATAGCATCACTTATCCAATTTGTCCCAGAGAAAATGTTGGCATGTGGCTGATTTAACCAATTCTCCCCCACCCACCAAATCAGGCTTGGTCAATTCACAAACCCCCTCAAGGACAGTCCTTGAACAGAAGAGCACCAGGAAATCCCAGGCTTTAGTACCAATGGAGAAACCCAGGACATCCCAGAGGGTGGCAGTGGAGAACCACTTTTAGATTATTGCCAAGAAAATAACACGAATGTCCCACCAGAATGAACAGCAACTTGAGGGATACTTTGGAAAGCTATTTCATTTAAGTGGTCAGAGGTAAATGCTCTGTCAGGAACGTTCAAAGCACCTCTATACAGTAATGTACAATTTAAATGGATATCAATTCCTATCTTGTCACTTGGTTGACATGTCTTTAGTGGCTCTTAAAAAAAAGCTGCTGCTTTCTTTAGTTAAAAACCCTCCAAGTAGTTTACAAAATGCAGAAAACAAGGTAGACTAGTTCTTAAAAGTAGTCATCCACTGTGAAACAAAAGGCAAGAGATTATCAAAGGGCAAGAGGCAGAACCTGAACCTGCATTTAAAGTATGGCAAAATGATAGAAATCGGCATAAGCAGTCCTCGAGCTGAATGTAAGTCTCCCAAAGAAGTATTCTGCAATCTAATTGTCATAAAGCAAGAGCAGGGTAGTTTTCTAAATTAGGCAACAACCCAGTTCCTGAACAAAAAAGGGGCAAGGCAGGTCAGGAGGCAAGGCTGTGGGGACTCATACATGTGGCAATGGCTATCTATTATGGGCCATCCTTCCTCCCACACAGCTCTGTAAGGGACAGAGCATCTTCTGTCTCAAGTGCATCGTGACTGACATTGCCAGGCATCTTGAAGTGGGAGAAGTCCCTTTGCTCTTTGAATTATTGTCCACAGTATCCTGCTGAAGAGGAGAAATGTCCTCTACTGTCCTGGGACAAAAACAACTGGTTTTCATGAAGTCGACCAAGCCGGTTAGGTGCCACCCATAGACAAAAAGCAGCAATCCAAAGGTGCTTCTGCAAATATTGGTAATATGCATACATTTAACTTATTATGTATGAAAGTCATGGTGCTTAGTCAATTGTTTAATCCAGCCAATTGTGGATTATTCACAAGCCATAGACAAACAAATCCAGTTTGTGAACCAGCCATATTCTGTTTTAGTTTTCATTAGCCCATGTAACTTGCTATCAAACTGGGTCTGTTCACATGAAAACTCTAAACCAAAATACAATGTGATGGAGAAGGCAGAAAAGGCAAGCTTATTATTCAGTAGTATTTGACCTTAGCTTGATTGATCCATTAGCTGCGAACATGGGCATCTGGTACAGGTCACAATGACAATTCATGCATCATAATGCCATTGCACAAATGCCCAAAACAATATAATTTGCAACAGAGGTAGAACTGACTGGCAAAAATTACATCATTTGCATTATCTGTGCAATGACAGCCTGATAAAAATGGCTGGCTGGGGATTTCTGGGAGTCAAAGTCCACACATCTTAAAGCTGCCAAGTTTGAAAAAACCATTGCTCTAAAAAAACCATCAAAAATTACTAACAAGCATTGATGATTGGGTTCATGCCACTTACTAAGCCAAACCCAAGTAAACTACATTTTTTAGAGTATAGTGACGTGTGAATTCATCCTGGGTCAGAGAACTGATGGTATGTTGACAAATCTCATTGCTGCCTTCCCTTCACCTGCTTGTTAGTTATGCCACTTTGTTAAATGATTCACTTAAACTGGAAAACTTTACTGCTTGCTTTATGCTCCTCAACCACTTTCTTTGGTTTTTTTTTTCAGCATTTGTATTTATTTTGCTAAAGGATGAAGAATTATTGTTATTGTTAACTTTAATAATGGACAAGTATTTTGCATTGGAAAGGGAGGCTTTTTACCTTTTATGGCATTCTGGACACTTCTATTTAACCACCGAGGCAGTCTTTTGGAATGGCCTGTGCTCTATCTCATCCACAATCCACACTTTATCTGTACTTCTATTATAATGGTTTTAAATAACAGCCAAAGTTGTTGAAAGAATTTAGCTTCACTGACTAAGCTCCTCACTGTTTGAGAAATCCCTTCTAAAATTAAATGTGACTCACTTTCCAGCCAATTCGTGGGCTCAAGCTAAAGCAGAGTTTAATTCTGTTGTGATGGCTATTCCCATGTGATTTGGCAATTAACTCATGGGAATTGCTCCACGTGAAATCATGTGATGCCTCTACTCATGACTATGTGGAGGACATCCATGGCAGAGAACATGTTTTGCAGGAAGAAAGTGCCAGATTTATTTAAATGTCACCAGTTAAAAGAATAATGTGTGATCTTTCAATCTTGTCAACTCTGACACATATCAGTACAAATCAGAGTGTGTACAAACCAACGTGGCCAGAGATGAGGTACATATCTAGACTTGCACATTATTCACCTCTGCAAAATAGCGGTTAGTGATGGGAATAATGCTCTCCCTAAAACAATGAAGAACAGTTTCCAGGCTGAGAAAGCAATGGCAAAGTAGCCAGAGATGTTGCACAGTAGTATATGTTCCTTAATATGGTATGATATGGTCAATCATTACTTTACTTAGACATTTTGCCTAAATCCTTTGTCTTGATTTGAGAGTGCCTTTCCAAAATTATAAATAATGTTAGGTTAGTTATAATTATAGTGCATCAAGTGATCATGGTATGCTACCAGGATCTTATTACCATATGTGGTGGACATGCATAGAAGCAAAAAGATATTGGACTAAAATACACACATGGTTAGAAAAAATGACTAAACAACACATAGATTTAAAACCAAAGATATATTTACTGGGGATTTTGCCTGAAGGTTATAATAAAGAGATAACATATTTGATTATTAATGTATTAACAGCAGCTAGAATTGTATTTGCACAAAATTGGAAAAATGAGAAAATTCCAACAGAGGAGGAAACGATCAAGAAAATAATGGATTGTGCAGAAATGAGAAGATTAACAATGGTAATTAGAGAACAAGAGGAAAAGCAGTTTTATAAGATTTGTGATTTATTTTACGAATGTTTAGATAGAAGAGTAAGAATTTGAAATATGTAGTAGCAATAACACAATATAATTGATTATTTTTGAATAAGTAATAACATAACTTAGTAAATATTGGGACCTGTTCTTGAAAGATACACTAGGATTGAAACTAAAACTTTAGGGATGATACAATGATGTAACAATATGACATAAAATGTTGATTAGAGTAAACTATGAACATAAATAAATAAGAAATGTATAATAATATTAGTATATGCACAAGATATATGTTCCCAACCAAGACACTGTAAAAATGAAAGATGGTTTTATTTGTTGTTTTTATTGTAAAAATTAAAAAAGAAAGTGATCATGGTGTGTTTTCTATATACTGCTAAACCATCAGTCATAGCTTATAAACCATATCAGCTGGAGTCACACATGGCATAAAGCCATAACCAAGCATAAATCATTATGACTAAGATAAACAGGTTCCCAAGAGTAAACATTGGGACACATTAATCTGTACAGGACAAATGTACATACTTATAAGTTGTCCTGGTATGTAGTTAGTACCACCTGCCTTTGAGCACTTAATTACATAGGTACTGAAAGTTTGCCATTTTGGCATTAATGCTTCTAGATTTAGCTCAGGAGCACATTCTGTTTTATTGCTTTTTTATGTGATTCTGTGTTAATTTTGTGAATGTATTATTTTCCTTCATCTCTATATGCTTCTGATCAACTCCATCATTAGTCTGGAGGACATGAAACATTTTAATTGCTTCCCCAAAGAATAGGTATTCTTAAACAAACAAACAACCCCTACCACCACAGCCAGCTTTATTCCACAAGCCACTTTAACTGAGCTCCTTTCTAGCCCCCCCCCCTCCCAAAAAAAAAAAAATCTGCCTCTGTTTCTCTTCAAGTGACTTCTCTTTGGTCTCAGCATCTTCCACTTCCTAATATAGACTCATATTCAGGACACACAACTTTTATCCACCAGGGATAAGAGCTACATTGGCTTTTACTGAACAAATTTTACAAAGCTTCTTTCTATAAAAGGTAAAGTTTATGGAAATCCCTGGTGACTTCATAGATCATAAACCAAGAAGGGCTGTTTTGGGCAGCAATGCAGAGCTGGTTTGCTAATGTACACTCTTGGGATTTTCTGATAGCCTCCCATCCACCTATTTTATAGACCTGACCCTGCTGTAGCTTCCAAACTTAATAGTTGGGAGCAGCAAGTCTCCACATTTTATTCTTTTTTATCTTCCTTAACTTCTCTTCAAATCATCTCTCTTTCAACACACTTATAGACCAGAATGCTGAGTTGGAAAGTATATGCACTTCTAGAATACCCCCCCCCCCCAATTCTTCAACAAGCTAACCTCCTCCTTGCATGGAAAGTATATGGAAAATATATGCACTTCTAGAATACCCCCCCCCCCAATTCTTCAACAAGCTAACCTCCTCCTTGCCATATATGACTATTCTGAATATAGAATTGCCTCTATTCATCTTCCTAGTCTAGTTTCTAATTTATGGACAGCTTTGACATTTTAAAATCATTTAGAATGAACATAGCTGCATGATTATCCAGCATTATTTTTTCACTTTTTCTGGGATTATACTGAGATGCTTATTTTCAAAAAAAAGAAAAAAAAAGCTGTCCTATATGCAGATACTTTTAAAATAGCCTCACTGAAACAAGTAGGAAAGTGTTGAAAGGTATTGTAAACATGAACTGATTGTGTTATAACTCATGTATTGAATTAGCAACTGGGTACTAAATTCAAGGAAAATCCTCTGAGGGTTGTGGGGTGGGAATCAACCTTGTGTTGTTTAATAAGTGGCACTGATGGGACAATTCTATTAAATTATATTGCATTGAAAAAATGGGACAATGGAATTGGCTATTATATTTTCTGTCCAAGTTGTTTCTATCATAATCCTTGGGCTCATTTGTTCTGAACAGCTCTTTTCACATCATGAAATATTTAACACAACTTTTGAGCAGAATCAAGAAAAAAGGTTCACAGCAAAGAGTGAGTTTAAGCTGTCTTTTTTCTAAAGAAAAAATTGCCTTGTCATTCAACCCTTTTTATTATTCCTTTCAACAATGATTTCAGTTCAAACCATTTATTTCAAATTGAGTATCCATTTCAAATTTGACTGTCAGTAATACTGTAGTTTTCATTTTATCTCCTACAGCAACCATGGTTTGTGGGATGTTATTTTATTCTGTCTTATTGGATAAGGATTTGGGGGTTTCAAGCACCTTGTTAGGGTGGTGCTAATGAATGAGCCAGGGGTGCCCTCAGGGCAGTGTATCAAAATGGAGAGCATTGTGTCAGTATTAAATTCCTACCCTTTTGTATGTGCATGTACAAAACGGGCTGTACTTTGATAGGAACTTCATGCTTGTCATCCTCCAGTTTTTGATATTCCCCAATAGTTCAGATAAATTGTTCATTTAATTTAATTTTAATTTATACAATGTAGGCACTACCCAATTGACTTTGGGAGACAAAATAAAATCAGACAATAGAAAATATAATCAATAATGATAAAAAAAGAAATAAGAAAGGAATAAAGAACAAGAACTGATATAGCTCCAATTGTCCCTGTCCAATGCCTGGGAAAGCAGCCAGTCTTTAAGGCTTCCTGTGATTGCCATCAGATGGAAAATCTTAGGGAGAACCTAATTTCTCCCCAAGATAGAGTCTCTGGGTCCCAACAGACAATATTGTTTAAATGAAAGGATCCAGAGTGTGCCAACCTATCAGCTCACACCTTCCAGGAGAAAGGAAGTCCTCAAATAACTAGGCCCTATGCCATTTAAGGCTTTATAAGTACAAGTAAATTGAGTCACACCTGGAACACACTGGTAACCAGTGCAACTCATGAAGCATAGACATTGTATCATATAGACATTGTTTTGCTGGTTTCAGGTGTGGCTTGGTATAAAGAAAGACAGAGCCAGATTTTCATCTCGATAAGCTTTTTATCTGTTTGTTCAGCTGAATAAAGACAAGCTTTTCTTAGCAAGGAAGAACCCTGAACACTTTTAATACTCATATTTATATGTTTGCTACATTGGCTACTTCTCCACCCATAAGTACTGGCACACTCCACCCAGACAAGCTAGCACACTCTAGATAAGAAAAAGAAGTTCAGAAATAGACCCCCCACACCATTGGAGGTCCTACAAGGACATCTCAGGGACTGTGGGTGTTTCCTGAGGAACTTTCCATGATCTTGAAGGCCTGCAGAGGTAATGGTGCCATGGAATCAATTATTAACCAATCCATTATCTTCCACTTAGACACAAACAACCTACTCTCTAATAAACTATTTGGTTTCAGAAAAAAACTATCCTGCAATCTGCAACTCTGACACTGCAAAAACATATGGACTACACAACTCGATCAGGGCAAAGCAATAGACGCAATCTACATAGACTTCTGTAAAGCCTTTGATTCAGTGGTACACAACAAACTACTCCTAAAACTAAAATTTTATGGTATTTCTGGATACCTGCATAACTGGATAGAAGCATTCCTGTCAAACAGACAACAAATGGTCAAAATTGGGAATGTCCTATCAAATTCTGTACCTGTCAACAGTGGTGTCCCCCAAGGCAGTGTTCTAGGACCAACTCTCTTCATACTCTACATAAATGACCTCTGTGATCATATAAAGAGCAACTGCATTCTCTTCACTGATGATGTAAAGCTATTCAACACCACAGACAATACTAGTACCCTTCAAGAAGACCTCAGAATGGTCAAACAAATGGCAACTTCAAATCTCAACAAATAAATGCTCTGTCTTACATATTGGCAAAAAAAAATATCAGAAAATAAAATACAGGCTGAATAGTCAAGACCTTGTTGATGATTCAAACTCTGTCAGGGACCTTGGAGTACTCATCTCTAATGATCTAAGTGCTAGAGCCCACTGTAACTACACAGCCAAAAAGGCATTAAGAGTTAATCTTACATAGCTTTTTTCTCTGGTAATATTACACTACTAACTAGAGCATACAAAACATTTGCTAGATCAATACTCGAATACAGCTCATCAGTCTGGAACCCACATTATGTATCTGATATTAGTTGAAAAAGTCCAGAAATATTACACAAGAAGAGTTCTCCTCTACTCGTTGCAGAATACTTTATGCCACCAGATTTGAAATTCTAGACCTAGAAAACTTAGAACTACACCACCTTCGGTCTGATCTAACAATAGTATATAAAATCATACATTGCAATGTCCTATCTGTCAATGAATACTTCAGCTTCAACCATAACAATACAAGAGCACACAATAGATACAAACTCAAGGTTAATCATACCAAACTTGATTGCAGGAAATACGACATCAGCAACAGAGTGATCAATGTCTGGAATGCTCTACCTGACTCTGTGGTTTCTTCCCCAAACCCCAAAAACTTTAACCTTAGACTGTCTACTATTGACCTCACCCCTTTCCTAAGAGGTCTGTAGGAGGCATGCATAAGCGCACCATCGTGCCTACCATCCCTGTCCTATTGTTTCTTTTATTTCTCTTATATGTATCCATGTATTCATAACTATGTTTTTATCTTGGAAGCAATTGACAAACCAAATAAAATCAATATTGATTAGATGAACATTCTGAGTGGTCTTCAAGAGCACATTGCAACAGTTGAGCCAAGAGGTGAATAAGGCATGAGTGAGTATCTAAAGGGTCTTCTCATCTATGAAAGGAAACAATTGATGCAACAGATAAAGCTGTGCCAGGGGTTTCCAGGAAACAGCTGCTATGTGCTTATTGAGCAGGAGATGTTAGTCCAGGAAGAACTCCAGATAGATACTATGCTCCAATGGGAAAGTCTGACTCTATCCCAAGTTGAAGATGGAATAAAGCAGATCTGGGTGGCCTTAACATTCACTCTTGACAGGATTAAATCAGAGCCAGTTCCTCCATCAAACCTTTATAGCCTCCAGGCACTGAGACAGAATCTAGCAGCCTCACTTGGATGGCTTCAGGTTGAAGTGTATCATTAGCATATTGATGATACTGAACACCAAACTAGCACATGATTTCACTGAGCAATTTTATAGAGTAAAATAAAAGGAGAGAGGAGTCAAGCCTTGTGGCTTTTCACAAAGGAGGTGTTCCTAGGGAGCAACCTCTCCCTCACAACCTACCCCAACTAGATTGGCTCCCAAGGAAGAGAACCACTGTAGAACAATGCCCCCACCCCAATCCCCCACAAGCTGATTGAGAAGGAAACCATGGTTGATATTATTGAAGGTCACTGAGAGATGTACTATTTCCATCCTGGCTTCACTATAGATCAGTTGTGGCAAAACTTTTCTGCACCGAGTGTCAAAATGGGAGCATGTGTGCCTGAAACTGGAAGAGCAGCTTCCTGACTCATTCATGCATGCATGCACACCAGCCACCTGATCTTCCAGTTTCTAATGTACATGCACGAAGACCAGCTGGCTGGTGTGCGCATGCATTCCAGGGGACTGTTCTTCTGGTTTCCGGCTTTCCCAAGTGCATGAAAATCAGCTCGCCAGTGCACGCTAGCATGCCCAGAGATATGGTTTTGTGTGCCACTTCTGGTATGTGTGGCATAGGTTCATCATCAGGCTTTAGATAATTTACAAGATATACCAAAGCTGTCTCTATACCACGTTCTACCTTGAAATTTGACTGTCTGGTCTAGTCCATTTTACCTGGAACATTAATGGCAGCAGTTGCCAGATTTTCAGACAGAAAACTTTTTCCTAAACTTTTCCTTCTCTTTATTTCTCCTCTGGATATTCCAGATAGGGAACTATTGAGGAGCTATGCCATTTGTCCCAGATCTGCAACTAAAGGCCCTGTCACACTGCCCAACGGATGCAAAACGTTAGTAAAAAGGACACAACGGATGAGAAAAATGTTCCATCCGTTGTTATCCGCTCTCAGAAGGGGCGGAAATTTGCATAACCGGAGCGGATAACACGGAAAGGAACGGATGCGGGGAGGACGCAGGGTGGATGGAAAGTGGATGCGGAACGGAAGCCCAGTGGATGGAAGTGAATGGGAGCGGATGGCACATCCGCTGGGCTTCCGGGGGACCTCAGCAAAGCGGATGTGGAATGGATACAGCGGATGCAGAACGGACGCCTAGCGGATGAAGCGGATGCAGAGGGGAGGCCTAGCGGATGCACAGCAGAAGCCTAACAGATGCCTAGCATTAATTGCGCATGTGGGGAGGATGCATTGCGTAAGCCCCACGGATATAAGGGAAGCAGCTCGGAAGCAGGTCACCATTCAGAGGAAAGACCTGCTGCTGGACGGATTGACAGCCTTGCCTGCCCTGCCTGCATGTCTGCCTGCAAGCCTTGCTGCAAGCCTTGCTGCCAGCCTCCCTGCCAGCCTTGCTGTCTGCCTGCCTGCCAGCCTTGCTGCCAGCCTCCCTGCCAGCCTTGCTGTCTGCCTGCCTGCCAGCCTTGCTGCCAGCCAGTCTGCCTGCCAGCCTTGCTGCCTGCCTTCCTGCCAGCCTTCCTGCCAGCCTTGGTACCTGCCTCCCTGCCAGCCTTCCTGCCAGCCTACCTGCCAGCCTTCCTGCCAGCCTTGGTGCCTGCCTGCCTGCCAGCCTTGGTGCCTGCCTCCATGCCAGCCTTCCTGCCAGCTTTGTTTCCTGCCAGCCTCCCTGCCAGCCAGCAACCCCACAACTATGCGGAAGCACAGCAAGCCTCAGCCATCTGCTGCCAGCCTTTGCAAGAGGGACAGGGCTACCATCCCGCCCCCTGGCCCTCACTTTGGTTCTGCTGGGGCTTCTGCAGCACGGGCTCACTCTTCTGGGGCTGGGGCTTCTGCTGCTTCTGCTTCTGGAGGAGCTGATGACAAGCACTCCAGCACCAGCCACCTCCACAGCACCTGGACCCTTCACCCCTGAGACTGAGTGACCAAGAGGAGTGCCAGAGACTCATTTTTGTTTTATAGCTTGTTGTTAATAAAGTCTAGTTTTGATTCACACACTTGCTTCATTTCTTTTTTTTAATAAAGTCTTGGTGGAAACTTTTAGAAATGGTTTAAGCCTTTGCATGCTTGTGGGATGGGTTAAAATAGCAGTGGGATGGGTTGAGATAGCAGTGGGATGGGCAGGGATACCTTTGGGATGGGTAATAGCTGTGGGATAGATAAATCTCCAGTGTAAGCATAGTGGGACTGGATGGTCCACCCTCCCAGGTGCCACACCTATGGCCCTTTATTATCAATAACAATGTAATCAATCATCCACACATGTCAACATAAACACAACTCTTTATTAAATGCCCTGTTCATTGTAGGCCCACCCAACATACATGGCCCAATCTTATCCGTGTGATGAGACAGCCTCAAGGAAGCATCCATTAATCATCCATCATCCTGTCTTGCCACTCCACTGCTCCAGCTGGGGAGTTGTACCAGTGTTTCAGGAGGTTGCGTTGCTTCTTCCCTTCACGTGAGGCTCTGTTTGGGCCTTGCATATCCTCAGTGTCTATCAGGTTTTGCCCTTGCCTCCGTTTCCCAGGCTCCATGTCCCCATTGCCTTGCTGGAGGTCCACGAGCCTGTTCTGCAAGACTGGGTAGCGGGTGCGCATGAGATTGTGCAGGATGCAGCTAGGTTCCATGATCCTCCTCACGGTCTCTGGACGATGCTGCATGGTGGTGAGAAGTACCAGGAACCTGTTGGCCAGGATGCCAAAGGCGTTCTCCACCACCCACCTTGCCCTGGACAGCCTGTAGTTGAAGATCCTCTCTTCACGGGTGAGGTATTTGGAGCTGTAGGGCTTCATGAGGTAGGTTGTGAGGGAGAAGGCGTCATTCCCCACGATGAAGTAGGGCACATCTTGCATGTCGTTGGGCAGGGGGTCTGGATCTGGGAAGCCCACCATGAGGTTGCGTTCCAGCCCCTCCTTGAGGTCACTTGCGTTGTATACCTGGGCATCTGAAGATGACCCGTTGCCTGAAGCATCGATGTGCATGAACATTTCATCAGCATCGACCATGGCGAAGAGGATGATGCTGAAGAAGCCCTTGCAGTTGAAATAAGTGGACCCCGACTTGGCTGGCGCTTTGCAGGCCACGTGCTTGCCATCGATGGCTCCAACGGTGTGGGGGAAGTTCCACCTCTGATACCACTGCTCTGCAACTTTCTTCCATCCTTCTTCAGTGGAGGAGCAATGGAGGAGCTCCTCCTTGTATTCTTCGATGATGGCCTGCACCACTTTTCTGACCACAATGCTGATGGTGTTGTGTGGCATCCTCCAGCCGTACTGCATGCTCGTGTACGTGGTCCCTGAGGCCAGGTGGCACAGAGTAAGTGCCACCTTGAGCCCAGGTTCCAGACTGGGCCGGAAGTTAGTGTTTGCCTTGGTCAACCTGGGTGTCAGGTGCTGCACAACTTCGTCAAACATGGCTGGAGGCATCCTCATGAAGTTCTGGAATGCCCGAGTGTCTTCGTTCCTGAGCTCCACCATCAGCTTGTTGTACAGTCCATCCTCTGCTCTTCTGGTGAACCATCTTCGTACCCAGATGCTTCTTGGCCGCCTCTTTTTCTTCCCGTAGTAGAGTTCACAGAGCCTGTAGATGGCTTCGCACTGTTGCAGAAGGATGGTGGCTGCCAAAAGGACTTTGTTACGATTCGTGGTGGACATGACTGGATGCTGTGGAAGAGGAAGAGTCAGATGAAGGCTGCAGAGGTCTGCACCGCAGGGCTGCTGTTCTGAAAATGAGATCCAGATGAGTTGCTCCCCCTTTTTATAGGCAGTATAGGTGTCCATTTGCATCCTCTAGACATCCTTAATATCCAAGATAGGTCCCCTCTGCGAAGGTTTTTTCCGTTTTAAATGCTTTGTTTCCATGCTGCATCCGCTAGGCATCCGTTCTGCATCCGTTCCGTGTCCGTTCTGCTTCCTCCCTGCATCCGAGCAGATGCGAGTTGCGCGGATGCGGAACGGATCCTATCAGATATAGCGGATGCATAACGGATGCATAACGGATGCCTAGCGGATGCGTAGCGGATGCAGAGCGGATGAATTGGATACATTTTCTGCGCAAAAGTTTTGAGCAGCTCAAAACTTTGTGAGCGGATGAAACGTCCATAAACGTCTGCTGGACGGATAGAGAGGAAGCAAAACGGAGGCAGTGAGTACAGAACGGATACATCGCATTAACCAACGGATGGCAAGCTTTTTTGTCCATTTTACATCCTCTTTGCATCCGTTGGTGCAGTGTGACAGGGGCTTTAACAATAGTTATAGGATTTAGAGACCTACAATGTTTGGTTTGAGGAAACAGCCTTTCTTGGCTGTTCCATAGAACTTCTCCTGAGTAACAACAGAGTGCTATTATTTGGAATGAAATATTTGGGACTTGATGGTTGGTTGCATTTGTAAGGAAAAGATATGTATGCTGACAAGAATTTTCTAATTGGAATGCCTGGTTGTGGGGCTGGAAGCTAATATATCAAATGTAACAGATGATGACTGAATTTTGTTCAGGCAAGAATTCCTTAAAATGTTAAGTAGAAGCATTCACACAAATGTTATACATGACTGAAATTCAAATCCTTTGGGAGAAGAAAAGATATGGAAGGATGCCAAACTATCAGTTTCAATGCTTTATTATAAGATAAAACTACAGATATTTTTCAAAGATTCTCATGTCATGAATCATCGTGAATAACACTTACCATTAAATGACACAGGACAGGTAATTTACATTACAGTGAAGTCATTTCATATCTTGGGGTAGGAATTTAAAATATTTTAGCAGCTTTATATTATTTGTCATGTATCAGCAAGTAAATAGCTATCAAAACAAGTTTATTTTTCCTTTTTTAACGCTCTTTTGCTGGTGCAAAATAATGTGGAATCAAATTTGAGACCTGCAATCAACAATCAAGGCTCACAGCAGCATTTATTGTTAACAGTGCACACTGCAGGAATTCCCTCCAGAAAATAGTGGAATTCCTGCAGACAAAGTATGTACTCGTAAAGAGGCCTATTGGACACATCTCTATGTTTCATGTTTGTTGATCCATTCCTACTCTAAGAGGTTTTTTTGTTTATAATAATGGGAAAGAGTAAGGGAGGGATACAGATTTAAAATGTGAGGATATTAGCTAGTTGTTTTGCTCAATCCATGTGACATCATATGTACTACCATCTTATTGTTTCTTGATTTTAGGCTGATTCTTTTAATGTGCATATAGTTGTTATGGTGCAAGGGAGAAGCTTTATGGAAAGGCAAATGGGCCTCTGAGCATCTTGAGCAATGCAAAGTCTTTAGACATTGTTTTCTGGTTTTTAAATGGCCACACGATGGTATAAGCTACACAGGAACATGTGTCAAAGGATAGAATGACAGCATCCCAATAAAGGAAGAATAATCTAGAGGTGGTATTCAGTTCTGGTGAACCAGTAGCAGAAATTTTGAGTAGTTCGGAGAACTGGCAAATACCACTTCTGACTGGCCCCGTCTCCATCTATTCTTTGCATCCCGAGTCCCAGCTGACTGGCTGGGTCTTCTTTTGTTGCCCTACACAGAATGGAGCTGGAAAGCAGGTTAGTGGGGTGGGGAGGGAATGAGATTGTGCAGTATCCTTCCCCTGCCACACCCACCAAGCCATGCCCTCCAAGCTAAGCCATGTCTACCGAGCCACGCCCACAGAACTGGTAATAAAAAATTTCGAATCCCACCATTGGCATAATCACATCCAATCCTAGGAAATAAAAGACTGTAAAGGATAGAATTTGGATACTTGCTGTAACTTCTTGGGATTGTAAATGTCTTTCTCTCTCTCCCCCTCTCTCCCCCTTATTATTCCATAGATCTTTTTTGAAGGATCCAAAAGTAGATTTAAAGCACAGTATAAGGAAAAATGCTTCCTAAACAGCTGTAGAGGGAGGATCCCTTTCAGGAATTTGGATTCCAGAATGTGAGAACTTCAATGAACTTGAACTGAGTTCTGCAACATATATGCAACCTTTCTAGCATAACGTTCATGGCCTTTTGAATAGGACTATTGAGATCTGGTTTGCAAACATCAGATGTGAGAGATTAGCAAAAAGGAACAGACAGTTCCTCCTCGTCCTTTTTTTCCTGATTGAAGTCTCTAGGTTATGCTCTCTTCAAAAATTAGTCTCTGATATTTCACTCAGTGTGGATTGTGCCTTTGGATTTTATGGTACAAGTTTCATATACAGTAATCATTTCTTAACTGGCCATCTGCTGTCATTATTCAGTTCCTACGTCAGGTCTGACTCTTTACGACTCCATGGACCATACATGCAAGGTCCCCCCACCATCCTCCAGTATCTCCTGGAATTTGTCTAAATTCATCATGTTCATTGCATCGATGGCACTATCAATCTATCTCATCATCTGCCATTCTTTACTCCTTTTGCCTTCAACCTTTGCCAACATTAGGGTTTTTCCAATGAGGCCTCCCTTCTTATTAGGTAGCCAAGAAGTTGAACTTCAGCTTTAGTAGCTGCCCTTCCAAGGAACAATCAGGGTTGAATTTCCTTTAGGATAACTGACCATATCCTAGGAATAATTATGCTTTTCCTGTTTCCACAGCAACATTAAATCCTTAATAAGTAATATCACCTGGATCATAAAGAGGAATGAAACCATTTTAGCTATCATGTTTTTAACAGTATCAGCTGGCATGGAAAACAGCTCACAGGAAAAACCTATTATGGAGATTATTTATTTTTGCACCTAGCTAAATATAATTATTTTTTGCTTTCCCTTTCCTACATCCTTCCCAAAGATCTTGCTGGCATTATGAAATGAAAATGCTTCATGACCTGAACATTTGGCCTTTTTTTTCTTCTTTTGTATATGTGCCTGGTAGTTGTACAAAATACTTGTAGCTGACCTTTGATTCTTGAAAAATCTTGAAGCAGCTAGTGAATGTAGACATGGGCAAATCAGTGAAGTGTATTACACATGTACATTACACATGTTCATATGTCACACAATTTGCAAATGATTTTTTCCTATTATATTATATTTTTCCTGGGGGAAAGCTTTCTCATAAAAAGGTACATGCAATATTTGGCATTTTTTTAGTGATAAAACTGCACCTGTAAAAGCGAGAAAAGCATCAATGGCACCACTGAATCTATCCTGGTCTACAAATAATTTCAGGCTGTAAATTGCATTTACTGACTCAATCCTAATGAAGAACAGGTGGGATCAAACAGCTTTTAGTATCTCCTCTGTTCCCCTTATTGAATATTATCTCAGCAACCATCACACAGAATGGTTATCTTGATGCTATGTACAGGCTACAGGGTTCTATTAAAACCCTGGCTCTGAAAAACCATTTGTGTGTAAATCCTTGGTTTTGAAAAACAAGAAACAGTTTCTGGTATTTTATTCATGATGCTGGGAAGAGCATCAGACGTATCTTTGGAGCTATGTGAAACAGAGCAACATATTTTATTCTGTTGTTATTCCTGAAGATGAATTGAAGTTACATATTGCATTTCCCTAGTTATAAAGAAAATGAGTTTTGAGAGATCTGGAAGTGGAAGAATTTTGCACAAAATGCAATCCCATTCCCTTCCCCTGCCACCCAGCCCCATATTAAAACAAATCTTTAAAAATTAAGTTAAAAATGTTCTTGGCGCTTGTTTTTATATGAAAGAAAGTACTGTGCTGTGTAGCATGAATGTAAGTCTGTTTCTCCCTTTTTCCTTCTCTGCAATAAACTATGGGGCTTGTTTTGCTGATCTGTTTAATAAGTTTGAGATGTTTGCATATATTGTTGTGGGGAAAATAGGAGGGAGAAGGTATGTTGGATAGGTTTGCTGCCTTATTTGTAAAAATAATAAAGGCAAGATGTGAATAAATTAATATTATTATTAAGTGTTGTACCTGATGATTCTTGACTCTTGACAAATGTATCTTTTCTTTTGTATACACTGAAAGCATTTGCACCAAATTCCTTGTGTGTCCAATCACACTTGGCCAATAAAAAACTCTATAAACAATTCTATAATAAAAGTTAGAAATTAAGAAGAAGGACAAAACATAAAGTAACAGAACAATGCATTTCAACAGCCGAGAACAGGGGTGTCAAACTGGTGGCCTGCAGGCTGTATGCGTCATGTCCAGGCTATGCCCATTCCAGCTCCACAAATGGGAAAAATGTTATGAAATGTCATGTGACAACAATGTGACGTGGAGAGGTTGGCACCTGTGTCCTAGAAATACCACAGTCTTATCTTGAATATGCTTGCAGTAGCCTGAATTTTGTCCCACCAAAAAGACAGTTTTTTTAAAAAAAAAAATCCTTGTAGCAGGATTTAATAGCCTAATTTTATTCATTTGTCAATTTCACTGATTCAAGTGATCTTGTCTCATGATCTGGAATACAGGTAGCACTGAAGTCTGCAATTAAAATTGATTACAGGAAAGGTAGAAGACATTGGGTTAGAAATGGATTTGGTTGTCCTTTTGACTTGAAAAGGAAGATGAAAAAATATTCTGGTGGAAGGAAACAGCAAGCCATTGATATGTCCTTGAAAATAGCAGAAAAGTCCAACTCACTCTGAAGGAGATTTTACTTTTAATTCAATCAAATTGTTTAATTTGATAATTGTTTCTTTTAAAAAAAAATCAACACCTATCATTTCAGATGTATCTTTCTTTGGGATATAATAATTTTGTTTATATTTTAGTGTGCAACTTGCATAATTGCTTGTTATCGACATTTTTTACATTACTTTTCTAATTTGTATTCAGAGCTGAAGTATTTCTCATTTACACATGTTAAGGCAACTTTCTCAGTAGATGCTGTTCTTTCATGAACATTTGTAGTAAAAAAACAGCTGAGACCAGTAAATTCTATTTGCAATTACTATCTATGCCACAGTAGATTCCATTTCCATGGTTTCTGATATTTTCTGCTTGTTATATTTTTTTGACATCCCTTCTCCTGGTAATGGTTTCTTTTTTTCTTTTTGCTATATTCCCTTGATGTTGCTTTTGTTTCATCCATAGCCCATGAACTGGAACAGCTTCATGTCATTTATGGCTTAACTAACCCAATCAATCAGAATAGACCTGGAAGGAAATCTTCCTTTTCTCAGATGGCTGCCCAGTCTTTCCTTAAAAATATCCAGTGATGAAGCACCTACAAGTTCTGAAGGCAAGCTGTTCTACTGATTAATTATTCTCACTGTTAGGAAGTTTCTCCTTAATTCCAGGTTGCTTCTGTCCTTGGTTAGTTTCCATCCATTGTTTCTTGTCCTGCCTTTGGAAAATAAGTTGACTTCCTCTTCTTTGTGGCAGCCCCTCAAATACTGGAATACTGCTACCATGTCACCCCCTAGTCCTTATTTTCTCTAGACTAACTATACCCAATTCCTGCAGCTGTTCTTCATATGTTTTTGTCTCTAGGCCTTTAATTGTTTTAGTTCCCCCTTATTATTATCCTGTTCAGGGATAACTTTCAAATTATAAAATTTGTTAGCCTTTCTTTTCTATCATCTTAAAGAGAGACTAAGTACAGTTAGCATGAACAGGGTGTAGAAGCTCTGGAGGCAGGATAGTGACAGGCAAATGTCCAACCTGAATGGCTGCTAACTCAAGGCTCAGCAGTGGAGGACAGTCTTTGAACTACAAGCCAATTTGTTTCAAAATACAACTTGTGATACTGGCTTCAGACTTTAAAGTCCTAAGCAGCTCATTAAACTTCCGTGAACATCTCTGACTTCTTAAAGTGCCAAGACTAGATACTCAGAGGCAATTAGTGATGGGCAATGTGGACCACAATCTTATGCCTGAATTCTGCTGACTCAGCAATAGGTGGATAGTACAAAGCATACAGAAGAGAGGAAAGGCTGTTGGGGCTTCAGATTCATAATATGTGATAATGACCAGCTCTGAAATTAAATGCCTGTGATGAAATCTTAGTAAACTAGTTCCATAATTTCTGATTAATATTTTTATCATAAACACATGGATGACCAAAGTTTAATGGAGCTCTGTATTATAAATATAACTTATGGGTGGACCTGTCTTCAGAGAAATGTTATACTCTTCTTCCACATCAAATTAAAGGATAGAAACAAAAGTATCTCAGTTCAGTTCACCAACATGATATTCTAAACAAGCATTCCCCCTTTGAAAGGATGCTCTCGGAGCCGCTGAATGGGTAAACAATGTTCCAGCTACACCATCTCTTTGTGTTGTCACTGCTCCTTCAAGCTATGAGTCATACCTGCCAACTTGAATTCTTTGGGTCTGATCTGAGCCTGCTGTATCATTAATTTGCTGCTTTGACTCACTTCAGAAAAGAAGTCACAAGGGACAGCTGGCTAGTTTTAATCATCCCTCTAGATCTCTTTTATATCTGGAGTTGCTGCAAAGTAAACACATCTATGACATTTAATGAAGAAACATAGGAGAAAATATATTGAGCACCCAGGAATGCAATTTGTGCAGACAGAATTTTGAATTCAACAAAAACCACAGCCTAATCGATGGGAATTAGGAAAAGAGATGGTGCAATTTGGAGATCCGGTCTTGATGACTGGCCCTGCACTTTTTAGTAGAGTCATTAGAGTAGTTAGAAACTGAAAGTCGCATTCCACTATCTAGAAAAGGATATTTATGGTATGCAGGCCATTTTCTTTGAATGTAGTTGTTGATGATGATAGCTTCAGTTATGTTGGGAACAAAATAGCAAGAACAATACAAATTTTAAAAGTGAGAATAAAAATGAAGCAAAATATGTAAATCATAAAATGCAAAAATGTATCCGTAGATAATAGAAATAAAAAAAATCTACCAGCGATATACATAAATAAAGACATTTAATGTGTAATAATGCTCTTAATCAGCAATGACAATTGTGCAAAACATGGCAGCTTGTTAAGCCTGGGTTCCCCAACCAGGGTTAGGTAGACAAGCTAAACAGAATGTGCAGCGTTAGTCAGATAGGCACACAGATAAATGAGTGAGCTAAGCTTGTATGTTTATTAACATACAGTAAAAATAACAGATACGCTTGTGCTATCAAGAATATATTTTATTCCAGTATAAGTTTATGGCATAGTCAAATATCAGTCCAATAGTCATTTACCATGTAGTCAGTCCATTCAGCGATATTCAGTTAGCAAAGTCCATGTAGAATATCCTATGTCAGTTCACTTATAAATCAGTCCTTTGTTGTCTCTCCCGTTCGAGCTATGCAGTCTTGATTCCAAGCAGTAATCAGGGATCATCAAAGCCAGAGAGAGCGAGCAAGCCGTAGTCTTGCTACTTTTATATTGTTTTCTTAACCACTCCTTTAATTGCTATTTCACAGTTAAAGCTGTATACATTCTAACATACACTAACTATGATTCATAGTTATTATTTCACCTAAACCAGTTAGGGTGAACAATGTTATCCCTAACATTCTCCCCTTTTAGGTTACATAATAACTATGAATCATTTACATCTTTAGAAAATATTTTTTGCAACTTTCTTTAAACTTAGTTGCTCCTTGAGCTTTTGTAAATTGGTCTGCAATGTTTTCTTCTGACATGCAGTATTCTAATTTTATCAGTTCATTCTTCACTGATTCTCTTACATTCAAATATCTTAAGTCAGTATGTTTTGATCTAGTTTTTACAGCAATACTAGTAGCTAACTTTATAGCTGCTTGGCTATCCTCATATACCATAATGGAATCTTTTATAGTTATACCCATGTCCAACAACAACTGTTTGTAGAAAATCAAATCAGTGCATAATAATGACAGACATGAAAATTCAGCTTCCATCGTGGATAAGCTAATATGCTGTTGTCTGATTGACCTCCACCCTATTAGTGTCTTACCGAATAATATAGCCATCCCAGATGTTGATTTTTTAGTGTTTATATCAGTTGCAAAACTTGCATCTGCATAAGCACTAAGACTCAAATCACCCTTTGGTTCTATATATAATGCATGGTTCATTGTTCCCTTAAGATATCTCAATATTCTTTTTAAGGATTTCCAATGACATTCTTTTGGATCTGAATTAAAACGTGCCAGCTGATTTACACTATAAGCTATATCTGGCCTTGATCAATTGCTTATATATGATAAGCTACCAATCAAAGATTGATATGTGGACTTATCAAATTTGGGACTTTGATCATTAGTTTGGCAAACTTCCTGACTCATTGGAGTCTTTGCCAGTTTACAAAGTTCCATCTTATAAGTTTTAATTAATTGGCAAATTTTATCTTCTTGAGATATCTTAAAACCATTATTTGTTTTATTTATTGTCAATCCTAGATACCTTTTAATTTCACCTAAATGCTTTATTTTTATCTTTTTGGCTAATAATGATATTATTTCATTAGCTTCATTATTAGTCTTAGTTATTAAAGCAATATCATCAGTAAATAATAATAATAATGACACCATTCCATTATGTTCTCTTTTAAACACACACGGATCTGCTAAACCAGATTTAAAACCTATATTGTTTAACTCTTTCACAATATATTGGTTCCACTCAAACCCAGATTGTTTCAACCCATAAAGACTCTTTTTGAGTTTCCAACAATCATTACTATTTATTTTATTCTCTTTTATACCAATTGGTTTTCTTAAATATATAGTGTGCTGCAATGGTGCATGTAGATAAGCAGTTTCTACATCTAAATGGTTAATGACATAGTTTTTCTTAGCTGTCCACACTAATGCTGCTCTTAAAGATGTAGCTTTAAGGCTTGGCGCGAAAACTTCATCGTAATCAGATGCAGTTTGATTAAATCCTTGAGCTACTAACCTAGCTTTATGGGTAACAGTCCCATCATTTCCAGTTTTTACTTTAAATATCCATTTGCACCCAATGGATTTTTCTCCTGGAGGTAATTTGGCATCTTCATACACTTTCATTACCTTTAATGAATTTAGTTCTTTTTCCATTGCCTTTTGCCAATTCTCCTGATCCTTAGCAGGATACATCCTAAGTTCATCTACACTAGTTGGAACTTTAGTTACTTGGCAAACTATACTTGCCTGATACCTATCAGGTGGTCTAGTTACACGTGTAGTACGTCTAGGTATTATAGGACTTACAGGTGGACTTTCCTCTATTAATTGTTCTTGATCATGTAACTCTTCCTGATCAACTATTTCCTCTTGTTCTGGTCCTATTTGCTCTTCGTGGACTTCTTCTTTAATTGGACTCTTCTTATAGCTAATCTGATCTTTCTGCCTTTTGTAGGGTTCAATAAATACTTCATTATTTAAATCTTGCTCTAATCTATTCCATCCTACATGTTCTAGGAATTTTGCACTAGCACTGGTGTAAACTCGAGATGTACCTGGTTCCCAGAATCTATAAGATCTATGATTAGATGTGTATCCTACAAAGATCAATCTTTTAGCTCTATGCTGTCCTTTGTATCTAAGTTGTGTAGGGATATGCACCCATGCTGGTGCTCCAAATGTGTGCATGTAACTTAAATCAGGTTTTGTACCATGCCACAGTGTGAATGGTAATTCACCTGTTGTTGAATTAACAACATTATTTAATATATGATTACCACACATTATTGCTTCTCCCCATAAATTGTCAGGTAATCCTGAATCAGACATCATAGTTCGTGCCATTGATTGTAATGTTTGGCCTCTTCTCTCTATAAAGGCATTATGTTGTGGCCTACATGGTGCAGACATTTTATGTTGAATACCTAACTGTCTTAGTCTGTTTTTAATTTTATGATTTGTAAATTCTGTACCATTATCTGTGATGAGAGTTACTAATTTCTTTTTAGTTTTTCTTTCTGAGAATTTTAACCAATTAAATAGATTTTGATATGTTTCAGTTTTGCTCTTCATTAAATAGCAAAACCCATATCTTGAATAGTGATCCATTATACTTAGTATGTAGCGAGCTCCTCCTACACTTGGTTTTTTCGGACCTATTAAATCAGCAAATACTACTTCTAATGGCTCTTTAGTTGTAAATCCATCAACTCTATTAGCCGGTATGACCCTGCTCTTATTTTGATTACAGGCATTACATTGCAAATACTTATTACAAGATTTCAAACTTATTCCCTTAGATAATTCAACAGTTTTCTTAAGCATTTTAAAATTTAAATGCCCTAGCCTTCGATGTAACAAGTGAATACATTCGTCATGAGGTTTCTTATTTTCATAAATTGTGTTAGCCACCTTTAAACCATCATCATTTAACACATATAATTCACCTCTTAAAGATGCAGTAATTTTCTTATCTTCTTTTTCAAGTATGCAGTTATCTCCCCTAAATGTAACTACATATCCTAGTTTAACCAAAATTCTAACTGAAATTAAATTAAACTTAAGTTGTGGTACATATAACATTTTTTCATTCTCTTTTATAAAAGAACAATATGCTATACCTTCACCTTTAGCTTTCAGTTTCCAGCCATTGGCTAACGATATCTGCTGTTTACTCTGGGATATTTTAATAAAATTTTTGTTATCATTTGTTATACAATGGGATCCCCCACTGTCAACCACCCATAAATTTTTTTTTACAGCTCCGTTAGTATACATGGCTAACTCTAAATTTTTATTTATTTTTTGATGATTTTTAGTATTCTGGCCAGCGTTCTGGCGCTTTGCCTTTTTACAAAATCTTGCCAAATGTCCTCTTCCTCCACAATTAAAACATTTTTTAATTGCGTATGCAGTAGGAGATTTATTATCTTCTTTTTGAGGTTGCTCCCTCCTTAATTCATCTCTTTCATGCCTTCTTCTGGCCTCTTCAATCAATCTGCCAGTTATATCAGTTAAAGTTAAATTTTCCTTTGGCAAAATTTCAAGTGAAGTTACGTAGTTATCATAACTTTCATCAAGGGAAGATAGAATTATATAAACTTGATGTTGTTCAGAGAATATAAGCTCTTTCTCGTGTAATTTTTGGAAAATGCTTTGCATAGTTTTTAAATGACTCTGCATATCACCATTTGTTTGGAGATGTGTCCTGAAAAGCTTCCGTGTTAGATTTATGTGAGCACCAATATTATCTCGAACATAAATTCTCTTCAGCTTCTGCCAACACCCAAAAGCCGTTTTCTCTCCGTGGATATAAACAAGCTGTTGATCAGTTAAGGTTAACGCAATTATGCAAATGGCTTGTTGATTTTTATGCTTAAATTCTTCTATCTTTAGTCTGTCTTCCTCATTCTCTGGATCCCATTCTTCTACGTTTGGTGGATTTTCAATTATGTTCTACAGACCTTCTCTTCGTAGAAGTAAACTACATTTTGTAGACCATGATACATAGTTTGTTCCATCCAGCTTGGATATAAGGGACAAACTTTGTAGATTGACTAGTGCCATGTTTTCTTATATGAATATAAAAATATAATTAATAAAACACAGCTGTCTGTTTACTGTAATGTATAACAACACAAACTCTCACTTTTTACATAAATCTGTTTAACCTAGTTAAACTGACTTTTCAGCCTCTGGGCCCATAACCAGTGTTAAGCCTGGGTTCCCCAACCAGGGTTAGGTAGACAAGCTAAACAGAATGTGCAGCGTTAGTCAGATAGGCACACAGATAAATGAGTGAGCTAAGCTTGTATGTTTATTAACATACAGTAAAAATAATAGATACGCTTGTGCTATCAAGAATATATTTTATTCCAGTATAAGTTTATGGCATAGTCAAATATCAGTCCAATAGTCATTTACCATGTAGTCAGTCCATGCAGCAATATTCAGTTAGCAAAGTCCATGTAGAATATCCTATGTCAGTTCACTTATAAATCAGTCCTTTGTTGTCTCTCCCGTTCGAGCTATGCAGTCTTGATTCCAAGCAGTAATCAGGGATCATCAAAGCCAGAGAGAGTGAGCAAGCCGTAGTCTTGCTACTTTTATATTGTTTTCTTAACCACTCCTTTAATTGCTATTTCACAGTTAAAGCTGTATACACTCTAACATACACTAACTATGATTCATAGTTATTATTTCACCTAAACCAGTTAGGGTGAACAATGTTATCCCTAACACAGCTTTCCTAGGTATTTTGGGAATCTTGATAACCAAGAGAAGGCAAATTTTCTCTTTATTAGAGCAGCTATCATAGTTTGACAATAAACAAGTTACTAAATCTGTATGCAAGGCATGCCAAAGGTACAATGCAGCAAAATAGACTGACAGATTCATTTGACAGAGGTATAGCTGTCTTGTGGTGTACTGATTGAGGTATCTGTTGTCTGTTAGCCTACAAGGTAAAGGATTATATCTTGCCAGGGAGGAATTCCTTTGTAATGAGACATTTAAAATGTCAATTAAGTAGCTAATGAAGGTAAATTTTCTCCTTCTCCTTCTCCTCCTCCCCCATATTATTCTGATCGCTAGGAAAATCAATATGAAGGATGCACTGTTTTTCGTACCCTAGAGAACTAAATTAATGATGGATTAGGAGACTAGAAAGTCTGAAGTCAAGATGACTTTTTAGGCTAAATAAAAGTCATCCAAGAAAGTCAATAAAACCAAATATCCTTTTTGTGAAGGTAAATTCAGTCCAGAACTTGAGTAGACTTAACCTCATATAAGGTCCTATGGAAATGAGCCCTGATTCCTGCCATATTGAAAATTGGAAACCATATGAATTTCTTGCAGAATTGATCTTTAAAAATTTCATTGGTCTGTTTCATTTTCAGATACCTTTATCTGAAACTCATCCAACAGCATACCAACTCACTCTGGTTCTAATGGAATTAATGGTAGCATATGGGTAATTGTCACCTTCACTGAACACCACTCCGTTTGGACATGGTGGCACAATGGCTTAATGATGCTAGAACTGCAGGCCAGAAATGGTCTGCACTCCAGAGGTTTGAGCCCAGATGGGGTGAGCTCCCATGCTTGCTCCCCACTCCAGCTCATCCAGCAGTTTGAAAGCATGCAATATTGCAAGTAGATAAATGGGTACCACTTTAGTGAGAAAAACCTAGCTGCTGGCACTGGACCAGGTCAGATGTGAGGCAACACAACATGAGGCAAGACTGGCAAAGGAGCCCAGAAAGCAGCAACTCTTGCACCATAGGTCAGCTGGTGTAAGCTAGTTTGCTCCCTGTGGTGCACCAAGTATAGGCATGCAAGTGCTGAACAGAAGGAATTAGCAATTTAGGCTGTCAGGGCTGCATCATGTCTATAGTATTTGTAGATTTGCCTGACACTGTAGTCACATGCTAAATAAATAAACTTCCACTGCTTGTGAAACAAGGTTCCATTTGCAATCCTATAGGTTGGGTCTACTGCTGCTTTGAAGCCACAGATATTTGAAGATAATGGCAGATATTTAAAGGCTTTGACTTATCCAGTGATGACATTATTGATTTTCAATGATGTATCTGGCTGACAAGCCTTTAAATAAACTAATTTTGTTTTAGGGAAATTAATGGCAAGACTTTCCTCTGTGCAATTTATTGCAAGACCCACAGGCTCTGCCTCCAGCCCCTTTGAGTTGTAAAGAAGAGGATGGTGTTCAAAACTGAATTAAATATGTTTTCCAGTTTGTGTAGGTATAATACTATTTCTTCCAGAACTGAGTTAGGGAATTAATATTAAAAAATAAGAGGGAATGGGACAAGTATATAACCTTGCTTCATTCCTTTATGAAACAGAGTGAAAAGGTAGCCTAAGATACATATATCTTGCATACGAGTATTTTTCTCTGGTTCTCTAGTAAAAAAATTAGAAGCATCTTGGAAGACACTGTCAACTTCACCTGAAGTCTGTCTTTGGAGAATCAATTGAATGCCATCATTAGATTAGTGTTTTATTTTTTTCATTATTTGATCAGTTGGTGTATTTTTCATGCTAGGTGCTGCAAGACAGCACCAAGTGGGATGTCTCAGCCTGAATTTTAGTTGCTTTACTTTCAGTTCCAGAACTTTTCCTGGATAATTCAATCAAATGGTTTCTACTATAGGCAGGGCTGTCAGTGAGCATGGTTTTAAAAAAAGGTCAAAATTACAGCTTCAAACACACACTCTGATTCTCCCATTATATATTCTGACTGTCATGTCTGGCATATAATTTGGTGAGTACTCTTAATTAGGTATTAATTAATCAGGTCAGAACTGGGTCATTGTGGGTGTGGGATTGGGATCAAGTCTCTGAAATTAGGCCCATATAGTTAATATAAAAGGCCAATACTGGGTCTCATCAATCAGGATCCATCTTTAATTATTCAACAAGGATCAAACCACCTTACTTTTCATCTGGAGAATGAACTCAGCTAGAGACACTGGGGATTTGTCTGAAGGAGGCTTTCCAGACATAAGAGATAACTCATGGGAAGTTGAGTGACTGGGTTCATTGCTGACCTGCGCTGAGAAATACTCAGCCCAAATGTCAGGCCCAGATGATTTATTAAAAACTAAGTGGACTATCAGGTATGAGAAGTCAATGAATTATATCCTCAATTGTTCAGGGAAATTTTTACTAGTGGTTTAAATCAACTTTGTTTTTGTGTTTTTTTTACATTTTAAGGATAGATTTTTCAAGACTAATAGAAATAAAAGCCTGGCTACGGATATAGTTAGAAAGTTTTGGTTGAGTTGATTTTCAGTTGTAGCTCTAGTTGAGTTCCTGTATTAAAACTTGCAAGGCATTAATACCTTCATTTAATTTGGGATTGAAAACTGCAGGTACATCTCATCCACCCCTTTTTAAAGACATAGTCAAGTAGGAGTATGCCAGTCAATATCCACACCTGATGATCTATGTGTAGGAAGGCCAATAGCAATTAAAGAACTGGTAGCTGTGATTTCACATTGTTTTATATATATAATAATAATAATCTTCTGATACAAACAGAACATTAATCTTTGATGTTGAAATGGTGGATTTTTCTGGGTGGCTGACTGAATTTTGTCTTTGATTTCATTGTGTTTTTCTAGTTATGTAAGAAAAAAAGACTACTACTAATTTTCATGTGGGATGCTTTGATCAGATTCAGAAGCTCTCTCATCGGAGAGTCCCTTTGAAAATTCATTGACGACAGGGAACACGGGTTATGCAAGCTTCTCCCTTTTAATGAATGGTAAGATCCATTACTTTCCATGGTCCATTAGGGAGTCCAGGTAACTTCTAACAACATAGTTTTAGATTGGCCTGTGGCTATATACAGCTGAGTCAAAAGAACTCTGAAGTACACAGGAAATCTGTCATTTTTAATTATATGGTTCTGGTAAATGTACACTGTTGTTCTACTCATAAACATGACCAATAAAATAACTACAGCTGGAATCTGGCATGGCTATTAGAAAACATGCTTGGAGTGGGGGAATGTTATGGGAATTTCAAAGATAATCATCCAGGGTCAGGACTTCACATTTTTACATCTTTAATAGAAGTGAAGAAAACAGTTGGGAATAAAAGATAAACAACTACAATTTGAGGAGATCAAAAGTAAAACTTGAAATTAACAAATTGGGTGCTCGCAAAAGAGACAGGAAGCCATTCTGATGCATACAAATACAGTCAGTGAAAGAGAAATGGCCAGCACGAGAATCTGAAAAGAACATGTGGATGGAAACATAAGCTATGCTTCAAATTCCACAAGACTTGAAAAGGCCAGTTGAAACATGGAAGCGTGAATGGACAACTTACAAGTTGGGAGAAAGAGATCTGTAGGATGCAGAAGTGTCCACAAGGTATGGTTAAAAAATAAGTCAAGATGGTGTCACAATGGGGTGTCTACTTTTAAAATTATTGTTCTCTTTCTACAGGTTTTATTTTTAATTTGCTACCTAGATTAAAATTCTTTCTCATGACTCAAAGAGTTCTCATCACACCAGCTCAGATTGACTTCTGATCTCACCAACAAGCTTTGCTCCAAAGTGTATCAGTCCACACATTTGAACCACATTTGTCATTTTGGTACACATTCACCCATTTTATAGCTTGTCACAATCCATTTGTGGTTTAATCATTTTGATGGCTAGCAAGAGAAAGCTCTCACTTATGGATTCTCATTTTGTGAAAGTTTTTTTTTTTGCAAAAAGAATTGTGATGGATTAATGTCATAATTAGATGTTAGATTGAAAAAGTTGCCTCATTATTAGATTTTGTGCATGAGGTTGTATGTACATGTATGCTATACCCTTTTCTCGGTCCTAGAAACAATATTAAACAATATTAAAAAAAGATAGTTTAGTTGTACTTTTCACAAATACCAGATGGTAAAAACCCTTGTGAAATACCCTTAGAATAAGAGGGGTGTCTTAATGCTGTCTCTCTAATTTACTGGTAGAATTTTAGGGAGGCAATTCATGGATTTAAGCCAATTAAAAATGTTAATAGATAAAAAACAAGCTTACTAAAAAGACGAGGAAAAGAGAATACTGTAAAGGAAGGCAAAATATTATGGACAGAGATTTTCCTGTTTGATCAGTTTCTTGAATTTCGAAGTCTCTGCAGTCCCTGTCCAGAGGATGCTAATCTGGTCTCCTGAAGAACATTTCTCATTACCTGACTTTCATGCATGGATGGAGATATAAGACCAATGAAAATAGACTTCATCTCTTGGATGGGATGGAAGTGGATGGACTAATGCCTGAAATAGTTTCATTTCTGAAGAAATGCTTAGTTGTAAAAGCAAATCTAGCCATATAATTCATTTATGAATAGGTTAAAACACATTCACCCCAATTCTGAGTGTCTAAAAGTGAAAAGATATTCACATATTGCAATTAAATTGCATTTCTAATGCTCCTGCAATTAAATTATCTTGGGAATCCTTGTATTGTTTGTGTTTCTTCTCTGAAAAGCCAGGAATTCAATGGGGAAGGCAGATGACCAACACTGGGACTTCTTCCTCTGCAGTTCCTCCAGCCTCTGTAAAGTCCTGGTAATCTGTTTAATTTAATTTTAATTGAATGGGATTTAATAAATTTTAATCAGAGAATCCTGACTGTGAAAAACCACAAGCCCCAGTAATAAAAACAAGTGGGGAGCACTAAACCATGGGCCAGATAGGAGGAGCTGGATCTTCAGCCCTGTAATGACTCCAGACAAGGAGAACCTTTCAGACAGATTTGAGCTCCAAATCACCAAGTCCTGGATAGGATGAAAGGCTTCAAGAGCTTGGCTTTCTGTAATTCATACTGTTACTCGTACAAAATTGGATATTGGCAATTGTCAGATATTGGCAACAGTGATGGCAACACCAGTAATGTATGGAAAAGTACATATCCAAGCAGGTTTGAAGAAATGCCTTATTTGCAGCTGTTGCTCATTTTGGAGATGCTGCTTTGATAGCAAATCCCCTGGTTTTAACAACTGTGAATTTTGTAGGAAAGTGTTTTGCTCAATGTGTTACTTAAAGAAAGGAAAGCAGAAACTCATTAGCAGGAAAGGGTACCTGATCATTAGTAAACTTTAAAAAAAAACACCTTTGACTAATTTGGAAAAAGTCATAATGAAGCACATAGAAATTGTCTCCTCATTTTATGGGGAGAAAGAGAAAAAAGGCAGAATAAAATATTTTTCCCCTAAAAGAGAAATTAAAAATGTTAAAGAACACAGAAACCCAGAGCCCCAGCCCCTGTCCCCAAGCAAACACTGATCTGGGGCAGCTTTTAGAAATGCAGATTTGGTCATCCATTACTCTCTGCAGCAAAATCTGAACAAAGGCAGATTAGCCCTCACCCAAGAGTTAATACAGGGCAAAGCCATTAAGCCATAATAGGAATTATTGCATCAACCTTCAAACTTCAACCAAACTTCTCTCAGACACACCCCTAGGATTTGTACTTTGCCTATAGAGCCAGCTATGACCCTTACATAACCCCTAAATGGCACTATGCGAGTCTGACAACAGCCAATAGAATACATGTTCTTGCACAGGAACAGGAAGCTTAAGTGCAAAGCCTAAAGAAAGTATAAAAACCCCTCACTCTCAACTCCATTTTGTCAGCTGCACCAGAACCCATGTGGTTCTGCTTCATCATTAAACCATCTTTCCAATCAGCCTCTAGCCCCCATTTTGTTTCCAATGTCTTTCTCCCAGCTTGGAATTGAACCAGATGGATATTTCTTCCGACACTTGTTTCGGATTTCATCCATCCTTTGAAATATAAAATGGCCCTTTGCTCAGAACAATAAAATGCCTATAAAAACACAACATTCAAAAAGATCCATTTACTTTCTGACTCACAGGACATTTTGCTCTAAAGTCAGTTGATGCTGCAACTTTAAACCAAGTATATTTTCTATTGAAGATTTCAAAATATTTTCAGGAGTATTTTGAAGAGCTGCAGAATATAAAGCCAGCCAGAATATATTCCTCTTAATTCTTGTTTGCTAGGCTATGTTCTATTTCTGGAAACCATCTTCAATGAATTGTAAAGCAAGAGAGAAAAGCTCTCCTCCATTCATGAAGAGATTTCCATGTGAAGATTTTGCACCAGTTTAAACAGGGCTCAAGATCTTTGTGTTCCTGATGTCAGCAATGTTGGAAACTTCTGGCCCAGTTCAGCTATGGTGCAGCTGAAACCAATTCAAAGCTAGTTTCTTTTTTTTCTTTTTCCTTCTGCTTTATCCCTTTTCTTCCTACTGAGCTTTGGATCTATAGAACGAGGGGTAGTTTGATGGCTTTGTTTTACTCTCTGAGTATGTGTGTAGAAGTCAGTGTTGACTTCTAGCAACAGTCTGAGGAAATTCCTGCAGTTTTCTTGGCAAGATTTTGGGAGTGGTTTGCCCTTGCTTATTTCCTAGGGCTGAGAAAGAGTGACTAGCTAAAGATCACACAGCTGACTTTGTACCTTAAGGCCCTGTCCCACTGGCCAACGGACGCAAAACGTATGCATAAAGGACACAGCGGACGAGCAAAATTTCGGGGGTGGCTCCATCCATTGTCATCCGCTCCCAAAAGTGGTGAAAATTTGCATAAACAGAATGGAAAAGAACGGACGTGGGTAGTATGTTGCGGGGATGTTAAACAGATGTTCATAGGAAGCCTAGCGGATGGAAGCAGATGACACCTCCGAAGGGTTTCCGGGGGATAATTTCGAAGCGGATGCATAGCGGATGAAGCGGATGCATCATGGATGCCTAAAGGAAAGAAAGGGGATGTCGCGCGGATATATATCGGATGCAAACTGTTCACTGTGCATCCTTTCTATTTCCGTGCTACTAACACTGTGTAGACGTTCCATGTACCTTTTTTTTCCTCCCTCTTTCCGTTTTCAGTTGCAGCGGATGTGAGTTGCGATGATGCCCAGAGGATACAGAGAGGATACAGTGGACGTTTAATGGATGATAAACGGACATAGAATCGTATGTCGCGGATTAACATCGTACACGGCGGAAAGTTCACAAAGTTTTGTGCAGCTCAAAACTTCTTGCACGGATGAAATCACAGTGGATGGATGCTCGATGGATAGAGTGTATGAAACATGTATGCAATGAGTACACAATGGATGCATAGCATTTTCCACCGGATGACAAGCTATTTTTAATATTTTACATCCTCTTTGCATCCGTAAGTGCAGTGGGACAGGGCCTTTAAGTCAGGACTGTAGCTCATAATTTCCTAGCTTCTATCATGGTGCCTGAATCACTACATCTTGCTGGCTCTTATCTCAGTAGATAAGGCAAAATAAGGAAGGATGAAAGAGCTCTGATGGAGATAACAAGCTCCTAGATTTTTTTTACTTGGTTGTACTTTTTTGGGGCCAAGGGTTTCCGTTTTTGTAGGAGATTGGAATGGGAAAATGAAGAAGATAGCAAATAATCATCAAATGGCTTTTGAGGGTTTGGGTGAGTGAAACAGAGGCCCATAGATGTGCCTCTCTTTGTATTTCTTTTTCTCAATAATAGAGGATATTTTAAACTTCAGGGCTGGAATCTGGAGTGTGAGTTCTCTGAGCTTCATTTTTCATTTGTAGACATCTCATTACTTTCCAACATCTTTAGTGTGTTATGATATTGGAGAAGGGAGGCTTGTTGGTTAACTATGGAATATGTCTTCCATGACCTTTCAGTCTTCTATGAGATTTGATAAATTGTGCTTTTGGGGAGGGTTGTTTTCTATGTGAGTAACACATTGTAATGTTGTTCTTGTTATGCTGATGCAGGTGCTAGGTTAGGATTCTGTGCAGAATTTTTGCACAGCTTTATGTTGTGAGCCAGTGGTGCCCATTTGAGAGGCTTTATTCACCCATACCCTGATTGCAGTAGTGGGATTCAAAAACTTTTACCACTGATTCAGTGGGCGTGGCTTGGTGGGCATGCTTTGCATGCGTGCACATACTTTGCATGCATGCGCATGCCAAACACACACTTTGCGCAGGCACAGAGGCATTTGCGCAGATGCAGAGGTGTTCCAACTCACCTCCTGCAAGCCTTGACTCTCCCAGTCACTTCAGCAGCTGTCACGCTACACAAATCAGCTGCACTTCAAATGCAGAAGATAAAGGTGAGTATGGGAGCCCGGGTGAGCGGATGGGCCCAACAGCAGAGCAGTGAAGAGAACCAGTTTGGTCTCCACTGCTCATCACTGCTACCGGCTTGGCAGAACTGGGCCAAACTGGTAGCATACCGCCACTGCCTGGTTGTCTCCCACATGGACTACTTCATGCATTCTATATGGGGCTACCCTGGAAGAGCATCCAAAAGTTTCAGCTAGTGCAAAATGGGTCTGCCCAGATAGTAAAGTGAGCCCATATTTCATTATTTTTCCATGAGCTTCATTGGTTTGCTTCCTGAGGCAATTCAAGGTTCTGTTTTTTGTTTTTTTTTAACATTTAAAGCTCTACATGGCATGTGCCAGGCTATCTGAGAGATTGCTTTTGCCTGGTCACATCTATTTCTCCCATCAGGTCCACAAAGATAGTAATGTTGTGGGTCCCATCCAGAGGTGGTATTCAGCAGGTTCTGACCAGTTCTGGAAAACTGGTAGTGAGTATTTGGAGTTGTTTGGAGAACTGGCAAATACCACCTCTGACTGGCCCCGCAGCCATCTATTCTCTGCCTCCCGAGTCCCAGATGATCAACTGGATTTTCTTTTGTTGCCCTGCACAGGAGAACAGAGCTGGAAATCAGGTTAGTGGGGTGGGGAGGGAATGGGATTTTGCAGTAACCTTCCCCCAGGAGTGGGGAGGGAATGGGGATTTTGCAGTATCCCTCCCCTGCCACACCCATCAAGCCACACCCACAGAATCAGTAGTAAAAAATTTTGAATCCCACCAGTGGTCCCATCTTCTAGAATGTTCTCTATTGTGGCACATCATCCTTCCAAAATGAGGTTAGCTCCATCCCTGTGAACTTTTTGGAAGGCTCTGAAAAGGTGATTTTTCCAGAAGCTTTGGGGAATGCACAGGGAGCCTATGCTATGGTAATAGTTAGATGTCTTCTCCCACAAGTTTGCTTTTATTTATATTTTTAAGTTTTTAACAGTTGTGACATCATTTTAATTGTTGGTTGTATGCCACCCAGTACCAGATTCAATAAGATGGGTGTCCATATACATTTATTAAATAAGCATGGGGGATTTGTTGCAATGAGTGTGTTTCTATTTGAAATGTGATGGCCTAGTGGTGTAGACACTTGTTTCCCACCTGGAAGATTGAGAGTTCAAACCTAGGCAGAAGCAGATCTTTCTCTCCTAGGGCACAGAGAACAAAAATCTACTGTGAATATCATATAGGTGTCAGGAAGGGCATCTGGCCAATAAATGCTCAGCTCCATCCAGTCATCCCAACTCGCCCTTATACAATAAGTGCTGTTCTCATTTCTATTTGAGTTTTGTTTGGTGTTTTTTTTTAATAGATGGGATCTAAGTTAATGTCTCTATTAATTTGCTTATTTATCAGAAATCCAGGTTTCTAGGAATTTGTATACATTCTTTCATTTCACCTGGCTTAAAATTTCAATATTTCTGAAGCTGAAGTCATAGATGAACTTGCCTGCATGCAGTGAAATTAATCAAATTTCACTGTGTTTTCAGTTGATCTCTCCTAACCTACTTGTCCTAGATAGTCATGTTCACAGCCCATAACTTTTATTTTCTGAATAATGCTCTATCTTCTTGGAAAACAAGATTCTTGGATTTATTTAAGTTGCTTTGGAGAAATTTTGTTGATTAGTGCATTGCTATTCCAAGTGGTTGTAATGGTTTGTGGATACTTTTTGAGCTATACTTGATTTAAAAAAAGAGAGGCATCCTTTTTGTGCATTGAAATTATTATGCTGCTATTGGTTTGTTGGAAATATGCTTTTTTTAAAAAGAGCTGCCGACTTGCATTGATTTCTGTGGGCTGCTTTTTACTAAATTTGAATCTGCCATTGTTTTCTGTGTTGATAATAGAGATAACAATGTCCCCAAAGGAGAGTTTATTATTATTCTGTTCTTTTGTGAAGACAATCTCCAACTCATTGTTGATTATCTCGTTTGCATTTTTGTTCTTTTTTTCTGGTACCAAATATATCATCCATGTAATTAATCTAGTGCTGTGTAGGTGGGGAGACTATTGTTTTCTGCTTTGAGTTTTGAAATGGGAATCCCATGAGTGTTCTTCATCTGCTTTATGTCCCTCTATAATTCTAGATTGTTTTGAGAAGGGCACGCCAGTGATATTACACATGCTTTATAAGAGTGAGGAAGTAATAGCCAGCAACAAAAAAACTGTGCTAAAATGGAAATGACTGATACATTTTGGAACTAATAAGGATGGCATTTAATTTGAGGATGAAATGAATATCCATGCTCGGCATACAGTTAAGGCTAGGTCCCACTGGCTGACAGACGCAAAACGTATGCACAAAGGACACAGCGGACGAGCAAAATTTCGGGGGTGGCTCCATCCGTTGTCATCCACTCCAAAAAGTGGTGAAAATTTGCATAAACAGAACGGAAAAGAACGGAAAAGAACGGACATGGGTAGTATGTAGCGTGGATGTTAAATGGAAGTTCATAGGAAGCCTAGCGGATGGAAGCGGATGACACCTCCGAAGGGGTTCCGGGGGATAATTGTGAAGTGGATGCATAGCGGATGAAGCTGATGCATCATGGACGCCTAAAGGAAAGAAAGGGGATGCCGCGCAGATGTATATCGGATGCAAACCATTCACTGTGCATCTTTTCTACTTCCGTGTTACTAATGCTGTGTAGACGTTCCGTGTACCTTTTGTTTCCTCCCTCTTTCCATATTCAGCTGCAGCGGATGTGAGTTGCGCAGATGCCCAGAGGATGCAGAGAGGATACAGCGGATGTTTAACAGATGATAAATGGGCATGGAACGTTTGTTGCTTGTATGTCACAGATTTACATCGTACACGGTGGAAAGTTCATCCGTTCACAAAGTTTTGTGCAGCTCAAAACTTCTTGCACAGATGAAATCGCAGTGGACGGATGCTTGACGGATAGAGCGTTTGAAACACGTATGCAATGAGTACACAATGGATGCATAGCGTTTTCCAACGGATGGCAAGCTTTTTTTAATGTTTTACATCCTCTTTGCATACGTAAGTGCAGTGGGACAGGGACTTTAAAATCAATGTTACGCCTATTTTTAAAGATGAGTCACAATTTTGACAGTGCTAGATTGATATTGGATATTGAGATCCTGGGGTTTGCTGAGAGTTTAAGACTTTCTTCTTAAAAACTTTTCATTTACAAGCTTTGACATGAAGGATGTGGTTTTGCTGACTTTTAATCTGTGTTTCTTCTAATCTTGATGGCTGTTTGCCTGTTTCTGACTGGTCATATTCTGTCTATTGTTTAAGCCCCTGTCACACTGCACCAACGGATGCAAAGAGGATGTAAAACGGACAAAAAAGCTTACCATCCGTTGCAAAACGCGATGTACTCACTGCCTCCATTTTGCTTCCTCTCTATCCGTCCAGCATCCGTTTATTGACGTTTCATCCGCTCAGAAAGTTTTGGGCTGCTCAAAACTTTTGTGCAGAAAATGTATCCAATGTGTCCGTTCTGCATTCGCTAGGCATCCGTTCTGCATCCGTTACACATCCGCTATATCCGCTAGGCATCCATTCTGCATCCGTTCTGCGTCTGTTCTGCTTCCTCCCTGTGTCCAAGTGGATGAGAGTTGTGCGGATGCACAGCGGATGCCTAGCGGAAACAAAGCGTTTAAAACGGAAAAAACGTTTGCAGAGGGGACCTATCTCTGATATTAAGGATGCCTAGAGGATGCCTAGAGGATGCCTAGAGGATGCAAAGGGACACCTATACTTCCTATAAAAAGGGGGAGCAACTCGTCTGGATCTCACTTTCAGACCAGCAGACCAGCTGTGCAGATGTCTGCAGCCTTCATCTGACTCTTCCTCTTCCACAGCATCCAGTCATGTCAACCGTGGATCGTAACACAGTCCTTTTGGCAGCCACCATCCTTCTGCAACAGTGCGAAGCCATCTACAGGCTCTGTAAACTCTACTACGGGAAGAAAAGGAGGCGGCCAAGAAGCATCTGGGTCCGAAGATGGATCGGGAGAAGAGCAGAGTACGGACTGTACAACAAGCTGATTGTGGAGCTCAGGAATGAAGACACTCGGGCATTCCAGAACTTCATGAGGATGCCTCCAGCCATGTTTGACGAAGTTGTGCAGCGGCTGACACCCAGGTTGACCAAGGCAAACACCAACTTCCGGCCCAGCCTGGAACCTGGGCTCAAGGTGGCACTCACTCTGCACCACCTGGCCTCAGGGACCTCCTACAGGAGCATGCAGTACGGCTGGAGGGTGCCACAAAACACCATCAGCATTGTGGTCAGAGAAGTGGTGCAGGCCATCATCGAAGAATACCTGCAGGAGCTCCTCCAGTGCCCCTCCACTGATGAAGGATGGAAGAAAGTTGCAGAGCAGTGGTATCAGAGGTGGAACTTCCCACACACTGTTGGAGCCATAGATGGCAAGCACGTGGCCTGCAAAGCACCACCCAAGTCGGGGTCCACTTATTTCAACTACAAGGGCTTCTTCAGCATTGTCCTCTTTGCCATGGTCGATGCTGACTACAAGTTCATGTACATCGATGCTTCAGGCAACGGCTCATCTTCAGATGCCCAGGTATACAACGCCAGTGACCTCAAGGAGGGGCTGGAAGGCAACCTCATCATGGGCTTCCCAGATCCAGACCCCCTGCCCAATGACACGCAAGATGTGCCCTACTTCATCGTGGGGGATGACGCCTTCTCCCTTACAACCTACCTCATGAAGCCATACACTTCCAGACTCCTCACCCGTGAAGAGAGGATCTTCAACTACAGGCTGTGCAGGGCAAGGCGGGTGGTGGAGAACGCCTTTGGCATCCTGGCCAACAGGTTCCAGGTACTTCTCACCACCATGCAGAGACCGTGAGGAGGATCGTGGAAGCTTGCTGCATCCTGCACAATCTCATGCGCACCCGCTACCTAGTCTTGCAGAACAGGCTCGTGGACCTCCAGCAAGGCAATGGGGACATGGAGCCTGGGGAATGGAGGCAAGGGTGAAACCTGATAGACACTGAGGATGTGCAAGGCCCCAACAGAGCCTCACGTGAAGGGAAGAAGCAGCGCAACCTCCTTAGACACTGGTGCAACTCCCCAGCTGGAGCAGTGGAGTGGCGAGACAGGATGATAGATGCTTAATGGGTGCTTCCTTCAGCCTGTCTCATCACACAGATGAGATTGGGCCATGTATGTTGGGTGGGCCTACAATGAACAGGGCATTTAATAAAGAGTTGTGTTTATGTTCAAATGTGTGGATCAATGCTTACTAATGAAGGGCCAAAGGTGTGGCACCTGGGAGGGTGGACCATACAGTCCCACTATGCTTGCACTGGAGGTTTATCTATCCCACAGCTATCTTAACCCATACCAAAGGTATCCTTGCCCACCCCACTGTTATCTTAACCCATCCCACAAGCATGCAAAGGCTTAAACCAATTCTAAAAGTTTCCACCAAGACTTTATTACAAAAAAAGAAATGAAGCAAGTGTGTGAATCAAAGATAAACTTTATTGAACAACAAGCTGTAAAACAAAAATGACCCAAGTCAAGTGTCCAAATAAAGTCCACAGGTAGCCAGCTACCCAGTCTCTGGCACTCTTATTGGTCACTCGGAGGTGTGCCCAGTCTCAGGGGTGAAGGGTCCAGGTGCTGTGGAGGTGGGTGGTTCTGGAGTGCTGGTCTGTATCATCATTGGGGTGCCTGGCCCCGAGAGGAGAACAGGGGACAGTGTGTTGAGGAAGCTCTCAGACAGCTGGCTCAGACCCGCGATGCTGAGAGGTCCTTCCTCCATGCCATGGGGTGTCAGCCCCAGTACTGATGAGAGATGTACTGAGGCCGGGCTTGGCTGTGGAGTGGAGGAAGGAGTAGTGTAGTGGGGCTGTCTGGTCTGCAGCTGGGTGAGGACTGTCGTGGGTGGTATCGCTGTCGTCGGTGGTATCTTTGTTGCTGGGGGCATCGGTGGCATCAGTGGAACTGGTGGCAACGGTGTCGTCCGATGACTCTGTGCCTCGACTGGGAAGGGCTGCTGCCTGTGCTGCTGGACCTCCTGGTAGCCGTAGCCCTGGTAGGTGAGGAGCTGTGGGAAGCCTTGGAATGGGAGGAACATCACCTGTGTTGGAGGTGGAGGAGCAGACCTGGACTGGGTGGGAGCAGGTTCCTCTGGATCAGGAGGGTTGTGAAGCAGCTCGGTGATCCGGTCCTTCACCACCTGGTACTGGGGTTCCTCCATGTTCTTGAGGGTCTGGTTGACATAGGTGAGGAAGGACTTGGGGTTGGAGCATGAGGAGTCGGTGCTGACTAGGTGAGAGAGGAGATCTATACTGGTGTGGATGGTGTCCCTGATCTCCAGCAGGATAGTGTGGCTCTGCCCCTCCTGCTGTCTGGCTCTCTGCCTTTCTGTGGAGGTGGATCTGGGGGTGGTGGATGCGGCTACAACTGTGGTGTCCTCTCTCCCACCACACCAGGGAGTCCTCCACGCACTCCACCACGGTGACAACAGTTGTCCGCAGGTTCTCGGCTGTGGCACGCTCCACAGAAACCTGCCTGGAGACAGGGACTGACTCTCGGCCGGAAGAGGACTGGGTCTCAGCAGGCTGCCGGAGGAGAGGGTTGTGAGAGGGGCTCCTGGTGCTCCTCGGTGGCGGATCTCACCCTCCAGGAAGCTGCACCTGGCCATGACGTAGGTCTCCCTGTCCGTCAGCTTAACCGTGGCCTGGCCAGATTTCTTCAGGTGCAGCTTTCCATACCAGGTGTGCATGTGCTTCCACCAGCCGAGGAGCACCTCCAAAGTGTAACCCATACTCTCCGCCCTCTCTCTCCAAGCAGCCTGCTTCCTTTGGTGTCCCTGTACAGCCGGTGTCCCTTCCACCACAGATAGTCATTCTCTCTCAGCCACTCCAGCACCTCATCCTCATGTTCCTCCTCAATGAAGTATTGCCTCCTCTCCTGTCCCCGGATACGCCTCTTCCTCCCTTTGGCAGGACCACATGGGCCCTCATCAGAGGGGCTCCCAGGTGGTAGGGGCTGCTCCTCCACACCACCACCAGCAGCAGCTCCAGCAGGATCATCATCATCATCATCATCATCATCATCATCACCAGCAGGATCATAATCATCATCATCATCATCAGCGGCAGCAGCAGCAGGATCATCATCATCATCATCATCATCATCGTCATCCTCAGCAGCAGCAGCAGGATGAGCAGGACCAGGATCAGCAGCAGCAGAGTAAGCAGCAGCAGCACCAGCACCAGCAGCACCAGCAGCACCAGCACCAGCAGCACCAGCAGCACCAGGAGCACGAGCAGGACCAGGAGTACGAGCAGGATGAACAGGACGAGCAAGACCAGGAGCACGATCAGTACGAGGAAGTCCAGGAGCACGAGCAGGACGAGCAGGATGAGCAGGACCAGCAGGACCAGCAGGACCAGGAGCAGCTTCAGCAGAGTACGCAGCAGCAGAAGCACCACCGCCAGGAGCAGCTTCAGCAGAACTCCAGCAGAAGCAGAGTCAGGGAAGGGGGCGGGAGGGTGGCCCTGTCCCTCTTGCCAGGGATGGCGGCAGGTTCCTGAGACGTTCGCTTATTCCCCATGGTTGTGGGGTTGCTGGCTGGCAGGGAGGCTGGCAGGGAGGCTGGCAGGCACCAAGGCTGGCAGGAAGCCTGGCAGGAAGCCTGGCAGGCAGGCAGGCACCAAGGCTGGCAGGTAGACTGGCTTGCAGGGAGGCTGGCAGGCAGGCTGGCAGCAAGGATGGCAGGCAGGCAGAGAGCAAGGCTGGCAGGGAGGCTGGCCAGGAGGCTTGGAGGCAGGGAGGCTGGCAGGAAGGATGGCAGCAAGGCTTGCAGGCAGGCATGCAGGCAGGGCAGGCAATGACTCGATGTATCCTGCAGCAGGTCTTTCCTCCGAATGCTGGCCATGTGTGAGCTGCTTCCCTTTATATCCACGTGGCTTACGCAATGCATCCCCCCCACATGCGCAATTAACGCCAGGCATCCGTTAGGCTTCCGCTCTGCATCCGCTTCATCCGATGTGCATCCGCTGTATCCTTTCGCGTCCGCTTTGCTGAGGCCCCCCGGAAGCCTAGCGGATGTGCCATCCGCTGGGCTTCCATTCCTCATCCGCTTTCCATCCGCTCTGCGTCCTCCCCGCATCCGTGTTATCCGCTCTGGTTATGCAAATTTTTGCCCCTTTTGAGAGCGGATAACAACGGATGGAACATTTTGCTCGTCTGTTGTGTCCGTTTTGCATCCGTTGGCCAGTGTGACAGGGCCTTTACATCATCTTTGTTTCTTTCTGACTATTGCATGTGTTATCTGAGTGAGTGTTGATTGGTGGGTGTGCAAATAAGGGAGGAAGGATGCACTCTGGCCTGTTTCCTTCCTTCTTGGGATTTTGTTTTTCTGAATATTTTTAGATCCCAGTTGTTTGTTAATAGCAGATATGTCAGAATGCAAGGCTTTTCTAAATTTTCTTTGAGATTTGGCTTGCTTTAAAATGGTCCAGTTGAATTTGTGCTTAAATTGGTCTCTGCATGATGAAATTAAGGGATTTTCATGATTTTCATCTCTGATGCCTAGTGATTGAAATAATCTGCTGATGGTTTTTGAGCATTTTTGATGTAAGGGAGATTTAATCTTTTCATTGATTGTGATGGTTGTGTTCGAAAGGCCCGGTCCCTCTGCACTTATGGATGCAAAGAGGATATAAAATGTTAAAAAAGCTTGCCATCCATTGGAAAACGTTATGCATCCGTTGTGTACTCACTGCATACGTGTTTCACACGCTGTATCCGTCAAGTATCTGTCCACTGAGATTTCATCTGTGCAAAATGTTTTCAGCTGCACAAAACTTTGTGAATGGATGAACTTTCCGCCGTGTACAATGTACATCCGCAACATGTATGGGCAACAAACGTTCTATGTCCGTTATCATCCATTAAATGTCCGCTGTATCCTCTCTGCATCCTCTGGCCATCCCCTCAACTCACATCCGCTGCAGCTGAAAATGGAAAGAGGGAGGAAACAAAAGGTACACAGAACGTCTACACAGCATTAGTAGCACGGAAATAGAAAGGATGTAAGCGTATGCATCTCGTATATAAAGGATTAAAAACGGACAAAATGTTTCTGTCTGGGATGTATCTCGTATATTTAGTATGTAGAAGGACATCTAGCAGACAACCGATATTTTCTATAAAAAGGGGGAGAAAATCATCTGGATCTCAGTATGAGTCCAGCAGCCATGGCGTACAGACCTCTTCACCCTTGGTTTTGGTCTTCAACATCATCAATTGTTCTCCACCATAGATGATGACACAGTCCGTATGATAGCTGTGCTCATTCATCACCAGAACCAAAACCTGTTCTGACTGTATCAAGTTTTACACAGAAGGAGAAGAAGGAGACGTCCAAGAGCTGTGTGGGTTCGAAGATGGACCGTGAGAAGAATGGAGTTTGGACTGTATGACCAGTTGATGGTGGAGCTGAGGAATGAAGATCCTCGTGCATTCCATCACTTCATGAGGATGCCACTAGCCATGTTTGATGAACTTGTACAGCGTCTGAGACCCAGGTTGACCAAGCCTAGCACCAACTTCTGTCCCAACCGGGACCCTGGACTGAAGGTGGCACTGACTCTCCGCCACTTGGCCTCTGGAACCACATACAGAAACATGCAGTATGCATGGAGGGTGCCACACAACACCATCAGCAAAGTGGTCAGAGAAGTGGTGCAGGCCATCATTGAAGAATACGTGGAGCAGCTCCTCAGGTGCCCCACCACTGAACAAGGCTGGAGAAAACTTGCAGAAGAATGGTATCAGAGGTGGAACTTTCCCCACACCATTGGAGCCATAGATGGGAAGCACGTGGCCTGCAAAGCTCCAGCCAACTCAGGGTCCACTTATTACAACTACAAGGGCTTCTTCAGTATCATCCTCTTTGCCATGGTTGATGCTGACTACAAGTTCATCTACATCGATGCTTCAGGCAACGGGTCAGCTTCAGATGGCCAGGTATACAATGCAAGTGACCTCAAGGATGGGCTGGAATGCAACCTCATCATGGGTTTTCCAGATCCAGACCCCCTACCCAATGACAGAGAAGATGTGCCCTATTTCATCGTTGGTGATGACGCGTTCTCCCTCAGAACCTACCTCATGAAGCCGTACAGTTCAAGATACCTCACCCATGAAGAGAGGATCTTCAACTACAAGCTTTCTTGAGGTATAGCTTGCCATACTAGGTGTTCATGTGCTTCCACCATCCAAGGAATAGTTCTGAAGTGTAGCCCAGGCTCTCTGCGTTGTCTCTCCAAGCTGCTGTTTCTTCTTGGTGTCCCGATACAGTCTGTGGCCCTTTCTCCAGAGGTACTCATTCTCCCTCAGCCATTCCAGCACCTCATCCTCATGCTCCTCGGAAACGGTGTACTGTTTCCTCTCTCCATTTTCCTTCCCTTGCCTCTTCCTCCCTCTGGCAGGGGCTTCAGCAGGGCCTTCAGGGGCTTCAGCAGCAGGGCTTTCAGGGCCTTGGGGCTGATCTACCACAGCAGCAGCAGCAGCAGCTTCAGAGTCAGTGCCATGGGGTGGGATGCTGGTTCTGGCCTTCTTCACCTTGCCAAGGCTTGAACAAGTAGGCATGGACTTCCTCTTCTTGCCTGACTGACAAACCATGGTGTTCCTGCAAGATGTATGTGGCAGCATGTCTTTCCCCTGTATGCTGACTGCGTGCTTGCTGCATCCTTTTATATCCGCGGAGCTGGTGCAATTCATATTCCCCGCATACGCAGTGAACGCTTTGCATCCGATATACATCTGCGCGGCATCCTCTTTTTTTCCTATAGGCATCCATGATGCATCGTTTCATCTGCCCCTTCTGCTATGCGTCCGCTTTGAAATTCTCCCCCGGAGCCCCTTTGGAGGTGTTATCTGCTTCCATCTGCTTTCATCCGCTAGGCTTCCTATGAACATCTGTTTAACATCCCCGCTACATACTACCCACATCCGTTCTTTTCCATTCTGTTTATGCAAATTTTCACCACTTTTTGGAGCGGATGACAATGAATGGAGCCACCCCCGAAATTTTGCTCATCTGCTGTGTCCTTTATGCATATGTTTTGCGTCCATCGGCCAGTGGGACCGGGCCTTAACTGGTTGCATGAAATAGCTCTTTTTATGAAGTTGTGTTAACCCATTCTGTTGAATGATTGTTAACCCATTGTGGTGAAGGCAATCTGTTTTTTTGGGTGGATGGCAGTATACTTTTCAGTGGTGGGATCCAAACTTTTTTTACTTCCAATTCTATGGGCATAGCTTGGTGGGCATGGCAGGGGAAGGACACTGTAAAATCTCTAGTTAGAGGTGGTATTTGCTTGTTCTCTGAACTTCTCAAAATTTCTGCTACTGGTTCTCCAGAACTGGTCAGAACTTGCTGAATACCACCTTTGATGCTTTTCCTTGTCTGCATGTCATTGGAAGCTACCTGAACACAGATAAGGGGATTTACCTTAGGACTTACTGGTGATGATAAGGGCAGAAAGGCATATTTATTTATCCACCCTTGTTGCATATGCAGATAGTTGCCCACTGGTCCTGTTTCAAATGATCAGATCTCTCCTGGGCATGGAGGTACCAGAGGAGCACTTGAATATTGTGATGTGAGGAATATTTCCAGCATCTATCAGATAATCTCATGGACTCTGGCTGGGCAGATCCCTTGGAACTGATTGAGGTACATTGGAGCCTGATTATCTGGGAGGAGTTTGAGCTGGGTGATCCTGAGGAAAACAGGTCCTTGTGACTGTGAGCTTTATCACCTGGGTTCTGAACCCATGCCCCTTCCCTTGTTGTTCAAGCCTTCCTTGGGGGTGGCATGGGGTTGGATCCAAGTGATGATTAATGCATTTTTTTGGGAAGAGTGATACTTTCTCATCCTTGAATTTAGATAACTTTTGTCCAATCTCTACCTTTCCCTTTTTAGGGATCAAATGCAATACAGTAGGCAAAAACAGCCAAAGCCAGGGTATGTTAATTAGAAACAGGAATGCAAGAATCTTACTAAGACATATAGGTTGGGTCAGCAAAGTTTATTTTCTCCTGTCAAAGCAGTGATGTTCTTGCATAGTTTAGTAATGAAAACTTTGTAAGAAGACAACCAAGCTTGGCAACCTTCTACATATATTCTCCACAATGTTGAATTTTTCAGAAGGAAATCATCTCCGTTTTAAGCAGAACTCTGCCAAGGCTGCAATCTTCTTGCCATATTTCAGACTGTCAGTTTCTAATAATGAACCATTAAGGTAAATCAATATATCTTTCTTTCAGTGATTCTAAATAACACTAGAGGATGAAACGTTGATTTCCATTAATAATCTTGTTATTTCCTTTTGTGAAAACATAATTCTATGGCAATTTTTCAATTTTTGCCATTCTTGCTCTTATAAAAGTGTTCATATGTGCCAAAATCTTATTTCTCCACCTTTGTTTGACATAATAAAAGTTAAAATTTATTTGCTTCATTTATTTTAAAACAGATATCATATCACCATTCAATCTTTTCTTCTGTAAACTAAACATACTTGACCTGACTTCCAGTTTTGCTCATCACTTTGATAGTTCAACACTCTAAATGAGGCCTGACCCAGGAAAAATAGAGTGAATAATTATCTCCCATGATTTATCGTATGTTCCTTTTGGTGCTCTTCAATATGTCAGTAGTTTTCTTTGCAGATACGCAGCTACATTACAGTACTGGAATATAATCAATTTATGATCCATTAGTACTGTGATGGCAAACCTATGGCACACATACTGAAAGTGGCATGCAGAACCATCTCTACTGGAACACCATCCATTGCCAATTGCTCTTTTGAGTTCCAGCACATGCATGCATGCTGGCAAGCTGGTCTTCACATGCACATGTGCACCAGAAACTGGAAGACCAGGTGGCTGGCACACATGCGCATGCCAGAAATTGGAAACTTAACTTCCTGGTGCACACCAGGGAGCTACTCTTCCAATTTCTGGTGCTCCTATGTGTGCATCTCAGGGAGCTGCTCTTCTGGTTTCCAGTGCTCCCCCCCCCCCCATGTGTGCATGCCCCTGTTTTGGCACATAATGCCAAAATGATTCACCAACACTGCATTAGTATACCCAAACTGTTCTCACTTGGGCTGCCCTTGAGCCAAATTTTCCTCATCCTGTATATGATTTTCTTCCCTTAAAATATCACTTTATACTTCTCCCTGTTAATTTTCCTTTTATTTATTTTCACTCTATGTTCTAGCTGACGTTTCTCTGAGTGTTTCCCCTCCCTTCCCACATATTAGCCACCTCTCATAGCTTTGTATTGTCTGGAAATGTATTAAGCATTTCCTTGACTCCCTGATCCATATTATTGATGAAAGTGCTGAATAACTCCATATGCAGGACAGAGCCCTCTTGCAGCCTACTTGAGATGTCCTCTCAAGTAGATTTCAATGCCGTTTATAACTCTCCTTTGTGCATGATCCTTGAACCTGCTGTAGATCCACCTAACAGTTGAGTTGTGAAACCCATATTTGACTATTTTGTCAATGAGAGACTGTCAAAAACCTTATTGAAGTCAAGATATACTACTGGTATATCCATGGCATTTTCCTAATCAACTAATGTAATGTGGAAAGGGAACTTCACAAAGACAGTGGTGTCACTCAAGCAAGAAAAGCCCAAAGGGAACATCAGGCCAGCCATAATACAAACGTACATAGGAAAAATAAATGAATAAAAGGTATTAAAGAATTCCTTTAGACAAAAGCCCAAGTAATTAAGAAAACTAGACAAACAAGAAAAGAAAACCCTTACAAACACAGGACATGTCAAATAAGCAAAACAGACAAAAGACATGGAAAATATATATAAATTGCAAAAGAGACAGACAGGAGATTGCCACAAAACAAATATAAAAAACCTTTGTAAAGCTAAAAGAGATTAGAAAAAAATGATAATATATCAAACCACCCCACAGAGTTTGCCTTCTGCACCCCGCGGAGTTTGCCCTCCGGCGGGAATAAAGAAAAACCGTGACAGGATTTGAAACATTAAACACAAATACAAGCATTCATACACAAAAGGAGAAAAGGGTATAAAAACCAGGGACTTACCATACGAAAGTAGCTAGCACAGGAACCCAGACTTCTTGCTATCTCTCGCCTTCCTGAAAAATAAAGAGATCCAGCTTTCAAGCAGTTGTCTGTATCCTTGTGCTGGAGCTCTCCTAGTGGGAAAATCGAATTCTCGAAGGAAAGACATTTTGCACCATTCAACAATTGATGGCTATGAAGGTTTTCCAGCCAACCCTGCCACTGGACCGGGCCTGTGGATCTAAACCCAGTAGGCATGGATCTTCTTTGTCCAGGGACAACATCCACGGACCCAGCCCAGAAGGCATAAGGGCAGTAATGGGAGTCCTTGGGCTTTTCCGCTCAACAGCTGCTTGAAAGCAGGTGAGTACTGCTTCAAATTTATAATCTTACTAGGGAGGGGAGTGGAATCATGAGTGTGTCACACACAATCACAGGTGTGTGATTGTGGGTTTTATCTGCTGAAACAGCGGGACGTCACCTCCGTGATTGCCAGCTGTACCCCAGCCAGCTGCTAGCTCAAACATGAGCCATGACTGGCTGGATTTGGGAATGCAAGGGGTGACTTTGGAGTGTGAGTCCTTCTGAAGGACGTAAGAAAAACTGAACGGGCTACAAAAGGAACTGGTGTTAGGAAATAAATTAAAAAAGCAGAAAAATAGTCCCGGTGCATCCCGCAAGCAAAGCCCTGTGCATTTAGAAGGGGTCCATACCAGCTGCTGGCAAACAGAATTGGAAATAGTTTGTCTAAAAAGCAGAGTAGGTCCTTCCAGATCCCCACCTTGAAGGGAGATCTGAAAACTGACAGCTGAGTGTGGGGAGGGGCCAGTACCGGTGCTGCTAGGAGGCAGATGGTCCTCCAAGATCCCCGTTTTTAAGGGGGGTCTTCAAACTGATGGCTGAGTTTCCCTGAAAGAAAGGGGCCCGTACTCCGTGTTTAGGGAAACCGGAGTCCTTTCCAGACCTTTTTTGGCTGAAAACTGATGGTTGTAGCCCAGCTAAACCAAAGTAATCCCCACATCAGGTAGGGAATATGGGAAGTTGTAGCTTAAGGGCAATGGAAGAGACCCCCTTGGATAAATTACTTGAGGCTTGGGATGAAAGGCAAGTGTGTGTCCTGACTGAAATGAATAAAAAAGAAGCAAAAAGAATTTGCAAAAAGTAGGCTTTATTGTGAGATGACACGGGTAGACAAATTTGGCCTGATAGTGGTACTTTAGATTATAAAACCCTGAAAGCACTTAGAACATGCATTAAACCCAGCCAAATACCCTATTGGTACTGCTGGGCAGAAATGGCTAGGACCAAAGACCTGACCAAGGGAAAAGATCAGGAAAAAACAAAACAAAACCTGAAACCCATTCCCTGGAAGGAAAGACTGAGGCATGGATTATGGCTCCCCTTTTAAAACCAAACCAGTGCCAGGCATAACTAGGGGACAATTAGAATACGTTTTTACCCACACTCCCTTCTCTGCCTCTGATTTGGTCATCTGGAAAAAGGATACCCCAGCTTTCAGGGCTGATCCTCAAACAGTAATTCAAACCCTGAAATCTATCACAGACAGCCATAATCCATCCTGGGGTAACATGACCCGGCTGCTAAAAGTCTTTCTAATGAAAGATGAACTATTAAAACTATTTGGAAAAACAGACACCCTATATTTATTTGAAGCCCTGGCAGAAAGAGGGCACAAAGCCTCCCCTTCCAAATTGCAGTATTTAAAACAAGAAATAACATATCTGGGCTACATTATTGCACCAGGAATTAGAAAATTGGCCCCTAACTGGGTAGAAGCCATTTTAGCCATGAAACCACCCCCCAGACAAAACAACAAGTCAGAGCCTTACTGGGAATACTGGGCTTCTGCCGCCCATGGATCCCCTCGTTTGGAGAATTAAACCAACCGATCATTCAACTAACAGGCAAAAACATGCCTGACCCCGTTGAATGGTCCAAACCTTTAGACAAAACACTTCAGACCATGAAACAAACCCTGGCATCAGCCCCAGCACTCAGGCTACCTGACTATAGCAAACCTTTTACCTTATTCATCCATGAAAAATTAGGTGTTGCCTCTGGCATTCTAACACAGCCTTTTGGACATACACATCGACTAGTCACTTACTATTCTGTAACCCTAGATCCAGTAGCTCAAGGGATTGTCCTCTGCTTAAGAGCCATGGCGGCTACAGTCGAACTTGTGAAACGATCTAAAGATTTAGTACTATGACATCTACTATTGCTGAAAGTCCCCCATGAAGTTTTTGCAATTCTCTTAAAAAGCCAGACACAAGCCTTTACTCAGCAGCATCTGGCTCAATATGAAGCTGAACTTTTTACCTCTGATCACATTACATTTGAAAGATATAATACTCTAAACCCAGATGCCCTGCTCCCCACAGAACAGGAAGAAGGTAATCTCCATGATTGCCTCCAATTAGTGCATGAGGCTGTACTACCCCGCTCCATTTTAACAGATACCCCGCTACAAAACCCCGACATTGAACTTTTCACAGAAGGTTCCTCCTACATGCACGAGAACAAAAGAGTAACAGGAGCAACTGTACTCTCCCTACAAAAAATCAACTGGGCTTTCCCCCCTTCCTCCCTCCCATAGCGTCCAAGCAGCTGAGCTTATAGCTTTAACTAAAGCTGGCGAAGCTGCAAGGAACCGATCTACTAACATCTATACAGATTCCAAATACGATTTTGGAGTCTGCCATGGAACAGGAGCCATGGAGGGAGCAAACAAAGAGGTAAAGACCCTACTGGGCAAACTCTGTCAGGAGACACACCTTTCCTGGCCACAAGTGCTCCCAATTTCTCTCTTTTATATCAGAACTAGAACAAGACAGAACATAGGTATTTCCCCTTTTGAGATCCCTTTTGGTCGACCCCCTCCTGATACCCTACAAGGCCTCCATCCTCATTCCCTCCACCTAGATAGGGGGAATATGGTTCTCTCTTCTTATCTTACAGCCCTGCAAAAGAGAATACAGACCTTCTGGACCCAGAGTGCACTGACACAGACCTTACCCTTGAAAGAAGCCCTGCATCCATATGAGTGAGGAGATTGGGTGTGGATCAAGTTCTTCACCAGAACCTCAACTTAACAACCCAGGTGGAAAGGACCCTACCAACTCTTATTAACTACATACATTGCCATAAAGGTTGCAGAATGAGGTTCTTCGATACATTGGACACATGCAAAGTCAGCAGTCATAGACCATAGCTAAACTCCACCACAATCAATCCCACCCATCAAACTCAAGAAAGATCTGGACACAGATCAATGGATGCTTGCAGCATTCTTCAACACCACTGAACCATACAACTGTGAGGAACCAAGTGCAAATGTTGAATTACACAAAACTGGACTCCCAGGTTATAAAACTCCATTTTTTATTTTATATGTATGTGTATGTATATATATATATATATATATTTGTTTTCTTAGGTTTTCGCGGGTACTTACATGTGTGCTGTTTAGCTTCCTTCGGGTATTATCCCACGTCATTGGAGTTCTGTTAAAGTTGTAGCAACGTTTCAGCAGAATCTCATCTGCCATAATCAGGCTTCTGTATGGATATGGGTCTTACAGCTCCTGGTTTTAAATTTGAGGCTGGTCCATTCTGATTGGTTGGGAGCCTGGACCTGTGTTCATTGGACTTGGAGTTTGATTGATTGGTGTTTCTGGTTTCTTCTGTCTGTTTTGTGGCTTTGATTGGCTGGCAACACTCTGTTCTTGTGTTGGAGGCTTCTAGTGCAGCTTGGCTCCATGTGAAGGGACGGCTGCTCTTCATTAGCAAGCTGCTATTCATTAGCAAGCTGGGTTTCACCTGGGTGCCTGGTGGGGGGGTTGGGTTGGAGCTATCAGAGGGAGTCTGTTTTTGCCCAGGTGTTTGCCTGGCTTGTGGCATGGAGATCTTTCTATTTGAGAGTGCAGGCTTCCAAATGATTGACAGTCTGATGGAATCATCTCTTCTATTCATGCTGTCAGGTCTTTTTTCAATCTCTATGGCTTCTCTGATGATTCTGTGGTTGGGGTTTTCTATAGTGGCTAGGGTTTTGTGCCATTGAAGTTGATGTTGTGACCTGTGGTTTTCATGTGTTGGACTAGTGAGGAGGTGTGTTCCAGCTTTTTTACTGCATTTTTGTGTTCATCTAGGCGGGTACTTATTCTTCTATTGGTCTGTCCAATGTATGTGGCCGGGCATGATGTACAGGGAATTTCGTATATGCCTTGGTTTTCTGGTTTCTTCTGTCTGTTTTGTGGCTTTGATTGGCTGGCAACAGTCTGTTCTTGTGTTGGAGGCTTTTAGTGCAGCTTGGCTCCGTGTGAAGGGACGGCTGCTCTTCATTAGCTAATTAGCTACCCCAAACTATACGGCCTCCCAAAAATACACAAAGAAGGCATACCTCTCAGACCCATAGTCAGCTCCAAAGGAGCACCACTACAAAACTTAGCTACACACTTAGCAAAACAACTAGAGCCCCATGCTGAAACCGCAGCTTCATATGTACAAAACTCATACCACTTCTTAGAAATGATCAAAGATCTACATGTGGAACAAGAAGATCTGCTTGTAAGTTTCGACATGGTTTCACTATTCACTCAAGTCCCGATAAAAGAAACTATCGAAATCATCAAAAATAAATACCAACCAACTAAACACTTCATGGAACTAACAGAACACTGCTTAACCAACACATATTTCATATACAAAGGACAAAGATACAAGCAAATTGAAGGAGCCCCTAAGGGATCACCACTGTCACCCGTCTTTGCAAACCTGTTCATGGAAGAATTCGAATCCAGAGCCCTGGTTAATGCCACCCACAAACCCAAACTATGGCTAAGATACATCGATGACACATTTGTGATTTGGCCCCATGGAAAAGAAAACCTAAACAATTTCCTAACACACCTAAACAGCACACACCCCAAAATCAAGTCCACCATGGAAACAGAAATAAACAAACAACTACCATTCCTAGATGTACTTATCTACAAAAGAACAGATGGCACACTAGGACACACCGTATACCAAAAGAAAACACACACCAACCGCTACCTCAACGCCCAATCCCACCACCACCACGCACAGATAAAATCTGTGGCCAAAACACTAATCACCAGAACCAAACGTCTGGCAGACAAGACACATATAAAGACTGAACTATGCACCCTGATTAAAGTACTGACAGCCAACGGCTTCCACAAAAACAAAATCACTAGCTTGAGCCACAAAAACACACTAAGACATAATAAAGACCTAGAAGATCAACAGACCTATGGAACAGCTGTCCTGCCCTACATAAGAGGTACTACAGACAAAATCAGTAAGATACCACACAGGCATCACATCAAGACTGCCTTCAAAACAGACAAAAAAATAGCAGCCATCCTGAGGAACCCCAAAGACAAAATTGACCTGGAAAACCAAGGCATATACGAAATTCCCTGTGCATCATGCCCGGCCACATACATTGGACAGACCAATAGAAGAATAAGTACCCACCTGGATGAACACAAAAATGCAGTAAAAAAGCTGGAACACACCTCCTCACTAGTCCAACACATGAAAACCACAGGTCACAATATCAACTTCAATGGGCCCAGGTGTTAGCTTCCTAATAGATGATAGCCGTCCTTTCATGCGAAGCCAAGCTGCACTGAAAGCCTCCAATACAGAAACACAGTGTTGCCAGCCAATCAAAACCACAAAACAGACAGAAGAAACCAGAAACACCAATCAAACAAACTCCAAGTCCAATAAACATAGACCAAGACTTCCAACCAATCAGGATGAAGAAAAAAGCATCCTGGGACAGCAATAGGCTAGCCTCAAATTTAAAACCAATGGGTGTGAGACCCTGACCCACATACAAACTCCATACAGAGGCCTGATGATGGCAGAAGAGATTCTGCTGAAACGTTGCTACAACTTTAAAAGCACTACAATGACGTGGGATAATACCCGAAGGAAGCTGAACAGCACACATGCAAGTACCCGCGAAAACTTTAAA